>CM070542.1:49584678-50184678 GCA_036346415.1 Raddia guianensis | reverse complement strand
CTATCAAATATGCTTGAATATGTTTCTTTTTCCTCAAGAATGAATCTTCCCAACTTGCCATGTATAAGCTCAACTTTGGACTCTCGGACATTTGAGGTACCCTCATGAACAACCTTGAGGGTCTCCCAAATTTATTTGGCATCTTCGAGCCCATCCACACGGTTGTACTCGCTTAGGCTTAGAGCGGCCACCAATGCTTGGACGGCTTGATCATTGAAGTATATGTTTTCGTTGTCCTCCTTGGTGAGCTTCGTGGAATCTTCAATGGTAAAACCAGTCTCAACAATTTTCCAAATGAAAGGGTTAAGCGACCACAAGTAAAACTTCATCTTATGCCTCCATTGTGGATAGAAAGTCTCATCAAAGTGTGGGATTCTTCCCGATGAGTAGGAGTGATGAGATGAAAATGTTGAGGGGTTAGGTCCATAAGAGAGAGGAGGAGGAACTGTAATTAAATCCGAACTCTCGTAGCCGGTCTTTTCTCCGGACTTCTTGGAAGAGTTTGACGCTATCTTTTCTCCAAGCGGCTAAGCACGAAAGGAGAGCCATGCTCTGATATCAATTGAAAGGATCAAGATGACGCCTAGAGGGGGTGAATAGGCGTGACACCAAATTCAATCTTCAGCTGTGGAAGTAGGTTTGGACTGTCCGTGACACCCCTCGGACAGTCCGAGGTCAAGTTTGAAGATCTTGCCCCCAAATCTCCGAAAACGTCCTGCACCACTCAAAAAACAAGAATACCAAGAGCAATATCACAAGAACACAAGAGAGGTCTCCTTCAAGCACAAGATAGGAAATCAAGTGGATCTAGCAAGAGAGAAAACTCAAACCAAATATGAAGTGAGACATGGGGAGTTTTATCCCAAGTTCAGATCTTTGAGGAGATCCTACTCTCCGTTGAGGTAGGCTCAACACCATAGAGCCCGAGTCCCACTCGACTCTATTCCTCTCAGATTTGTGTCAAAGCACTCACCAACTTTCACCTTGATTTCTTTCCTTGCGGAGGCGAAATCACACCTTCACAAACGATCCGAGGCCAACCACACCGCTCTGGTGGCTCATGGTGACGCCTAGCCGTCTAGGAGTCCTCAATTTCCAAGAGTAACAAATCTGGCGAGAAACCACTCACTTGGAGGTGGCCAAGGTGCTCACGAGATAAATCAAGCTTCTCAAATCGATCTCACAAGATGCACTAGGAGGGAAGATGCTTTTAGGGTTCTTGGGTGAGAGAGTGAGTGAAGTGAATCTGAGTTATGCACACTGTGTCTCTTCTGGAAACAGTGGAATGGGTATATATAGCTCACCCCAGGTCTAGCCGTTAGGGTGCATTAAGTGAGATTCGGACTGTCCGTGAAAACCTTGGACAGTCCGAGGTAGGCTATGAATAGTGACCCAAACAAAAGTTATATTTGAGATCTAGAGGGTATGTGGATTAAGGAAATAAGCTCGGAATCTCTGGATGTGGCTAAATGATTCGGATTGTCCGAAGAAATCTCGAACAGTCTGATAAATCGAATAAATCAAGACCGAGAGCTCATCTGGAGGGTACCTATTGGATGATTAAGATTTGACCTAAGATCATCTTTTGAGCACTTTAGTCACCTCACACAATGATTTCTCGTCGAATCCCCCTTTATAGTACGACCGTCCTTAGACTCAATAAAATAAAGATTACAAATAAATAATAATTGAGCCTCCAATCGAATAATTCTTCAAGTCCTTCGACGACTCTTGATAAATACGATTTCCAATCTAATTCTCTATCCACAACTCAGCTAAACAATTAGTAGGAGTCTTTTAATAGTTGGCATCAATCAACAAAACAAAGTTAGGGCCTATATGCCTTTTAAAAAAACTACAAGCACTTGACATGAAGCATGACTTATCCAAGGTGCGTTAAAGAGGAGCAGCAACTCGACAATGAAGCACTTGGGGGCTATTGTGGATAACATAAATCCCGGGTACCCACACGGAGGGCCTAAAAGACCACCCGACAGGGATGAACCAAGTCGGGTGGATGAGAATGGGTACCACTTAGACTCTAGAAGACTTTCCCGACAAGGAAAAACATAAAGATAGAAGTTTATCCCTAATTAATTGGGAAGATACACTTGTAATCTTGGATAACTACGTATCTGTCTAGAGAATAGAGATAGGAATCCTACCTCGTAACTGACCAGGACTCTATCTTGTTACCCTGCCCCCCACTATATAAGGCAGGCAGGAAGCCCCTGGTTCGAGATCCCACATCATCATCTACATCTTCATCTCCACACCCATCCATGGAGAGACATCTCCCTCCACATTGATCATCAAATCACCATTATAATCATAGAGCGCAGGACTAGGGTATTACCTCGACCGTGAGGGCCTGAACCTGTATAAAAAAAGACCCCTTGTCTTGTTCTACCATCGAGTTTGGATCCAGCGCATAACCTCATATATAATCATTCCCGACGATAACCCCCGATTAGCTACCCGTCAACACCTTCAAATTTTAACATAAAACCAATGTCCCTGAAAATATTATGGTTTTCGAAACCACGAGACGTTTGGATGATAAAACGTATTACATCTCAAAGCAATGATTTAGTAGAAACCATGATATTTTGAAGTATTTAAAATTCCACTCCTTACTAAAGTTTTCATGATTTGGCTCTCACTAGTTTTGTTCGGTCAAGTTTACCATTCCAAAAACCATGTAACCAAATAGGTGATAGTTCTAATGAACAATAAACACTACCACAAAATTGCTCATCCTTTCCTACTCATCTCTAACGATTTCGTCTAGAACCAACAATGATGTCACTCGCCCCCACCTCGCAACCCAAAAAACCACAGGTGGCACTATCACCGGCGGTTGTACCATCGAACCGCCAATAATTACTTTCAATGTTGGGTTGGTTACTGAGTCACGAGTGATAGGGTTTTAAATAGAACCGCCAGTGAAAGTATAACTGACAGTTCTTTGAAGGGTTAATAGGATATATGCCACTGCTCAAACACGAAATTCGAGAATTGTCATCGTTCATTTGTTCATTGGATATATGCCATTACAAAAACTCGTTTATTCGATATTTGCCACTGTGTGCGACACGTGTCCCTTTTTTTTGTAATGGACGGTGGCAAATCTCGAAAACAGAAGTTTATGTGGTGGCATATATCTGATTAAAAGTACAAAAAATGGGACACGTGTTGTACACAATGGCAAATATCGAATAAATGTGTTTTTGTAATGGCATATATCCAATAAGCAAACGAACGATAGCAATTCTCGAATTTCGGATTTGAGCAGTGGCATATATCCTATTAACCCTTCTTTTAAATAGCTTTTTATGATAGGCAATTATCACTAGCAGTTTTAGATGAGAATTGTCAGTTTTTATGATTTTTATTCTTTGTAATTTCATAACTGATTTATATGATCTCACATAAAAACATACTTTATATATCAATCATAGTTTTTAAGAAAACCTACAACTTTGTAGTTGATATCCTCTCCATTTGAAGCAATTAAGATGCTTAAATAATCATTAAAATTTTAAAAAAATTATAACTTATTCAAACAAAGTCGGATGAAAATAATATTTACATAAACGTTGTCGAATACTTGACGAAAGACAAAACTGAAGCCTTATCCAAATATATTGTGCCTTGCGTCACCTCATTAATATGGTAGTCCCATCCCGTGTGAGTACCTTTATGCACGGATAGCTCACTGAAATTATAAGAGTTTCACTCGACCGTCACCGAACAATCTCCAAAATCTCTATCGTCTAACATTTCTTCCTTAGGGACTTGTTCGTGCTCCGTATCCTCCACTTCTATATGTTCTATAACTGCTTCAATTTCTTTTCCTTCATCTATCACACTCGTCGCCTTACGTGTTGCCCGGCGGCTGTTTCCATCCCTTTTTGATAGAACACACCCAACTTCCTCTATGAATTTCACATTATCCAATCCTTCTTCAAGGTCTATGTAACAGCTCCAAAATGTTAGCATAAATTATGCATAAATTTTTTCGCTCAATTTCTATGCACATTGGTGCCCTGGCTTCACTAAAAAATTTATAAGAAGGCTATAAAATTTTGTGTATAATATGTCATATTTTAAAATGTCCCTAGGAGACTAAATAAATTTCTCAAATAAATTGCAGTGAAACATATATGTTTTTATGCTTTTGGAAAATCCCCATATGTTTCTTAAGTTTATAGAAATTTTAGTGACATTTTTTGACTTTCCTACTATTTTAGTGCTCAAAACAAAATATTTCTTGAATTAAAAAGCATCAGGGAATTATTTTTCATTTTCCTCGGCAGGGAAATTTTCCTTGAGCCACGCATCACCGCCAGGTGCGTCGCGCCGACAGCCGGTGGCCCGACCTAGCGGATCTCGTGCCGTCGTGCGGGTGCGCACGAACCGTTAAGTGGCAATCAATGGTCCCCGTCGCTCCATGCTACCCTATCGGACGACGCTGCATCATCTACCTCCGGCCGCGCGAGCCCCTGTCACGCAGCTGCGTCGCTGCAAGGCCGTCGCCGCCGCAATTGATCCTGCCATCACCACAGTCGACGCCAGTTCAAATCTTTTATAAATGTTTGTTAAAGTTTAGTCCCTGAATTTATTATATGCTATTGCATCCACTCATAGGCTAAACTATATACCTTTGTTTTGTCCTTACATGTACTAGAATAGAATTTTCCTCCACGAAACCTACAAATACACCTGTGTACTTACCCACCTCGCGTGGGCCCCCATTTATATCTCTTTATTCGGGTTTTTCTCCAAATACTGAATTTGAAGAATTTACGGCTGAGCAGCTGGATAGTTTTGGCATAGACTTCTAGTTACTTTTGTTCTAGAATATTTCGTTCACTCGCAACCGTGTAACAATGTGGTATTGTAAATTACTGGTATTATATGGCACTTTGAGAAAAACAATGTAATGATATGAATAAAGATTAGACTTTGTAATCAGCTTCGGTAGTGTTGCACACCGGACAATTTGTGCTTTTGAGGCAACATTTCCTGTAAGACCTACTAGATTTGGGACCTCAGAGTCTACCACTTATTCAACTGTGGTCTCCATTGTTTATTCCCTCCTCCCTCGCTTGACCCATCATGTTGACTCAACTTAGCCCAAGCAAATAACGCTAAAGAAAATTCGTGTTTAATCACAATCTTCATATAACGCCTCCAATTTTCTGTAAACATTATTGGCATCAACTCCCAATAAAATCTTCCATAGCACAGCTCACCACAACACTAACCCTCATCACATGTTCTTTTGGCTTTAGTCCAAATGTCTGCAATAGTCACTTTTGCAACCCACCAAATGCCCTCTCTGTCGGTCTAGATATCCCTAGTGTGAGTGATTGAAAATTGGAGAGATCTACTCCGATTTTACCATACAAAACCTCTCCTTCCCCATAATTAAATATAACATGTTTGAAATTACTCTGCTCAGGAAAAAGTAGTCGCAAATTATTTCAATGTAATCATGATATGACCCTACCCATGACGCTAAAAAAAAATCTCAACATCATGATTGTGTGTAAAAAGTCTAAACGCTATGACCTACAAATAACTCACATATATCTACCTCGTATGTATGCTATAAATTACATTACAAACATGCTATATTCCAGATGTACCCGACAAATCACACTAACACTAGCTAGTTGCGACTTATATTCTACACATTTACTATTTTACTTATCACCTAACTATACATTATTCAACTAACCTAAATTAAATTGTATTTATAACTACATTACTGATTTTCATGGCTCTCCTACCTTGTTTTAAAATTTTACATAGTAAATTTGCAAAAAATACATCACAGGCAGCCTGCGGGAGACGACACTCTTCCTTCCTCTCCTTCTCTCCTCTCCTCTCTCTCTTCCTATCTCCCCTCACCCTCCTTCTCTCTTCCTTTCTCTCCCTTCCTCGCTTCCTTTCTCCTTCACCCTCTCTCTCTTCAGCCGAGGAAACACCCAAATGGCCACGGTGCTAGGCGAGGGTCGGCGTGAGCAATTCATATGGGGAAAAGCCTGCTAGTTGGAAGGGTTTTTTCTCCTGACCAAACCCTCCATTTCAACGGGAGGATTTTTTCTCCTGACCAAATCCTGCCTTGCAAGTGGCGGACGGAGAACACCCTAGCAGCTTTTGCCTCTCATACATTCCTATCCGGCTATAGTTTCACCAAATTATGTGGCGAAAATTCAAATTCCCGCTCGATTAAATGACAAATTATATTTCTCGTCGGCTGGAACGGCGGGAGAAGTTAATTATTTAAATGTAATAAACAAATAGTTATTTATTTAATTCGTAAAAATAAAGAATATAAAATGTTATAATAATTCGTAAAAATAAAGAATATAAAATGTTATAAATTCTTATTATGCTTTGTTATCGGGCCGCAAACGCATTCCGGCCCATGACATTGCCTGTTAGGGTTTTGGTTGTAGGTTTGCTTTGCTCCTATATAAACCACTCCCCTGCGCCGCCGCCCCAGCCATTCTCTATCCCCGTCCGCGCCGCCGCCGCTGCTTTTGTCATTTGAATCGATCCGGTCGCCGCCCGCCGGCCGCAGCCATGGTCATCGCTCTCCCCCTCTCTCTCCAGGCACCATCGCAATCTTTCTGCGGCATATCTGTTGTTTGCTTTTGATCTAACTCGTGTGGCTCGTTTCTTGTTCTTGGCTTGTAGGTGAAGTACTCGAGGGAGCCGACCAATCCCACCAAGTGTAAGCATCCTCTCACGATGAGATCCCTTCGTTCTAAATTGGATGTCGCTGCTCCGTGTGATGGTTTGTGTAGATCTGCGGGTTTCTGATTTGTGCATTTTCCTGTGATGCGTTGCAGCCGCGAAGGCCATGGGCCGAGACTTGCGTGTGCACTTCAAGGTGAGCTCCCAAGTTCAATTCCCAAGAACGCTTTTTAATATGTATGAGATTGCTGCTCTACTGTTTACTGGGTTAGTTGATATGACCATAGTGTTGGGGCGTATATTCAAAAGGATTAACAGTTAGTTAACTACTGTTCGTTTAGTCATGTATCATGTATGGATTAACAGTAGCGCATTGTATGGATTGTTTAGTCATGCGTCCGAAATTTTTTGTTGTTTGGTTACTCTGGCTTGTTCTTGCTACTTAATTAGAAACATTGGTGCGTATGCCCTTGACCCTTGTATAGGCTTCACGAGTGCCATACGTGTAAATCTTTGGTTTCCCTAAACCAAAAAAACAGGATTTGATTCTCACCATAATCAGTGTCCTTGTAAATTTTAGGAATATCTTAATTCATCATTATTGGGTGGAAACGCTGGACACAGTTTGATGTTGATTGGTTTAGTAAATGATGATATATTATCACTGTTTTACTTTTGTTACAAAATGTCTGATGCGGTTGCAGTTGTCTGATTTGCACACCTAAAGTAAAAAAGCAGGATTTTGTTTTCTTGATAAACAGTATCCTTGTAAACATTAGGAACATCATATTCATCATTATTGGGTGAACCGGTGGACACAGCGTGATGTTGATTGGTTCAGTAAATGACGACACATTTTTATCGTTTTACATTTTGTTACAAATTGTCTGATGTATTTGCAGTTATGTAGCTTGTTGGTTTGATGTTGTACTTTTGCTTACAGTTTTGGAGTGGAGTTAGACACCAATCTTGTGGAGTTGGAAACATAATATATAATATGACGTTTTTCCTCTTTGACTGTTCTGTGGCGTGTTTGGAACGTGCGTTAGAATTGTTGTGTTTTTGTTGAAATGGTTTGTGATTTTGGTCATCATACTTGTTTGGATTGGAAATTCAGATATAGTAATTAGCAATCATTTTGCATTTGAAGATCTATGTTCAGCTTTTAATTGTCTGGAATTTTCTTGTCATACTAGATATTTTTGGTTATGCAACATGCACCTAAAGAAAAAAGCAGGATGTGCTTAAATTTTTAAGTAGTATCCTCGTAAACTTTAGGAACATCATATTCATTGTTATTGGGTGAACCGGTATGACACATCCTGATGTCAATTGGTTCAGTAAACAATGACACATTTGTATTCAGTCATACATGTTTCTGAAAATTTTACATAATTATCCATTTGTTTAGCCTTATTTTGTTAAGTGAAATTTCGTTTTCAACTGTTGAACAAGATTCTTAGTGCAACATTCATTAACAGTTCTGTGAGTGGTCAACATTGAACTGCATCAGTATTTTGTAGTGTCTCTGTTCAAATATTTATGTTTTGAGGATATTATTGTGTCAAAAGATAGTTTTAGTCACGTTGCTTAAATGACATTAAGAACAACAATAGATCTTTGATTGCTGACTTTTAGTTGTACTGGTGTAACTTTTATTCTTAGGACCCTAAAGAAAAAAGCAGGATGTGCTTAAATTTATATGTAGTATCCTCCTAAACATTAGGAACATCATATTCATTGTTATTGTTATTGGGTGGACCGTTATGACACATCCTGATGACAATTGGTTCAGTAAACGATGACACATTTGTATTCAGTCATACATATTTCTGAAAATTTTACATAATTATCCATTTGTTTGGCCTCATTTTGTTAGTAAATTCTTGTTTTCAACTGTTGAACCTGGTTCTTAACATTCATTTGCAGTTCTATGAGCGGTCACCATTGAACTGCATCAGTATTTTGTAGTCTCTGTACAAATAGTGTTTTGAGGAAATTATTGTGTCGAAAGATAGTTTTAGTTTACTTCGATACTAGGATCATGTTACTTAAATGACATTAAGAACGATAGTAGATCTTTGATTGCTGACTTTAGTTGTACTTCTATAAATCTTTAACTGCTGACTTGTTGTTGTCCACAAACTTCTATTTTATGCACCCTAAAGAAAAAAGCAGGATGTGCTTAAATTTGTAAGTAGTATCCTCGTAAACTTTAGGAAGATCATATTCATTGTTATTGGGTGAACCGTTATGACACATCCTGATGTCAATTGGTTCAGTAAACGATGACACATTTGTATTCAGTCATACATATTTCTGAAATTTGTACATAATTATCCATTTGTTTAGCCTCATTTTGTTAGTGAATTCTTGTTTTCAACTGTTGAACCAGGTTCTTAGTGCAACATTCATTTACAGTTCTGTGAGTGGTCACCATTGAACTCCTCCAGTATTTTGTAGTCTCTGTTCAAATAGTTATGTTTTGAGGAAATTATTGTGTCAATAGATTGTTTTAGTTTACTTTGATGCTAGGATCATTTTACTTAAATGACATTAAGAACAACAGTAGATCTTTGATTGCTGACTTTTTTAGTTGTACTGCTGCTGTAAATCATTGATTGCTGACTTGTAGTTGTCCTGCTGTAACTTCTTTTCTTAGGACCCTAAAGAAAAAAGCAGGATGCTATGCTTTCTACTAGTAGTTTCCTCGTAAACTTTAGGAACATTGAATTCATCATTATTGGGTGAACCATTGGACTCTTACCATTTCTATTGGTTCAGTAAATGATGACAAATTTTATGTCAATTTTTCCACTATTGTGAGATTTTGTTTTAAGTGCTTTAAGCATGGTATGCCATTTTATTGGATATCTTGTACAAAGATTGCTAGCCTTGTTATGCAGTATGAGTAGTGACTGACACTTCAGATATGTTAAAGCTACTTGATGCAATACTTTAGTTAACTGTGTTTTCTTGTAATGCAATCAGTATTTAATGTTTCTTGGATTTTTCACAAGTGCAGAACACCCGTGAGACAGCCTTTGCCCTCAGGAAGTTGCCACTGGCCAAGGCTAAAAGGTACCTTGAGGATGTGATTGCGCACAAGCAAGCAATCCCCTTCCGTAGGTACTGTGGTGGTGTTGGGCGTACTGCTCAAGCTAAGTCACGCCACTCAAATGGGCAGGGACGCTGGCCTGTCAAGTCTGCTGGATTCATTCTGGATCTTCTTAAGAATGCAGAGAGCAATGCTGAGGTCTGTGGCATTTTGACTTGCTAAAGCTTTTTCATACTACACAGTTATTGCAGACTAATTTTCTCAAGTTTGCACCATAGGTGAAAGGTCTTGATGTTGATACTCTCTACGTGTCACACATTCAAGTGAACCAAGCCCAGAAGCAGCGGCGCAGGACCTATCGTGCTCATGGACGCATCAATCGTAAGTTTATCAAAACACTGGCCTTTGATTTCTCTTCACTGTGTATTACTCCTTCCGTCCGGCAAAACACCTTCATATTAGGCTTGGGCATCGACACCAACAGCTAGTCGCCTCATTTTCTTACGGATGAAACTGCATGCAGATTAGCCTTAATGGCTCTCTGTTTCTCCAGTGGGCTGCATGCAGATTAGCCTTAATGGCTCCATTTCTCCAGCATGTTGCATGCATGCATACGTCCAGTCGGAGAGACAAGGAATGCGTTGCATGCGTCGAACTGGCGAGAGGATGTAATGCGTCGAGCTGGAGAGGATGGTTGCATGCATGCGTACGGAGAGACTGATGGCCGTGCGTTGTGCTTTAATCATGGACGCAAATCGAACCAACACCACCTTCTGCGTAAATCAATATTGTCAAAAAAACTAAAAACCTAATACAAAGGTGTTTGCTGGACGGAGGGAGTAGTACGCTTTGAGGATTTCTCTTGACTTGTCATGATCTTATTACCTGTTACAGCCTACATGTCTTCCCCATGCCACATCGAGCTAATCCTGTCAGAGAAGGAAGAGCCAGTGAAGAAAGAGGTCTGTGCTGTGCACCGACAGCTAATAACCTGATGGATCCCACTCCATTAGTTAAGTTCTTTTTGGTTCCTGTTCTGGTACCATCTGATTTGTTCTTTTTTTTTGATGCAGCCGGAGTCTCAGATTGCTGCCAGAAAGGCCTAGCGAAAGAAACCATTGCATAATTTGCCTATTAGAGCAGATTGTGTGTAGGCGGAGTGAAATTTTTGCTCGTTGTCTGCTTAACTATCAAAATACTAGCTCATGCTTTTTCAAACTCTTGATCACTGTCTGTAATTCCATGTTTCACAATTCTGGAGGTGGTTGGATTATTTGTTGTGCTTTTTTGTTTCTTTCTGCCAATGGGGCAGGATGTGCCAGTCGTAGATAACATGGCATAACATGGCAAATGCCATTGGGAGGCTTTGGTCGTGCTGATGGACTCGTTCCTGGTGGTGTAAGTTGGTCCAAGGCTGTTGGGTGTCCGTGAATGGAATGCAAGTTAATTTTACCTTGTAGATCCCATGTCAACAACCTTTGAAAGTTGCTTAAACGTTACTAGCTGAGCATGAATGTGACATCGTCTATCAATGATCATCCTCTTAGAAGCAAACTTGTCAATTTTAGATATAGGCGTATGTGCCAGATGAGCCGCTCCTTCATTGCGATTCGAAGTAACCATTCCATGATCAAATATATAAGGTTGTCTCTCCCCTTGAAGGGTATGCAGCATGCGATTCTTAAAGTTCTCGATATCGTATATCACAGATTCTCATATTTCACGAAGCCCAAGGCAAAGTTTGTGGATTTGTGAATTTATCAAATCTGGAAGTTCTAAACCTTTTCGGATTAAAATTGGAGCTCAATTTAAAGTCTACCTAATTAAGGGCCTGACCTAGGTTGATCAGCACAGTACAAACACCCCTAAGACTCCCTCTCAAGTCCACAACTCGAGAAACCGTCACATCCCAACCCTAGTCGTCGAAAACCCTATTCGCCGACCCTATCTGCCGAGGAGTTTTCGATGTATCTCTGCGCGTCGCCCAAAGCTGAGTGTAGATGCTTTCATTGTGGAGCTCGTCGAGACGGTCAAAATGAATACCCAGATCATCGGTTTTGGCCAAGGAATTCGTCGGAAAAAGCTCGACGGAGTTGCACCGTCGTCGTCGCACCGCCTCACCGTTTGTGCCTTGCCGCCAACCCGCGCATGCCATGTGGTCAAACTGCCGCTGCCTCGGCTCGCGCGTCGGTCCTGCGTCGCCACACGTCGGCCCGCCATTGGCCGCTGCCGCCAACCCCGTCGCGACGCGTGTCCCGTTCCCACCCGCTTGCCGTCGCCGAGCCGCCGCGTACCCCGTCACCTTCGCGCCCGCTACGTGTTCGGTTCGGTTCGGCTCGGCCGTTTAATCTGTTTAATATGTTTATTTATTTATGAGATTTTCTATTTATCCAAAACTTACTGTAATTGTTTAGGGAGCATCCGAACTCCAAATTGAATGATTTCAGATCCATTAAATCTCATAAATAGCCTGTAATTTTATATATTTTTATTGAGGTGCATGTTCTGTGGAAAATATTTCTGTTCTTATGCATTTGCTTTTTCTGTAGATTGTCCGTGTCTGCGCTGTTCAAGAATTTTCTAAGACCAATTCGAAGGAGGATCAAGACTCGGAGTACTACCAAGACAATATAGAATGCATCTTGCTTTCCTAGTTTACAAAAATCACCCGTTTAATTCATTTATTTACTTTTCTCTTGCATGCAATGAAGGGAAGGGTTAGAATCCGATTATATTCACACTGAGTCATCTAGCTTGTGAATTTAACCATTTATTGATGCCTTAGTTATTTTTCTAGGCTATCCTTGTGAATTTAACCATTTGTGGAATGAGGATTGTGGTGGAGGTAGTCACCTTGGTCTAAGGACCCTTGACGTGTAGTCGTGTACTTATTCGGCCAAACCATACGAGCACAACCATAAATGCTAACTCTAACATGTTGGCCAACATGTGCTAGTCCTGACTTAGTAGTTAGATAAAACTGTTAACACACGATACTTTGAAAAGATCGGGCTGCGGTCCGTTGGCTCAAGAGGGGGACCCGAGTTATCGAAACCTTAGAGGGGTTATCGGTGTTAACAGAAGAAACTAATGAATCGTCTTGTATCATTACTTGGTCTAGGCTACAAAGAAAGAGTTAAGACGTAAAAGTACCACTAGGCTTTTGTGTAAAGTGTGCTACACTCTGCAGAGGCTAAAACTATCGTGATAGCCGTTCCCACGGTCATGGGAGGGGAGGAAGGTCGTACATGATAGTCTCATGTGTTAATTAATAACCTGATGGGTTGGTTTTGTTTGAGTTATTCGAGGTTTGTTCAGTTCTGTAGAGGGGCTTTCGAAGCCGAGCTCTGTGTGTTTACTTTGGGAATTTATTCATTATTAATTGTTCTACAAATGCTTTTAGAATACTTTAATTAATTTTACTCAAATAGGTGTTTATGCAAATTAGCCATCCTGCTCTTGTTTACATCCTTGCATTCATTATAAGGATTTTTGCTAGGTAGCTGTGTGCTCACTATACAAACCATGGATATATATGTATTAAGGAGAAGACTCGGGTCCGGTTTGCCTGCAGGATCAGGAGGATTCCGTATCAGATTTCGACCAGGATTAGCTATCGCTCAAGGGTTGGATTAGAGCATCGTCATACTTTATTCCGCTGCATTATTTGGATTTTCGCACTCTGAACTATATTATATAGTCTTAATTAAACTATTGTAATAAGTGGTTGTGGTACAATTACTTTTTACATTAATATGTTATTTTTATAGATAATTGTGATTGTGTGATTATGTTCGACAATTGTCGCTCATGAGTTGCTAGCATTGATCTCTGGGACTAGCAATCAATCATGAGTGTATCCTGGTGAAGCCAGGGTCACGACAAAAGTTGGTACCAGAGCCAGTATTACCCTAGGAAGCGTAGCTAGTCAGTTAGTAGTTTTTGGAAAAGTTAACCATGTCATATTTTGATATTAAATCCCCTTATCATTAGCTTATTTGATAAATTTGCTAGCCTAACCTGTTTAGCCTTTTTCGAATTATAGATGTCGTCATCTCATCTTGACGGAGAGAGTCAAGGCTTCCCTACACTGCTGTGGGGTTTGCTAAGGGACTTGGGCTACGAGGGAAGGCCCAAGTACACCATAACATCGATTCACCTCAATAGGATGAGCCAGCAATGCGTCAAGCTGGCGGTTCACTATTTGGATAACGAAGGAGCACCGAGGGTGTCTACTTTCCAAGAGGCCGTTGAGTTCGAAGGTCGCACCATTCAGTTGGTAGCGAGGAAGGCTTTGATTCACTTTGCCCATGTGCATCAAAATGAGCTTAGATGGAGCTAGTACTGCTACATCCCAAGGCAGTGCAAGACTAACTGCCCCAGCAATGGGTCTCTAATTACGAGCGCACTAGAGCATGAGACCAACTCCACCATCAACGCAACTGTTACTTATTTGGAAGCTTTGGAGGATCTGTACGATGGGACCCGCTTCAACAAACATTTCTATGAAGAGAAGGTCGCTGAAGTGGAAGATCAGCTAAGAGAAGCTGAAGAGAAGATAGAAGAACTCAATCTGGAGCTCGCAAGCTTAAAGGATGCTCAGCGCAACGGTTGAATTGAGGAAATATAAGAGGCACACCAAGCCAAGCTTGCTTATCGAAGGAAGAAGAAGGCCTTAGACAAGAAAGAGGAGCTGATGAATGTGAATATCAATAAGAAGATAGCACGCCTTGATGCTATGAAGAGGGAGATTGAAGAAGATTGAGATGAGCTGGTGAGAGAGCAAGCCAAGCATAAGGCCAAGAAGGTAAAGCTAGAATGGGAGCTTGCTTCGACTCTCAAGGGAGATCGAAGGAAGGCAAGAGAAGTAGAGTTTGTCAAGATCGAAGACACTGAGGAGGAAGAGGAAGACGAATATGAGGAGGAAGAGCCGTTCGAGGTGGAGGACGCATCTTCATCGGCTTAGATTATCGTCTTGCTTATATCATCGCCAAGATTAGGGAGTGTGTTTAGTTAAAGTCATAAAGGCTTAGCGTTCGTATCATATTTCCTTTAAAGTTGTGTGTGGAGTAGACCATATCAAGTTTTGGTTTTCCTTTTTGTGATATGGCTACTCATTATGTTTGGATATTAAAGGTATAATTAAAGTAATATTAGTTAAATATCTGGTGTTGTGCTTTGTTTAAATTTTGCATCGACATCCAAGAGAAGAAGACGACGTGGATGGAAGAGTGGAAGATTTCTTTCAAACTTCAAATTTTTTCATCACTCAATTGAATAATCGAAACTAAGTACTTCATACATAAGAAGGCTAAGCTAGCTAATAATAAGGCGATAATATAACACAACTAATTTATTGTTTATGACTGTGACCTATGCTTGAGTTGGATTTATTTGGATCATGCTTTCTTTATGTTAGCATGTGGTGTGTTGCCTTCTTATTTGGATCTTTGAATGAAGTGACAAAAAGCGTTTATAAAATTATTATATCTAAAGGATGCCGCTTACCGTTTAGTCTTCTTTTCTATCTTTTTTGTCTCAGCAGATGGCCAGAGGTCGTGGAAGTGAAGCCCGTGGAAGAAGAGGTCGTGGAATGAGTAGAGGCCGTGGATGTGGAGTTCGGCCTATACCCATCAACCTGCAAGAGGAGCTAGATCACCCGGTCAATCAAGAGAATGCTGCAGCTTAGAGTGGTCAAGTCAATAATCAAGGGCAAGTCAACCAAGCTGGAAAAGATACCGGCAATCAAGCAGGACCAGTCAGTGTTGCTGCTCAGGATCCCCAGCCACCGTCTCAGCCTTAGCATCAGCAATCGCCACCGCCACCACCACCCCCGTCGCCGGTAGGACCAAGCTTTGCATCCTATTGTGGATCGTCTGAATCAGCCGCCACCGCAGCCGATAGTAGTGCCTGCATTGCCGCAGTCTAAGTTCAGGGAGTTCATGGGAACTCGGCCCCTGGAGTTTTCTAGTCGTGGAGACCAGATTGAAGCTGAGACTAGGTTAAGAATGTAGAGAAGAAGCTCTACTTGGCCAACTGTGATGATAATGAAGGTGTGCAATACGCTACTCATATGCTCAAAGGGAATGCTGCCTATTGGTAGGAGAATTATTGTGCCACCAATTTGGACTACGTGAACATGGGATGGGATGACTTTGTGGATGTTTTTAAGAACCATCATGTTCCGATGAGTGTGCAAAAATAGAAGAAGCGCGAGTTTGAAGGACTGCGCCAAAACAACAAGTCTATTGACCAATATTAAAGTTCATTGAGCTATCCCGTTATGTGCCAGACTAGGTTGCTTCTGAAAAAGCCAAGGTCTGGAGGTTCACTGAAGGACGGGACACTTGGTATGGGGTTCAGTTGAAGCTGCTACGCTGTGAGATTTTTGATGATGTCACTGAAAGAGCTCGTATTCTGGAAGGAGCACAATGATGAGAAGAAGAGAAAGTTCAATTCTCAGCAGGTTAGCAGCAATGTGAGGCCTCATACCCATCAAGCTTAGAGTTTTGGTCAACCGCAGAATCCGCCAAGGCAGTACCAAAACCCTGGTTTTAAGCAATCATTCACCCCTTAGCATGAAAGTAATTCTTGGCAAGTTCACCAGACGCCAAAGATCGGAGGCCAAGTGCAGAGTCAGAATAAGACTGAAAGTGACTTGTTTTAAGTGTCATCAGCAGGGACATCTGTCGTATGACTGTCCTCTCAACAAGGGAGGCCAACCTCAGCAGAAGCAAGGAGGGACGCCTGCTCGTCAGCCGCAGTAAGGGCAGAACCGTGGGAGTGCATTCAAGACGCCCCAAGGAAGTGGACGTGTTAACCACATCATTGCGGAAGAATCTCAGAATGCTCAGGATATTATCCTCAGTACGTTCCTAACAAACTCAATCCTTGTTTCTGTTTTATTTGATTCGGGAGCTTCGCATACTTTTATTACAAAGGAGGTTGTAGTTCATAATGGTTGGAGGGTAGTACCCATTAGTCAATCTTTGTTTATTCAATCACCTAGAGGGGCTATGAACGCAAATGAGGGATGTCCGGATGTGGATCTAGACATTGGAGGTTATAAGTTTCGGACTAAGTTGATTATGATAGATTCTAAAGGCATTCAAGTGATTTTGGAAATTGATTGTGCTGATAGATCAGTAACCCTTACTACTTTAAATGGATAGACCATCAAGTCTTAGTGTTTGCATAAAGAAAGCCCGGTTGTCATGTTGCATCACCTGAAGATGATGCGAGCGGACAGAGAAGAGAGTTTGCCTTTGGAGGAGACTCCGATAGTGAACGAATATATGGATGTTTTTTCTGAATATTTACTTGGAATAGCACCGGATTGGGAAGTTGAATTCAATATCGACCTGTATCCGTGTACGGAGCCTATTTCTCAACGACCGTATCGTATGAATCCTAAGGAGCTTGCGGAGATGAAGCCGCAGTTTGAAGATTTAAAAGCTAAAGGTTTCATTAGACCAAGTGTTTCTCCATGGAGATCGTCTGTGTTGTTCGTGGAGAAAAAGCGTGAGAAGACCCTAAAAATGTGTGTGGACTACTAGAAGCTAAATGAAGTGACCATTAAAAATAAATATCCATTGCCTCTAGTGTATGATTTGTTTGATCAATTGAAAGGAGCTAAGGTGTTTTCGAAAATTAATTTGAGGTCAGGTTACCATCAAATCAAGTTGAGGTCATAAGATATACGGAAGACGGCGTTCACTTCCCGTTATGGATTATATGAATATACGGTGATGTCATTCGGACTCACTAATGCATCGACATATTTTATGATGCTCGTGAACAAGGTTTTGTTGGAGTATCTAGACAAATTTGTCGTGGTATTCATCCTCATTTATTCTAAAAATGAAGAAGAGCATGTCGAGCACTTGAGACTTGTGTTGGAGAAGTTGAGAGAGCATCACTTGTATCCTAAATATTCAAAGTGTGACTTTTGGGTCAAAGATCTAGCATTTGTTGGTCATGTCATCTATGAGAATGGAGTGTCTGTGGATCCATTACTAATCGGTAATCGCACCAAGATATATAGTGATCATAAGAGCCTCAAGTATATATTCACCCAGCCAGATCTGAATATGAGGTAGATGAGATGGTTGGAGCAGTTAGCGGATTATGATGTGGGTATCCATTATCATGAAGGCAAAGCTAATGTGGTCGCAGATGCATTAAGTCGCAAGCCAAGAAGTGAGCATATCCAAGAAGAAGCTAAAAGGTTGAATTTGATGATTGTTCCGCATGGTTATGTGCATAGTCAGTTGAATATGATGAAAGTGGAACCATATCTTCAAGATCAGTTCAAGAAGGCTCAGGACGATGATGAATGAATTCTTAACATCATTGTTGGGATAATCTTAGAGAAGGCACCAGGATTCGTGATGGATAAATAATGTATTGTTTGGTTCGATAAAAGGATTGTCATGCTAGCCCAAAAGGATCTTAGAGATTTGATCTTGAAGGAAGCTCATGATTTAGAATATTCTATTCACCCCGGGAGTACCAAGATGTATCTAGCTCTGAAAGAGAGATATTGGTTGTCGGGAATGAAGAAGGATATAGCAGAGTTTGTTGCTATATGTGATATATGTTAAAGAGTCAAGGCTGAGCATCAGAGATCGGTAGGTTTGCTTCAACCATTGCGAGTGCTTGAATGGAAGTGGGAAGAAGTTGGTATGGATTTCATTGTGTGTCTGCCGAGAACTCAATGGGGTTATGATTCAATATGGGTGATTGTTGATCGATTGACTAAAGTATCTCATTTCATTCCTGTTAAGACAAGGTATGACAGTGCTAAGTTGATAGAGATCTACATGTCAAAGACAGTATGTTTGCATAAAGTTCCCAAGAGGATCATGTCGGATTGAGGGAGCCAGTTCACATCGAAGTTCTGAAGTAAGATTCATTCTCTGTTGGGCACGCATCTAGCTTTTAATAGTGCTTATCATCTGCAAACTGATGGGCAGACTGAAAGGACGAATCAAATATTGAAAGACATGTTGAGAGCCGTAGCTTTGTCGGACTCGAAAAACTGGGATAATGCATTGCCTTATGCGGAGTTCTCCTACAATAATAGTTATCAGACCAGTATTCAAATGGCGCCTTTTGAAGCTTTGTATGAAAGGAAGAGACGTACGCCATTATATTGGAATGAGACTAGAGAGCGAAAATTATTCGGTCCGAATGCTTTAAAAGAGGCCAAAGATCAAGTCAAGATGATTTAGCAAAGAATGAAGACAGCCCAGTCAAGGCAGAAGAGTTATGCCGACAAGTGAAGACGAGAATTGCAGTTTGAGGTTGGAGGCCATGTTTATTTAAAGGTTTCGCCCATGAAAGGTCTTCGTTGATTTCATGTTTCTGGGAAGTTGTCCCCAAGATATATCGGTCCGTTTCCAATAACGGGAAGGAGGGGAGAAGTTGCTTATTAGTTAGAGTTGCTGAGCAATTGTCGAGAGTGCATAATGTGTTTCGTGTGTCGTAGCTCAGAAAGTGTTTGAGGGTGCTAGAGGAACAGATGTCTATAGAAGCTATGGATTTGCAAGAAGATTTGTCCTGTACAGAGAGACCGGTTAATATTTCGGATGTTTCAGAGAAGTGCACTCGGAGTCGGTCTATCAGGTTTTGCAAAGTGTAGTGGTCTAACCATTCCGAGGCAGAAGCGAATTGGGAAAAGGAGAAAGATTTGCAAGTTGTGTTTCCAGAGTTGTTTAATCAAGCTTTCTATGAATCTTGGAGTTGATATTCTCCGTAAGGGGGGAGGTTTGTGACATCCTCTATTTTGTCGTATGTCACTTGTATTTTCAAAATCCTAAAATAAAATAAAATAGAATTGTTATATACAAAACCCTAGTTAAAACTATTTTAAATTAGGTTTAAACCAAAACCCTAAAAAACCTTTTAGGAAAATTCTGAAAAACTTCTAACAAACCTTAGAAGCCACCATTCAGCCACACTCCTAATTTCAAGCCTAAAGCCCAAGGTTAGCTTATGATTCCATGAAGTGTTGCCATTCTGCCGGGAGCTCGTCAAACTCATAAAATGATGAGCAAATGTGTGAGAACGAAGCCCAAACTTGAAGAAGAGGTTATAGAGGCCCAAATTCGTGCTAAACCAGAAGCCCAAGCCAAAATTCGCGTATTTGTAAATTTACCAAATTTAGGATAGTCCTAAACCTACTCGGATTAAAATTTGAGCCCAATTCAAAGTCTACCCACTTAAGGGCTTGACCTAGGTCGACCACCACAGTTTAAATACCCCCCCAAGATCCCCTCTCAAGTCCACAACTTGAGAAACTCTCTGATCCTAACCCTAGCTGTCGAAAACCCTAGCCGCCGAGGTGTTTTTGATGTATCTCTCTGTGCGTCGCCCAAACCTGAGAATAGATGGCTCCATTGTGTGGAGCTCGTTGAGACGGTCAAGATGGATACCCGGATCATCGGTTTTGGCCAAGGAATTCACCGTAAAAAGCATGCCGGAGTTGCGCCGTCGCCGCCGCGCCGCCACCTCGCCAAACCGCCGCCGCCTCGGCCCTGCCAGCGCCGCCTCGCCCCACCACCACCAGCGTCGGCCCGTCGTCTTCGCGTGTCCCGTTCCGCTTTGCTTCTTGTCGCCGAGCCGCCGCATCTCCACGCATCGTCGCCTAGTCACCACGCGCCCACACTCGCCAATCGGCGTGCATCGCGTGTCGCCCCCGCGCTGCGCGCTGCTCGCCGCTCCGTCGTTTCGGTTCGGCCGGTTTAATCCATTTAACTGGTTTATTTTTTTGGGATTTCCTATTTATCCAAAACTTTTAGGATTGTTTAGGGAGCATTCGAACTCCAAATTAGATGATTCATGATCCATTAAATCCCATAAATAGCGTAGAATTTATATATTTTATTGAGGTGCAGGTTTTGTGGAAAATATTTCTATTCTTATGCATTTGCATATACGTGTAGATCGTCCGTGTCTACGCTGTTCGAGAATTTTACAGGAGCAATTCGATGGAGGATCGCAAGACCCAGAGTACTACCAAGGCAAGATAGATTGCATCTTGCTTCCCTAGTTTACAAAACTCACCCGTTTAATTGTTTTATTTATATTTTGTCTTGCATGAAATAAAGGGAATTGTTAGAATCCGATTACATTCACACTGAGTCATCTAACCTGTGAATTTAGCCATTTATTGCTTCCTTAGTTATTTTCCCAGCCTATCTGTGTGCATAGATGCTATTGCTTGTGGGTTATTGGTTTATAGGTTATTCATCATTTAATTAATCTTGTGACTTGATATGTTTGGAGGTGCTGAGTTACTTTAATAACCTAATCAACTAAAACCTACATGGAGTGTGTGGACTAAAGGTGGCAAGTCGGGTGGTTTTGTGGAATAAGGATTGTGGTGAAGGTAGTCACCTTGTTGTGAGTACCTTTGATGTGTGCTTGTCCGGCCAAACCATACAAGCGCAATTATAAGTGTTAGCTCTAGCACTTCGGCCAACATGTGCTAGTCCTGACTCAGTAGTTAGGGAAAACTGTTAGCACATGATACTTTGAAAAGATCGGGCTGCGGTCCGTTGGCTTAAGAGGGGGACCCGAGTTGTCGAAACTTTAGAGGGGGTATCGGTGTTAACAGAAGGAACTAATAAATCGCTAAGATGTAAAAGTACCACTAGGCTTATGGATAAAGTGTGCTACACTCTGCAGAGGTTAAAACTATCATGATAGTCATTCCCATGGTCATGGAAGGGGAGGAAGGTCGTACATAGTAGTCTCATGTGTTAATTAATAACCTGATGGGTAGGTTTTATTTGAGTTATTCGAGACTTGTGCAGTTCTGCAGAGAGACTTTGGAAGCCGAGCTCTGTGTGTTTACTTTGGGAATCTATTCATTATTAATTGTTCTGCAAATGCTTTTACAACACTTTAATTAATTTGACTAGAATAGGTGTTTTTGCAAATTAGCCATCCTGGTCTTGTTTATATCTTTGCATTCATTATAAGGATTCTTGCTGGGTAGCTGTGTGCTCACTACACAAACCACGGATATATTTGTATTCATGAGAAGATTCAGTTCCAATTTGTTTGCAGGATCATCCTCATGTTCACTTGCGGAAGAGTCCTCACCATCCTCACAAATAATGCGAGCACGTTGACTAGGATAATCACGCTTTGTATGTACAAATCCCTTGTAACGGAAAAATTGAATGTTGCGAGTACGACCTGTGGATGCGACACAAGAAGCTCTTTTGGCGGGGCTTGCACCGTGGAATGCTTTGTTACACTCGTAGCTCATGTTGGAGGGGTAAAAGGAACATCGGGTGGAGACGCATGATGTAGTGTTGACGATGGAATCTTTGCAGCTTCATGGTTTGATTTTGATGAACCATTGAAACTTCCTCGCGTCCGGATTTGTCGTCCCTGTACTTACCTTTCTGGTTTGCAAGCAAGATGGAACAAACGAGTGATAGAATTGTATTTTTTTTAATCAAGTATATCCTGAATCTCATGGTTTAACCCACCCAAGAATTCAGCCATTTTTGCATCCTCACTCTTTTGTAAACCACAACGCAACATACCAATTTGTAGTTCCTGATAATACTCCTCAACTGATTTGCTATTTTGATTTAAACGCTGCAACCTATTAAGTAAATCTCTCTCATAATATGAAGGAACAAATCTAGATCGAATGGCACGTTTTAAAGCTTGCCAAGTGGTAGGTTCATCTCTTCTTCTACAAATTTCATGCCACCAAATAGATGCAAAATCAATGAATTCACTAACAGCCACCTTAACTTGGTTTTAAGGTGAAATAGTAAAGCATGAAAACTTTTGGTCTACCAATAATTCTCAATCAAGATAAGTGTCAGGATCATATCTACCAGCATAAGGAGGTATTGACAATTTAATCTTGGCTAATGAGTCATCATGTATCTCACGATTACCTTGATGATTTCTTGCCATACCGTGCTTATTGTGGCGTAGTTTTCAATGATTTCGATCATTGTTCACATCAAATCCATCGTCAACCTCGGAATCAGCTACGTATTCATTCTCATTTTGTTCAACCTCATCAGCCTAAGAGCGTAGGTCAGCAGGGGCTACAGGAGGCACGGTGGCAGCAGAGGGTGCAGGAGGCACACGAGCAGCAGGGGCAGGTGCTCCTATTCAATGTCTTCCATCCTCGTGATCAAGTTGGCAACCCTTCTCTCGAGCCGCTCCATCCCGTGGGCGTTTGTATTTATCAGTTGAGTGATGCTATTGGCCATATCAGCCATGGCTTTTTACTGGTCCTCCATGTACTTCGCGAACTCAGCGTGAAACACAAACTCGTTATTACTTCCTCCTAACATGGTTAGTGGGCGCAAAAAGAATACACGAGAATATATATACTATATGCTATTGTTGTGTGTTGGTGTTAACAACTATTTCTCTATCTTTAGCCTATCCTTTGTTCTTACCGGTTCTTACCATGCAAGCAGTAGGTATAAACAGCCACTGGTCAGTGCTAACTTCAACGCACAAGGTGGTAAAGCGATAGCTAGGATCCGTCCCTATATGGTTAATACATAGTGGAGGTTGGACAGGTTTATATATATAGCAAAAGGATAAACAATTGTTCAAACAGTAATACAAAGTTGAATATTAGCCCAAAGTAGTACAATTGCTGGAACTAGCCTAGTCTTAGACGTAGGTCAAGCTGAAATAAAAGGATGTCACAAAGGGTTAAGATCGGGCTAACTGAATACAAGCACAGAGAATCCCCTTGCCAACTTCTCTTTTTTTTTTTCACAATTTCTGCACGGCTATTTTAAATACATGGCCTCTTTTGATCAATTTTTTTGTATGATTTTTCTGATATTTTTCAGCTTCAGCAACACAGAAATTTGGACATAGAACAAACTCCCCCTCAATTTGGAGGTTAGG
The DNA here is from genome assembly GCA_036346415.1 of Raddia guianensis. Classification (NCBI taxonomy): domain Eukaryota; kingdom Viridiplantae; phylum Streptophyta; class Magnoliopsida; order Poales; family Poaceae; genus Raddia; species Raddia guianensis. Next base: position 50,160,998 of record CM070542.1, on the reverse strand, counting down.
GGTGGCCGATACAATTTCTGAAGGGTGCTCTGAAAACTGTGCAGAAACTTCGGGGGCCGGACATGTGGTCTTCCTACTAGATTTTCGGGATTCTTATTGGACCAAAACTGTGCAAAAACATAATGAGTTTTGGTTGGATGCATCTCATCAAGATCTTTCCAACGAGTGGTCGTGGACCCAAATCGGAGGTCGTATGAGAAAGTTATGGCTGTTTTACCAAAGGGTCTCTGGATCAGGGTTACTGAAAAGGCTATTATTTTTGTTTTTCGGCGATTAGGTGATGAGCAGTGGGTATGCGGTGGATAAATTGGAGGGCTAGTGATGCATGGCTATTAATACAAGGCGGTTTGCGACCTAACTAGGGGTTGCAACGGTGGGACTGAAACACGAGGCGACTGGCAAGGGCAAATGGAGGCGACTCGACTTGAAACAAAGACAGCTAAACTGATCTAGAATTTGACTGACCAACAACACGATGAGCTGTAGGTAGGGATGAAACGGATCGGATACGGATCGGAAACCACTCATATTGTATTTGATCCATTTAGTTTGATCGGATACGGATTCGGATACAGATAGTACCGGATACAAATACGGATACGAATAATATCGGATACAAATACGGATCGGACGCGGATACTCTCTCGGATAATACGCGAAAACATATACTAAAGAAATAAGTATATCCAAATACATATAGTTATCTCTTTGTGACTCAACTTTATGGATCATAGTCATAAAAATGATGGTGTGTAAGTATCATGCCCGATAAAGCAAAAAAATGTAAAATCACATTCATCTAGTTGTTATATGTGTTAGTCAATCATCCTATAGAAATATAATAGAGATAGTTTATAGATGGATTTAGCTAATCGGATAATATCCATCGGATATTATCCAAGAAAAGCTCGGATAATATCCATCGGATATTATTTGTATCCGTACCGTATCCGCCTTGTCGGATTCGGATATCTATAAAATTATCCGGCTCAATATTTTCGGATATTATTATGCCTCGGTCGGTCAGACGGTCGGAAATTATCCGTACCATTTTCATCCCAAGCTGTAGGCGAAAACTCAACGACGTATACAGTGAGAACAATTGCAAAGGCTAAACGTGGCTCGGACAATTGTAGATGCAAATCTTTTTGTGTGGGCAATTTTCTAGACTCTAGGTATTAAACCAATCTACTAAATAAAAAAGAAAAATTCTCACAAGGGAACCGGATGCTCTGATATCACTTGATGGGCGCGGACGCAGGTCCCAATCTTCTCTGGTGAGAGACGATGAGGATAATTCGGTAGGTGTTACAGAGACCTAAACGATTCGGCTTCGAACCCCACAAGGAATGGAAAATCACGACGATCGCTAGACTACCACGACGATTGTTATCGATTGGACAAGAGGCGCGGTTGACCTATCCACGAAGGACGGTTCCTGCAAGCAACAGAAGAACAAGCAAGAACACAAGATAAGCAATCACAATTGCGAATATAGATTAAGAACACAAGAAGAACAAGGTGATATCTCACACAACCATGACAAATCAACTAAACAAAAACCCAACTAAAACGAAGCACGGCGGAAGACTTATATAGGGCGGCGGCCAGAGGAGGGGCGGCAACCAAACAGGTGCCCACGCACACACAACCCTAACCCTAGGGGTACACGGGCCTTGGGCCCAAAAATATGGTGATGCGGCGCTAGAAAGTTTTTGTCCGTCAACTTTTGTTTTGCGATTCCCGTTGACTCGGATGGAAGTTGGAGGCGTGGCAGGATCCGTTGGAAATCTTATCTCGTAAGCTTTCTGTAGAGTTCTTATTTGCCTCATTTGTACGTCGTATGTGATTTGGACATCCATTTGAAGGTGCACTGGTTCTGGATGGCCGAACTGGGCTCGGCATTGACTTCGACGTCCTCCCGACTTAGGACCGATAGTCGAGGACTTCTTGAACCTTGTAACTAACTTGCTAGATTTTCGTTGATGAAGGCTTGAATGGCATGACATGAGGATTCATGCCGTCTTGTCTCTTTCCTACTCCATTAGCAAGCTTATCAGGGACAGCAAGCTCGTCAGTAATGTCCTCATCACCGCCTATGATTGCAACCCATCCCCGCAGCCCAACGAAGGAGCGAAACATGGCCGCAAGAATTAGTCACCGCCTTCAGATACTTCCGCACTACCGTCACCACCATGATGCTCCCCATCTAGGGTCGCCGTCGCGCCTCCACTTGCACGAACGTGCCGGCATGGATGCAGGTTGCTGCCACCATGACGCAAGCCGTGGTTGGCCACCACTGTCGCGTCGCCCTTGCGGTGCTGCCACACACCGCTGCTGCAATCCGCTGGATCATCCTAGGGTCGCTGTCACCTAGGGCCACCACGCCGACGCGCCGCCAGCCATGCCGCTGCCATGGCAATCTAGCCTGATTGACCGGCCACTACGCTTCCCGTGAATCTGTTGTGCGTCGCCGTCGAGCCCCCCTTGGCCACGGGAGGAAGCCGCCTAGGGACGTCGCCCTTCAAGTCGCAGCGCTGCTGCTCTTCTTGCGCATCGCTACCTCTGCACCGGGACCAGAGAGGCGGCCACCGTGCGGCTTCTCTTACCGGTCGGCGCCATGGCTTGTGCCCCTATGAGACCTGCGGAGCGCGCCAGGCCGCTGCACCCTTAGGGCCGGCACCGCCTATGGACATGCCCAGTCGGCCCTCCTCTGTCTCTTTCTCTCTCTCACTCACTCATGGAGGCCATGTCCGGTTGCTGTGGATGCAGTGGCGGCTGGGAGGTGGAACCCTAGCGCCCTCATCTCCTCTCTCTCTCTCTCTCTCTCTCTCTCTCTCTCTCTCTCTCTCTTTTCTTTCTTTTCTATTTCTCTCCATTTCCTTCTCTCATGAAATTACAAGATAAACTAACAAAATAGAGACACAAAATAGATAGTGAAATTTTTGAATTTTTTTTTTGTACTTTGTCCACCTTTTCACACCATAGGGAGACCCTCTCTCTCCCCCCCTCACTTTAGCCCCTAAGCCTCCACCATCTCTCCTTTCATAGCACTCAGCCAACACCCTGAATATTTCGGCATCCTAGGAATATCCAGTACCGAGCCACGTAGGTCCCGCACCTGTGTTTTCTCACAGTGGCTAACCCGTAACCATTAGGGTTTTCTTGCATGCTAACCTAGAACCTACATAGGGCTTTTCCACACCGGCTAACCTAGAACCGAACCAGGGTGTCGACGATTGGGATATCGGTCCCAAGTCAACTAAGGTTCTTGAGAAAGGGAGATAGAAGACTTGCCGAGCAAGGCAAACAGCAATCAACGAGCAACAGAGAGACACAGGGTTTTTATCCTTGTTCGGGCCTCTCAGAGGAGATAATAGCCCTATTGACGGCGTGCTCTCCGCTCAACCACTGCGGATCACACCCCTATCAGATTTTCAATCTTGCTAGCCGATCAGCTCGAGCTCAGTTCGATTCGAGCGTCGGACGCGGCGAGGAATGACACGCAGAGATTACCCAGGTTCGGACCCCCCTGCGGGTAATAGTCCTACTCCTGCCGAGCCTTAGCTCTTTTCGTGTTGTGGTTGTCTTTGAATGTGATTCTGAATGTTTGAACCCCATCTCCTTCTCTCTCCTCCTCTTTTATATGAGCCTCGAACGGCGGAGAGAGCCAAGGGGTAAGCGATCTGATACTCTCGATACTGCGATAAGGCGTAAGGGGCAGGGACGGAGAGGCAAACGTGCTTGCTCTCATGCGCCGTATGGTGCCGCCAGCGCGTGCCGCAGTAGTAACCCGACCCGTGTGAACACGCCCGGTGAGGCTGCAGGGGGCCCAGCTTGCTCCTTCTGACACGGGCGGCTAGCTTGATGAGGGCAAACTCTCTCTCTGCCGGTCAATTCCGCAGCGCCACGGTGACAGTTGATCAGACCTGCAGAGGTCACTGTGGCGGTAATCATCTCTTCATCTGTCTATCTGCGCGTAATGTCGCATTGAATGCGCCCGTCCTTTGTAGCAGGGGGAGCCTTCGCCCAGAAGACTCCTTTCGGGACGCTCCCTGCCATGCGGGCCCCACTGGCGAAGAGGGCCCGGCGCTTTGAGGCTTCGCCCACTGCAGCTGGGGCCTGGTCGCCCGCGGCGGCGTGGGGGCCCTCGCCCGGCGCTCTGAGGGGCTCACCCACACGCTGGGGCCTGATCGCCCGCCTGACGTGTAGGGCCCTCGCCTGGTCTTCTCCAGGACTCTTCATACACTGGTATTTATTATACCGACAGTAGCCCCCGGGACCACCATGACACGTTAATCGCCGCGCCGATACTGTGCCGTTTCTCGTGCGGCGGGAGACGAATCGTGGGGGCCCACCCCCTGCGGCGGCCTTGCGCCTGATTCTCCACCTGCGCACGATCTCCCTTGGGGAACCGTACCGCTTTTCGCGGGAAACCGAAGCGCGAGGGGCAAAGATAGCGCCGCGCGCGCGAGTGGGGACGGAATCCAAACCATCGCGCTCGCGCCCCCTTGCCTATAAATGCTTCGTCCCTTGGCGCCGCGACGAATCCTTCCGCGCACCAAAGTGCTTTGAGCTGCCACCTGCTTTCCTTTGCCACTGTCACCAAGTTTCTTCGCCCCTTGGCTCTCGCCACCGTGCTTCCGCCATCTTCCAATGGCTCCTAAGCGCAGCCGGGGTCGCCACGGGGACGCCACGTCGGTCGCGCCGCTGTCTGATGCTGCTTTGCACGCCTCCGTTGCCGACGAGGAGATGGTTGCGCGGCTCCAGCGACTGGTGCCGCCTACCGCCGCCCGCTTCCGCGCCAGCACCATGGTGCCAAGTCCCGCGACGGGGAGATCATCACCTTCACCTGGGCGGTGCTGGCGGGGCTTGTCCCGCCGTACTCCGAGTTCTTCCTGGGGGTGCTCGCCTTCTACGAGATCCAGGCGGCGCACCTTCCCCCAAACTCCATCGTGATGCTGGCCATCTTGGCCCACCTCTGTGAAATGTTCGTGGGGGCGATGCCAAGTCTTCCGCTCTGGCGCCGGCTCTTCACGCTGCACGTGAGCTCGCGCTCGAGCGGGGCTGTTGGAAGCTGCTACTTCACGCTTCGCGACGCCGCCGCCTTCATCCCTGTCGCGGTCAAGTCCAACTGGAAGGACTGGGCGCGACAGTGGCTGTACGTGGAGGATTCCAGTGGCTGCGATGATCTCGCCTTCCCCGAGGGTCCTGCGGAATCCCTCGCCAGCTGGGGGTCTCAGCCCGACGACTCGGCGGAGATGGAGACGATGCTGGCGCGCATTGCTAAGCTCCGCCGCCTCTGCCCGTTTCGTATGAGGACGCGCCCTGCCTGTCAGTACTATGGCGATAACGATGCGACCCACATTGCCCCTGGAGGTGAGTACTTTTGCATTCTTCTGGGTCTTCTGTCTTCGCGAACACCTTTTTCTTTTCTTTCGATTCCTTGCCAACTTGCGGCTTCTTTTTTTTTTCTTGCGCCCAGCCGCCGGGAACGTGCCGGATGAGGTGCTCCGACAGTGGCTAGCGGGACTCCTGCCTGCGCCAGTCGGCGATATCCTTCTGCCTGCGAGCGTCCGCCCCCTCTGCGACTGGGACCCACGGGAGCATAACTCGTATTTGCGTGCGCTACCTCCCATGGAGGTTTCTGGTCCCGTGGTCCAGGTGGCCCGGGGACCCCTGCAAATCCGCGATCCTCCACCAACGACCGCCGAAGCTCCTGCGGCCGCCGCTCCTCCTGTCGTGGCGGCCGACTCCGACCGCGCTCTCGGGAAGCGCCGCCTCATCCTCTCCCAAGATGATGATGATAAGGAGGGAGAGACGAGCCCGAAGAGGGCTCGCCCCTCAAGTCCTGAGCCGCTTTCGCCTCCTCCGGCCCCCTCCAGCGGGGGCCCTGCTGCTGAAGTTGTCGTTCTGCCGCGAGGCGAGAGCGCGGCGACTCTTTCGGGACCGGCGCCTCCTGCGCCGGTTTCTTCCGCGCCGGCACCTCCTGTGCTGCACTGCCGCTTGCCGCTTCTCTTCTTGGCGCCTCCCGGTTTGGCGGTTGCTTCAACAACACCGGCCGCGGTGGCTCCACCGCCCCTCGCCTCCTAGCGGGAGGAGGCGGCGCACCGCTTCACTTCAAGCGGATCGCTGCCCTCTTCCTTCGCTTTCGGGGGGCGTCGCTTCAGGTAGCTTTCTCTGCATTCATGTACATTTCGCATTAGGGTTAGCATGCCGGACGTTTTTCGCATACCTGAACCCTTTTGGTTTTTCTTCGCGGGATAGAGCGGATGCCGGGGCTTTAGACTCCGTCCCGCGCGATCCGCCAACCCCCATCTTGCCCGTGGCCCCTTCGACGGAGACGGCTCCTCCAGCTGCGGAGAGTGCGCCGGTGCCAGGGTTCGGGGACCCTTCGGCCGCTGCCTCAGCTGACACCGACGCCATCTCTGCCATCGCCGCCGATGTCGGGCGCTCCTTCAAAGCGCTACACGCCCTCGCCCACACCTGGGCGGCGCGGAAAGGTGTTCTTGCTTCGGCAGCGCGAACCGTCGGCGAGTTGCGGCTGGCCCTCGACCGAGAGACTGCTGCGAGGGAAACGGTGACCCGCGAGGCTGCGGCGGCACAAGCCGTTGCCGCGGCGGCCACCAAAGACGCTGCAGATCTTCGCGCGACGCACTCTGAGCGCCTCCGGCTCCTTGCTGACAAGCTGCGGTCCGCCTACCATGACTTCCGGGACGTCCTGTATCCACTGGGTTTACCTTGTACGCCCCGCTGGAGGAGACGGCCGCGCAATATGCTGGCGTAGTGGGGCGCGCCGCCGAGGCCCTGCGCGACCTGCCGGTGATGATGCGGACGCGGGCGATCGAAGATGGTCGCCACGGTGCTTTCGAAGCAGCGCGGTTCGTCTTGGGCAACTGCCTTGCCCAAAACGGCACGTTCGACCTCGACGCCGCCACCGGGGAACCTTCGCGCCAGCTGGACCCGGGCGAACTATCTCGGGTCGAGGTCGCCGCCAGCCGCGTATCCATGATGGGCGGCGCCGCTCCGGCAGAAGACGATGACGACGAGGAGTAGCTGAACTCCCTTGTTTGTTTCGTCTTGTATATAGAACCTGTCAATGCAAACTTTTGCCCTTTTTGCCACAAGTCTCGATTAAACTTTACGCAAATTCTCACTTGCGAAAAGAAGAACTGAGGCACCCGACCGCCAAAAGCTTTAGACAGAACCTTCTGCTGCAAGTGAGCGCTTTTTCCTTAGGCATTCTGGTTACTTCAACCCTTATGGCCTCTCGGCAAACCGACCTTAAACGTTGCGTGGCGAGAACTCAGCTTCCGAAAGTGGTCTAGACGCTGGTGCCATCGTTGGCGCAGTGCCCAGACCGAGCAGACACACCAGGCTAGAACCCGCCTTCCGTCCGCCTCGCCTCGCCCAGCCGCAAATTTAAGCGTTCGCCTTTGCAACTAAGGGGCCATCAGCCTTAAGTACTTTTTCGCTACCAGCTTTCAACAGAATGTTTTCTAACAGACTTTTTGGAGGTGAAAACGAGCAGATGCCCACAGAGAGACAGAACTTATCTTTATTTTGTAGATGGCTTTGTACACCGCAGCCCCGAGGCGAGCGGGAAGGAGGAAAACCTCGCCGCTCGGCTCCAAAAGAAGGCCCAAAAATGCTCCCGAAACAGCTACCTATGGGTAGAACTTCCTCAGCTGCTCGACGTTCCAAGTGTTCGCCAATTCGCGACCATCCTCGAATCTGAGCTTGACCGAGCTGGGCGGGAGGCCGAGACCACCTTGAAGGGCCCTCCCACGGGAGACGGCTTTTGCGGCTGCTGCGCGCTGAACCTGCTTGCGAGCGAGGTCGCCCACGCCGATGTTCTCTCACACCCCGTCTTGCTTGATAGCGGCGCGAGCTCTGCTGATATCTGGCGGCTCGGATCGCCGCCACATCTCTCGATCTCCTCCAGAGATTTACTTCATCTGGCGCGCCGGTCGAGTCTCCGTCTTCGCTGAACGCCGCCACCCTTGAGGACCCAAAGGTGAGCTTCGATGGGAGCATCGCTTCAGAGCCATACACCAGGAAGAAAGGGGTCTCGCCGGTGGCTCTGTTGGGAGTTGTCCGCAGCGCCCACAACAGAGTGGGAACTTCTTCCGCCCAGCGCTTGCCACGCTTCTCCAGGCGGTCGAACGCCCTTGTATTGAGTCCTTTGAGTACTTCCGCGTTTGCCCGCTCCACTTGCTCATTGCTCTTCGGATGTGCGATGGAGGCGAAGCACAGCTTGGTGCCCAGCTCTTCACACCAATCTTGGAAATCGGCACTTTTGAACCGGCGCCGTTGTCGGTGATGATTCTGCTGGCGCCGAACCGACGAAGATGCTTTTCATGAACTTTATGGCTGCGGCGGGCGTGATCGCTGGGGTGGCGAGCTTGACCCACTTGGTGAACTTGTCGATGGCGACGAACAGATGCGTGTAGCCTCCGGTCGCCCGTGAGAGCGGGCTCAGATATCGGCCCAGACCGCGAACGGCGGAGAGGCGGAATGGTTTGCAGCGCTGGGCGGTCGGTGGATCTGCTTATCATGAAATCGCACGCCGCATCTCCTCACCACTCGAAGGCATCTGGAGGGTCAGAGGCGATAGAATCGTGGCGTAAGACCTTTCCGACCAACGCCCGGCTCAATGGCTCCGCACATGCCTCCATGGATCTCGAGAGGATCTCACTCCCGCTTCGAGTGGCGCGCTTCAGAGAACTCGTTTGCGCCACAGCAATCTGGTCTCCACCTACTGGCGTGGCGCTTGCCTTGCGCGCTATCTTCTCAGCAGACGCGTCATCGTCGGTGATCACTCCGTCCCGCAGGTAGGCTAGGATAGGGTCCATCCATCGACCTTCCGGACGGCGTGGACGACGTTAGCATTGTCACCGGCGTACTACGCTGGCACTCGGCATTTCCGCCTCAACCGCCTCGGCGATTCTTCGCCTCCTCCCTCCAGACGGGGAGCTGTTGCAGGAATGGTGACGTCTCCTCCAGACCTGGGAGCTGCGATAGGAAAAATATCGTCCCCGCCGGGATTGGGGGCTGCGACGGACGGCCGCGTGAGTCTTTCTTCAAAGACCCCGGCCGGAACAGGTGCCCTCGACGGGGCAATCTGGGATAGCTCATCCGCCATATAGTTGTCGCGGCGAGGGATGTGCGTGAAGCCCAAACCCTCGAAATGCCGCTCAACGGCGCACCTCCGCCGAGTAGGCCGCCATGGCGGGATCCGAGCAGTGAATTCCTTCCTCGCTGGTTGATGACCGGAGAGAGTCGCTTTGACTTGCAGCCGCGGATGCCTGGTCAAGCCACCCCGAGCCAAGAGTAGCCCTCGTACTCGCGGCGTTGTTGGTAGCGCGGAACTCCGGCACCATCAGTGCGGACGATGTCGCCGGTGGGAGACACCAAGGCGACACCAGCCCAAATTTCTCCAAATTAAGCGAGCCGTCGAAGAGAGTCCACGGCGAGGTGCTAGGGTGCCTTCAACTTCTACGTCCCGCGAGTCCACTCACGACGAACTCCGCGAGCTTGCCCTTTGATGGCGTTCGGGAGCGAACTTGAGGTCGAACTCTGCCACTCCATGGCCCACTTGGCGTCTGACCCGTCGCCTTGCGGTTGAAGAGGATCTCCGCAAAGTACTTAGTCAACACTGTGATTTCTCGCCCCTGTAAGTAGTGAATACCATGTTTCGGCGTCGTGGAGGACTTTGCTGATGTAGTAGATGGGGCGCTGAACACCTTCTCTTTCCGCCACCAAGACCGCTGGCCGACCACTGGGGTTCGCGCGACATAAAGGATCAGCGGCTCGCCTGGGTCCGGCAACCAAAGACGGGCGGGAAGTGAGGTACTTTTCAGCCCGTCGAGCGCCTCCTGCGCCTCCGTGGTCCATTCAATTGGTTGGTCTTCTTGAGAACTGAGTAGAGGAGACTTTATCCCCAGGCGAGCTATAAACGGCCCGAAGTCAGCACCCACAAGCACCGTGCATCTGCCGAAGTCGCGTCGGGGGCTTCATGTTCTCGATCGCCGCGATCTTGTCAGGGTTCGCTTCAATCCCCCTCTGGGAGACGAGGAAAACCAACAGCTTGCCCGACGGAACGGCGTATACACACTTCTCAGGGTTGAGCTTGATGCAGTACTTTCTCAGGCTGGCGAAGGTTTCCTTCAGGTCGCCGATCAACTCCTCCGCCTTCTTGGATTTCACCACCAGGTCGTCGACGTACACCTCCATGTTCCGCCCTATTTGGGGGCGGTGAGCCATGTGCATGGCCCTCTGGTAGGTTGGGCCTGCATTCTTCAATCCAAACGCCATCCTCGTGTAGCAGTAGACGCCCATGGGCGTCACAAAGGCTGTCTTGTCTTCAGCTTCTTCAGCCATGCTAATCTGGTGGTACCCGGAGTACGCATCCAGAAAGCACAGCTGTTTGCACCCTGTCGTGGAGTCGACGATGAGGTCGATGAGGGGCAGCGGGTACGGATCCTTCGGGCATGCCCTGTTGAGGTCGGTGAAGTCGACGCACATCCTCCACCGCCCGTTGGATTTCTTGACGAGTATGGGGTTCGCGAGCCACCTGGGATGGGCGACGCTCCGAACGACCCCCGTCCTCAGAAGCTTGTCCACCTCCTGGCGGATAACGGCCTGACGCTCCACCGACTGCTTCATAACCTTCTGCATAACTGGTCGCGCGCCGGGGAACGTTGCCAACTTATGCTCAATCACCTCCGTGGGGACCCCAGCCATGTCGGACGGTTGCCAAGCAAACATGTCTGCGTTAGACTGGAGGAAGGAGACGAGCTCGCCTTCCTATTTGGCGCCGAGAGAGGCGCCCACCCGAACGGTCTTCGCTGGGTCTGACTCGCTCAGGGAGATCGCCCTGACCTCCGCGGACGAACCGGGGGAGGCACGGATCTTCGCCGGAGGAGCTCCCAGAGTCAAAGCTTCAGCCTTCTGGACACCGACTGCCCCCGCCAAAGCGAGAGCATCCTTGTCACAGCTGAGCGCCTCCGGACGGTCCACTTTCATGATGATGGGGCCAGCTGGCCCTGGAATCTTTACCACCATGTACGCATAGTGGCAGGCCGCCATGAACTTGGTCAGCGCCGGCCGACCCAGTATGGCGTTGTACGGGAGGTCGAAGTCAGCTACCTCGAACTCGAGCATCTCCGTGCGGAAGTTGTCGGGGCCTCCAAATGTTACCGGGAGGCTGACGCGCCCCAGAGGGACGGACTCAGCCCCCGGTGCGATGCCGAAGAATGGGAGCGCCGGTCGAAGTTCCTGCTGCTGGATCTGGAGCGCCTTGGTGACTCGGGCGGATAGGAGGTTGAGAGAGCTTCCTCCGTCGACCAGCACCCGCCCCAGCTTGACATTCCGGAACGTGGACGCGACCACGATCGGGAGATGACCCGGGCCGGCGGTACTGGCTGGGTGATCGGCCTGACTGAATGTGATCGGCTGCTCCGACCACACCACCGCCTTGTCGACCTAACGCCGCACGGCGGCGCACACCTCCCTCATCGCACGCTTGAAACTAGCGTGGGACGGATAGGTGGCCGATCCGCCGTGGATAACGGCGACTTCGCGCTCCGCCTGCTAAAAACCAAGCGAAGCCGGTTCCTTGCCCTTGCCGCTGCCGGACGCCTGCTGCTGCTCGTGGACGCGCTTGTCCACCAATTTGCTGACGACATGGCAATCAGCCAAGTCGTGGGAATTGTTGCGATGAATGGGACAGTAAGTCCTTTCGACCCACTCACGGGGACGGCGATCTCGCCCCTCGTCGCGACCGCCGGGGCCGCCGTGGCTACGGCAGTCGCCTTGGCCGCCCCTACGGGGACCGTTCCTGCCGCCGCCGCCGCGACCTCCTCCTTTTTTCTGCCCGCTGCGCTCACCGCGCTGCTGGCCGCTGTCATCGTTGTCGTCATCGTCGCGCTCGGCGGCCAGGACCTGCCCGGTCTCGGCCGCCTTGCGCTTCTTTTTGTCCTTGCCGTCGGGATTTTTTGAGGTCCTGACCTCGCCGCCCGCAGCGGCCCCTGCCCTTGCAACCGGGTGGAAGCGAGCCTCCGCTTGAAGGGCGCACTTGTGGGCCAGGGTGAAGAGTTCTTCCGTCGTCATGATCTTGTGGGTGGCCATCTTCTCCTTAACCCTGGGGTCTCGGGCGCCCCTCCTAAAGGCCGTGACAACGGTGTCGATGGAGATGTTAGGGATGGTGTTGCGAACCTGACTGAAGCGCCGGATATAGTCGCGCAACGACTCTCCCTTCTTCTGCTCCACATCGTGGAGATCGTCTTCGACTCCGGGCTGCTCGAACGTGCCCTGCAAGTTGGTGATGAAGAGCTCGGAGAGCTCCTTCCACGACCCCACTGACTCTGGGGTAGGTTCATGAGCCACGAGCGGGCTCCGCCGGTGAGGACCGCGGGGAAGTAGTTCGCCAGAACCTTCCCCGACCCTCCAGTCGGTTGCATCACCGTGGTGTAGATCTGCAAAAACTCATCAGGGTTGGTAGACCCATCGTACTTCTCGATGGCGGCGGGCCGAAACCTCTTTGGCCACTGCACTCGGCGCAGCTCCTTGAAAAAGGCGCGACAACCGACGTCGGGAGCCTCCTGCTCCTGGATACGCCCTTCGTCCCGCCGCGCCCGCCGTCCGGACGGCGCAGAAGAGGTGCCGCCCTCTCCGGCGGAGGCGGCCCCACGGGAGTCCTCCTGCTGGCCCCCGCGAAAGGCAGCAATAGCGCGGTCGCGCTCTCGATCGTGTCGCCTGCGGAGCTTGTCGCGCAGGTCTTCTCCGTGTCGTAGATGGCGGTCTCCAAGTGGGTCCGGAGATCCCGCCCACCGGTACGCCTGCCCGGTCGAACCCCCGTAGGAGTTGCACAGCTCTGTCGTCTGCCCCGCTCCTCTCGCGGAGATCCGTGGGAGGATGCGAGAAACCAAAGAGCGGAGAAGCGAAACACCGGTTCCGCTTCGCAACTTGCACTACCACCGCGGCGGCTTCCACATAGCGGACCAAACTGGCCAGCCACGGCGCCGCCGGAGAGTACGGAGTTACCGGAACCGGCGGGTTGTCCAGCGAGGCCACGCCGCATGGAAGTTTTATGCCGGAGTGCACTCCTCCAAGGCCAGCGCCGCCTAGCGAGCATCGACGGCCGCTCTCCGCCAAGGCGCCAACCCTCGGCGGGCGGCTACCGCCGGTGATCCATCGCCATTGTCGCGGCCGACGCCATGCCGCTGCTCGCGGCGCTTGCTTCGTCCATCGCGGATCGCTCATCCGCCATCACCGTCAAGAGAGGTCAAGAACTTCGAACCGATGCTAGCGCACCTACCGCGCGCGCCATCGACGGCGTGCTCTCCGCTCAACCATCGCGGATCACACCCTATCGATTTTCTATCTTGCTAGCCGATCAGCTCGAGCTCGATTCGATTCGAAAGGCGGACGCGGCGAGGAGCGACACGGAGAGGTTACCCAGGTTCGGACCCCCCTGCGGGTAATAGTCCTACTCCTGCCGAGCCTTAGCTCTTCTCGTGTTGTGGTTGTGCTGAATGTGATTACAGAATGTTTCGAACCCCCATCTCCCTTCTCTCTCCTCCTCTTTTATACGAGCCTCGAACCGGCGGAGAGCCGAGGGGTAAGCAAGACAATACTCTCGGTACAATCGATAAGACATAAGAGACAGGGCGAGAGAGAGCAAAACGTCTTGCTCTCAAGCCCAGTATGGTGCCGCCACGCGCTGCCGCCAAGTGGCTTCCGACCCGTGTGAACACGCCAAGGAGATCATGAAGGGGCCCAGCTTGCTCCTTCTGACACGGACGGCTAGCTTGATGAGGGCAAACTCTCTCTCTGCAGGTCAATTCCGCAGCGCCACGGTGACAGTTGATCAGACCTGCAGAGGTCACTGTGGCGGTAATCATCTCTTCATCTGTCTATCTGCGCGTAATGTCGCATTGAATGCGCCCGTCCTTTGCAGCAGGGGGAGCCTTCGCCCAGAAGACTCCTTTTGGGACGCTCCCTGCCACGCGGGCCCCACCTGGCAGAGAGGGGCCCGGCGCTCTGAGGGGCTCGCCCACACGCTGGGGCCTGGTCGCCCGCTTGACGTGTGGGGCCCTCGCCCGATGCTCTGAGGGGCTCGTCCACATGCAGGGGCCTGGTCGCCCGCCTGACGTGTGGGGCCCTCGCCCAGCGCTCTGAGGGGCTCGCCCACACAGTGGGGCCTGATCGCCAGCCTAACGTGTGTCTGCTGGTCTTCTCCAGGACTCTTCATACCCCGGTATTTATTATACCGACACCTATGTCCAGCCTTTCTTTATATCAAAGAGAATTACAAGGTGGAGGCTCGACGAGATGAACAGGTCTCGGCGAGACTATGGGAATACAGGATGTGTTACACGACAATGCAACATCTCTTGACGAATCAAGGGGTGTGAGGATAAAATCCATACATAACATCCATCCCTTGTGCGCTTGATTGGTCTATACTCACCCGACTAGCAAAATGAGCTGTAAGTGCATGTGCATATATACACATCTGGCTAGGAAAATTGGCCGAACATGTATATGCTGCATGGTAAAAAAAATGGCTAATCATGCATTAAAAGATTAGCATCTGTTCATTAGCATGATACGCGCATGCATGCATGCAGAAGGCGAAATGTGTTATGCCGCCCAAGTTTTGCTATGCATGTAGCATGAGATAAACTAAGCACTACAGAAAACTAGTTAATCTTGATAAGTTCGTATTAAACGCTAGTACGCTTAGCCAATAAATAAAAATATAAGCTTCATGTATTGCTGCATATACGGCTGCATGGCTAGGTGCATATACTCAAAATCATATACCTGTTAAGTGCAACATCTCATGATTCATAAGGGTTAGCGCGACCATGCAAAAATTGAAAAGTTTGTATACGCGCAGACGCGTACATATATCTGAGGCATACTACTACACAAGTATATATGTATATATATATGAAAAAACGCTTGTTCATAATGCCATTTACGGCTATGGTCTGGACATATCTATCATCAGAAATATGCGCTAACTAATCAGATGTATAAAAGTTCGGTAAATGTTTGCTACTTCAAATCCAGTTTGTGTCGCAGTTCCATGGATCAAATGTTAACGAAAAGTGCATGGACGTATCATGCATGCCTACACTATCATGCATAAAACTAAACACATGCTTGCAGATAAATTAACCATTCCTGCATGGTTGTATTGCTAAGCTCCTCATCAACTAGATGTTAGCACACGCTTCTATATGAAAACCAGACTGATTGGTCATCTTAAAATTAAGCATGCGCATATGCATTGGCATCTAACCGTCACATGCATATGCATGGCTAAAATAAGTTTGCATGCTTAGTTCCATATATAGAACGTATGTGCATAACCAAAATAAATTCTCGTGCACAACTCAACATATAGAGTATATTCATGCGTGTGTGGCTAAAGTAAATTCCCATACCTAGCTCTATATAGAGTATATATATTTTTGTGTATGACTAAAATAAATTCTCATGAAGGATAAATAAGGTTGCATCCCGACCGAAAAGAAAAGGTCAAATCATATGTCTATATGCATGTGCGTAGGCTAGCATATACATGCCTAGAATATATGCACATAAAGAAATTCTATATAGTGCAGCTATGTAAAATTTAACATTAGATTGGCATATGGTAGAATTGGAGCATAGATCAAATAGGATGTACTCATAAAACATCCCAAAGCTACTAGCCATCCATGCAACACTAGTGGAACAAAACTAAAATTTGAAGGCTTTCGACGAAGTATCCATCATCAACGCCTCAAAGACACGAAGATTATTTTCTTTTTGTCTTTTGTAATTTACTTTATGTTGCAATCTTATGTAATATTTATGTTGGAATTCTTAATCAGGAGTATTCTCCATGTGAGATGTAATTAACAAAATTTATATGAAAATGTATTAATTCTGGAAGCTTGGTA
Source organism: Raddia guianensis (assembly GCA_036346415.1). Lineage (NCBI taxonomy): Eukaryota > Viridiplantae > Streptophyta > Magnoliopsida > Poales > Poaceae > Raddia > Raddia guianensis. Next base: position 50,145,036 of record CM070542.1, on the reverse strand, counting down.
CTCGCATCTCTTGAATTTCTATAAATATTTTAAAATAAGAAAATTTGTAATTAATGACATGGAGTTGTGATAAATCCCATTATATTCAAAAACCGCTTTTTGAATAAAGTAAAGCGCGTTTTTTCCCGTGGTTCATAGGCACTTCTGATCGCCGTCTCCTTCAAGTGGACTTTAGCCTCTCAAGCACCGCTTTCTGTTGAACCACACTACTAGGGAACAAGCTTTCTCAAGCGGTTCAAAAAAAAGGATCAAACTTCTACAAGCGGTTTAATGCCTCAAAATAGTCTCAAGCCAGAAAATGACCTCTAGAAGCGGTTGGGAACACAATCTGCTTCTAAAGACCCAAAATCCTAAGCGGTTTGTGTCCCCAACCGCTGCTATACCTCTACAAGCGGTTGGGAACACGAACCGCTTAGGATGCTTGGCTTTTCAAGCGGTTTAATAGCCCCAACCGCTTCTAGAGGCCCATTTTTTGAATAGATAAAAGGAAAGCTCCCCCCCATTCTGTCAGATAACGCGCGTGGGTGGGTTGGTTAGCTGGGTGAGATGTGAGTCAAGAGGTTCTGGGTTCAAATCCCACCTTCCCCAATATTTATTTGCCTTTTTACACTCTATCTTGTGATGCTCCGTGAGGCATCAGTCGCGGTTGCTTACAAGCAGTTTTAAAACCGCTTGTAGGGGGCTTATCAACCGCTTGAGAAGCCTTTTTCCCTGGTAGTGCCATGACTTGGCTTGATTTGCTCGGCCCTGCATCTTGATAGCATAAGCTTTCGCAAAGGTTCGGACGCCTCTCGGAGTTGTTCATATGCTGCATCCGAAGACTTGATCTTTACATTAAGGACGCCAAACTGTGCCTGCATTTTCCTTTTATACTCTAGGGAGGGATGGATGAAAGCATCACCAGCTATCCAATACAGAAAAACAAAGAGAGCTTGAGGGAGGTGCCGTACCTTATAATTCTTGCTAAACCTTGTCGAACTGGGACTGAGCTTGGAACTCTTCTTTCTCCAATGCTGAGTATTGACTCTGGAGGCCGAGTGCATGATCCCTAGTTGACAAATGGAGTAGAAACGAATGAAGAACAGTACAAAGCAAACCCTCGAAATACTCGGATCGAAAGCATACCTGCCACAAGGCCAATCAGATCCATCTTTTCATGCCATAACGCCGAGGAGCGGGCCCGTAGCGCTCACACCAGGGTGTCGGACCTCGCTTGGGCATCCGCTGCTTTGGTCGCATGCCTGTTGAATTTTTCCACCTTGGGGAGCATCTCGCGGAAGAATGCAGACTTTGTTTTGAAACGCTTCTCCATGTTCTGTAGATGGAAGGTATTGATGTACAATTCGGTGTAAACAAAGAAACAAGTGTAGAGAAGTGGCTTACGTGCATCAACTCGGCACATTTGAGGGAATAATTAAGAAGCTCTTTTTTAGTACCTTTCTTCCTCGTTATCATCGATGACCTCCCATTCCAAATTTTCATTGAGCCAATTGGCTTTGAAGGTTGCTTGGAGAAGTGTAAGAGTGCTGGGCTCCCGTTGGATCTCTTCCACAAGGGGGTCTCCTCCGAAGTCGGAGGGCCCTAAGGCATCTAATATGGCACTAGGGCCTGCACTAGAAGACGACATTGCATCCTTCGGAGCTGGGCCGGTCTCCGAGATCACCTCGGGCTGAGCCTGGGGTGGTGGTGAAGAAGGAGGCATCCATTCGGTGGTGCCCTCAACGTCCCCTGGTTGGGAAGCAGTCGGCGAGGCTGGTTCAGTCTGTTTGGTCGCATTCTCCGGCATGTTCGTTTTCTATGGTTCGGCCGACGCGGTCGTGTCCTTTAGCACTTTCGTTTCCCGTGGGTCCGTGGGCGGCGTGTCCATGGGGACCTCCGCAGAGGGGTCTGTGTGACAAGAACTGATCAAGACACAATTACAACAAAGTCAATAAATGAGTCGATGGGAAGCTGATCTATTGGACTTCTTTTATTTTTATGATGGGACCTCTCCGAGCGGCTGTGCCGCTTGAAAAGGCCGAAGTTTGGGCGCTGGCCTTTGGAGGCGACACGTCGTATGTACCGTGCCTCGAGGGTGGCGATGCAGAAGCAGCGTCTGGAGACGATGGTGGGGCAGGGTGTTCTGCTATGGAGTCCTGAAACGCCGAGCCCCCGAATGCGTGCCGGGGGCTAGAGGGATTGGGCTTGCTCGTTGGTTTTTTCGTGGCGGGCCCTTCCCCTTTTTCGCACGAGCTCATCGGCGGAATCGCTCGTGGGCCTCTTTTTCCTCGAGTCTTTGTGCTGAGGCAAGTCAGGAGCGGAGCATTGTAGAAGAAAGTGTGTCGATCCTACTGACGACAACATTCAAAGATTCAGAAGGTAACAAGATATTGAAGGACGAACATTGGAGGTTGGCTAGGATTTACCTCTGTTGGGGGCTCCATAATGCTGAAGGGCCTTGTGCAGCCCTCGTTTTGAACAATTGTGACTGAGACAAAGAGCTCGACCAGTCGGACTTGCAGCACGTCTTCCGATACGCGCTCGGGAACCTCCCAGGTGGAATCGGTGACCCTCGAGAATTGAAAACCTAGGTGTACATGCTCTTTCAGTAGTTTCACTCGGCGAAGGGCAAAATTGAGGATAATCCCAATTCCGGTCAGGCCCTTTGTCTTGTGCTTGTCGATGATATCCAGAAGCTCGGTGACCTGACACATTTCGTTGGCCGAGGGGACTGAAGACCAAGAGGTAGAAACTTTGGGGCTAAGCCTGGGGAAAGAAGGGAGAGAAGGATCGGGACTGGCACAGTAGAACCATTCCTGGTGATAGCCCTTGTTGGATGTTCGGAATGGGATGAAGAAATAAAGCTTCTCCATCCCATCACGGAGCTATAAGCCGGCACCCCCAATTACTTTGGTAGCATTTTTATTAGGATATGACTTTAGAAGGAACAAATGATAGAAGAGGTTGAAATGGGGATAAATTCCTAGAAAAGCCTCGTAGAGATGCACAAAGGTAGCGATTTGTAAAATAGAATTGGAATTTAAATTGATGAACTCAATCTTATAGAAATTTAGAAGACCGTGGAGAAATGCGCCGGCAGGAAGACCGAAGCCGCGCTGGAAGAAGGATTCGAAGACGAAAATCTCCTCGACTCGAGGAGTAGGAGAAGACTCACCCATAGCCGGGCGCTAACAGATCAGCTCTTGTGCTGGGAGAACTCCGATGTCGACCAATTCCCCTATGCGTTCCTCCGTTGTTACTGAGGTTACCCACTCCTTCGATAGATCGGCCAACGCAATATCCTTGGCAGAAGACATCGTCGGAGGAGGCTGTGGGAATGGAGAAACTTGGGAATGGAGAAAGATCTAAGTTGTGGTGGCGGCGCGTCTCAGACAATGGGGACGAGCGGCGGTGGTGCGAGAGCAGAAGCACGGCAGTTCAAGAACCCTAACAACGAAGAAGGCAACGAGGCTTGGCAGATACAGAGCCACGAAGCTAAAATGAAGGCAAAACTTTTCGAGTTCATTTTGGGCACAAGATTAAAAAATCGTCAGACTAAATTTCCTTATCTAAGCAGGAACAAATTCAATTTTTTTCGAACAGTTTGGGCTTGGGCCAGAATTTCGGTGAAGTTTCATAGTTGGGCCTAAAATTCAGAAAATGGGTGCAGTAACCACCTGGGGATAGAAACCACTCGGCTAAGTTATGCGTGGAGTGTGCTTTGGCCAGATTGCTGTTGGCGATAGTTACGCTCAAAGAAATTAATCCGCAAGCGCACGGATATCGTTGAAGCCTTTCACCCTAGAGTATTCCGGGGTATCAAATCCACAGGGAACAAGAAGCTACTAGCCTTGAATTAATCTTATCTAGATGGGAGAGAGAACAATTAGGAAGGTCGAGAGGGTCTTCTGGTTTAGTTCACACTAGCCTAAGAGTAAGCACTCAGTTCTATGCTGGCTTTATTTACGTCGGAGCACGGTAGGTCCGCTACCCATCCACCTTCACTTAAGAAGCCTGGAGAGTTACGGTCACCCCCGAAAGGCCCTACGGAGCCAACCCTAACGTGGTGGAACGATACTAAGGATAGACAGGGCTGTCACCACCTGCTACCATCCACGACAAATTGCTGGGTCTGCAGGCCAACCAAGGTAATTACTAGTCTAGACACCACGTCTACACTAACAATTACTACTTTACTAGTGCACCGAGTAAAGTATTCACAAAAGGCAAAGTATATCTCACCAGTTGCAAACGGGGTTCTCAGTAAATAAACTAGCATTGAACTAAAAGTACTTTATAAATAAAAGAGCATGGCTACAGTGTTACTAGACTGAAGAGGAGAACTTCACTCGAAACCGAGATTTATTCCCGAGGTACAAGTAGGAGGGAGCCGGGGCCACCGACTCATCTCCAACACTCTCACCTCACCTCTCTTCCTACTCTAATACAATGTGGAACTAAATCCTTCTCTTCACCATGATCACAAATGAGGGTGAACACCTCCTTTTATTGTGTGCCGGGACGAGTGAGCGAGTGCCACGTGTTGGGACAAGTGTCACACAACCCCCCTCCAAAGGAGAATCCAAGGCGGCTCCGGGGGTAGGTCGGCCGGCCTAGGTCGGGTCGGTCGGCCCGGCTTCGGTTGATCCCGGCGCTCCAAATCACCTGGGATGCTCCTTGTGCGGTGTAGATCATCTCCCTAGGTCGGTTTGGCAGTTCGAGACCGGTAGCATTGGGTTCCTTTAGAATCCTATACATGACATGTGAAGCACTCCCTATTTCTGGATCAAACCGACTTGCATGGATGGTTGGGATGGCCTCTAGGTGTGTTTCTTGGCGTGTGGGAAAGAAACCGAGGCAAATTGGCCAAAAGAAGGGGCCGGCCGACCTAGCTTGGGTCGGCCGGTCCCTGGTTTGGGTCGGCCGGCCTGCTGGTCAAGTCCGGTTTGGTCCGTCATCTTTGGAAACTCCTTTCTCCCTCATCCGAGCTCCAAATATAGCAAATAATATATGCGTTTCGATCGTCTCGACGAGCTCTTCATAATGGTGTAGTCCATTTTGTCATTTGATGACTTTTCAAAATATGTTTAATTTAAACTCCATCTTTCGTCCGATTTGCATACGGCCGATAAATCGTCCTTTCTTGTGTATGCCTGCAAAACATGAGACTACACCAAAACTCATGGAACTCATTAATGTTAGCCTCAATGTAGTTTGAATTCCTTTATTTTGTAGATATGTTGACGGTCAAAAGCATATAAAATATTACAAATAAGGACCGTCAACAATTGCCAAGAAAAATCGAACCAATCTGAAGCAGAAATCACTCGGTTATTATCAGCATACACCTTCTGGTTGGCTGCTACGGGGTAAAGACTTGAAGTGCATTGATCAGAATACAAACTCAAGTGGAAGACAATAAAAAGACAATATAGAAAATGGAAATAAAAGTTGCCACATTACAAGCAAGGATGATTTCTGGAAAAACATTCTTCATTCATATTTTGACTCTTAGGCCAGATTACAAAAGATTTTACACTCAGCAGTAACACTGTGTTAGGGCCCGCTGCCGGACTGCAAAAGAAAGAAATGTCCTATCTACAAAAGCATTGGGATCATCTTCTCGACGAGGAGATCAGCGACCTACGCTAGGGCGGGAGCCACCTCCAGCAGGGCATCAACCTACTCCTAGGCGCGGACCTCCGCCATGACCAGATTGAACTGGTTCCGAACCCCACCATCTGAGATTTTTCGGCGACGGCGGCAGCTACAGCAGCGACCTTGGCCACCTCATCGTTGCCACCCTCGTCGTTGTCCACATCCATGTAGACGATCTCCTCTTCTTCCTCTTCGAAGCCAAAGAGAAGGGGATGCTCCACTGGTGCTGGCAGTAGCGACGGCGACGCCTCTTGCTGAGGCTATTCTCCATGAAATAAATATTCAAAGAGCGAAAACTCGAATGAATGTAGATCCATTGAGTCCCTCCCCCAAAGAAGTTCTTACATAATGGGAGGAAGCCAACGAAAGGAGAACTATCTGCACTGGAAATCAATGCACTAGCCACTGGGGAATACGAATAGCAATACGCTAGGAAAGCTAGTAGTAAAGCAAGTGCTATTGAACAAGGTCAGCTCATAGACGAGATATGCGAGTGAGGTAAAAGAGTCGTCTGGCCCATTTAGCTTCTGCATGATCTAGAGTTTCCAATACTACTTACTAGGAACAAGCTAGACACCAACAATTCCTTTCTGAGCGGTAGGACAAAAGAGGATAATGTATTGGGAAGAATGTTAGACCATAAAGAAGCTATAATATCTCATTTATCTTGGGCTCAACATCTAATCTTTTCTAGGTTCTGGAGATGTTGTTCCTTGGATTGAGCCATAATAACAATACCATCAATGTACACCTCCCATTTTTTGTCTTAATGACTTCGCTCTTCACTTCATAACCAACTAATGATAGCCGGCCTAGTTTCAAAGGATACACAGGGCACTAAGCATGAATAGGAGTCAGTGAAAAACAACAATCAGCATAAGAACAAAAACAAATAGTAGAAAGTACTCTTTTCTTTGGCTCTATTCCTTTTGTTTTGCAATGGGTTTAGAGAGTGACCCATATCCGGAAGGGAAATGAATTGAATTGAAAAGGGAGATGCCTTGTCCACTAAAGAGGAGACCATTCTCAGGACGACCGGGAAATAGCACTAAACAAGCTGGGGATAAAAGTAAAGATATTGGTTTTTCCTTGTTCAACTCCTATGTCATCAGGTGGTGGTGAGGAAGACTCTCTTCGGGGAAGAGAGGATTTCTCGTAATGAACGAAGCTTGTGATGCTCGAGGAGGACATCTATGAGCTCAATATGGGACTCCCTGGGAGTTAGGATGAACTAGTGGAGATCATCTCCAAAATAATAGAATTGGATTTGGATGCAATAAGAGTGGTGACCTCTGATTGAACAATGTTTAAATATGGTTATGTTTAAATATGCCTAGTCAAAGAGATTCGGCAAGAGAGAAGAAAGATCAGAACTCAATGGAATAAGAACTCCTCACTCGGAAGGTCTAACCCTTCTCTTGAAAGCTATAAATCTGCTAAGGCGGCTCCTATCTCTTGCTATCTGGCTCTTTCAAACAAGAGTGCTCAAAGGTAGATGGCCCTTAGGCTCATAGCCCTTGACTTAAGTCATAGGGATACGGTACAAGTTTCCAAGAGCTATGCTTATTTAATATAAAGTAATTAGTTGTAAGTTGTTTATTTGTGTTTTGATTGTCTCAATTGTTCATTTCTCCTTTCTTTGATCTTATTTGTTCTAGGGCTTTCCCTCGTCGCCAATATAGCTAGCTTGTCGGAATTCACCTGGCTAGGCCACTGCCTGGATACATTACAAAAGCTATTCCCTGGTTTTTCTTTTTTGCGTAAACGACCGGCTGCTTATCGGAAGCGCAAAGAAAGAACGTAACTATCTACCTCTCCAACAAAGTCCATGCCTATCAGGTCTGAAAAAGCTACATATATATATCAACTTGCTAGTTACATATGACAGTGAATATCTGTTTCATTCATCTCTGTGTCTCTAGGAACGAGATCCCTTCTTTTATTTTTCAATGGCTCGATATGAAAGACGACCTGCTCTACTACTTTTGGTGCCATATCTTCCAAAACCAAGTTGTGTACCATCCGGTTCGCAACCCCTACTACATCTGCTTTTACTATATTTACTATATTTCGTACATTTCGGATCTTCAAAATCCATATCTCTTTCTTTTCAGGCACAGTTGCTTTCCTTGATTCAGGCACAATGTCTTCGTCATATGTCGCCACTTGATTACAGGTATTTCTCTCTTACAGTTATGACAAAAGTAGGACGACCCACCTATCGATAAAAGTACTAGATCAATCAACTCTTCTTTTGTATTAAGCATCCAAGCAAGCTTTTGCGTTGCCAGAAGTCGTTTTGATATACGATTTTATCCGGTTCCTATTTTATTTATTATCCCTGATCCGTAAACCATTGATCTATGAATTCAAGTGAATGAAAATGTAGATAGATTTTATCTTACTTCTGTAACATAACTTCTCTACGGAGTGCTACATAAGCATATGCTAAAGGGGGAGGAATCCATTTATTATTTATTTCTTAGCCTAGGCCCAACTCCATTTGAATGTTGATGGTCCGCCCCGCCTAAAATAGGAATCGGGCGGAGCAGCTGCACGGGATGGAGAGGCCATTGTAGTGGTGAAGAGAGCTAAGAAGAGTCGAAGTGGCTTGAGGACTAGATGAATAGTATGGTAAAAGCCCCAGGCTTTTATAGGCCAAGGGAGGCGAACCGTCACTTTGAGATTTCGCTTCCATTTTCTCTGTCATAACAGTTTGAGATCGTGTCGGATTCGATATTGATGAGATGCATTGATGGCGGGCACAATCGAACGAAAGGGCGCGATTCCGGTCAAGACACAAACAAAGAGGTGAAGCCTTTCGCAAATATGCGGAATGGCGCCTCGGCTTCTAAAAAGAGTAATATGGCCTAAATGGGCTGCTAGCTGGTCGCCATGATAAATGGTAGCAGGTATTAATTAAATCTTTAGCCTGAGCTATGATATGATTAAGTAAGTCGCCAGCTGTTTATCACAATAGATGAGTACAGATACCACTCGGCTTAACCTATCTTGGTATATGTCGGTGTTCTAAACCACACAGATTTGTCTCATGGGGATATTCGTAGTTCGGTCAGGGGAAATTTTCGCCGCTCGCTCGCTCGAACTCACGCTCGCAGGGAGACACCAGATTTACCCAGGTTCGGACCCCCTATGCGGGTAATAGTCCTACTCCTGTGAGGGTGGTATTTTCTAGAGTCTGAAATGCTCCTTGAGAGCTCGTACAACAGCATGTGTGTGTGGAGAAACTTGGAACCAACCCTCCCTTTCTCCCTCCGCCCCAGCTCCCTTTTATACTGAAAGGGGCGGACAGTCGATCAGAGGGAGAAGAGAGAGAGAGAGAGAGAGAGAGAGAGAGAGAGAGAGAGATAGAGAGAGAGATTGAGATTTTCATCGGTGGGACTCTGGCCACGGCACCCCCCCCACTTGCCTCTGCTGACGTCAATATCATTAATAGCTTCCTCCGATCATCGGGCCGGATGGGACGTGGGAGACGCCTTACACAGGCGCCGCTTTGCTCTGCCATCGCACAATGAGCGAATGACCGCTACAATACACCAGACAGGACTGCGACGCAGGTAATCATCTCTCTCGGTCTCGCACGCCTGAATCCATGCATTTAATGCCGCTAATACGCTGAACATTGAGGAGGACTTTACCGGGAAGCTTCCTCCTCCTTTCACACGAACGCCCGCTGAGTGGGGCTAGTGCCCGCCTGCTCGGCAAGACGCCACGCGTCCTGCTCTGGCTTGGCGTGGGGGTCTGATCGCCCGCTCTACGCCGAGTTGCCGCGTGTCCTGCTCTGGCTCGACGTGGGGGTCTGATTGCCCGCTCTACGCTGAGCTGCTACGTGTCCTGCTCTTCCTTGGCGTGGGTACCCCGGTGCGCAGTGCACCGACAGTATAAGGTATGCCTTGATGAAGGCTGACTGTCAGTCACCATATTAAATGGGATCTAGATACCTGCCCAAGTCAACCTGAAATCAACTCATGAGTTGGGATTAGGGTTCTGAGGGTACGCTCTGACATTAGCCGCCAGCTGTACACCGCGACAGACGGGTACAGAAACTACTCGGCGAAATTTAAATTGATATAGGGTACACCCCATGATGGGCCGACGGCTAGTCATCGTGCCAAAACGAGACTAGTGTACGTACTCAATCAAACAAAGACGATGAAAGCTTGTGATATGCTCCATAGTTGAGCCGACTGTTGGAAACTGCATAAGTTAGAACCAGATATCATGAGCTAATTTTGGATTTAGGTTTTGAGGGTATGCTCTGGGGGAAAAGACACCAGCTGCACACCATGACAGTCAGGTACATGTACTACTCAGCCAAACTCGATGCAGATGACAATACACCTTATGACGGGCCGACTGCCAGTATCCTAAAATTGGATTGGGTACCGCTCGGAAAGTCCAACATGCGGAATTCTGCTGAGTCCCTCACAATCTCCTTGCATACCACGGAGCACTCAGTGTGAAGAAGATGTCAAGAACTGGAAGCACTCGGCATGAAGCATGACTCGGCTATAACGCAACTAGGAAAGACTACAACTCGACTACAAGGGACTCGGGAGGGGGGGCTACAGTGGAATACATGGATCCCTGGTATCCTTAGTGGGCCGTGAAGATCACCAAACAAGGGGTGGCCCGAGCCGGCCATACATCAACACGCATAGCCCAGATAGTGCCTTGTCTTGCACGGCAAGGCAGGACACATATAGAAGACTATCCTAAATAGGGAAGGCGTGATTTTAATCCCAGGTGGCTATGCGATCGGGATAGAAAGATAGGAATAGGAATTCTACCTCGTAACCGATCATGACTCTATCTTGTAACTCTGTCTGCCTCCACTATATAGGGGGGGCAGAGGACCTTGGTTTGGTACCTCAATCCTTGACATTGATCATCAGATCATCATCATAATCCCAAGAACACAGGACTAGGGTATTACCTCCTCCGAAAGGGCCTGAACCTGTATAATTCTATGTCCCGTGTTACCATCGATCAGCTTGAGATCCATCGCATAACCTCATATAAATTATTGCCGACGATAACACTCGGTTAAACAAATGTCGACACTCTCTTTGCTTGTTCGAGAGGTGGATATATGTGAGAACTAGCTAGCCATATCTACCTAGATGTAGAGTAGCATAATTAGCTAGCTTTTGTTACCTAGATGTAGACTAGCATAATTAGCTAGCTTTTGTTGATCTTGTTCATGTTAACTTACTTGCTTTGGGTTGTGAATCCATCAATGAATGAGTGCGAACAATTAATTCTTGGTTTTTATGTGTGTATGTGTAAATACTATGTATGTATATATGTGGATGTGTCTTTATGTATATATATTTTGTATTTTGAAAATTGTATAGCCATGTATGTTTACTATAAAAATGAAGCTAACAATTAATAACAGTTAACAAAATGTGATTTTTTGAAGTGTGATAAATAATAGCTGTTTTCTCGGAAGGGTAAGATAGTCATTCTTCCACGGCCACGTGAGGAAAGATGGCTAAAACTTGGAATCACGCGAATAGTCATTTGGCACGTCAACTTTTGGGCATTCATTTGTGTAAATATGTGTTTAGGATATATCATTAATTTCCCTACGAATTATGAAATACAATTAATTATGGGTAAAAGGTAATTATTCAGGTTCAGTCAGCAACTCAGCTTGTTTTGTTAGGATTACTTCTCTATTCGGTTACACAGCTATAAATCACTAGGGGGGTTAGCGCGCTCGCGGCGCGCCACTACAAACCCTCTTATATCTGATTAAATAAAAATGTATGACAAAATAAACTTAAGAAAGCATTACATCTTTTATTTGTTGTTCCCGCTTTTTGTAAAAAAAAGTAGTTACTGATGTCGAAATTTATTTACAACTCATTATCATGATATTACGGTGCCTTTTGCGAAGCTTTTTTTCACAGAATTTTTGAAGTGGCTTTGCAAGTTGCAATAAAAGAAAAGAATAAATTACTTCGTAACACAATCATTTTGTAAATTCTGAATGTTTGGAAAATAGTTAAATTTTTTTGTCTACATCTTCATGAATACGTGCTCTCAAACTATAGCTCTATATTTTTAAGGCTTTTTTATTTCTATTATTTACTAATTGATATTGCAAAAATTAACATTTGTAATGCTTAAGTACATTTATGGACCCTTAGTATAAATTTTTTATTGCATCTGAAAACACGTAAATTTATGAATTTGTCTACGTTGCTACACCAAATTTTCCCCACTTTATCCCCTCTCTCCATTCTTTGTAAGATTCATGTTTTAGGGGGTTTAAAATTTTAAAATTGAATATCAACGAATTTAAAATTTAGGAACGAATTAAAGGGATTTTAAAAGATATTGGGATTTTCGATTGAATTTGGGTTGGGAATTTGGAAATAAAATAAAGAAATTCAAAAACTCTAAGATTCACAAAAATGAACTAAGCAAATTATAGAATACAAAAAACCAGGAAAACTAAATTTTAAAAATTGAATTTTGGAAATTCGTAAAAATTAAAAGTGAATGTAACAAATTGTAATGTACAAAATATGTACGAAGGTTTATAATTTCCAAAGTTCGTTAAATTTTGAATTTTTAAGAGGCGAGCATGTAGTACAGTCCGCGTAGCGTATAGACGTGCATTACATCTTTTGTTTGTTGTTCTCACTTTTTTGAAAAAATCAGTTGCTGATTTTGAATTTTTTTATAGGTCATTATCATGATAGTACGATGCCTTTTGCAAAGCTTTTTTTCCCTGGAATTTTTAAGTGGCCATGAAAGTTGAAATAAAATAAAACAACGAATTATTTCGTAATACAATCATATGTAAATTCTTAATGTCTGAAAAATAGTTACATCTTCATGAATACGTGCTCTTAAACTGTAGTTCTATATTTTGAAGGTTTTTTATTTCTATTATTTACTAATTGATATCGCAAAATTAACATGCTTAAATACATTTATGGACCCTTACAAAATTTTGATTGCATTTGGAAAGCATGTAAATTTCTGAATTTGTTTACGTTGCTAGACCAAATTTGCCATGAAATTTATATTTGAATTGATGGAAAAAACGCTATCCAGAATTCTGGGTAAATTAATTTTAGATGAATCGTTCTCTAACCCTATATTACAACTCCTTTTCATTGCGTTATTAATTATTATTGTAGTTGCTGTAACAACATTCGAAACCAGGAAAACTAAATTTTAAAAATTGATTTTCGTAGGCAGTACAGTGCGCCGCGCCGGTCAGAGTCAGTACATACAGTGCACGTACAGGCGTTGCGTACAGGCCAAGCGAGCCGCGAGCAAGCTGTGCTGCGTACGGGCGAGGTGCTGAGCTCGTGTATACTACGTACAGGCGCGGCGAGCAGGTGAGCTGAGCGGGAAAAAAAAAGCGCACAGTGCGCGTACAGGGCGAGGCAAGCCGAGCGGGCGGGTTGACGACGGGATCACGTGGGCGGCAGATCGGATGGCCGGAAAAAAAAAATGGCGTAGCAGCTCAGATGCTGGGACTCGAACCGGGGGCTGTCTCCCGAAAGTTGACGCCGGTGACCATGCGAGCAAACCACCCGCCTTGTTAGTTTTTTCGCGAACAAAATCCTTTTATATATGAAGGAAAAACGGATGGCCGGATCTCGCTGTGCCTGCCGATCGGACGGCTGGGAAGCTAGGCACTGTAGCTAGCGTACAACGCGCTGCCTAGCGTGCAACGCGCTAGCGCGTTGTGCATAAGAATGATTTTTGAGTGAGATCTAAATTTTCGTTGTCCCGTACAAACTCAAACCTAGCTGGTGGCATGACAACCAAAGTATTCTACCAAGCCAGTAGCAATGTAGCATGCTGTTCTCTGAATCTCTTTGGTCGGCATGTTTGTATATGGAGCAGCACCGTCATGCACGGCCAACGCATAAGCCAGATTGGGGCAAGGCTTTCACAAAGCTGCCCCGATCGTGAAAAAACTAGTAAGCACATGCTGACTTCACAAATCTTATGTTTGTTCTGATGGTGGTGGTTCGGGTTTTGAGCGGCCTTGTTCCTTCCATAATGGCAAACCCCCTGCTTCTGCATGATGCTGAAGGTAGCTCAAAATCCAGATGCTACAAAGCCAGGTTCACGTGGCGCACCAAACAGGTGAGCACATGCACAAATATGCATCAATACAAATTGAAAATGCTTTGCAATTCCCAGATCAAGCCTAACTACTTGTCTAAACAAGGTAAGCTCAATGCGACCGCCGACAAAGAGCAGCCATAAACCACAAGACTGCACGTCTGCACCGCACCATAGATTCCAGTTTATTTATGGCTCATCGTCTACCGATTACCAAAGTATCCATGAAATATTTTGCCAGTGGCTGATGAACTCTTGGCGGATATCGCATGCCAACAGCATATAAAGGCATGCAAACATCATGCAACACACATGTAGGCAAAAACTGCCGAGAGTTTTGGGTAGTGGTTCACTAAACAGAAAGAGCACAATGGCCATTACAGCCCCGCAGTTTTCAGAATTCCATGCGACTGAAAGTACGTTTACCTAACATAGTAGAGAGTAGATACCCCAAGTCTCGATTGCCCAGTGCATACAGAAAAAGCATAGAGCTTCTTAATTTCTGAAGCTTAAAGGGACCATCACACAAGCGATCCAGAAATGTAACCGACCTGTTAGACCCAAAAAAAAAGTGTTCCCTGTTACCTCAGCCCACCAGTCACCACCCCTGAGTCATGAGAAATGCCGATGGTCAGAACAGTTTCCAATGAACCACAAATAAACAGGGGTTCTGTAAGCAATTACTCCATTAGGAGTGAAGAGCAACAACACACATTAGGTCCACATATAAGATGCTTTAATTTTAATAGCCAAAAGCATCACAAGTTGAAAGTATGCAAACTCATGACACCAAAATCATATCCAACCCCGAAACTTGCCACCGTCATACATTGATTGATATATGCATGGACTATTTCCAGGAAAAAGAAAAAGTTTGGAAACAATATAACTAATTGATCGTTGGATCACACATAATTAGTTATGTTTGGATAATGATCTATCCATTCTAAGGATTAAGAAGCGTAATCAAGGAGTGAAAACAGCATTTCATTTGTTCCATTTCCATTTGGGGCTTATCAAATCACATAGCGACTGCTAAAGATACTATAGCAAAAAGGTACACGCTTCAACAATCCAAGTCATAGTTAAACAATTACTCACTCCATTTTTTTTTACTTGACGTCTTTGGCTTTTGAACACGCATTTGATCATTTGTCTTATTCAAAAATTTAGCGCAGACATAAAAAAGTACCAAGTCATGCTTAAAGTACATTTAATGATAAAACAAATAACAACAAAATAAATGATATTTACATAGTTTTTTAATTAAACAAATGGTCAAAGGTGTGCTCAAAAGTCAAAAGCGTCAAATAAAAAAGAATGAAGGGAGTAGTGTAGTAGTTTGTGATCCATGTTCTGCTCTTCAGATGCGTTCTATTCCAAACTACATTCTAGATGTATAAGGTTCAGCCAAACCGAACCAAGTAGAAAATCCGAAAATTTCAAGAAAGAGTTGGGAGTTACTATGACAAAAAAACAAACTTCAGTTGTTCCCAGAATTCAAAATGTGGCAGTTAGACCTAATCGCAAATCAGTTAACAATCGCACTGTATTGGTGATCAGAAATTGTAGCCTAACTGAAATCTAGGACAGAAGCTAGAATCGCATTTGCCAAATTAAAATCCATTTTGATCAAACACAGGCGCCGGTGTTTCAGCAAAAATCGAATGCGATTTTGCTCTCACTCACTTGGGTCTGCAGCGCGTCGTCTTCCTCGTCTTCAGCGTCACCGCCACTTTACGGTTTGGGTTTGGGTGGGTACATCATGCTGGTCAGGCTTAGAGGAAGATCAGAAAGGCGGTGGTCCGGCGGTGGAGAAGGGATCGGGTCATGGTGGGGCAGTGATACGGCGGTGGTGGTGGGACTACGGTGGGTGGGGTCAAAGTAGCGGCAGGAGGGTAGGGGGCAGAGCAGCGAGGCCGTAAGGGTGATTCCGGCCGCGGGTAAGAGGGCCAGTGGTAGCGTCGACAGTGGAGGCACGCAGAGCAGGGAGGAGTCACTAGAGAAGGTGGGAAAAGGGGTCGTTACAGAAGGACGGACCACGTGTTAGAGTAAATCTTGGACTAATCAAGTCCGTACAGTCATTATTGGGCCTTTTAGCCCAATTCTTAAGAGTAGTCCTGATTGGGGACACCGAACTCTACCTCTACCTAGTTTTGGCCCCCTAGGACACGACAAAATATATAGGAAGGCAGGAGCGTGACTTGATGAGACCTAAGCAACTCGTAAACTAATCACGACCCTGATGGCGTTGTTAGTCCTAAGCCTCCTTACAACCCCACCCGATCTCGTGGGATAGTGCCGAAGCCTTCAGGAAGGCTGTTAACCGCAATCAAGTCTCCCGGCATCAAGTGCCGCATCAAGGATCTGAGGGGTATACACTACTTCCGTACGACTCCCGGCATCATCTACGGCTAATCGTCACCGACGCTAATGGAATCCCCTAATCAAGATTAATACAAGTGTGTTCTGCCGCTATTTGTGTTTCTGTGATTGGACAAGCTAAGTGATTCCAGCTTAACAACTTAACGGCTTAACAGCTTAACGACTTATCTATGTTTTGAAAAAACGTATGTTTTGAGTTTTTTGGGTTTTTTTTTTGTTATTTTGAAGGTGGGTCCTAACACTTTAAAAAGCAAGCCAAAAGAAATGGATCCGAATCTCGAGAGTACCTCAAGAAGCTCTCAAAATTCAGTAATTTCAGTCGTTTAACTGTTCAGCCGTTCAGATCAGCTCAAAAGAACAGGATTAAGTCTCAGATAAGTTCTAACAACACGACGCCTACGTTTTCTGAAAACGCACGCGACTAGAGTGTAGTCGCACGCGACTAGAGCGTAGTCGCTCCCAATTAAAATTAAGTAGTAAACCACAGGTAACAAAGGATGTACTTTTCTCACTTGGTCCCACTGTAATTCATAAAATAAATGGAAACTAGTACTACCTATCATACATGCACCAAAGGACTGAATGCAACCATGCACAGGGATCATCTGATTAAGCTTTTCATCACAATGCGGAATGAACAGGCTTTGATGACAATCTAGAATGAAGACACTTTGATCACAATGTTAATTACCTCAAAGTCAATCAGAGCAGCCGGCAGGAGCTGAGGAGTAGGCGAAGATGTGTTGCCCGAAGTCCAGGCCATCCTCCGACTCAAGCTTCTCCAGCTTGCCCGTGTCCATGTCGTAGGAGAAACGCCCAAATCCACAGGATTTGATGAACACTCTCCCGGTGCGCCCGGCGTCGATGTCGGACAAGAAGGTCCAGGCGCGCAGGAAGGGGTTCCTGGAGAGCCCTGGGATCTGGTCGAGCACCTCGCTCATGTCGTCCTGCCTCACCAGCTCCCAGCCGTGGTCGTTGCCAGGATGGTTGGACCTCACGCACAGCAGCAGCTCGTCGCCTTCCATCGAGCCGACACAGAGCTGCCCATCGTCCGGCATCTCCCCGAAGCGGTACTTGTAGAAGGTGCGCTTTGGGGGATTCCACATCATGGCCGGCGCCCGCAGGTAGGAGAACTCCATGGTGGCGGCGTCAAGCGCAAGGGCAGACTGGTAGTTGCAGATGTGCCAGTAGAGGCTTCCGGCGGCGTGCACGCAGATGTTCTCGAACCAGTAGGGGTCGAACCCGACGGTGACCTTCGGCGACGGCGGCAGAGCGGTCCAGGTGCACTCGCCACCGCGGAAGGACGCGACCCAGGCGCGAGGGCGGTCGCCGTCGACGGCCAGGCAGACGACCTCGAAGCGGAGATCGCCGGCGGGGTCCCCTGCACAGTCGCGGGAGAGGATCGCGGCGCCGAAGATCTCGCCGCCGTAGAGCGGGGTGATCAGCGGAGGGTGGAGCAGGACGTGGCGGCGGGAGACGGGGTCGCAGACGATGAAGCGGCGGAAGTAGCCGTCGGTGGGTTCCTCGCGGAGGAGCAGGAGGCCCTGGTGGGAGTCGTAGAGAAGGAAGTCGTTGTGGATGGGGAGGAAATCGAGAGAGAGGCGCGGGGAGGCGGCGGTGAGGGGCTGGAAGGCGGGGGCGGAAAGCGGCCCGCTTGGGCCGCGTTGACCTATGGGAGCGGTCGGGGTGGGGTGGTGGAAGTAGCCGAGGAGGGGAGCGGATGCGGCGGAGGAGGACACACGGGGGGCCATCGTTCTCGCCGGCGGCGGCGGCGGAAGGAGCGCGGTTTTGCTTTTTGCGCCGAGCCTGTCCCTCGGGGCCTCGGGGTTCGGGACAGGGTTTAAGAGAGGGAAGGAAATTCCATGGCACCCCCTGCCACAGAAACAGTCATGGCACCCTTGCCCGATGGCTCACACGTGGCTGTACCAATCTTGAAGCAAAAACCCCCCAAAACACTTAAATTAGCTAGGGTTAAGCACACAGGAGCAAGGGCACTGCTTCCGTGAGTTCCCGTGTTGAGTTCCCGCGGTGATTGCGTCGCCGACGCGGTGAACCGGCGACGATTGTGGCTCCTAGCTGGTAAGGTTGTCATTTGCAGCTTCATTTGGTTTGATAATGGTGATTTCTTCTTGTTGGTTTTAAGTTGCTGTGATTTTTCCCTTGCAAGATTTTGCATCTTTTGGCCACGGCTTCACAAACTTTATTGTCTTCATGTCGAATTCGACTGAAGAACTCACAAATAGCAAGGAGACCAGTGTTGATGAAGAGATCAGTTCTGATGACAATGAGAGCCCTCATAAATTTAACGAAGAAAGCCCTCAGTTCAATCGTAAGGTATTTCTCACAGATTGATTCTTGATCGAAGCAAATTTCAACTCCTTTAGGGTGTTTCTGTCTTTAGCATAATTTTTGTCTGAAGTGAATTTATTTAAAACCAACAAAAATGTATCAAGTTTTATTTGTGCTTTTAGGGGCAAGTGGATGATCCCAGTAGCTCTGTAATTGTACCAACAGTGGGCATGACCTTTCAGTCAGAAGAAGATGCTTATGACTTCTATAATGCATATGCGCGCAAACTTGGGTTTAGTATTCGGAAATGCCATGGGAAAACAAGAAGGGATAAAACATTATGTGCTAAATATATGGTTTGTAGCAATGAAGGTAAAAAAAGTACTAATCCAACCCAAGAAACAAACAAGAAGCGTGCTTCAACAAGGTCATCTTGCAAGGCATTTGTTCAATTCATAATTTCTAGAGACGGTATTTGGACGCTACGAAAAGTTGAACTCAATCATAATCATGCTTTTGTAAGTCCAAATAAGTCACGTATGCTTAGATCACAACGCCATATTGAAGAGGGTGATCAACACATTATTGGAAAAATGCGAGAAGCTGGAATTAAACAGGATGAAATTTATAGCTTCTTTGAACAATTGTATGGTGGAGATGAAAATGTACCTTTCTTGCCGATGGATTGCAATAATTATATTGGCTGTCAGAGGAGAAAGTACTTGGAATCTCAAGACGCTCAAACTTTATTGGACTATTTGGAGAACAAACAAAGCCAAGATCCCTCATTTTTTTATGCTATTCAGCTAGATAAAGAGGATGGTAGGGTTGCTAGTTTCTTTTGGGCTGATAGCCAATCCATCAGTGACTATGCTTGCTTCGGCGATGTGGTGTCATTTGACACAACATTTCAGACAAATAAGTGTGAAATGCCCTTTGCTCCAATAGTTGGAACCAACCATCACAAGCAAACCATACTTTTTGGAGCTGCATTGTTGTTTGCTGAAACTGCTGAATCATTTATTTGGCTCCTCAATACCTTTCTTAAAGCAATGTCTGGCAAGCAACCCAACTCAATTTTCACTAATCAATGTTTGGCAATGGCAAAGGCAATCAGGATGGTATTGCCAAACACAAGTCATTGGCTTTGTTTATGGCATATCTATCAAAATGCAGCTAAGCATCTTAGCCATGTTATCAATAACCATCCTCGGTTTCTTTCCAACTTTAAGAGTTGCGTATATGAAGAAAGATCGGTGGCTCACTTCCAAATGAAATGGGAAGAGTTGTTGGCCTCTTACAACCTTCAAGACAATGCATGGATTCAAAATCTATATTCACTTCGTGAGAAATGGGCTACTGTCCACTGGCGTGATTCCTTTTGTGCTGACATGACATCAACGCAAAGGAGTGAAAGTATGAATAATGTCTTCAAAAAAACTTTTCGCCGAAAACTTTCAATTTCAGAACTATTAGTTCAATATGACAAATGCAATGCTCGTCTCCGCCGTAACGAGTTGTATGAGGACTTCAAGTCAAGATACAGCAATCCAGACCCATATGTATCTAGTTTGCCAATGTTGAAGACTGCATCTGAAAGATACACAAGGAATCTCTTTGCTGATTTTGAGGATGAATTCAGAAAATAATTTCCATTGTCATGTACACTGATACAGGAGGAGGGGACAACCAGCACATTCATGGTAACATCAATTAATCATGACGAGGATGAAGCTAATGTGATATTCGACTCGGAAAGTATGCATTCATTATGTTCTTGCAAGAAGTATACTTGCTCAGGTTTGTGTTTCATCAACCTAATGTGATAGCAACCCAACTTTTTTTGGCTGTAAAAAATAATACTTCCTAACATATGTAGGTATGTTGTGCAAGCATGTTCTACGGGTCTTCAACCAGAAGAACATTTTTATCTTGCCATCACAATACATACTAAATCGATGGACAAAGTATGCAAAAAAGGGATTGTTTTCTGAAAAAGCATCGACTAATTCAGAAAGCCTACAAGCACGTTGTGCTCGAATTTCTCGAAAGGCAATCTCTATTGCATCGAAGTGTTCAATTTCAAAAGAGGTTGCTGATCACTTTGAAAATGGCATAGATAAGGTGGCTTCTGAAATAGAAGATTTACTAAGTAAAATAAGTTTTGAGGATGATGAGGTTCCACAATGTACTCTTGAGTGTACCGAAGATGTTGCAAAGACACGAATATCATTTAGAGTTCCATCGCATAAAAAAGGTGCAACTCAAAACAGATCCAAAAATTTACTTGAGAGAGGGAACAAAAAATCAGCAAAGAAGCAAAGAAATAGAGGTAACTCTTTTTTTATTTAACACTGATGTTGTTCAATTTCATTAAATAGTAAACCTCCACTTCTTCTAATCTTCACAGGAAAAGATCCAAGTTCCTCTGAAAATGGCTTAGCACATGGACCTTCCCAGTCTAATGAGCAGGAACCACTGCAGACAAATACAAATGTTGCCATGGCAATACCAATATGGACAGATGACATGTCTTCTCTTGATTGTGCAACATTATCCTTTCCTACCATGCAAGGAGAATTTACAAATCTATTGTTGGGAGGGTACTCATCATGTGCTTCTCGAAGGCTGGATTTCGATGAAGGTGAGGCGGCTCAAGCACGATTCTCCGGGTGAAATGTCCATACAGAGGACATACTTTTGTATATGACAGCCAAATGCTCATATAGAGGGCATGTTTTTGTATATTTTGTGTATGAATTGCCCATATAGTTGGCAAATGCAGATGCCTACATAGATGCCTACATAGATGCATATGCAGATGGCATACTTTTGTTTATCAAAGGCAAAGACCTTAAATTACTGCTGTAGATGGAGAAATGCCCTTATAAGTGGCATACTTTTGTACATGAATCATATTCTAGAGGAGGCTTACTTTGCACTGCATCTTTTGTCTTTCATCGTTTCAAGATGACCTCCAATGAAGCAAAAGCAAAGCATCTTTTATCTTTTTTGGGCTTATAAATTCAGCAACTATACATCAGAAGCAAAGCATGTGACTTCCAATGAAATTGATAGATTGTGTTTTAAGTGTCCTTAATCAGAGACCAAAATTCCTTTGGACTTATTTGCTGTGCTCTAAAAATGATCTGAAGAAGCTCCTTTCACACAAGAAATAAGCTCCTTTCGTTGAAAAGCATGGTAGCACTAGTGTCATTAACACAACAGTGCCAAAATTAATACATGTTGAGGCTTAAAAATTCAGGTTGTCTTTATTCAGAAAAGAAATCATGGGGCATGTGCAGAAGCATTCATATTTCAGACTGAACACAACAAAGGCTAATTCAGCAATTACACAATTCCAGACTTCATATTTCAAAATTTTAGGCTGTTGTGGATAGGATCCAGACTTACAAATTCAGTTTGAATTCACACACAGACATTCATATTTGATCCTCTGTCAATTGAGCCTCACCGATTTCACAAAACTGAACAAAATTCAGTAAACATACTTTTCATTTCAGAGTAACAACATTTGTGCATACATGATTTTCATTCCATTCAGAAAATTCTTTGTACATGCTCACAGTACAAACCTTTGACCATCCTAAACAAGTTATAGAGTACAACCAAAACAAGATTTATTAACCAATTCGTAATTCACAATTCACAATAAGCTTCATAGGTGCCTTCCCCAGAAGTTCAAACTTCACACTTTCCAAGATTCCAAGTTGCTGCTCATGCCTTCAACAAAACTTTAGTACAGCGAAGCAGCGGCAGTGGGGGTGGCGACGGAGCGGTGGCGATGGAGCCCATGAGTCAGGGCGGCGAGCTCGGTCTCCGGCTCTGGGCAGCGGCGGCGGAGAGCCCGACGAGGCGGTGGAGGCAGAGCCACGAGGCGGCAGAGATCCATTGGCTCCCGGGAGGCGGAGCCTCACGAGGCGGGGCGGCGGCGGCGGCGATCCGTGGCTCCCGGGGCGGAGCCCGAGAGGCGGGCGGCGGCGGCGGCGGCGGCGATCTCGCGGCTCCCAGCAGCAGCAGCGGGAGGCGGCGGCACCCGATTTAACTCAGAGCTGCGGCGGACGGCGAGGACGGCGTCCAGCGAAGTCGCGGTGGAGGGCGGCGGAGGGCGGCGGAGGAAGGCGGCAAAGCGATGCGAGAGGCCCTAGCGCCTGCGCCGTGATTTGGGAATTGGGATGCTGGATGCGTGGCCTGCGAGCCGAATAGGAGAGGGCAAAGCTGCGTTTTGATTTCTTGCTTGAAGATTGGTGCAGCCCACGTGTCAGTCATCAGGCATGGGTGCCACGGCTTGTTCGGTGGCAGGGGGTGCGACAAAATTTCCTTCCGAGAGAGAGCAAGGGCCGACAGGTGAGGTCACAGGAGGTTGGGTCGTACGTGTCCGACTACCGTTTTAGACATAGGAAATTGATTATTTGCCGCCTAATTTGCCACTTTTAAGAGTGATCTCGATAATTTGACACTATCTTCGGATTTTTTACATCCTCGGTCAATTTATTATATTTTTTATTTTCAAATAAATTAATATCGCTTTCGAATGAATTATACCCGCTAAAAAACCATAGGACCTCTCTCTACCTTACTCCAACCCACTCTTTTTGTGTTCCTAATCCAAGCGATGTGTGCAATGCCACCCTCCTCCGTTCCTCCACCCCCTCGACGGGGCCCTCCTATGTTCGTCCATCGCCCGACAAAGCCGCACCTCCCACCGGCTAGTGCCGCCCTCCTTCGCTCATCCATCTCCCAACGCCGCCGCACCTCCCATCTGTCGCGCGTCGCCCTTCTCGGCCGCTCCACCTCCCATCCTCCGTCATCCTTGCCCGGCTCGACGTGGTGCAAACTTCCCGAAGAACAGAGGGTAGCTCATCCACCATTCTTTGTCTGCCCAGGTAAGATAATCATCATACACTGGACTATTTGACTATTGACACGCTCAGCTGCCCCACTGCTCTATGGATGAGCCACAGACGAAAGTAGATCTTGGTGTCAATTTCTTCACAAAATTCTTGAAACATCTCATTAGTAAACTATGTGCCACTATATGATTAAAAGGTTTGCGACACCAACCCTGGTAACCATTGTTGCCAAAAAAATGTTGTGCAGGTTGTGTTGTAATGGCCGACATAGGTTTGACCTCGATCTACTTTATAAAAGTGTCGATGGCGATGATGAAATGCTTGCAGCCCTTTGGCCTTTAAGGAAATGGTCCAAGTATGTATATTCCACAGGTTGAGAACGACCAAGAGAGAGGGGTCGTTTGGAGAGCTTGAGCAGGTTAGTGTATCTTTTGGTCATGAAATTAATAGGGCTTGCACCGTGTTACCATTTTTTGAGCATCATTAATCATTGTGGGCAGATAATAGCCCAGTCTAAATGTCTTACCAACAAGAGTTCGAAATGAAGAATGCCCCCAACACATGCCGTTGCAGATGCTCTCTAGAAGGAGTAGGACCTCTTCGCTTGTGACGCACTTGGTAAGGACTCATAGTACACCATTGCGGTAAAGAGTGCCCTTAACTAGCTTGAAGGGGGCAACTCTCCTTATCAACCTGGAACACTCAGCCTCATCCATTGATAGGGTCCCTTGTGCCAGAAATTACATGAATGGCGTCGTCCAACTGGCACTCGGGTCTAGGACAAAGACGGTACCACCCGCCTTTAGTACCGCCTTTATTGTAACATCCCCATTTTGAAAATCCTAAAGATCATGGCATCATTATTTCATGTGCATGAGTTTTGAAAAATTTATTAATTTGAAAATATGAATGTTACCTTCTAAAGCCTAAATTCAATATTTTGAATTTTGAATTAATTATTGTAAATGTCAAAGTAAAATTTTGGTAAAAATAAATAATTTGATTTTGAGATTTTAAAATAAGTATTAGCAAAAGCCAAAAGAATATTTTGGTAATTAATATTTTAGTTTTAATGTAAAGAATGTTTAATAATAAATTTACAAATAATATTTTCTGTTTCAAAATAATCATTAATATTTTAGTTTTAATGAAAATTATTTGTATTACTTTCTTTTCTTTTAATTTTTTTCCCTTTTCCTCTTTTCCTCTTTTCCTTTCCTTCTTTTCTTCTTCTCTTTTTCTTCCTTTCTTCTCCTTGTTTGTTTTCTTCCCCACCGAAGCACCTCGCCGTACGTCGCGTCCTCCGTCAGCACTTCGCGCGCGGCCACGTCCGCCTTCTTCCGAAGCTCCTCGACGCCGCCGGGTCCAACCACCGTCGCCCACTTGCCAACATGGGGCCGCCGTCCTATGCTCGTCGGCGTGTCGCCCGCGCCATGGGACCCGCCTCGGCATCGTCTTGCGCGTGCAAGTGGATTGTGGCGGGACCCTCCACCGATGTCGTGTTCCCGCCACCGTCACTTATTTAGAGTCGTTGCCGCCGCTGTCGGTGTCTGGGAATCACGCTCCTGAAGAGCAGTGGTCCACGGACCGGCAGACGAGTTTGTAGTTGGAGTGAGGCCCAACGACGACCCTTCTCAGCAACCCGGGTGGCGGCCAAGCCTGCGGAGGGCTAGGGCCGCGCTGCCTTCCCGGACAAGGGCCTGGTGCGACTTGATGATCTGGTGCAGTCCTCGATGCAAAGGTAAGAAAGAAAGAGAGGAAATACGAACCACGAAGACGAGGTCGATTTACCCTGGTTCGAGCCCCCACTGCCGGGTAATAGCTCTACTCCAGCTTAGTTGATTATATGGTGGAAACAGTACAAGGGTGCCGAGACCGGGCTTGAAGGCACCGATCCCGAGCTTACAATGAAGGTGGCTAAGAACTAAAACTACTCGCTAAGGAAGCTTCGGATGCGGGTGTTGCTTGGGCTTGAGTCAGATGGAATCGGATCGGGGAAGCTGGAAGGGAGAGAGCCCCCCTTTTATAGGCGCGGCGGGGTGCCCGGAGCTGATACCGTGGGCCCCACGCCGGTCTTTGCTTTAGTGGCGAAGTTCTTGTCTCGTTCCGGGGTTCTGTCTGGTCCGGAGCCTGCAAGGAGAAACTGGTCGGGTTAGTACTGGACACGTGTTTGTCTCGGCGCCTATTCGGGAGGAAGCCCTTTAGGGAGAAAGCACTTTCCTTTATCCTCGAAATAGCCTTGACCGGATCGAGCGCCTCGCGCCACCGTTAGGGCGTCGCGAAGCGTAACAACCATCCGCCGCCACCAAAGAAGGCAAGCGGTGAATGAGTCGCCCACGTGTACTCCACAGGTTGCGGGCCCAGGAGACAGCTTCGTTCAGTCAAGGCGGAGAAAGTATGGTGAGCCATGACGGTTTGTCGCCACCGCCTACGGGTGAGCGGATCACCGAGGACCTTCTCCGGGCTAAGGATAGCCCGGGAGGACATGGTACCGCACGGTTTGACCTAGTCAAGCCCGGGGCAGCCACGAGCGAGTTAGGCCGCTTCTTTAGTACGGCCAGGAATAGCCTGCTTGGTCTTCTGTTCGTGTGGTGGGTCGGTACAGAATCGGCCCAAGGCCTGCTTCAAGATAGGCCGTTTACTAATCACCAACAGCCAGCCCCCGAGCCTCGAGCGGGTCGCACAGTGAGCCGGTCTGAGGTTTTAGAGGAGATCCTCATCACGCGCCGAGCGGGAAGATTTGGCTCAGGGGCCAAAGTCTCAGCATTAAACTCGATTTGATGTAAAGGTAGGGCGGTTGCGCCTCCTTGGGCACGATTCCCACGATCTCCGTTTCGACTGTTGTTGTCTTTAAAGGGCAAAGACTGCTGGGGAACTCAGATGCGACACCATCCCCCTTGCCTCTGTCTTCATCCTCTCCCTTCGCTCCTTGTTCCCTGCAGCCATGGTTGTCATCGGAGAGAGCGCGTTGACGCAGGAGAGAATGGCGGAGCTAGAGAGGGATGGCTTTGTCAGGCCGGGCACGTGGAGACTTCCCGGCGCGGATCCGGAGCCAAGGCCCAATCCCGACGAGTTAGTCTGCTTCGAGGGTTCGGCTATCTGCGGATTTCGCATGCCGGAATGGCAGTTCATCACTAACTTCTTTGCCTTCACCGAGCTGAGGCCGGAGAACCTGTCTCCGCAATCTTACGTCCATCTGTCGATCTTTGCGTTTACAGGCGGCGCGACCGCGGATGCGGCCGACGGTGAGCCTTCTTCAGCACTTCTTCGAGTTGAAACCCGTCGGCCACCGAGTGGGCAACGGCGGGGTTTTTTACCTGACAGCGCGCCGAGGCCGGGGCAGCCAATCGTACCCCGAGTACGAGGTGAGGACGAAGGTTGATGGTTGGGCCCGGCGGTGGTTCTACGAACGCGGGGCTCGACCTGAATACTCCGCGGTCGCGCCGGATACACCAATCTTCCAGCGGAGCGAGCCTCAGCCGGAGGATCAAGCCACAGAGGCCGATATCAAAGAGCTTGCTAAGGACGGCTTGACGGGCTATGAGGTTGTCGTCGGCTTCATCCGGCACCGGATCAGTCCATTGGGGCGCCGCGAGCAGTGCGTCAGCGACATGGATGGTTGGGAGGATCCGGACCGGGATTTCCACGAAGGTACGCGCGAGCCGCACCCTTACGCTTAACTTCAGGTTAAAGGCGCGTCGTGACCGCTAACGGCGTTATGCAGGGCTCCCGAACCGTGAGGTTGGGCGGATCGCAGGGATGCTGCTACCCCTGGACAAGACTCCTCGCCGCATACGGTTTGTGGAGGACAAACTGTCCGAGGTAAGTGCCCGGAAGGTGTTCGATTGAATTCTCAGCCGTACGCGCCCCTGAGGTCTTGACGAGGAGCACTTTTTGTTCTGCAGCGGACGTGGAAGATGGTTGGGCAGACCACTCGAGCCACGGGCTCGAATGAGGGCCCTCGCCGGCGAAACGCCGGGCGGCATCCGCGGGCGCCGTCCCATTGCCAACGGCAGCAAGGGAAAACAAAGACCTCGAGCGGCATGGCGGGGCTCGGCCAGCGGCAGGTGCGAGAGATGCACACAGAAAACACGCAATACCGCATGATGAGCTCCCATTCTCCGACACGGGTTGGGTGCTAGGCACCAGCGGCCCTTAAGTTTCGTGTCGTGCGTGTTCAGGGTGCGGTGCCTACGAAGAAAGGAGAACGTACCAGCCCGTCCCAGACAGTGACGAGGAGGAGGTTGTGCTGGTATCGGGTCCGTCATTAGCAACGGCGCCACAGCGAGGGCCCACGAGGAAGACTCTTGCGGGCGAAGAGAGCGGCTTTGCCCACCACGAGCCGTGTCGACGGGCCGAGATGAGCTCTTCTGCCCCACGCTTAGGTGTACGAGGACACCGAGCTTGAACCGGCGTGTAAGTTTCTCGCGCCGAACGTCGCTACTCTGTTCTAATGTCTGATCACCGCGCTCTTTGTTGCAGTGCGCAGCGCCAAAGTAGCGGGCTCCGTGCTGCCTCTATCTACAAAGGCCGTGGCTGCCGAAGATGAGCCGGTCACACCTAGGGGAGGAGTGCCTTTGCCGCAGCAGCTGGAGGCCGCCGGGCTGGCGAAGGACGAAACAGCCGGGCCCAGAGGAGATGCGCTCCAGGTGGCGCAGGTAGAGGCCGCCGGGTTGGAGAAGTTAAAGGGCAAGAACCCGCCGGTCCACGGAGGATCAAGATACTGCCTACCGGTGGCGGTACTGGACGCTTCCGAGGGGATTGCGGAAACGGTGCAGGTCGTAGTGGGCGATGACCCTGTGTGGATCACGCCCTTGCGCGTTGAAGGACGCACGGCGCATGGGTGGTGGCCGATCGACCGCAGGGGGATCGCCGACCACTTCAAGACCCCGGTTGGGAAGGTGCTTCCGGCGCCCGATCGGCGGATGCTGCTGGTCAACTGGACCTGGCCAGTTCGCGTGCTCACGCCGGACGGATGGACGGGCGTGGTGATGCCTAGCGTGGCCCCGCTGGCGTCCGCGGGCTGGATCTCGGCCACTCCAGAATGGGTGGAGGAACAAGATGCTGCTAGGTCGCAGGAGGCCGGCCGAACGGGCCTGCCACGTCCTAAGTTCCACCCGATCCCTGGGCTGGACGACCCGCACGAGCTTGTGGCGGCTAAGTAGACGGTGGACGAGCTGAAGGACGCGTTGGTAAGAGCCACGCTCGGCGGGCGATGATGCCGTGCGGGTTGCGGAGCGAGCCACCGTGGCGAAGGCTGAGCTGGCGGCCAAACTGGAGGACGCGGAGAAACGGGCGGCCGAACTGGCGGCCAAACTGGGGGACGCCGAGAGGCGGGCGGCCGAAGGAGGAGTAACGACCTCGTTCTCGGTCGCACTGCTAGCGCCGCCACGCCTCGCACCGCCGGAAGAGATCAGCGAGGAATCGGTTGGTTGTCCGTCCCTGGCGCTACCGGAGGCTCTCGTCCCCAGGCTTAGCAGAAATATGCGCAGGGCCGTCGAAGCAAGGACGGAGAGCATGCTCGCTCAAACCAAACAGGTAGTGTCCTTGAACCCGCGCGTTATGCTTAAGTACCGAATCTTTCACGCTTCTGAGGCGGCTTCCTTCGTTTCAGCTTTACACGCTTATCGCCGGTTCGTCCTCACTGATGGGAGCGATGGGCGGACAGTCAGATGACGACGCGGCGAAGATCGAGCGTCTTTCAGCCGGGCTAGCGCAAGCCCAGGCCCGGGCCCGGGCAACACGTGTGGACGGGCTAACCGCCTTGGTCGAGGCTCGTGCCACGACACGTGTCACCGAGCTAGAGGCCGCGCTGAGGTCGTCGCAGGAGAAAGAGCAGGAGGCCAAGGCGGGGCTTGAACAAGCTTGGGAGGTAGAGGAAGCCACAAAGATCCAAGCCCAGGCGGCTCGCGAAGAAGCGGACAGGGCTCGGATCCTTTTTAACGAGGAGTATAAACGCAGAGAGGCGGCCATTAAAGAGCTGGCGGCCATAAAATCAGAGCATAACTCCGTCGTTCGTGGGCTTGAGGAAACTTGCAGCAGGCTCATGGCGGAGCGCCATGCAAGCGCTAAACCGGGCGAAGTCGTGGCGAGTCGAGTCGCTAAAGAGGCGGAGGCGAGCTTGTCAAGCTTCGGTCAAATCTGCGCCAAGAGCAGAACGACATGGCCGCACGAGCCATAGAGTTGCTTCAGGCGCAGACGCGGATCCGAGAGTTAGAAAACGAGCTAGAAAGCCTAAGCTGCAAAGATGGATCGTAGCTTGACCCGTCCATCCGCTCCGGGCTCTGCGCCACGTACTTTTGTGTATTTTCTTTTGAATGTTTGTTTAGTCGGATAAACATTGCGAAATGTGTGGTGGCCGAAGGGCTTAGCCGTTTTTCACCTTAGTTTATTGTGTCAAATTGCGCGCACTGTGGGCTCTGCGGCGCGGCACAGTGTTCCGCTGACAGCGAGGGCACGTTTGCCAGGCACGGATACGGAGGCAAAACCGCTCGCGCCGGTTCATGCATCCGGCATGAGCCACGCGTTGAGCCGCGAACGCATCGCCGGGCTTTGCTTGCGTAGGTGGGCCAGGACCTACGGGGTAGGCCTTGACTTGCGATGACTTCTCCCGTGCCACTGACAGTGGGGCGGGGCACGTGTCGTGCGGCGATTGGCGCGGTTGGTATTCCGCGAGACGGCGCGTGCGCTCGCGTCTCTTCAGTTCGGGCAGTGGGTTTTAATTGCTTGCCTCTTCGCGCGCAGCGACGCTTTGGGTAGCCAGCGCAGCGATGGGGCGCCAGGCCGCCGCCTATAAAGCAAGGCGTGTACGTCATACCGCAACATCTTCCATTTAGCTCCTCTCACAAACTTGAAGTTTTTCGGCCAGCCGGAGAGAAGAGAGAAAGAAAGGCGAGAGAGAGGCAACAAAAGGGAGCGAAAATGTCTTCATCGAGCTGGTCGTCGGACGCTAACTCGGATTACCTCCACGCTGGGTGGCAAGAACGGAGATCTGCCGCGGTGCTCGCCCCGCCGCCGATCCACCCGGAGGCGGAGGCGCCTGCCGAACCCGTCGTTCTGGCAGCGGTCGAGCCGGCAGCGTATGCTCACTCGGTAGACGCGCGAGGCGGCGGCCGCCAGAAGCGGTGCCGGCGGCGGAGGAAGAAGAGGCGAACGCGTGGCGGCGCAGATTACCGCCGACGCCAAGATACGCTGCCGCACCGGCGGCGGAGGACGAGGAGCTCCGCCGCGCATTACGGCGAAGCATGAAGTCAAGGCGGCGCGAGGCTATCGCGTGAGCCTCCGCCGCGCTTATGGACTCCACTGCAACAGCCAGCGGCGGCGGAGGCGCCACCCGAGCGCGCCAGGACCTTCTGAGCCCGTGATGGGCCTGCCGTCGTCGTCGTCGTCATCGTCGGCGGCGGAGTCTGCGGCTCCGCCGGCTCGTCGCCAGCGCCGTTGGTAGTCGTGGCGAGGTTGTAGGATTTGGGCGCCGTTGTAGGTCGTAGTAGCGTGGCGCCCTCTTTTGCGGTAGTTTAGGAGCCCGGCCTCCTTTTGTTCTTGTAAGATCTTCCATTTGTAGAAATGCAACTTCTTTTGGGAAATCCCATCGTGTTGCTCCTGCTTGTTTGTTCGTTTCCTTTTCTTGTTCGAATCCTGAAATGCGAAAAAGCAGGGGAACTAGATGAACAGTAACGAAGTTCTAAGATGAACTTAGGAAACTTGAGCAAGCAGATCGCTATTTAGAGAGTTTGTTTTTGGTGCGCCTAATCATCCAGCCCCCGGGCCGTGGCCAAGTCCAAGTGCGATCTTGGAGTTGGGCGCGGTTTAGAGACTAGAGTGATTTAGAAAAATTCGCGCGAACTCTCAACCCCCTAGTTTCATTGGGCTGTGCAAAGGTGCAGGCCTTCCGAAATTAGGGACTTAGAAAAATTAAAAATCCCCACCCTGAAGCTTTGGTGGGCACAGCGACAAGGGCCCAAATGAAGCTAAGGAAGCTCGCGCAAAAAGAGCCTTCACTCGAAAGGCCGCGCCCAAGTTAGCCATCTAAACAATCCTGACGTGGGCTTACCGTACCTTTGGGCCGCGGGAATTCCACATCGCGCGGAGATTCACTAGGGTGCGAGAGATCGGCTTATCCCATCATGGAAATGCTCCGGAATGCTTTATCCTTAGCCTTCGGGCTTTTGGCCACGGGCTTGCTTGAAACGGTCAAAACATAGACCGGCGTGACTCGTGATTGGGGGAGAGGTTTTTTTTTTTTGAATTGGAACTGAACTGAAATGAAGGAAACTTACGACCTGATTAAGCGTAGAAGCGTCGCAGAAGGGAGATGTTCCATGAGCTAGGGAGCTCGTTCCCATCCTTGTCGGTGAGGCGTACTGAGCCCGTGCGTGCTGCACTGACTACTTTGTACGGTCCCTCCCACTTGGGGCTAAGCTTATTGGAGCCTGCGAGGTTCTGAATGCATCGTAGAACCAGGTCTCCTACTTGCAGGGTCCTTGTGTGTACGTTTCGTGCCGCGTAACGACGCAGGGACTGCTGGTAGGCCGCAGCTCGGAGTAGGGATTGCTCACGGCGAGCCTCAAGTAGATCGAGGTCAAGCTGCCGCTCCTCGTCGTTGACCACGAAGCTGGCGAAGTCGACGCGATTGGATCCTAGTCTCATTTCTGTCGGGAGGACTGCTTCCGAGCCATAGACGAGTCGGAAAGGAGTTTCTCCTATAACCCGGCTGGCTGTTGTCCGGACTGCCCAGAGGACTGACGGTAGCTCGTCGACCCAACCTTGCTGTTTTGCCTTGAGGGCGTCGTAGACTCTCTTTTTGATGCCTTGGACTAGTTGTCCGTTAGCTCGTTCAGCCACGCAGTTGCTCTGTGGGTGGGCCACAGAAGCAAGGGCGAGCTTCATGCCAATTTCCTCGCAGTAATCATTGAATTCCCGGCTCGTGAATTGGGTGCCATTGTCAGCGATGATCCTGCTAGGTACACCAAATCTTGCAACGATGCTTCGGAAAAAACGTACCGCGGCAATTGCAGTGATGTTGGAGACCGGCTCGGCCTCGATCCACTTGGTGAAGGTGTCGATGGCTACGAACAAGTATGTTCTGCCACCAAGGCCTTTGGGGAACGGTCCTAAGAGGTCCATGCCCCAAACCGCGAACGGCCACGCTAGTGGAATTGTTTGCAGCTTGTACGCGGGCTGGTGCGTCATCCGCGCATGATACTGGAAAGCTTCGCAGTGCTTAAATAAGGCTTCTGCGTCGCTCATCGCAGTGGGCCAGTAGTAACCCATGCGGAACGCTTTGCCGACGAGAGTTCTATGCGAGGCGTGCGCGCCACAGATGCCCTCGTGAATGTCGGCTAGAAGGTACTTACCTTCTTCTTGGGTAACGCACTTACAAAGCACGCCATTAGCACCCCTTCGGTACAGCAAACCCCCGTGCAGGCGGTAAGCTCGGGCTTGCCTTTTTAGCTGGGAACGCTCAGCAACGTCCTCG
The DNA here is from genome assembly GCA_036346415.1 of Raddia guianensis. Classification (NCBI taxonomy): domain Eukaryota; kingdom Viridiplantae; phylum Streptophyta; class Magnoliopsida; order Poales; family Poaceae; genus Raddia; species Raddia guianensis. The sequence goes on along the minus strand of CM070542.1, from coordinate 50,112,252 downwards.
GGCAATGTCCCCTGCTCCAAGAACTGGATGAATGGCGTCATCCAGGAGATGCTTTGCTCGAGGAATGAGACAGTACCGGATGTCTCGGTTTGGGGGGTAACAGACGTCCCCTTGGCCTTCTCTCCGGAGGGAATGGAGGGCTTTAAAAGGTGCTGCACTAGCACCTCCGGTGGGGCCGGTTCTTGTGAGGATCCGAGCTTGGCGAGCTTATCGGCCTCGCCATTCTCTTCCCTGGGAATGTAGCTGATTTCGAAGCTCGTGAAACGCTTCTCCAGTTTCCTCACTTCCGCCAGGTACCGCGCCATCGAGTCGTCAGTTGCCTGAAACTCCTCCCTGACCTGGCGGACGACGAGCTGCGAATCCCCTTTCGCAACAAGCCGTTTAATGTCGAGCGCAGCGCATGCTCGTAGGCCCGCAATTAGGGCTTCATACTCTGCGGCGTTGTTCGTAGCCGCAAAGTGTATTTGTATGACGTGCTGGAGTCGCTCTCCGTTGGGGGAGATGAGAACGATACGCATCCCGATCACTGGTGGTGTGAACCGTCAAAGAACGAGTCCACCGAAGCTTCTGCCCGTCTTGACCGGAGAGCCTCTCTCTTGCTCTTCCGCCGGGTCAATTCTGACGAAATCAGCGGGGCACAGGCCTTGATCGCGTTCGAGATACAAAGCGGATGTCGAATTCACCCGGCTCAACTCCCCACTTCGCGATCGGGCGGTGGCCTCGGTTTGGAGAATGTCCTTGATCGGGTAAGTAGTCGGGACAATGACTTGGTGGGCTTGGAAATAGTGGCGCAACTTGCGCGAGGCCATCGACAAAAGCATAGCACGCTTTACGAAGGTCGGGATAACGCTCCTTTGGCCCGGTGAGTACTTCGCTCACATAGTAGACGGGCTGTTGCTTCCCTTCTCGTTCTACTGCCAGCACCGCGCTTGCGGCGTTTGGTGTCACCGAGAGGTATAGCAGGAGGGCTTCCCCGAGCTTGGGAGTAGTGAGGACGGGTGGCGAGGCGAGATACTGCTTGAGTTGCAGAAACGCGGCCTCGGCTTCCTCAGTCCACTCGAAACTATCGTGCTTGCGCAGGAGCTTGCAGAAAGGCGCGCTTCGGTCTCTAAGGCGGGAGATGAAACGGTTTAAGGCCGCCATTTTGCCCATGAGGGACTGGATGTCCTTTACACAGGTCGGCGACCTCATCTTTTCGACGGCCTCGATCTTTTCGGGGTTCGCACCGATGCTCGCCCCGCCAATTACGTAGCCTAGGATCATGCCGGACTTCACGCCAAAGACGCACTTCTCGGGGTTTAACTTGACCCGGTGCTGTCTCAGGCTGTCAAAGGTTTCAGCTAGGTCGGACACGTGGTCACGGGCATCCTTACTTTTGACTACGATATCGTCGACGTAGACTTCTACGTTGCGCCCTATTTGATCAGGGAGAGTTTTTTGCATGAGACGCTGGAACGTGGCGCCAGCATTTCTGAGACCGAAGGACATGGTCGTATAGCAAAATGTGCCGAAAGGCGTTACAAAGGCGGTTTTTTCTTCGTCCTCTTTACACAACGCGATCTGATGGTAACCGGAATAAGCATCCAGGAAACTCATCAAAGCTGAATCTGCCGTAGCGTCAACTAGCTGATCTATGCGTGGAAGGGGAAAGTTATCCTTGGGGCAGGCGGAATTAAGGTCGCGGTGATCGACACACATGCGCCATTTGCCTCCTTTCTTCTGGACGACGACTGGGTTCGCAAGCCAATCGTCCTTGCCGAGCTGGTCTTGGATGATCTTGGCCTTCCAGTCGGGGACATGCCTCTGACACTGCCTTACCGGTTTCTTGTCAGGCCGGACAGCTAGCCTGTGCTCGATCACCTCCCTTGGGACCCCGGGCATATCGGACGGCTCCCATGCAAACGCGTCCTTGTTAGCCCGTAGGAAGGTAATGAGCTCGAGTTCCTATTGAGGCTCGAGGGTTGTCCCCACGTGGACCACCTTGGAGGGGTCTGACTCCGTGAGGACGACGGTTTTGGTGGGCTCTGTGGCTGTAGTGCCACCCTTGGGCGCTACGTGGGCGCTCCTCATCTTTGGGACCACGGGTAGGAGCTGTCCTACCATGGTCGTAGCGGTCTCGTCAATCGAGGGCCGTCTTGTGGTTGCCCAGACGGTGATGACTCCCTTGGTGCCGGCATCTTGAGGCAATGGTAGGCGTGGTGGGATCCGCCATGAACTTGGAGAGCGCGGGGCGTCCCAAGATGGCGTTGTAGGGGAGCTCTGTTTCCACCACCTCGAATCCGTCCGGAAGTTGGCGGAAGAGCGAGCGTGACGGCAAGACGACCGCCTAACAGGCGGCGGCGATCTGGGACAATCCCGTGGAAAGGGACGGTGATGTCCTTGATCTTGGAGCGTGGGACCTACATGAGGCCTAGGACGTGCGCCGTGATGATGTCCAGCGAGCTCCCGCTGTCCACGAGGACGCGGTCGACCCTGGTATTGCCAATGGTGGGGCAGAGTACCAGTGGGAGGCGCTGGGGTTTGAGAGTTCGGCGGGCGATCCGTCACCGAAAAGGTGATGGCCTGGCTGGACCAAGGCAGAGATTCTGCCGCGGGCTTGCCGCAGGAGATGTGGAGGACTTCACGGGACGCGGCCTTGAGCTCGCGACGAGAGGTGTAGGCTCACGTGCCACCGAAGATGACGGCGACGTAGCCACGGGCCTCAGGAAAGCCCTGATCCTGGCCGCCCTGGGGAGTGGGCGCCGTGGCCGTGCCCTCGGGCAGTTCAGGCATGGGACCGCGACCAGCGTAAAAATACTCCAGCTGGCGGGCCCATGTGTGAGCGATTCTTGCAGCTTCGTGGCGGGCGTTGATGAAGGCGGCGAAGAGGCTAGGGTCGTGGGCGGTCCTCACCTCTTTCTTCTTTGTGGACGGGAGGCCGACTGGGGTGCCCCGGCCGCCAGCTTCGCCTCCGGGGGACGCTCAAGCGGCGGGCGTGTTGGCAGAGGGCGCTGTGGCGGAGGGCACTCGGGCTGGTCGGGCTCAACGGCGGCGATGAACATAGCGGGCTACTCCTGCCGCTTCTTCTTCTTCTTGTCCGCCTCGGTTTTGCCTGGGCTGTCGCCGACCTTGGCCTTCTTCTTCGCACGGCCCCTCTTGCGTTCCACCGCCTCGGAGGCGTTGACGTAGAGGGCGGCGGTGCGGAAGAGCTCGCTCGCGGTGTTGACCGGGTGGAGCTCGAGGTCCTCGGTGTAGCGCCGGTCCCTCACACCATCCTTGAAGGCCTCGATGATGGCCTCATCTGAGATGCAGGGGATCATGTTGCGGGCTCTGACGACCGGCACACAAAATCCTAGAGACTTTCATCGTCTCGCTGCACCACGAGTTTGAGATCCTAGGGGCGTCCAGAGCGGGCGTAGCACCCCTGGAAGCTAGTGCGGAGGGCATCCTGCAGCTGGGACCAGCTACGGATAGAGCCAGGCCGTTGGTTGAACAGCCAGGTCCGGGCCATGCCCTCGAGCACTGTGGGGACGTAGTTGACCATGACGGCCTCATCTCCCCCCATGGCTCGGACGGCGGTGGTGTAGATGGAGAGGAACTCCTCGGGGTTCTTGCTCCCGTCGAACTTCTCGATTGGTCCGGGCTTGAACCTCGGCGGCCATGGCGCTTCACGGAGAGCGCGGGAGAATGCGGGGCATCCCGGCGCAGCCTTCGGGGCAGAGGCGTCCCGAAGCGGGCCCAGGCGGGAGAACACCCCGCCCGGGGCACGTGACGATCCTTCGTCAGAGGAGGCCGTCTGGGTCTGGCGCGATCGACTGCGGCGACGACGGGAATGCTCCTGAGCGCCATCCTGACCAGAACGGTTTCGAACGCCGCGGCGGTCGGACTCGTTCCCGCGCCAAATGTCCGGGCGATCGCCGTAGGTCTGCTGCTCGTGCTGGTCGATGCCGTAGGTGATGACGCCTACACCTTCGGCGATGGCCGGACACAGATCTGCCATAGTGAAGCCGCGGGGATCCTTCTCCAGGTCACGGATGACCGTGGTGATGGCGCGCGCCCTCTGCTGGCTGCGCAGGAGTGGGTTCATCATGGTCTCCACGAGGGAGTCGACCGGCTGGCGACCCTGCGGGGTGCGCAGACGACGGTCCTCCTCGCAGATCCCGTCCATGACGCGACGGACAGCATTGTTGAAGAACACCCGGGCCGCAGCGCGACGACGCAGCTGCTCCTGGGCCTCCCCATCTCCTGCGTCCGCGTCGATCGCGACTGCGAAGACGCAGCGGGACGTGCGTGGGGCCGGGGGAAACGTCCCGGTGTTGCCAGCGGAAGTGGCGAAGTCACCTAGCAGCTCGAACTCCATAGGAGTCTCGCTGACATGGGTGACGGAGGGGTCCAGCTCAGGGAGCAATTCCTCGGGGCGAAACTCTACCCCTGGGGCGAGAGAGGCATCGACCTCCATCTCATCGGCCCGGCCGGCGAGGTACTCCTCCCGCCACCGTCAGTCGACGGACCAGATCGTCGGATCGTCGCACTCATCGAACTCGAGGTCCGAGCCTCGTCGTTGCTCGGAATCTCGACGCGTGCGAGGAACGGAGGCCGAGGGCTAGTCATGGGCCCCACGGTGGGCGCCAGTTGTCGGTGTCTGGGAATCACGCTCCTGAAGAGCAGTGGTCCACGGACCGGCAGACGAGTTTGTAGTTGGAGTGAGGCCCAACGACGACCCTTCTCAGCAACCTGGGTGGCGGCCAAGCATGCGGAGGGCTAGGGCTGCGCTGCCTTCCCGGACAAGGGCCTGGTGCGACTTGATGATCTGGGTACAGGTCCTCAGTACAGTGCAAGAAAGAAAGAAAGTAAATACGAACCACGAAGACGAGGTCGATTTACCCTGGTTCGAGCCCCACTGCCGGGTAATAGCTCTACTCCAGCTTAGTTGATTATATGGTGGAAACAGTACAAGGGTGCCGAGACCGGGCTTGAAGGCACCGATCCCGAGCTTACAATGAAGGTGGCTAAGAACTAAAACTACTCGCTAAGGAAGCTTCGGATGCGGGTGTTGCTTGGGCTTGAGTCAGATGGAATCGGATCGGGGAAGCCGGAAGGGAGAGAGCCCCCCTTTTATAGGCGCGGCGGGGTGCCCAGAGCTGATACCGTGGGCCCCACGCCGGTCTTTGCTTTAGTGGCGAAGTTCTTGTCTCGTTCCGGGGTTCTGTCTGGTCCGGAGCCTGCAGGGAGAAACTGGTCGGGTTAGTACTGGACACGTGTTTGTCTCGAGGCGCCTATTCGGGGAGGAAGCCTCTTTAGGGAGAAAGCACTTTCCCTTTATCCTCGAAATAGCCTTGACCGGACTGAGCCAGTCTCGCGCCACCCGTTGGGGGCGTCGCGTAGCGTAACAATCATCCGCTGCCTGCCAAAGAAGGCAAACGGCCGAATGAGTCGTCCACGTGTACTCCCCTAGGTTGCGGGCCCCTGGGAGACACAGTTCGTTCCGGTCAAGGCCGGAAAAAGTATGGTGGGCCATGACAGTTGTCGCCACCTGCCCACGGGTGAGCGGATCACCCGAGGGACCTTCTCCCGGGCTAAGGGATAGCCCGGGAGGGACATGGTGCCGCACGGTTTGACCTAGTCAAGCCCGGGGCAGCCACGAGCGAGCTAGGCGGCTTCTTTAGTACGGCCAGGAATAGCCTGCTTGGTCTTCTGTTCGTGTGGTGGGCCGGTACAGAATCGGCCCAAGGCCTGCTTCAAGATAGGCCGTTTACTAATCACCAACAGCCGCGCCATCTTTCACCTCTGCCCCGATCCACCTTCACACCGCCTCGCCGGCCGGAGCCTCCTCCACCCCGAGCCGCATCACCGAGAGCTCCCCCCTCACCTCCCCATTGCTCACCATATCACCTACACCGCCCCTCTAGTCGCCGGCGACACTACCCGCGTGTGCCGTCGACTCCCACCGCCTCGAGCCGTCGCGAGCTCGCCACCGGCGACCTCCGGTGCCGTGGATCCCTTCCCCGAAACCCCCACGGCCTCCTCTCCTTTTACCCTCGCTTTACCTCCCGTCTCGCCGACGGGGTGGGCCCGCCCTATAAGCTCCTCCGTCCCCTTTGGCGCCGAGCCGGGCCACACCGCGTGCGGCCCGCCCAGCCCAGCTCGCTAGCGCCAGCTGGACTGCACCTTGGGCCGCCTGCACCAAGCCGTCCCAGCGCCGAGCCAGGCTAGCTCTCGCCCGCTGCTTGCTGGTTTACGGCCGAGCACAGTTAGCCCCAGCGATTCCTTTTTATTTATTTATTTGACCCAGGAATCTTATTATTTTTATATCTGTAAAATACAAATCCATTTTCAATGAAATAAATTTCTATAAAATCACAAAAGTGCATACTTTTATTTAAAAATGTTATTTGCACTATTGCATTCATATTTCTTGTATATTGCATTTATTGTGTGTTTTCTCTGTTTACGCTATATCCGAATACCGGCGTCGTTGGAGCCGAGGACCTGCCCGTACACCTGGAAGACCGCATTTACGGCAAGTCATTGTTGACTTATTCCCTATAATATTTGTTGATCATATTGCCGCCTAGATTTATAAATGATTTACTAGATTTGCTAAGTGCATATTATATTAAATGTAAAAATGCTAGTTGATTAGGCTGATTAGTTAAATGCCCAGAAAATTTATTATTATCGTATTAACCTGATCCTTGTCAACCCTAGGAATATATGACTTGCTTATTGCCATTTCATTGATTAGTTAATCGTTAAATGCTTAGTCCTGCTATTTAATACTTGTAGTCGTCACTATTATTTCATGTGAAATGCAATGTTTGACATGCGTGATAGGCAGCGCAGAATCCGTAGCACACGGTGTCGCGCAGAATCCGTGGTTAACGGAATTGAACAGTGGATAACGGAAACCGCTCAGAATCAAGCAGAATTTAATAGTGCCCACAGATGACAGTGCCACAGAATTGAGTGCAGAATCCGTGGATAACGGTGTCGCACAGATTGAACCTATTGGCGCAAGAGGGGCCGCTGGCAACTGAGTACCAGACCAGAGGTGGAATCCTTAGCGGTGATGCCTGAGCTAGGAGTGAGTTGGTTAAAGACCTTGTGGTGGTTTACTTTGTAAATTACCTCTCGTGGGTAAAGCGTGCAACCTCTGCAGAGTGTAGAACTGTCTCGATAGCCGTTCCCACGGTCAAGGGCGGGCGACGGAGCGCTACCTCATGGTAGTATTTTCTCAGTTTGTTATTCGAAATGGCGCTTTAAAAGAAACCCACGACAGAACGTCGTGAGTCTTGTTTTGGGCCTTCGCAACAGGACGCTATGAAGTGATTGAGTTAACATGACAGGTAGTCATGAAATTTGTATGGCGGCTAGCCCTGAGATTATGATTTTGACATGGTGGATAGCCCTGAGATTTTGATTTGGCGGTTAGCCCTGACATTGGATTTCTATGGCAGATAGCCAGATGATCATTGGATGGACATGACTAGTAGCCATGAGTTGCCCGTGCTGGGTTAAAACCGGTGGGTAGCCGGAGATTCAAAAGAAAGATATTTGTTTTAACTCTTCTTAACTCTTTTCCACATTTTCAAAGATATAGGAAAATTTATAAAGTCGGCTTTCTGCAAAAGAAACCCTAAACCCTCCTTTGTTAAGCCTTCATACGCATATGTCAATTTGGCTTGCGATTATTTGCACATATACTCACCCTCGCGTTCTCTCGCGGGACTGCTCATTCCAACGAGCAGGACGTTCAGTTTTACGGCCCGGACAATGGTGAGCCCAAAGAAGGTGACTTCGCCGATGGTGTTCAGGACGTGGATTTCCCTAACGCCTAGGATCGCTACTACAGCCTTGCCTGTGGGATCGTGTTGGATTTTCCCTTTTGGTTCTTTTATGTACCCATGCTTTCGCAATTGTATGGCCTGCGTGCCAGACTTTTGTATTATGAGCCTTAACGGCCACACTCTGATGTAATATTTAATGTTTTAATAAGAATGGATATGATCCAAATTCTAGAAATTTGTGTGTACTAGCTACTGATCCAGGGACTAGTACAGTAAGGCACAGAAGGGACTCGACTCGTTCAGGCGGGTCTCGACATTTATTGCCTCCTCTAGGATCGTTATAGAGAGCTCATGTAAGTACTCAATGAGCACTCCTGCCAGAGAAGATAGATGTGAAGATGCGAGGAACCAACCTTGGATAATTGGTCTACCGGGGTGTTGTCCTTCCTAGGTGTGTAAAGCACTTTAAAGTTTGTGAAGTACTTTTCCATTCCCCCACTTAAGCTAGGTAGCTCTCCATTGAAGCATCGAAACACTGATACTTCTAGTTTATCTGCTGCACAACCAACGATGAATCCCCTTTCGTAGTAAGCCGCTAGACTCCAAGCGATTTACATGCCCAAAGCCTAGCCAATGGGGCCTCATACTCTGCAGTGTTGTTAGTTGCCAGGAAGTGTGATCAAATTGTGTATTAGAGTTGTTCTCCTGTGGGGGAAATGTGAACAAAATACATAGTCCATTTGCCATCTGGGATAGACTGCCACTTCAAGCAAGAGTTGCTCGGGTTAGTCCACTCAGCCATGAAATTGGCCAGTATTTGCAACTTGATAGCTGTCTGGACAGTGAAGTGGATCTTGGTATTGCCTAGTTAGCTACTGGCTAGTGGCCTCTTGATTTCAGAAGATATCACCCAACCAGAAGGTGGTTGAAACTATAATTTTGTGCATCTAGGAATAGTGTTTTAACTTCCTTGAGGATGTGAGCAAAGCGGAAAGCGACTTTTGGGCCGTCAGGTAACACTCCTTTATCTCATGGAGCACCTAGCTCACATAATAAATTGGTCCTTGGACGCCGTTACTCTCCACGGTCAAAACGATACTCACCACCTGTGGGATAGCTTCTAAGTAAAGCATCAAATCTTCATAAGTCCTAAAGGGACTTGTCGGACTCTTCTCTCCATCCGAAACTACCATGCTTGTGCAACGCCTTGAAGAAAGACAGCCTGCACTTACCTAACCAGGAAATAAAACAACTTAGAGCCTCCATGCATCCGGATAAGCCATGCAACTGATTACCATTAGTTGAAGGTTGCAGCTTTTCGATAGCTTTGATTTTTTTTTTCAAGGATAAGTAGTTCAAGAGAATCTTCTATCGGGCTCACGTGACAAATAGGTAGCAAGACTTAGGATCTACGAGGTCTGGTCTAAGGAGGAGCACGGCAACACCCACCACCACCCGCTATCAATTAAGAATTCCGAATGCTTTTGGTCATCCACCATATATGACTCTATGGAGTCACCCCGAACGTTAGTGAACTGCAAAGGATAGACAGGGTTGTCACTACCTGCTACCTAACACAGGTTATGGGGTTGGGTGTTAGTCTAGACACCACGTCTACACTACACACTACAACTTTTACCAGTGCACAAAGTAAAAGCATAACAATAGGGAAGAGCCGTTCTTCCCTACCATCAATAGGACACTCAATAGGAGTCAAGGTGGTCTAAATAATGCTTAATAAATAGATAGTAGAGATACAGTGTTACCCGATAAAAACTTCACTCGAAGAAGAGCTCTGTCCCCAGAGTACAAGTGGTCGCGCACCAGGATCTCTACTACTATCCTACACTTCTACTCTCCTCTCTCTTAATTCTACTATTTTACAATGGCCGAGCTTCGCTTCTCTTCTCCTTCACCTCATTTTACCGAGATGAATAATGAGCTGAGCACCACAATTTATAGTGTGAAGATCACTTGGGGGCTACTCGAGCTGGAGGAGCATCCAATGCTGACAGGTGGGGCCTGCCAGCATAGGGGGATGACCGGCCCTTAGATCTACAGTGTTGACTTTGGTCGGTCATGATTGGCTCTAGGAGACGGTTATCCAGCCATCCGAGGGTCGGTTGCGTGGCGATTAAGCCGACAGGCCCAAGGACTTGTTCCCTAGCCATCCAATGTGTTGTCTTAGCTCTTTGGTGGCTTGGATTCTCTCCTAAAGTCAGTAACGCAATGTACACGTGTTGCTCATGCAGGATGTGGGCCCAACGATCCAAGAAATTTCCCAATTTGGCCACTGATTCCAACTGACATCGATTCAATGCTACACATGTATCAATGTGTGCTTCTTTGCATGTAGGAGACGGCACCAAGCGCAGGGCTAACAGGTGGGGCTGGCCTAGGGTGGGGCCAGCCAACACACTGTTATGGTGAAATCGGCCCAATTTTGCATATACTAGTTCCTAAAATCAAACTTCACTAAAACTCGTGGAACTCAGTTAGCATAAAGTAAAATGCCCTATTGGATACCCTAGGATCCTTAGTTTATGTGCAATGTTGGCGGTAAATATGATGGATAATGACCGCCAACAATAGCTACTTAATGTGCTCCATCGGATGAATAAAGTTGGCCTTTAGGGTATTCATGGAGATCAGCTTGTCGAAGCAACGACAGAGTCCATGTTGAGGAGCTCTCTAGACGCATACTATTGATACCACCAGATCGCCATCTCCCTTGAGGATGAAGAGAAAACAACTTTCATCACTCCCTTTGGTACCTTTCGCTACACGATCATGTCCTTTGTTCTACAAAACACAGGCTACCTTCCAACATCATATGTAGAAGACGCTCAGATTGGGAAAAACCTGGAGGTCTACGCTGACCACACCATTATCAAATCAAAATAAGCCAACATCATCATCCATGATATGTTTGAAATGTTTTGCAACCTTAAGATGCACCAAATAATACTAAATTCTAAAAAGTGCATGTTCGGTGTGAGATCGACGACGCTACTCGGGCACTCGACCAGCTCTGATAGGATTGGTCCTAACCCTAAAAAGAAGAGGCCATTGCCAACATTAGGGCCCTAATCTGCAAGAATAAAATATAGGTGCTCAATGGTTAGATGACAACTCTTGGCCGCTTCATATCCCTGCTTGGGGAGCGTGCTCACCACTTCTTTCAGACCTTGCATACGCAAGACAACTTTGAATGGATAGAGGAAGCAGATAATGCCTTGGAGTTAAAAACATACTTGTCCGAGCCACCCGTACTAAACACACCCAAAGAGGGGGGAAGTTCTACTTTTGTACCTTTGTTGGCGATTCTTACGCATTACAGAATTAATCCACTTGCAGACGGATATCGCGGTAGTTTTCACCCGGGAGTATTACAGGGTATCGTATTTATCCTTAGGGAACGAGGGTAAGGATATCAATATCGATTGATAATTTTCTCTCTACTATTTAAGATATCAGCTAACATAAATAGCAGGGGTAAGGGTAATGACATGATAAGATAATAAATGATAGACACAGTTGTGATAAAGATAAAGCAGGTTGACTTAGATAGCTAGGAGGTCAACGAGACGAATGTAATGTTCCTACAGTAAGTTCAATCAGTTATGAAGCTTGAGCTAGTAGATAAATGAATGACAAAATTGTCTAAGAAGTCCTCGTAGCTCGGCCGATTCACTTCCACCCACTATTAGTTAAGAACATTGAATGATTATGATCACCCCCGATTGGGCTCGACTGGACTAAGACTAATGTGGCGAACTTCACAAAAGCTGATATCACTAGGATAACAGGGCTGTTACCACCTATTACCTACCGCACCACCTTTGAATCAGGTGTCTACCGAGTCAGAACTAGTTTCAAACACCACGTTTGCCACAAGAGCTGATCACTTCCTCTTGGATCCTTGGAGAAAGATCTAAGTTAAATACTTATGCAACCCTAGTACTCCGTATTTGAGCATGAACTCAGACTCGATATCGGACGGACTTAAACAGGGCTTTAACGATTCCACACTCTCAACTATGTGGAATATAAATACTCAGCTTACGTAAAGAAATGAACTTGTATTAAAAATTAATGTCTTACAGAGAAAGGTAAAAATACAAGAGCTATTACCCAAATTCCAGAATACGCTTTCGGAACCTTGAGCCGTAGCTCGACTCGACTCTAACTCCCAAACTACTAAGACTACTCTTACTAATGACAAAGTGTAACTATAAATGGGGTGTGTGTGTGTGTGTGTGTGTGTGTGTGTGTTACAAAGTGAGGTGAGGGGGTCCTTTTATAGCCAATTGAAGCCAATCAGCTACAGCCACGTTAGGGTACACTTGTCACCAAGCCACCAAACAAAGGAGAATCCGAGAGGGGATCCAATGGGGTCAGTCGGCCTATGGTGGGTCGGCCGACCCACCATTAGCACCTCCAGGCCCTCGATTTTCTCCTAGGATGCTTCTTTGATGGTGTAGATGATCTCCCCACGTCGGTTTTGTAGTTGGGGCTGGTAAAACCGCCTTCCATGTGGGTCCATTGATCCTCCTTTTAGATCAAACCGACGTGCATGAACGGTGTAGATCTCCTCTTTGTGTGCTTCTTGGCTTGTTGGGAGAAATCACAGCCAAATTGGCCACAAGTGTGGGTCGGCCGACCTATCTAGGCCGACCGACCGGCTTATTTATTCGGTTCACCTTCAGTTTTCTCCACTTTATTCCAGAGGAAAATACTCAGTAAAATTTGTGGAACTCTATTAGTTAAAATGAAATTCACACATAAACCTTGATTTTCCCCCAAATTAACGGAATGTTGGCGTATGTCGACATATAATTTTGGACTTTAAAGACCACCAACGACCTTGTAGCCACCACGGGCACAGTTAGCGCTTCCCTAGTTGATGAAAGGGATGGTTTCAGAGGTTAATTTACCATGTGATTGAGCTCTCAACGGACCCAAGGAGCACTATCTTGAGGCCCAAAACGTGTTTTATACATTGCTCGCGACCTCCAAGAAGCTCTAACATTACTTTCAACAAGCTTAATGGGAAATAATTAGGAACCCTAATATCAGTGGTTGCATTGCCAAGTGTGTTGTCGAGCTATCCGAGTTTGTCATCAAGTTCAAATCTTGTCGTGCTATCAAATACCATGTACTCTCCGACTTTGTTGCTAAGTGGACCAACCCACGCCCACCCAAAACATCGATAGAGAATCTATCGTACGGAGAGTGGACCTTGCATTTTGATAGCTCCCGAGCTTGCGAACGTTTGGGGGCTAGCATTGTTAACATATCTCCTTATGACGACATGATCAAGTATTCCATTCAACTGCACTTCGACGCAACCAATAATGCAGCAAAGTACTAAGGCCTCTTTGCCGGACTCTAAGCATGCCATGCTCTCGGCGTCTAGCAACTGACTGCCAAAGAGGATTCATTGCTAGTCACCAACTAAGGAGTTCAAGTGTACCGACAACTCAATAGTGCATTATCTGGCTGAGGTGAGGAAGTTAGAATGACACTTCAAACACTTTGAGGACCTCTATGTTCACAAGAAATTTAAACTCGTCTCGGCGGGACTACTCGTCGAGCACCTCACAAAGCATCCATAGGAAAAGCGAATTTATGTGTGGCATTGGCGTGGGCTGTGAATTTAGGTGTATTGGTGCCCAATGCATAGGAAAAGCGAGAGAAAAATTAAACTAAAAAATCAAGAATGTCTTACCGCGTTCTTAGGGTCAAGAACGTTTTTCGGCATTGACTTTGTGTTAATGCTTAATTAATCCTTCTTGAGATCCCCAAAGAACTATTTGATTCGGCCTTGACCCATTCGTTGTCAGGTTAAAATAAAGAGTTTGGGTTATTAAGCTAATTTAGATTGAATTTGAGAGCTTGCGAAGGAGTCCCTTACCTTGCTTGCTCTCTCGGGTGTGATCATCCCACCCTTAGAGCTCTCAGAACGAGTTCACTCACTCTCAAAGTGGGCTGACGCGGTTGTGCAAGAAGTCCTACACAATTGCTCTTCCTGTCAACCCTTTCTTTGCCAAGCGGCTAATCTTCGAGGAGAGTCCCCGCTCGGCGTTGCTAAAAAGGTCGTGTCCTATCTTCTTCACGAGCAGCCTTTTGCGATGGCAAATCTAGATCTTTGCGCTTTCATAGGTAGAAGAAGAATCGGGACCACTGAAAACCCGCTACGGCGACTAGAGGAGGGTGAATGGGAGTCTTGAAGATTTTTCTTCGGACCGGTGCTTCTCGAACTCACCATCCTTTCAAAACACGAACAACTTCGACAACTATGTGTACCCCTAGCATGAGAACCATAGAATAATTGGGGATTTTTTCAATCACAATACTAGTTGTCAAGTGTTTAAAAAGAAAGGAATCAATTCAAATCTTGCATTAATAAAGCACACCAAACCAAATCACTAAAGCCACTTTCAGAAAAGTAAAAGCAAATTCTCTAGAATTTGTTTTCACATGAAGCAGGGAGATGATGGGTTTCTAGTGCTACCAAATTTTTGGGAATTGTTCTCCCTCTGCAAAAATGAGTCGTGAAGCACTTTACTAAAAATATGCTCAAAACTCCTTGCAGAAATATCAGGAAAAATCAAACACCACAAGCTATCAGGATCATTGAGCAGAAAGTTTGGAGCTCGGTGTTTACCTCATTACTTTCAAACGGTGCGAGTACATGACTCCAAATTTTTACAGTGGATATATAAATGAGTCACGCACCTTCTACAACAACAATCACTAAAAAAAGAGCTTTCTAGGTTTTTCTAAAATTCAAACACTGACTACTACGTGAAGAACAAATTCTAGACAGATTCGAAAATTGATGAAAAACTTGATCTCTTGTCAATCCTAGGGTGCAAAAGAGATGTAGAACCATATGATCACCCTCAAAACATCATGTATCAGAAGTATAAAGAAGTAGAGGAGGCAAATAAACTAGTTGCAATAAAAACCACCAAAGCAATAAGATCAAAATATGAACTAGCAAGAACGAGCCATTAACTTGATGAACGGAGGTTTCATTGCATAGATAGTTGGAAGATTATAAGCCGTTCTCGAGAGCACAAGCACTCGCAAGTGCCACGCCCTCTCTCTCCCTCACACCCTTCTCAAAAATCCAAAATTTCTAGTGCCCTATCCCCTTCTATGTATATCCTCAAAGGTGAGACCCCCTAAACCCTAGTGGTTGCCTCCACCCTTGATGTGAGGATCAATGGTGTACAACATACACACACACCTTCTAACTCACTCCTGACAAGAAATATTTGCGCCATATTCCTCCGGAAGCATCTTTGCACCTTCCTCGCAACATGCTGATTGCCAGCCCACGCCTGGGCCCACCAGTAAGTCCCGTTTCGCCGCCAACTGACAGACGCCCAGCCTCCAGCTGTCTCGGATCCTTGCCATAGCAAAGCTTCATGTCCACATCATCTCTTGTGACCGCCAGGTACTGAATCCAGTCGTCTGCACGCCCTGCGACGTCCGAACCTCTAGTTCGCCTCCACACAAAGGCATCAACCACGTACACACCGGCACATGCATCACAGAAATGAGTCCAAACCAAGCACTTACCTTCGTTTGCAAGGTTAGCTTCACAAACATCATCAATCTCAAAATCCGTGTACAAAAGGATCATTAGAATGCAATTAGCCACATAGTCAGTCCGAATACGAATCTGTCGGACACAGTCCGTCACCACCGGACACCGTTTTAAATTTTGCACCCCTTTTGGCAAATGTTCTACCAAAGTATTTCAAAATCTCATCAAAGTAAAACATTTGTCACATATATTCATCACAGCACCGGGGGACACTAAGTCTCAAGGCAGCATGAGCGAGCATGCCTGCTGTAGTTCAGAGCGCCGCTAGAAGTGGATCCCTCCTATCACCACATCTTTCTTGTAGTCGGGGCAGTCGAAGTACAAGAAAGGCTCACCCACAGAGCTACGACCACATAGACCTTGTAGAGGTGAGCGAGGATCGCCATCACTAGGAAGGCGTTGGGGTGGAGATTCGTCGGACCGCACTACAGTTGTGCGAGCACTTCTGCCATGAGGGATGACTATTTTATCCTGAGCCCATTGAGCATGCAGCTCCGTGCACACCATCTCTCCTTCCTTCGGCACAGGTCCAGACTCATCATCGGGATGCGATACAATCCCGCATTGACATAGCCCAGCTACACGAGCTCCTCTATTCAAGCCTCCGTCATCCAAGTCC
This sequence comes from Raddia guianensis, assembly GCA_036346415.1. Classification (NCBI taxonomy): domain Eukaryota; kingdom Viridiplantae; phylum Streptophyta; class Magnoliopsida; order Poales; family Poaceae; genus Raddia; species Raddia guianensis. The sequence goes on along the minus strand of CM070542.1, from coordinate 50,096,246 downwards.
AACTCCACTGAGTCATGATCATTAGTGAAGTGGTAATTTTGGCGAGATGGGGGATTTGCGGAGCTCGTTGCATTGTTATGAGAGAAGTGCACAATAGGGAAATTTCAGACTTGGAATCTGTGGATAGCTCTATCGTCGTCAAGACCCTCCTTTATAAGCGGTGGACACAAGATGGAATAATGTTGTTCATGGAACCCGGGACATCTGCCCATTACAGCTAAGTCACTGCATGCCGGTTCGAAGTTGAATGATGTCTGTCGGTTTACCCAGCCCCTATCAAATACGTGCTCTCTTTCTTCGAGCTCAATTTTAGCTCGGTACAAAGTTTTAACGTTTGAATGGCTTCAGATTTGGTATATCTTGGTCACCCAGCTCTCGGACGGTCACACAGTCTGCGCAACATGTCTTTTCCTCTTCACTGTGTTGCACAAGCTTGACCACTTCGGTTGAAGGCCGTTTTCTATAAGAGTAAATTAAAGGACGATGCCTAGTTATTTGACCTCTCTAAATGAGCTTTAGCTGCACACATTGAGAAGAATTAACATAAAATGGACTAAGTCCATACTTAGTTCATATTGTTCATTTCAGGAAGGATGATTACAAAAGAGTCATCCTTTCTATCTCATTTCTATCCCGCAGTGTTGTGATGGCTGGAGGTGCTAGATATCCGAGTTCACCTTCGTAGGGAACCTGAATATTGTACATATCTAGAGTTGATGCTCTTTCACATTAACTATACTACCCCCTATTTTACATAGGAATAGTTGCTGGGAAGGCTTGGTGATGCCAGATACCCGAATCGATATCCACAAGAGATTTAGATATTGAGCATCTTCAGCATCTTTCCCATACATTAACTGTACTATCCTACCCCTTATTGTAGGCGACGTTGCTTGGGCCGGGGCCGGACAGCTAGAAGAGCCCCCCCAAGCGTTTCGCTGACTCCACCATCGCCGCCACTACAGGAGGAGGTGGAGGATTCGAGCTAGGGCTCGACCTCATCAATGGCCTACGCATCATCGTCTTCATCCACCTTTTTGGCGTCCTTCACCACAACAACTTCTTCCATGGCCTCCTCCGTTGTGGCCTCAACCTCCTTTGTGCCAGGCTCATCGTCGAGCTCCTCGCCTAGGATGGCGGTGATGGCCGCATTGTTGATGGCCTGCTCTGCCGCTTCTTCAACGACGGTGATATCTTCCGCCTAGAGTAGAGGATGGCAGCATCATTTTCCACCTGTTGGAGCCGCTCATGCTCGTAGCGTTGGTATGTCTACATGGCTACGTTCATGCGTCGTTGTCATCATAATATGTGGTGTGGGAACAGTTGGAGGGAGAAGAAGACATTGTTGCTGGCTGATGAATCTGAGTTAGCTCTCACCGAATCAAGTCACCCCGATTTATAGATCCAGCGTGACATTACTTCTCACGTGCTTTATTCTCGCGTGTGGACTGAGTTCACATCACATGGAAATGCTCGAGGGGAGCGCGACCGGCCTGGCTGGTCAGGTTTTCGTCCCGCACAAAATGCCCGCACTGTCCTGACGTCCCGACTTCCTGGTGATCGACACGTGTCAATCTTTGGACCGATGTTACAAATTCTCTTTGACCGAGGGTTCAAAAATAGCACGCCACTCAAATCTGAATCCTCCCTAATGAAATTTAGCCTTAAGGAGATTATTTATCTCACTCAAGCCTTGGGGACTAGCTGTTGGGAATTGGATTACGCGTGCTTACGTTATCTGACCTCACCCTGGGGTCCCAAAATGAGGCCTTAGGCCTAGGACTAGGAAGAGTCCAGATCGCCTGCTCTGATGGTGATTGGGCTTCATTTACTCTTGCCAGCATAAAGGCACTACATATACCCCCTGTATTGTTCCTTGCAACACAATGTCACCATCCAACCTACATCCATCAACACATCTAGCACATAGATATGCATATACCCATAGAAAGGCAATTGTTGACAAGATCTACTCTCGTTTAGAACCATCGTATAGCTATGTATTGATTTTGGCATCTTTCGACAGCCTAGATCATGATCTTTCCTTGTACTCATATCTCATATATGTAAAGGAAGGCTGGACCTAAGGTCATTACTTCCTCCAAGAAGGACCTGAACCAAGGTAAAAACATTGTCTCCCTCTCTCGTTTATTCATCATTGTCCAAACATCAAGCTCGTCAAAGAAAGGGTGTGATTCCCGCAATAAACTCGTAAGATCGGTGGAGGCCCGGTTCCTTGCACCAACACGACCTGAATACTCACAAGATGTTTCTATAGAACGGCATTAGATTGTCTCACAGTAAAGCCTATGGGCCATAGGTCATGGCGCCATGGTAGTGCGGATCATTAAACGATCCTACCAGGAGCAACATTGTTCTTACCTCTGGTGTCTGCAGGACAATAGTTACTCCCCCCTCCACCCCTATCTCGACCTCCCTCTCTCGCCTGTGCTACTCTGAGTTTGTGGTTAGATTAGATAGATTTGTAGTTAGTCACATGCTAGTGCTTAATCGTTTCTATTGTACCTTATGCCGTGTTGTTCATGGATGTACTTCAAGGAGACAATTACCAAAGCACCGGGTAGACCATCATTTGCTATGCATCTAATATATAAGTGATCATGTATTATGCCATGTTTAATAAAATGAATTTTCTATTTGTCGAAAAAAAAAAGAGCCTGACCGCCTGAGTGGATCTTCTCCTCCTGGTCAAAAGGTCCCGAACTCCCGATAGCTTGTCTTCATCCTTGCATAGCTGCACCCTGCTGCGCAGTGTGGAGCTTCCTCCTGCAGCATACGGACAATAAACCATTCGACCCTTCCCCCTCACCTTGACAATAGGAGGCCGGAGCCAGCACAGAATTGGAAAAATACCCGAAATAATCAACAGTTAATAGAAAATTAATAAAATAATCCATATGAAAAGAAAATTACAAAAATATCACCGGGTCCTGCCACCCTGGGTGGCTGCCGCCACCGGGCACGGCCGCAGCAGAGCTGCCACCACCCGGCGTGGCCACGGCAGGCCGGCCCCCACCCGCGCTAATCCCCCGGGAAAAGAAATAATAAAATAATGCAAAATAATGCGCTGCCGACAAAATAGTGCGAAAAAATATTAAAATAATGCGCTGCCGACAAAATAGTGCGAAAAAAGTAATAAAATAATCCCACATCGACAAAACAGTGCGAACTTTTAATTAATCAAACAGTAATTATATGATTTATGCTAATTCATACCGATTAGAAGTCACAGTGATCACAAAATTGAGTGTATATATTTGCGTCCTGCCGTTCGCCTTCACACACTCGCAGCACTCTCGCTTTCAGTTCTTTTAACACACACGCAGAGCAGCCTTCACACACGCACTCTCTCATTGCCGGTTCTTTTCATTCGTTCGATTCGGTATATTATTCACGATACTTGATTCGAGAATCACCGAGAGTGTCGATTCGGCGATATTTTTCGCTTTCAGCGTGAGGGAATATTTTGGATTTTAAATTTGATCTACTTGCTAATAATTAGTGTTATTGCGGTACGTATATGTAAGAGTTAATTTTTGCATAATAATATTCTATACTAATCTTACTAGTAGTATTGTATGCTAATCTTGGCATATTAGTAGTTAAAATTGTATGTATGTATTATATACATAGTATGGTAATCTTGATATGTGAGGGCTATCTGACTATAGCGATGTTGGCATAGTATGTTGTTAATGGTAATTAAACTAAGCACCATCACGTAATTAATTAATTAAACTAAGCACCAGCACCTAGGTCTTGCTTCTCTATTTTTCTTAATTTTGCACCGCATCGTACCACACACCAAAGATCAGAGAGCAAAGAAATAAGATGCACCGATTTACTGAAGGTAAGAAGCACGTCTGATTACAAGTTTAGTATGACCACTTAATTTCGTATATTCTGTCTAATTTACGCATGTTTTAATTTGTTCAGGAAGTTTGAACCGATCGATCTTGTAACCGTCAGGTACGCATTTTATAGTTAACATGATAAACTTGTTGTGTTAGGTTAACTTAAATTATGATTAGTGATTAATTAGTTATGTAAGGAGAGAAAATGGTCTACAAATATAATGTAAATTAGTGAATTTTTATAGCATGTAATATATGAATGTTTAAATTTTAATTGCACGTACTGCGCAAAATCATATATAATTAGCGACAAATTAACGCTAGTGTGCGTAGTTAAAAAGAGTGACTATATTTTTTCATATAGTAATTATCTTGTTAGCTTAATTAAACATAATAGGAAAATTAATGTATATTTAGCATGCAAAATAGTAATATAATTGTACGTATTTTAGTGACATTTTAGTTAATAATTAGGGTGTTTCGAGTATTAGTCGAGTTGCTATATTTTTATGGTTGGCCCTTATTTACACGTATTATGTATTAAACACGTAAGCTAACATTTTATGTAATGTTTGAAATAATAGTTAAATATAAACAAACGTGTATTTAATATTAATATGAATAAACACGTGCATGTTACAGACGTAAATGGAGACACCACTGAATATTTTTTACGGAGATGCACCCGCGCCAATGCAAGGGAATTTTGTAAGCATGCACATATGCAGCCATTTGCAGACCACAGTAACATTACCAATAGAGCTGCCAATGATGGCGAGGGATATAGCTCGAAATCTCCGTATAAACCGTCGGGAATACAAACTTGTTCTACATGGTGTTAGGCCATATCAGGTTCCAAATAGTTCGATGTACGTATACAACCTGTGGCCACTGAGAAGTAAGGCTGCTTGGACGTACTATGTGAATAAGGCAGTAGAAGAGGGGTACCACTTAGGCGTGTACGTGCTGCCTGAGACAAGACAATCGAAGGCGGGGACTAGCAACACCGTAGAAGAGAGTGCACATGAGGAAGTGCCGAAAGGGTATGCGGAGGACCCAATTGGTAGTATCATGACCGGTGTTGAGGCATTAGGCATGGACACGGAGCCAGATATCCCATTGGAGGAGGGAGAGATAGATGCACAAGCTATAGGGGATGATTTCGGTGAAGGGGGTGAAGAAGATGCCAAGAAGAGGACGACCCGATGCCTGCCATAGCGTATTATCGCGCTCTGGATGCTTTGAATTGGGTGATCGGGGATCACTCGAATATTTCCAAATGGGGGTATATACACAATGACATAACAGTGGGTCAAGAGTTTAGCACGAAGGATGAGGTAATACACTTCATCAGCAACTTTGGTGTCACAACACGGCTCGAGCACTCTATGGCACGGTCCGGGCCGGCCGTGTACGCGGTGAAGTGCGTAAAGAAGCCGGAGTGCTCATTCCATGTTCGGGCGCATCGCCCAAAACATGGCACCACTTCATAATCAGTAGGTACGAGCCGCACACTTGTACGGAGGAGTTGGTACGCAATATTAGCAGTAATGTGGACTCAAAGTTCATAGCGCAGATGTTGCTAACTGCTATTCAAGCCGATATCTCTATGAAACCACACTCCATAATGGCCGAGGTGCAGAACCGCACTGGCATGTCAATTACATATCATCAAGCATGGCGAGCCAAGCAAAACGTACTCAAAATGTTGTTCGGCGATTACAAGGAGTCATACAACTGGGCTCCTCGTCTCCTCCGCAAGATACATGGGAGCAATCCTGGGACACGCTATGTTTCTTCCCATGAGCCAGTATACCTCCCCGATGGAAGTCTCGCCCCGAACCACTTCTACCTGATGCGTCTGTTTTGGTCTTTTGGCCAGTGCATAGAGGCCTTCCGGCACTGTCGTCCTGTCATATGTGTGGATGGGACATTCCTCACCGGTAGATACTATGGTGCTCTACTGACGGCACTTGCAGTTGACGGGAATAACTAGATATTGCCTCTCGCATTTGCTTTTGTGGAGAGCGAGAGCAATGATAGCTGGTTGTGGTTTCTATCTCTTCTGAAGATTCACGTTATCATGGATCGGCCTGGAGTGTGCGTCATTTCTGATCGCCACAATGGGATCCTATATGCTGTAGATGTATTGTCCAACAGCCCCGAACCAATGTGGCCAGACCTTCGTTCTCGATGGTGCATGCGTCACCTCGGGGCGAACCTATACACTGCATTCAAGAACAAGCCTCTAGTGAAGAAGTTCAGGTCAATGTGCATGCAAAACCAACAGCGTAAATTCAATGAGCTTTTCAATGATATTAACGAACGTAACAAGAAGATGGTCGCTGAAGAGCAAAGCATATCAGGGGTTCAAATAGTAAGGGGTGAGCAAGTGAGCTCTCACCGTAAAATTACTGAAAGAGGATCCTAAGGCCTAGAGGGGGGGTGAATAGGCAATTTTAAATTCTTCTTCGATTAATCGTTGATTAAGCATCAAGTTAATAGTGACCCAATCCTAGTGTCAATTGATACGCAAGCGGAAGCAATAAACAAGTTAATGAGCAATTAAGACATGGCAACACAATCAACACAAGCAATGCAATAAGAGTAAGTGCGGGAATATAAAAGAGAGGGAGACACGGTGTTTGTTTGACCGAAGTTGAGTCCGAACTCCTACTCTCCGTTGAGGCTACCCCTTGCGCACAAGGACCGGCTCGCTCTCGAGCCTAGCGCCTCACTTACTCCCGGTAGTCGTTCCGCCACTCCGGCGAGGTGGACTCCGTCACCCGTACACCGACTCGAGAGTAGCCACACGCCAAGGCCTACTCCCAAGCCCTCGCCTCCACGAAGGATGTCTTCAAAAGTAACAAGCCCGAAACGCCCCGATCATGCCGGATCGAAGGACTTCGATGAAGCTCGGTATTGGGGTTTGATGGATTGTGGCTTTGGATGATCTTGTGGGTGGAGGATTGGCTCTAGAACACCTAATTGATGAGCTATGAATGTGGTAGGTGAAGTGGAGCAGCAAACCTCAAAGTAGCCAGCCACTAGGTAGGTATTTATAGCCCCTAGAGCAAAACTAGCCGTTGCCCCTCGGAAGAGGACAAAAAGACTAGCCGTTAGCTTCTACCGGACGCCGTCCGACGGGCACCGGACACCGTCCGACAGAGGCAACTGCTCACAAAAATAGGTTTATCGGACGCCGTCCGGTCCCCACCGGACGCCGTCCGATAGCAAGGATCGTCTGGCAAGCTTTGAGCTACGGACGCCCCAGACCGCCGTCCGGCAGAAAACAGCCAAAATTGAACTTTATCGGACGCCGTCCGGTGACTACCGGACGCCGTCCGACAGTGAGTATTAATTTGGATTTTGGGCTGGTCGGACGCCGTTTGGATTTACCAGACGTCGTCCGACAGAATAGATTTACGGCTAAGAATTAAGGGGGAAATTTAGGTGGGTTTCTCTCTCTCTCTAGAAATCTCACATAGGGATATTTGGGTATTTTTTAGAGAAGGTGGACTACAGAAACCGAGTTTTCAAGAATTCGCAAAGATCCGTCATAGTCCGAGATATTCGAACCCCTTTTGAAATCCGACGAAAAACAGGAAATAAACCTAACTACTCCTAATCTATACGTGACCTCTTCTCTCGCCCGGTCACGCACTTGAAATCTTGGAGCAGCTCAGAAAATTGTCGACGCTTCAAATTAGGGTTTATAAAAACCGCCGAGTCTTCGCTAGGGTTCCGAGAAGTCCAAAAACCCCCTAGCACTTAATATTTATTTATTTTGACATCAATGCCACTAATAAAAATTAGGGCTCAATGTTGCTCACAATCTCCCCCTTTGTGGCACTTGATGGCAACCCAAGAGAGAATAAAATTTTTGAGCTGCAAAAGGGGTTAGTGCAATACAAATATGCGAGCAATTTCAAATTTGAGACAACCACAACTCGACCACGAGGAAGTGCAAATAAAGGAAGCTCCCCCTAAAATCATGCATAAATTAAGTTCAGAATCAAACAAGGTTCAAAAGTCATAAAACCAACCAAGGTAACAACCACAAATTTCAACGAGTATCGAGGCAATAAATAATATTACAGGCAAACACAACCTCGATCTCACTACCCACTACTAACCCTCTACTACTCTCTAACTTCTCCCCCTTTGTCACCAAGTGACACAAACGGGAAAAGGTCCTATTCTTACTGATCTTGATCCATGTCGTCGCCTCCGTCATCTCCCTGGCCGCCGGAAGAGGAGACCTGACCTCTGGGACACTTGAACAAGGGCATATGAGCTGCAGAGGGTACCGACCGAGGTGAGGATGGATCATCATATAGCTGGGTCGGTTGAGGGTTTGGCAAAGAAAAGTTGAGATGGCGAGCGACTTCTCCACCCGTAAAATGAATCTTACCAGGAGGAGGATATGACTGTGGTGGAGGCACAAAGGAAGGAGCAGGTCCGGAAGGAGGGTATACCCAAGGATGAACCGGTGGTGGGTAGGCAGGTGGGTGAGGAAAACTCTGAGTCTGCTGGAAAGCCTGATAGCTGTCATGAGCATGTGAATACCAAGCATATGGATTTGACCCTTCTGGTACTGGTATAAACATTGCACCCATGTACTGGACCGCTGACTTAAATTCTGCAAATCCATCATTTAGATAAGTCTGCTGCCGTGCCAGTTCTGTCATCTCCCTGCGGGTGGCTGCGAGCTCTTCTTTCACCTCAGTGTGAAAAGTTCTCATTTCCATGCGCAGCCCCCTCATCTCACCGATCAAAGTATCATACCACGAAGGAGGGACTGCTGAAGAGGAATAAGGTTTATCAGAGCAGGCTCCTGTCGCAACTGATTGGCCTTCTCTATATTCAATTCTTCCTCATCAACATCAATGTACATGAACCGTACTTCTTCAAGAGGAGGATATTTGCCCCTCCAGAGGGCATCTTCATAGCACACCTCATTTAAATCAGTGCCAGAGTCTGGAGTACCCAAGGCGTGATTCATCTCAGCCACCGTGATCCTTTGAACCTGTCCATCAACGGAATGATAATAGTTTGACTCTGTCTCGTCTTCGGCAATCAGTAAAGTGGCAAAGAACTCACAGTTCCTCTCATTGCTCCAGGTCAATTTCTTGTTTGATATCAATTCTGCTAGACCTGGTGTGGAGCTGAATATGGTATGCACCTCAGGCCCTGCCACTGCTGTGATCTCACTCCAGTCAACACAATGAGGATCCCTCAGACTACCCTTGGGAGCAGAAAAGCACATGTAGAGCTGCTTCTGGAACTTGGTGTAGAAACGGAAGTCTTTGGTATACTCTCGCCTTTGGGGAAACCACCTCGCATATGAGACGGACCTCTTCTTCCTAAGTGTCTCCATAGATAGTTTCAGAACCTGATTCCACAGGGTCGTCCTCAGCGACCACTGTCTCGGTGACATCCTCATCAATTGGGTCCTCAATGTAGGTGTCATCATCAGCATCCTCGGCGGTTGCAAAAGACGATCCCGCAACCCGAGTCCAATGAAGTCCCTGATCAGGCTGCTGCTGAATGTCCGCTCTAGTCACTCTACTTGGGCGAGGAGCGGCACTGCTAGCCGTCTCATCTATGTAATCCGGATCGCCCTTACTGCCGCTGTCGCGCCGACCACTGAGGGTCCTGCCCAGAGCCTTTCCAAACTTCTTCAAAGATTTCGACATGTTGAATTACTCCCTCTGACAAAGTGACCACTCTGACCAGAACGATCTTACTGCCGAAAGCCACTGACCAACGATCCACTGACAAAGTGCCAACCCCACCACGAGCCAACCCTGAACACGAACGCGGGAAAAACCTATTCAAAACCTAGAACTCGGTAAACAACGAAATTTGACGGAAAATAGAGGCGGGAAGCCGTTACCGAGCCCTAGAAGGGAAGGAGGAAGTCGCCGTGCACGAGGAGATCGTCCCCAAGGCCCTTCCCGATAGGGGAAAGGAGGGGAACTCGACGGAGACGAGGCGCACGAACGGAGCCGTCCACTTCCAATCCACGCGGTGGAAATCGAAAAGGACGACGAGGGGAGGCCGCCGGTGGTGGTGGAGATCGCCGGAGGTCGCCGGAGGGTCTTCCCCGGTGAGGAGAAGGGGTAGGGGCGGCGCCGGTTTGGAGAGGAGGGAGAGATCAAATGAGGAGAGAGGGAGGCGGAGAGGTCGACATTGTTGAGCCCTGTCGGACAGCGTCCGACGGTGATCGGACGGCGTCCGACAGAGAGGGTGCAGAGCACAGTTGCTCTCATCGGACGGGGTCGCGGGGAAGCCAGACGGCGTCCGACAGAGATATTGCAGCGCCATTTGCACTTGGTCGGACGGCGTCCGGTGGTGACCGGACGGCGTCCGACAGCACGAATTCAGCACCCACAAATCCTGTCGGACGGCGTCCGAGCCTGTCCAGACGGCGTCCGATGAAGGCAAAAATTGCAGCTGCTTTTACTTCGGACCAGTGGGCCCCACCAATGCGAGAATTATTATAAAAATAATGTTTTGAAGTGATAATCTCCATTTTTGCTCAAAATTCAAGAAAGATTCAAATGTGAGCAATTTGAAGTGATTTTCTAAGATTTTAATTTTGAAGAGACAAGATAATAATATGACAAATGAAACCAACTTAAACTTAAAAATCCAAATTTTGATCTTAGAGATCAAGAAAATGTGTGAACCCAAATTTTGCCTTGATTTCTCATATAGTCATGAAAATCGAGCATAGGGGTTCACTTTAGAGTTTAAGCACGTGTTTTTGAATTTTGGCTCCTTTTTAAATATTTTCAATAATTTTTATGCCATATGATTTTCAAGAAAAGAAATATGCGTATGGAGCAAATTTTTTCAAAGGGATAAGATTTTCAAAAGTTAGAGGTTTGAAGTGATAAGATAATAAGGATAGCCAATTAAGTTCAAATTTGTTTTGGCTTGAAATATAGGACAAGAATGTGCTAACCCAAAATCAAATTTATCTTTTCACCACTAGAGGGAGTTTTGAGATCATGAGTTAAAACTAAACTCCCCCTAAATGTGACAAGGGTCAAAATCAAATGGAAAAATTCAAATAAGACCCAAAAATCACAAAAACCAATCAACACGCATTTGATCTATCTAGTATGTTGAGTTCATTCCTTAATTTGCAAAACCGTGCCTCATCCAAGGGTTTGGTGAAAATATCCGCCAATTGGTCTTCCGTTACGACGTAGGCAAGCACAACGTCACCCTTTGCAACATGGTCACGAATAAAGTGATGTCGGATGTCGATGTGCTTTGTACGGGAATGTTGGACCGGATTGTTGGCTATTTTCACCGCACTTTCATTATCGCATAGAAGTGGCACTTTTTCAAATTTTAGCCCAAAGTCACTAAGCATCCGAGTCATGTACAAGAGTTGAGCACAACAACTCCCCGCTACATATTCCGCTTCGCAGATGATAGCGCCACGGAGTTTTGCTTCCTCGAAGTCCATGACACGAGTGGCGATCTAGCAGTGACAACCCCCAAGGTGCTTTTGCGATCAATTTTGCAACCGGCATAATCCGAGTCGGAATAGCCAAGAATCTCAAGACGCGCTCCCTTGGGGTACCAAAGACCTAGACTAGTAGTGATTTTTAGATATCTCAAAATGCGTTTTACGGCAATAAGATGCACTTCTTTAGGGGATGCTTGAAAGCGAGCACACATGCACACACTAAACATAATATCGGGTCGAGAAGCGGTGAGATAGAGAAGCGAACCGATCATGGAGCGATAAAACTTTTGGTCCATGGGCTTTCCATCTTCGTTCAAATCAAGATGCCCATTAGTGGCCATTGGTGTTTTGATCGATTTGCAATCGTCCATTGAAAACCGCTTGAGAAGGTCCTTTGTGTATTTCTCTTGACAAATGAAGGTCCCTTCCCGAAGTTGCTTGATTTGAAATCCAAGGAAGAAAGTGAGTTCTCCAATCATCGACATTTCGAATTCCTTGGACATCATTTCTCCAAAGTCCTTGCATTTAGATTTGTTAGTGCATCCAAAAATAATATCATCCACATATATTTGACAAATAAATAAGTCATTTTCAATTGGCTTTAGAAACAATGTGGAATCAATCGCACCGGTTTTAAATCCCTTTTCTAAGAGGAAGTCCCTAAGACGCTCATACCATGCTCTAGTAGCTTGCTTGAGACCGTATAGCGCCTTAGTGAGCTTATAGACATGGTTTGGGTGTTTGAGGTTTTCAAAACCGGGCGGTTGCTCGACATAAACAAGTTCATCAATAAAACCATTTAGAAAAGCACTCTTAACATCCATTTGAAATAGAGTTATGTTATAGAGAGAGGAGAATGCCAAGAGTAACCGTATAGCTTCAAGTCGAGCAACGGGGGCGTAGGTTTCTCCATAGTCAAGACCTTCGATTTGAGTGAAACCTTGCACCACCAATCTTGCTTTGTTTCGTACCACTTCACCGTTCTCATCTTGTTTGTTGCGGAAGACCCATTTGGTTCCAATGACATTGTGGTCCTTCGGTCTTTCCACAAGTTCCCAAATTTCATTGCGGGTGAAGTTGTTCAATTCTTCATGCATGGCGTTCACCCAATCCGCATCCGCCAATGCCTCATCAATGGTCCTAGGCTCAACAATAGACACAAAGGCGTGATGCTCACAATAATTAACGGTATGAGAACGGGTTCTTACGCCTTGATTGAGATTGCCAATGACTTGATCTCGGGGATGATCCTTGGAGAGAGAGTGGTGTTGTTGGACGGGTACTTGTAGATCATTGCCTCCCCCTTGAGCTTGATCAACTTCAAAGTTTGCATCTCCGTCCACCGCTTGATCTTGAGTTGTTGGAGAGGTGTCTTGAGCTTGATTATCGATGGAGGTGGTGGGAGAGATGACTTCATCTTTTGGTACCTCCGGTGAGGGTCGAATATCCCCCAACTCAATAGCTTCATGTGGTAGCTCATCACCTACATTTCTTATCAAATCTTGCTCATTTTGCGAGCCGTTAGTTTCATCAAACTTGACATCATAAGCTTCCTCAACAAGCCCGGTAGAATTATTAAAGACTCGAAAAGCTTTTGAGCGAGAGGAGTACCCTAACATGATACCAATGTCACACCTCTTTTGGAACTTACCCAAATGAGTCATTTTCTTATAGATGTATACCTTGCAACCGAAGACTCGAAAGTAAGAGATGTTGGGCCTTCGTTCCACTAGTAGTTCATATGAGGTCTTGTGAAGGAGTCGGTGGAGGTAAAGGCGGTTGATAGCATGGCACGCCGTGTTGATGGCTTCCGCCCAAAAGGCATGCTGCGTGTTGTACTCGTCAAGCATTGATCTTGCCATTTCTATCAACGTACGATTCTTCCTTTCCACCACTCCATTTTGTTGGGGAGTGTATGCCGCCGAGAATTCGTGCTTCACACCTAACTCATCACAAAATTCCTCGACATTTGTGTTAGTGAACTCGGTGCAATTATCACTCCTCACCTTTTTAATAAACGAGTCAAATTTCTTTTGAGCTTTCAAAGCAAATCTTTTAAACACATCACCGGCAAGTGATTTGTTTGCAAGGGAAAATACCCAAGTGAAGCGAGAGAAATCATCGACAATCACATGACAATAAGAATTACCGTCTATGCTCGCATAGGTGGTTGGGCCAAACAAATCCATATGCAAAAGTTCAAGTGGTCGGGATGTAGACATGAAAGTCTTAGTCGGATGAGAATTAGCCACTTGCTTGCCAGCTTGGCATGAGCTACATAAACGATTTTTCTCGAATTTGACATCCTTCACTCCAACAACCAAGTTGTCATTAAAAACATTTTTCAAAGTGCCTATTCCAACATGTCCAAGACGTCTATGCCACAACCAACCAAGAGTGGTTTGAGCAATAAGACAAGTCTTGATTTGAGAAGATTCACGGTTTGAAAAATCAACCAAATATAAGTTTTGAAACCGGGTGCCTTCAAAGGCAGCACTTTGATCCTTAGTGGAAACAACACGAACTCCGTTGATCGAAAAGAGGCAATCAAACCCCAAATCGCACACTTGAGCAACGGAGAGGAGATTAAAGCTGCAAGCTTCCACCAAGAGCACATTAGAGATGGATAGGTAATTGGATATTGCAATTTTACCTATACCCTTTACCTTTCGCTTAGAGTTATCCCCAAATGTGATCTTGTGTTCGGGGTCATTCTCCTCCTCTAGTGAGGTCAACATACTTGAGCTACCGGTCATATGTTGAGTGCAACCGCTATCAAATATCCAATGCCGGCCACCGCTCTTGTAGTTCACCTACACACACAAATTCAAGCTTGGCTTTTAGGTACCCAAGACTTCTTCTTGGGTCCTTTTGAGTTAGTCATCAAGCATTTGGGCACCCAAATAGCCTTCACATCTTTCTTTTCATTGGGTGCACCAACATATTTAACATAGGTAGAGCCATTCTTCCTCATAAGCATGTAACTAGCATTAAGCACTTGAGTTTTAGACATGAATTGAGATGTTTTAGCAAGAGGACAAGCAATGGCTTTATGTTTTTCATTTTTACAAATGTGGCAACGGGTCACTCCCTTAACGAAAGTTAGCTTGGGCTTACCCCAACCACCCTTGGGCAAATCTCCGGGATGAAATCCCAAACCATGCTTACCCAAGGTATATCTTTGCTCCCGAAGCACCTTGTTAAGAGAGTTGTTCCCCACAAGCAATTTAGCCAAGCTAGAGTCTAGTTGCTCAATTCTATCCTTTAGAAGCAAATTCTCCTTAACTAGCTCATTAGCACATTTAGCAACACCACAAATACCAATTGAACAAGCATTTTCATTTGGAGAAGTAGCAGTAGTGGGTGAAGATGAGCTAGCATTGGGTGTGATCGTGGGTGACAAACTAAAGGATGTGTCATGAGATAAGCTAAGTGAACCATCTATAGTGTCAATCAAATCACAACTCACACCAACATTACATTTTTCAATTGAGCAATCAAGAGGAGTTTCTTCAACATTAGAGCTAGCTAGTTTGTTCCCTAGAATCTCAACTTGCAAATTTAGAGCTTCATAGTCATCTTTTAGAGTTTCATGTTTTTCAAGCAAATTTTCAAACTCATTAGCAAGCTCTTTATGCACCTTCATCAACTTCTTACTCTTAGATTTTTCCTTCTCTAGAGCATTATTCAAATCATCAATCAAAAGCTTAACCTCATTTTTAGAGAGGTGCTCATTTGTTACCTTCTCCTCTAGTGCCATGAGGCACATGGGAGGTGTAGGGTTGTCGATGGCGACTCCGGACACCTTGGTGTTTTCATTGTCGGAGGAGTCCGCCCAAGAGCCCTCATCATCGGTGATCCATTCCCCAATTACTTCTTCTTGTACATTGGCGGTGAGGCAAAGCTTTTGCTTGGGAAGAACCGGAGGAGCATTCTCCTTGATCGCAAGCCCGGCTAGCCCATGAGCTCTAGTATCTTCTTCTTCGGAGGATGATTGGGAGGATGATGAGCTTGAGCTATCTTCCTTTTTGGTCTTTTGATCGGCAAGAGCCTTCTTCTTCTCCTTTGATTTGTGATCGCTCTTGCGGTAGTGACGGTACTTCTTCTTGTCATCATCCTCATCTTCCTCTTGATTCCTTGCCTTGTGCTTGTTCTTTTTACTTTTTGGGCAATCCGCCGCCAAGTGACCCTTCTCTCCACATTCGTAGCAACGCATCTCGGAGATAGGTCTTCGCCTTGAAGAGGATGACCCGCCGCGGAAGCTCATCTTTTTAATCAACTTTCTTGACCGTTTGACAAGGAGGGCCAATTCTTCAATCTCCGGAATTGCATCATCGGAGTCATCATCATTTTCTTCAACTTCGATCTTCTTCTTCCCACTTTTGGCTTTGGCGGGGAGAGCAATTGACTTCTTGTTGAGCGGAGACTCTTCACTTTCAAGAAGCCGCATCTAGTAAGAGTTGAGTTGCCCGAGGAGCTTTGTCGGTGTCATTTTTTTGAGCTTTGACTTGGATGCTCGAATTAAGGTCACAAGTGGATTGAAACTAAATGGCACAACATCAAGCATCTTCCGGCAAATATCAATGTCTTCCAAGACCTTCTTCTCCGAACATCCGGTAATTTCATTGACGATGGGGTTCAACCTAAGAAACATTTCATTAACACTTTCATTAGAAAGCATCTTGAATTGATCAAATCTTTTCCTAGCACGAGATAGCTTCTCCTCAAGCATCTCGGCACTACCAACATGAATTTCTCTAAGATGCTTCCAAATGTCATAAGCTTTAGTGAGATTGCCAATGCTATCAAAAACTTCGAAAGACACACTAGAAAGTAGAGCATTTCTAGCAATGGCATTAAAGCGTTTGTACTTAGCATGAACTTCATCAAGAGCAATTGTTTCGGCCGGAGGGTCCGGATAGCCGGTCTCACAAGCAACCCACACATCATAGCTAAGTGCCTCTAAGTAACATTGCATCCTAATTCTCCAATAGTTGTAGTTTGTTCCATCGAAAATAGGAGCTTTTCCAATTTCTATCCTAGGCCCCTCTTGAGCCATCTCCTAGTGGTGAAGCTAATACCGGAGAACCTAGATGCTCTGATACCACTTGAAAGAGGATCCTAAGGCCTAGAGGGGGGTGAATAGGCAATTTTAAATTCTTCTTCGATTAATCGTTGATTAAGCATCAAGTTAATAGTGACCCAATCCTAGTGTCAATTGATACGCAAGCGGAAGCAATAAACAAGTTAATGAGCAACTAAGACATGGCAACACAATCAACACAAGCAATGCAATAAGAGTAAGTGCGGTAATATAAAAGAGAGGGAGACACGGTGTTTGTTTGACCGAAGTTCGGAGCCGCAACTCCTACTCTCCGTTGAGGCTACCCCTTGCGCACAAGGACCGGCTCGCTCTCGAGCCTAGCGCCTCACTTACTCCCGGTAGTCGTTCCGCCACTCCGCGAGGTGGACTCAAATCACCCGTACACCGACTCGAGAGTAGCCACACGCCAAGGCCTACTCCCAAGCCCTCGCCTCCACGAAGGATGTCTTCAAAAGTAACAAGCTCAAACGCCCGATCATGCCGGATCGAAGGACTTCCTGGCTTCGGTATTGGGGTTTGATGGATTGTGGCTTTGGATGATCTTGTGGGTGGAGGATTGGCTCTAGAACACCTAATTGATGAGCTATGAATGTGGTAGGTGAAGTGGAGCAGCAAACCTCAAAGTAGCCAGCCACTAGGTAGGTATTTATAGCCCCTAGAGCAAAACTAGCCGTTGCCCCTCGGAAAAGGACAAAAAGACTAGCCGTTAGCTTCTACCGGACGCCGTCCGACGGGCACCGGACGCCGTCCGACAGAGGCAACTGCTCACAAAAAATAGGTTTATCGGACGTCGTCCGGTCCCCACCGGACGCCGTCCGACAGCAAGGATCGTGCAAGCGCTGGAGCTACCGGACGCCCCCCAGACGCCGTCCGGCAGCGAGAAACAGCCAAAATTGAACTTTATCGGACGCCATCCGGTGACTACCGGACGCCGTCCGACAGTGAGTATTAATTTGGATTTTGGGCTGGTCGGACGCCATCTGGATTTACCAGACGCCGTCCGACAGAATAGATTTACGGCTAAGAATTGAGGGGGAAATTTAGGTGGGTTTCTCTCTCTCTCTAGAAATCTCACATAGGGATATTTGGGTATTTTTTAGAGAAGGTGGACTACGGAAACCGAGTTTTCAAGAATTCGCAAAGATCCGGCATAGTCCGAGATATTCGAACCCCTTTTGAAATCCGACGAAAAACAGGAAATAAACCTAACTACTCCTAATCTATACGTGACCTCTTCTCTCGCCTTGGCCACGCATTTGAAATCTTGGAGCAGCTCGTAAAATTGTCGGCGCTTCAAATTAGGGTTTATAAAAACCGCCGAGTCTTCGCTAGGGTTCCGAGAAGTCCAAAAACCCCCTAGCACTTAATATTTATTTATTTTGACATCAATGCCACTAATAAAAATTAGGGCTCAATGATGCTCACAATTACGTTCGCTCAGTAGATAGCGCAAAAAACGGCGGAGAAATGGGCTCTCGTACATGACACTGATGGCGCCCGGTAAGTGCGTAGATTTATTTTCAATGTTAGTTTCCATTTCGATCGCTCGTAAATTTAAGAAGTCTCGTTTTGCAGATACACGGTGATGACGACGAACATAGCTGAGTCGTATAATAATGTGCTACGAGTTGTGCGCGGCCTGCCAATTTGCACTATCATTGAGATGACCTTTTTAAGGACAAGAGATTATTTTCGCGACCGAGGTCTGGCGGCCATGCAAATCACAAGCACTTTCTCCCCTTGTGTCGAAGCCATCCTACAGCGGCGTCGGAAGAAATCTCCGTTCCACCGCACATCAATATATGATAGAATGAATAACATATTCAATGTGGACTACAAAAGAATGTACATGACAGGATTTAGCGCGGGAGATAATCAACAAAAGTGCTGTAAGATCAAGCCTCCCTTGGGCTTAATGTTTTGGTAATTGATGCCAACTGGGCCTCGACGGATCACATCAAGGCTAAGGATGTTATTTGCTAGTTCTTCTATTTTCCTTATGTGCGTGTCTGCTTCTGGCCCATCCGGCCCATTGATGTCTGCGAGCTCATCTCTCTGGTTGTAGGTCCCACTGAGCACAAGTTCCAGTTCATCTAAGTGAGTTCGAGCGGGTTCTAGAGATGCCAGGTATCCAGGGTTCGAGAGAGTTCCTGAGTGGGATGTTTGTCCAAGGTTCGGGTTTCTTAGCGCCTAAGTCTTCAAAAGTGCTAGAAAGTCTCCGGAAGCCACTTTCCAGCTGTCCAAGGTTTTCTTAGCGCCTAAGTCACCTGGGTTTCCGCCTAAGTCATCCAAGTGTTTCCGCCGAGTCCACAAAGCTACAAAGTCCAAAAACCGAAGCCCTAGACGAAGCCGACAGAGAGAGAGAGAGAGAGAGAGAGAGAGAGAGAGAGGTGTCCGAGGGTGCCGGAGAGTGGTTTCTATAGAATTTATGGTCTATCCATTTAGAAATAGGTGGTGAAACTTAGTTAGTTGGATATCCCTTTCTCTTAGCTTTCCGGAATGCCCGAGATCATTAAAAACGGAGTTCGGGAGCAAAAGATATGAATTTTTTAGTGTGTGTCCAGAGTGCGTACTGGCGCTGGTCGGACGGGGTCCGACAAGCCGTCCGACGGCGTCCGACATAGCACAATTTTGGCCTAAAAATCTTGTAGGATGGAGTCCGATAAGCCGTCGGACGGCGTCCGACAGAGCACAATTTTGGCCTAAAAATCTTGTCGGGCGGAGTCCGATAAGCCGTCGGACGGCGTCCGACAGAGTACGAATTTGGGATAAAATCTAATCGGACGGCGTCCGATGAGCTCCGGACGGGGTCCGATGGATTGATCTGGATCTCGAGAAAATAAATCTGAGCCGTCCATTGCTAGGGTTTCGCCTTGTGCCTATAAATAGGGGCTTGGAGCACGGGAGAAACTTGAGAGAGCCTAATCTAGCAGCCACCCATTGCCCTAGCCACCAAGAGAGCTTCTCCCATGGTTCCCATCTCCACCTAGGGTTCCATGTGCTTGAGAGATTGAGAGGGAGAAGAAGAGAGGAAGGGGAAGAAGAAGGTGCCCCCTACCTCCCCTCATCCATCCCCAAGGTTTGCCCCTTCTCCCATGGTGTTCTTGCCCTAGTTTCCATGGTGGGAGAGAAGGGGTAGTGGTGAGAGACGGTCTCCGATCTTGTGCTCTTGGGACTTCGCCGCCGGAGAGATCGTCGTCACGCCACGAGCTTCATCAACCGAACGACTACATCAACCGTGCCGCAAACCCACCATCCGTTGGTGGTCACCACCTTGTGTAGGGGTGCACCATCTCCATCCGTTGGATCCACAAGTCCGCCGTGTGTCGGCGGCCACCTCAGTATGTCGGTGGTGCCAAGGTGTCCGTGTGTCGGAGCCAAATCCTCCATGTGTTGGAGGTACCTCATGTGTTGAGGTGAAATCCACCGTGTGTCGGTGGTCGGTGCCGTGTGTCGGTGCCGGTGGGGTGTGAGACCTCTCGCGTGTGAGAGAACTCGCTTCCGTGTGAAGGTTTGGAGCTCGCCTGCAGTGTGTTGGTGAAGAGCTACCACAAGTGGATTGAGGGCTAGGGACGAGAGAGTCCCGACTTCTCTGTGTGAGAAGTTTCCTCAACGGAGACGTAGGTGTTCATGTGTTGAGCACCGAACTTCGGGAAACAACTCGGTTTGCGCCTTCCTGTCTCACTCATTTACTTCCGCATATTGATTTGATCGTTTGCATGTGAGTGCCATCGAGCCTCCTAGTAGTCGCTTGTGCCTAATTGTGATCGCTTCCGCAACTAGACTTTAAATCCATTGATAGCTTGTGTTCTCAATTTGACTAACTAAGCAAGCGAATTGAGAGAAGTAAAATTTGAAAAGAGCCGATTCACCCCCCCTCTAGGCCTAGGATCCTTACAAGTGCCAACTTGGCCAGTATGAGGCTGTATGCACTTGCAATAAACCCCGTCTAGAACACATCCCATGCTCGCACGTCATGGCGGCATGTCGAGATCTGGCTGGCAATGATGGCACCCGATATGTCTCTCCGTACTTTTCGATGAATGCAATTAGGCAAACATGGGCACCCAAGATGAAGCCAATTAATCGAGGGGGAGGATATAAAAACTCAGAAGGGTCTACCTTCCATCCATTCCCTGGTACAAAACGTGTCGCACAAGGTCGACCGCGTACGACGCGATTTGAATGTGACATGGATGCTGCCGATGGTGGAGATGGTTTGCGGCGCTGTCGTATATGTAAACAGCCAGAACATGATCTTAGGCGCTGTCCTAATCAGGGATGAGTCATATAATATCATTCTACCAATTCTTGTATCACTGTCATGTTTGAATAAAAGACTTGTATTCCATATATTGTCACTTCATGTTTGAGTATTATTCGTTACATCGTCACTTCAAGTTTTAATAAAAGACTTGTATTCGTTCTATCGTCACTTAATGTTTTAATAAAAGATTTGTATTCGTCAATGTCACATGATGTTTTAATATTTGTCATATGTAATAACTATAATATTTCATTGCAGTATACACAATGGAGGTTCCACAGTTTTTCTCCGCGCAATGTGACTCCAGCCATAGATCTCATAAATGGGTGCAGGGCACCGAACAGGTTTGCATGTTTCATAGCAATTATCGCATATTAACATGGTTTGCTAACATTATAAATTATTATTTGTAGATGCATCCATTACGATTGAGGGGATCACGACAGATCAAACAATTGGATGCTAGGTTTTGGATGTTTCTTGCACGTGCCGAATTGTTGCCGTGGGCCCTTACTCTTAATGGGGTACTAGAAGGAAATGACCGCCTGACACCGCTCCCAAGACTTGACCCGGGGCTTATCACCGCACTGGTGGACCGCTGGCGTCCTTAGACGCACACGTTCCACTTTCCGGTCGGTGAGATGAAGATTACATTGAAAGATGTTGCCATGCTCACAGGGTTGCCCATCTCTGGAAGGGTCTTCGTTGTCAACAAACCAAGCAGGCAAACATGGAAAAATTACATCGAAAAGAGGTGCGTGTCAAATTTTTCACTTACATATTTGTAATTTGTGCATAAATTTAACGTATGAAATATTATTCTAAATCTGTGCAGGTTTGGAGTTGAATATAATGGTAGCGACCAGGGTGTTTCGATGTCATGGCTCGAGCACCTTGACGAGGCTGGTCCGTGTCCAGTCAATGCTGATGAGGCGACCGTACTGCGGCACTACGAGGTGTACCTGTACTACCTCCTCTCCGGTGTCATGTTCACAAATGGCAACGGTGACTCTATACCCCCTTACCTAGTGTTCGTAGCTCGAGAACTATGCAATGAAGCTTTATTTAATGAGGACTACGAGCCGTACAGTTGGGGGTCTGCCGTATTGGCCGATACATACCGGGAGTTATATGTCGCATGCCATCGGATAGCCCCGAATGCAATATTTGGGGGTTGTCCTCTCCTCGTGCAATTCTGATCGTGGAGTTATTTGCCACTAAATCGTCCAAACACGTCGATCCGATACTATCCAGTTCATGTCGACGCCGATGTAACCCCCCGGCATGTAGACCAACAATGGGATATAGATGGTTGCATGCGAGGTTGCGATGGTTGAAAGAAGTCGACAGGGTTTTTACAGGCGGCTTGTGTCAGACCTAGACCTTCTGGTAGATGACCAAGTTACGTGGGATCCATTCTGTTATCTGGCAACCTATGATATTGCCACGGAGGCTTGCTAGCAAGCACGTGTACTGAGAGTATAGACTATAGTATGACGACCTGTTATCTAGTTTGTATGAATGCCGTGGAAGGATACTCGCCGGAACGCGTTCAACGGCAATTTGGCTACCGGCAAACATTTCCACTCCCACCTCCTCGGCATCCGGGCAACTCCCATGGGTATGCATCATAAGTTAAATATTTCGAATATATTTCTACCACTCATAATGTAACGTACAAGTTTTTTTTAGGCTTAGTTCAACCGGGCACAACCGTGATTGGGCCCACATCCATAGCGCCCACATCGAGCGGTGGACTGAACAGGCTACTGACGAAGTGTGGTATCCTGCTGGACCCGCGCACCTGACTGATATTTGGGGTACATGGAATGGTATCGCCCAAGGATCAGATGCCATCTAGTAGTACCACTGGAAGCAGCAGCACCGCTCCGACAACCAGAGGGCTATGCCCAACGAGTCCATGTTCTGGTATGGCGCACGCTCTTCGATAGTTCCAGCTATAATGCGTACTTTATAACTCCTTCTGAATACCGTATGACATGGTTGTTGCAGACACAAGAGGCCGATTCGTTACATGGCCATGCAATGGAGCTTGTATCGCAAACACAGCGGACCGGCTAATCTTCTTCAAATTCAGTGAGGGACCTAATTAGAAGAGACGGATCTCGGATTACTGGAGTGAATTAGGGGGGTCGGCGGGCATATATCGCGCACAAATCGCGAAAGAGATAGCCCGAGACGAGAAGAATCTGTGCATCGCATATCCGAGTCACCACCTCCTCCAGTATCTGCTGCTCCTGCGAGATCGCAGTCCAAGGATAGGCGTACACCACCGGGTTCAGCTCCACGCCGACAATCTCAACCTCCCCGAGCCTCAACATCGACACCCTTCCAATACAGCGCCCACCATTCTTCACATCCAGCTGGGCCAGGTCATCAGGAGGGGATTGATATTAACTTAGCGCCGTCTTCAGAAACCTACGATGACTATCGCAGCACATAGGATACCTAATTTGATCTAAATTGGGCAAACATGGGAGCATCTGTGCTGGATAGTACATTTGCATCCAACCTTAGCTTTCAAGATATCTTGGGCGGATGCAGCATTCCTGACGGCGTGCTCTCCGCTCAACCACTGCGGATCACACCCCTATCAGATTTCTATTCTGCTAGCCGATTCGGCCGAGCTCAGTTCGATTTGAGCGTGGGACGCAGCAAGGAGCAACGCACAGGGTTTACCCAGGTTCGGACCCCCTCGCGGGTAATAGTCCTACTCCTGCCGAGCCTTAGCTCTTTTCCATGTTGTGGTTGTATGAGATGTGGTTACAGAATGTTTCGAACCCCCCTCTCGCTTCTCTCTCCTCCCCTTTTATACAAGCCTTGAACTGGCGGAGAGAGTCGAGGGGGTAGGCAGTACTGAAAGAGGATCCTAAGGCCTAGAGGGGGGGTGAATAGGCAATTTTAAAACTTTTTGATTAATTGTGAATTAAGCATCAATTTAATAGTGACCCAATACTAGTGTCAATTAATACGCAAGCGGAAGCGATAAACAAGTTAATTATGCAACTAAGACATGGCATCATAATCAACACAAGCAATGCAATAAGAGTAAGTGCGGGAATAAAAATGAGAGGGAGACACGGTGTTTGTTTGACCGAAGTTCGGAGCCGCAACTCCTACTCTCTGTTGAGGCTACCCCTTGCGCACAAGGACCGGCTCGCTCTCGAGCCTCACGCCTCACTTACTCCCGATAGTCGTTCCGCCACTTCGGCGAAGTGGACTCCGTCACCCGTACACCGACTCGAGAGTAGCCACACGCCAAGGCCTACTCCCAAGCCCTCGCCTCCACGAAGGATGTCTTCAAAAGTAACAAGCCCGAAACTCCCCGATCATGCCGGATCGAAGGACTTTCATGAAGCTCGGTATTGGGGATCAATGATTTTGGCTTTGGATGATTTTGTGGGTGGAGGAATGGCTCTAGAACACCTAATTGATGAGCTATGAATGTGGTAGGTGAAGTGGAGCAGCAAACCTCAAAATAGCCAGCCACTAGGTAGGTATTTATAGCCCCAAGAGCAAAACTAGCCGTTGCCCCTCGGAAGAGGACAAAAAGACTAGCCGTTAGCCTCTACCGGACGCCGTCCGACAGAGGCAACTGCTCACTAAAAAACAGCTGATCGGACGCCGTTCGGTCAGGACCGGACGCCGTCCAAGCGGTGGGAAGTGTCTTTGGAGGCCGGCTAGCCGGACGGCCCCCCAGACGCCGTCCGACAGCGGAAAGAATACAAATATAAACTCTATCGGACGCCATCCGGTAACCACCGGACGCCGTCCGACAGTGAGCTTGCAAAGGAGTTAGGCTAACTGGACGACCCCCAGACGCCGTCCGACCAGAAAAGGGCCTCAGTTTTAACCTTACCGGACGCCGTCCGGTAACGATCGGACGCCGTCCGACAGTGTGGACTATTTGGGCTTTTGGATGGTCGGACGCCGTCTGGCTTTTCCAGACGCCGTCCGACAGAAGGGATTATCGGCTAAAAAGTGAGGGGGAAATTCAGGTGGGTTTCTCTCTCTCTCTAGAAATCTCACAAAGGGATATTTGGGTATTTTTAGATGTGGTGGACTACGGAAACTGAGTTTTCAAGAATTCGCAAAGATCCGGCATAGTCCGAGATATTCGAACCCCTTTTGAAAACCGACGAAAAACAGGAAATAAAACCTAACTACTCCTAAACTATACGTGACCTCAACTCTCGCCCGTTCACGCATTTGAAACCTCGGAGCAGCTCACAAATTTGTCGAAGCTTCCAATTAGGGTTTTGAAATAACGCCGAGTCTTTGCTAGGGTTCCGAGAAGTCCAAAAACCCCCTAGCACTTAATATTTATTTATTTTGTCATCAATGCCACTAATGAAAATTAGGGCTCAACGATGCTCACAATCTCCCCCTTTGTGGCACTTGATGGCAACCCAAGAGAGAATAAAATTTTTGAGCTGCAAAAGGGGTTAGTGCAATACAAATATACGAGCAATTTCAAATTTTAAGACAACCACAACTCGACCACAAGGATGTGCAAATAAAGGAAGCTCCCCCTAAATTCATGCATAAATTTAAAAACACAGGCCAACACGGTTCAAATGACATAAAACCAAACAGAGTATCAATCACAAACTTAACCGAGTATCGAGGCAACAAATAATATTACAAGTAGAGGCAAAACCTCGATCTCCTACCCATCTCACTAACTTATGCTATATTCTCTAACTTGTCCCCCTTTGTCACCAAGTGACACAAAAGGGAAAAGCTCCTAACCAGTCTACTCTTCTGGATCTTCATCCATGTCGTCGCCTCCATCATGTCCATGGCCACCTGAAGATGATCCTGGCCCTCGGCGACGCTTGTAAGTAGTGAAATGAGCTGCAGAAGGTACCGACCGAGGATAGGGTTGATCATCAAAAAGCTGGGTCGGTGGAGAATGTTGCAAGGAAAAGTTTAGATAACGACACATCTCTCCACCAGTAAAATGGATCTTACCGGGAGGAGGATGCTGAGCTGGAGCACCAGGAGGAGGGAAAGAATGAGGTGGTGGCACAGAAGAAGGTGCAGGTCCCGGAGGAGGATATACCCAAGGATGAACTGGTGGTGGGTAGGCGGTGGGCGTGGGAACACTGTCGCCGCTCATAAGCTGATAATCGCATGGGCATGAGAATACCAAGCATCTGGTTGCCCTTCCGCACGGCATGAACATCGCACCCATGTACTGCAAAGCTGATTTGAACTCGCCGAACTCATCACTCAGATAGGTCTGCTGTCCTGCCAACTCATTCATCTCTTGGCGAGTGGCTGCGAGCTCTTCTTTCATCTCTGTGTGAAAACTTCGCATATCCGTGCGCAGACCTCTCATCTCGCCTATCAAAGCGTCATACCAAGGAGGAGGAATCGCATGAAGAACCAAAGACCAAAGGTAGGCACAAATGGCTGACTTTGGGCAAAGCAGGAGCAAAAACAGGGGCCGGTGTTGGAGGAGGAGCATCATCACCAGGTCTATCCAACTTTGCCTTACTTCCCAGAGAGTTCAAGAAATTTTTCATCTGATGCTTTTTGATTCTGTTGTTCCAACTCTTCACCTCATCTTGAGAAACCCGCTGAGTCCTGGAAAGCAATAAGCCAATATAGGGAGCTAGAGGTAGGGCCCTATTGACCTCTCTGAATATAGTGTCATCAAGCTCGCCCATGAGAGTAGCTCCAATGTTTATAATTCTGCCCGTCAGGAGATAAAGCATGAACCAGCTGCAGATCGGTAAAATCCTGTCACGGTTGCCACCTCGAACAAATAAAGTGCTTCGAAGGATAAGATTTATCAAAGTTGGCTCCTGGCGCAATTGATTTGCCTTCTCTATGTTCAGTTCTTCCTCATCAACATCAATATACATGAACCTTATCTCTTCAAGAGGAGGATATTTGCCCCTCCAGATGGCATCTTCATAGCACACCTCATTCAAATCAGTGCCAGAATCTGGAGTACCCAAGGCTTGATTCATCTCAGCCACTGTGATCCCTTGAACCTGTCCATCAACTGAATGATAATAGTTTGACTCTGTCGCGTCTTCGGCAATCAGTAAAGTAGCAAAGAACTCACAGTTTCTCTCTATGCTCCAGGTTAATTTCTTGTTTGAGATCAACTCTGCTAGTCCTGGAGTGGAGCTGAATATGGTATGCACCTCAGGCCCTGCTACTGCTATGATCTCGCTCCAGTCAACACACTGGGGATCCCTCAGACTACCCTTAGGTGCAGTGAAGCACAGGTAAAGCTGTTTCTGGAACTTGGTGTAGAAATGGAAATCTTTGGTATATTCTCGCCTCTGAGGGAACCACTTCGCATATGAGATGGACCTCTTCTTCCTCAATGTCTCCATAGACAACTTCAGAACCTGATCATCCACAGGGTCGTCCTCAGCGACCACTGTCTCGGTGACATCCTCATCAATTGGGTCCTCAATGTAGGTGTCATCGTCAGCATCCTCTGCGGTGGCAAAAGAAGATCCCGCCATCCGAGTCCAATGAATTCCTTGATCAGGCTGCTGCTGAAAATCTGCTCTAGTCACTTTACTTGGGCGAGGAGGAGCGGCACTGCTAGCCGTCTCATCTATGTAATCCGGATCACCCTTACTGCCACTGTCGCGACGACCACTGAGGGTCCTGCTCAGAGCCTTCCCAAACTTCTTCAAAGATTTCGACATGTTGAATCAACCTTCTGACCAAAAGATCACTGACAAACCGATCCCACTGTCAAGAGCCACTGACCAAGGTGCCAACCCCACCACGAGCCAACCCTGAACACGAACGCGGGAAAATCCTATTCAAAACCTAGAACTCGGTAAACAACTAAATTTGACAGGAAAAGAGGCGGGAAGCCGTTACCGAGCCCTAGAAGGGAAATAGGAGGAAGTCGCCGTGCGCGAGGAGATCGTCCCGAAGACCCTTCCCGGTAGGGGAAAGGAGGGAAACTCAACGGAGACGAAGCGCACGAACGGAGCCGTCCACTTCCAATCCACGCGGAGGGAATCGAAGAGGACGACGAGGGGAGGCCGCCGGCGGTGGTGGAGATCGCCGGAGGTCGCCGGAGGGTCTTCCACGGTGAGAAGGGCAGGGGCGGCGCCGGTTTGGAGAGGAGTAAGAGATCAAATGAGGAGAGAGGGAGGCGGAGAGACAAGATAAGTAGCAGTTCCGCACGGTTCGGCCCTGTCGGACGGCGTCCGACCGTTACCGGACGGCGTCCGACAGTACGGGTGCAGCGCTGATGAGCCTCGTCGGACGGGGTCGCGGGGAGGCCAGACGGCGTCCGACAGAGGAATTTCGGCGCGAATTGCACTTGGCCGGATGGCGTCCGGTGGTTACCGGACGGCGTCCGACAGTACAAATTCAGCCCACACAAACCCTGTCGGACGGCGTCCGAGCCTGTCCGGACGGCGTCCGATGGAGGTAAATTTCGCAGCTGCTTGCTCTTCTGACCAGTGGGCCCCACCAATGCGAGAATTTTTATAAAAATAATTTTTTTTTTGAAGTGATAAACTCCATTTTTGCTCAAAATTCAAAGGAAGATTCAAATGTGTGCAATTTGAAGTGATTTTCTAAGATTTTAATTTTCAAGGGACAAGATTATAATATGACAAATGAAACCAATTCAAACTCAAAAACCCAAATTTTGATCTTAGAGATTAAGAAAATGTGTGAACCGAAATTTTGCCTTGATTTCTCATATAGGCATGAGAATCGAGCATAGGGGTTCACTTTAGAATTTAAGCACATGTTTTTGAATTTTGGCTCCTTTTTAAATATTTTCAACAATTTTGATGCCATATGATTTTCAAGAGAAGAAATATGCATATGGAGCAAATTTTTCAAAGGGGATAAGATTTTCAAATTTAGAAGTTTGAAGGGATAAGACGATAAGGATAGTCTATTAAGTTCAAATTTGTTTTGGCTTGAAATATAGGACAAGAATGTGCTAGCCCAAAATCAAATTTATCTTTTCACCACTAGAGAGAGTTTTGAAATCATGAGTTGAAATTAAACTCCCCCTAAATGTGACAAGGATCAAAAGCAAATGGAAGAATTCAAATAAGACCAAAAAATCACAAAAACCAATCAACAAGCATTTGATCTATCTAGAATGATGAGTTCAATCCTTAATTTGCAAAACCGTGCCTCATCTAAGGGTTTGGTGAAAATATCCGCCAATTGGTCTTCCGTTCGCACGTAGGCAAGCACAACGTCACCCTTTGCAACATGGTCACGAATAAAGTGATGTCGGATGTCGATGTGCTTTGTACGGGAATGTTGCACCGGATTGTTGGCTATTTTCACCGCACTTTCATTATCGCATAGAAGTGGCACTTTTTCAAATTTTAGCCCAAAGTCACTAAGCATCCGTGTCATGTACAAGAGTTGAGCACAACAACTCCCGCGCTACATATTCGCTTCATGATAGATAGCGCCACGGAGTTTTGCTTCTTCGAAGTCCATGACACGAGTGAGCGTCCTAGCAAGTGACAACCCCCCGAGGTGCTTTTGCGATCAATTTTGCAACCGGCATAATCCGAGTAGGAATAGCCAAGAAGCTCAACACGCGCTCCCTTGGGATACCAAAGGCCTAGGCTAGTAGTGATTTTTAGATATCTCAAAATGCGTTTTACGGCAACAAGATGCATTTCCTTAGGGGATGCTTGAAAGCGAGCACACATGCACACACTAAACATAATATCGGGTCGAGAAGCGGTAAGATAAAGAAGCGAACCGACCATGGAGCGATAAAGCTTTTGGTCCACGGGATTTCCATCTTCATTCAAATCAAGATGCCCATTAGTGGCCATTGGTGTTTTGATCGATTTGCAATCGTCCATAGCAAACCGCTTGAGAAGGTCCTTTGTGTATTTCTCTTGACAAATGAAGGTCCCTTCCCGAAGTTGCTTGATTTGAAATCCGAGGAAGAAAGTGAGCTCTCCAATCATCGACATTTCGAATTCCTTGGACATCATTTCTCCAACGTCCTTGCAACCGAAGACTCGAAAGTACGAGATGTTGGGCCTTCGTCCCACTAGTAGTTCATATGAGGTCTTGTGAAGGAGTCGATGGAGGTAGAGACGGTTGATGGCATGGCATGCCGTGTTGATGGCTTCCGCCCAAAAGGCATGCGGCGTGTTGTACTCGTCAAGCATTGATCTTGCCATCTCTATCAAGGTACGGTTCTTCCTCTCCACCACTCCATTTTGTTGAGGAGTGTATGCCGCCGAGAATTCGTGCTTGACACCCAACTCATCACAAAATTCCTCAACATTTGTGTTAGTAAACTCGGTGCCGTTATCACTTCTCACCTTTTTAATAAAAGAGTCAAATTCCTTTTAAGCTTTCAAGTTTTTCAAGCAAATTCTCAAATTCATTCGCAAGCTCTTTATGCACTTTGATTAGCTTTTTTCTCTTCGATTTTTCCTTCTCTAGAGCATTATTCAAATCATCAATCAAAAGTTTAAGCTCACTTTTAGAGATGTGCTCATTTGTTACCTTCTCCTCTAGTGCCATAAGGCACATGAGAGGTGTAGGATTGTCGATGGCGACTCCGGACACCTTGGTGCTTTCATTGTCGGAGAAGTCCGCCCAAGAGCCTTCATCGTCGGTGATCCATTCCCCAATCACCTCTTCTTGTGTGTTGGCGGTAAGACAAAGCTTTTGCTTGGGAAGAGCCGGAGGGGCATTTTCCTTGATCGCAAGTCCGGCTAACCCATGAGCTCTAGTATCTTCTTCTTCGGAGGAGGATTGGGAGGATGACGAGGTTGAACTATCTTCCTTTTTGGTCTTTTGACCGGCAAGAGCCTTTTTCTTCTCCTTCGATTTGTGATAGCTCTTGCGGTAGTGACGGTACTTCTTCTTGTCGTCATCCTCATCTTCCTCTTGATTCCTTGCCTTGTGCTTATTCTTTTTACTTTTTGGGCAATCCGCCGCCAAGTGACCCTTCTCTCCACATTCATAGCAACGCATTTCGGAGATAGGTCTTCGCCTTGAAGAGGATGATCCACCGCGGAAGCTCATCTTCTTGATCAACTTTCTTGACCGCTTGACAAGGAGGGCCAATTCTTCAATCTCCGGAATTGCATCATCGGAGTCATCATCATCTTCTTCAACTTCGATCTTCTTCTTCCCACTTTTGGCTTTGGCGGGAGAGCAATTGACTTCTTGTTGAGCGGGACTCTTCACTTTCAAGCCGCATCTCATATGAGTTGAGTTGCCCGAGGAGCTTTGTCGGTGTCATCTTCTTGAGTTTTGACTTGGATGCTCGAATTAAGGTCACAAGTGGATTGAAACTAAACGGCACAACATCAAGCATCTTCCGACAAATGTCATTGTCTTCCAAGACCTTCTTCTCCGAACATTCGGCAATTTCATTGACAATGGGGTTCAACCTAAGAAACATTTCATTGACACTTTCATTAGGGAGCATCTTGAATTGATCAAATCTTTTTCTAACTCGAGATAACTTCTCCTCAAGCATCTCGGCACTACCAACATGAATTTCTTTAAGATGCTTCCAAATGTCATAAGCTTTAGAGAGATTGCCAATGCTATCAAAAACTTCGGAAGACACACTAGAAAATAAAGCATTTCTAGCAATGGCATTAAAGCGTTTGTACTTAGCATGAACTTCATCAAGAGCAATTGTTCGGGGGAGGGTCCTGGATAGCTTGATCTCACAAGCAACCCACACATCATAACTAAGTGCCTCCAAGTAACATTGCATCCTAATTCTCCAATAGTTGTAGTTTGTTCCATCGAAAATTGGAGCTTTTCCAATTTCTATCCTAGGCCCCTCTTGAGCCATCTCCTAGCGGTGAAGCTAAAATCGGAGAATCTAGACGCTCTGATACCACTTGAAAGAGGATCCTAAGGCCTAGAGGGGGGGTGAATAGGTAATTTTAAAACTTTTTGATTAATTGTTAATTAAGCATCAATTTAATAGTGACCCAATCCTAGTGTCAATTAATACGCAAGCGGAAGCGATAAACAAGTTAATTATGCAACTAAAACATGGCATCACAATCAACACAAGCAATGCAATAAGAGTAAGTGCAGGAATAAAAATGAGAGGGAGACACGGTGTTTGTTTGACCGAAGTTCGGAGCCGCAACTCCTACTCTCCGTTGAGGCTACCCCTTGCGCACAAGGACCGGCTCGCTCTCGAGCCTCACGCCTCACTTACTCCAGGCAGTCGTTCCGCCACTCCGGCGAGGTGACTCCATCACCCGTACACCGACTCGAGAGTAGCCACACGCCAAGACCTACTCCCAAGCCCTCGCCTCCACGAAGGATGACTTCAAAAGTAACAAGCCCGAAACGCCCTGATCATGCCGGATCGAAGGACTTCCATGAAGCTCGGTATTGGGGATGAATGATTTTGGCTTTGGATGATTTTGTGGGTGGAGGAATGGCTCTAGAACACCTAATTGATGAGCTATGAATGTGGTAGGTGAAGTGGAGCAGCAAACCTCAAATTAGCCAGCCACTAGGTAGGTATTTATAGCCCCAAGAGCAAAACTAGCCGTTGCCCCTCGGAAGAGGACAAAAACACTAGCCGTTAGCCTCTACCGGACGCCGTCCGACGGGCACCGGACGCCGTCCGACAGAGGCAACTGCTCACTACAAAATAGCTGATCGAACGCCGTCCGGTCAGGACCGGACGCCGTCCGACAGTGGGAGTGTGCTGGAGACTGGCTAGCCGGACGGCCCCCCAGACGCCGTCCAACAGCGGAAAGAATACAAATATGAACTCTATCGGACGCCGTCCGGTAACCACCGGACGCCATCCGACAGTGAGCTTGCAAAGGAGTTAGGCTAAGCGGGCGACCCCGGGCGCCGTCCAGACCGAAAAAGGGCCTCAGTTTTAACCTTACCGGACGCCGTCCGGTAACGATCGCACGCCGTCCGACAGTGTGGACTATTTGGGCTTTTGGATGGTCGGACGCCGTCTGGCTTTTCCAGACGCCGTCCGACAGAAGGGATTATCGGCTAAAAAGTGAGGGGGAAATTCAGGTGGGTTTCTCTCTCTCTCTAGAAATCTCACAAAGAGATAGTTGGGTATTTTTAGATGTGGTGGACTACGGAAACTGAGTTTTCAAGAATTCGAAAAGATCCGGCATAGTCCGAGATATTCGAACCCCTTTTGAAAACCGACAAAAAACAGGAAATAAAACCTAACTACTCCTAAACTATACGTGACCTCAACTCTCGCCCGGTCACGCATTTGAAACCTCGGAGCAGCTCACAAATTTGTCGAAGCTTCCAATTAGGGTTTTGCAATAACGCCGAGTCTTCGCTAGGGTTCCGAGAAGTCCAAAAACCCCCCAGCACTTAATATTTATTTATTTTGTCATCAATGCCACTAATGAAAATTAGGGCTCAACGATGCTCACAAGTACAGTACGCTTAGTACACTGATAAGACGCGTGGGACAAGGCGGAGAGAGCAGCGTCTTGCTCTTCAGGCCAAGACGCCGCCCCGCCAACCGCAAGTGGCTTCGCCCGTAGAGAACACACCAAGAGGCTGCGGGTGGGGCTAACTCGCCCCCGACGCGGGCGGCTAGCTTGAAGACTGCAAACTTTCTCTCTGCCGGTCAATTCCGCTGCGCCACAGTGACAGTTGATCAGAGCTGCAGAGGTCACTGTGGCGGTAATCATCTCTTCATCTGTCTATACCCGCGTAGTGTCGCATTAAATGCGCTCGTCCTTCGCAGCAGGGGAAGCCTTCGCCCGAAGACTCGCCCGGGCGCTCTACGCCACGTGGGCCCGCTGCGATGGGGGCCTTAGAGGAGCTCGCCCACGCGCTGGGGTCTTGTCACCCGCCCGACGCATGGGGCCCGCCGGACACGCCGAGGGGCTCGCCCACACGCTGGGGTGCAGTCGCCCGCTTTGACGTGTGGGGCCCTCGCCAGCGCTCTTGAGGGCTTCGCCCACGCTTTGGGGCTCAGTAGCCCGCTGACGCGGGGCCCGCGGGACACGCCAAGGGCTCGCCCTGTTGCTGGTCTGTCGCCCGCTTTGACGTGTGGGGCCCTCGCCGGCGCTCTTGAGGGCTTCGCCACGCATGTTGGGGTCAGTTCTTGGCCGACGCGTGGGGTCCATTGGACACGCCGAGGGGCTCGCCCACACGCTAGGGCTGAGTCGCCCGCTTTGATGTGTGGGGCCCTCGCCCGGCGCTCTTGAGGGGCTCGCCACGCTGGGATGCAGTCGCCGCCCGACAGTGGGGCCATTGGACACACCGGGGGCTCGCCCACACGCTGGGGCTCAGTCGCCCGCTTGACGCGGGGGCCCTTGCCCGGCGCCCTAGGGGCTCGCCCACGCTGGGGTCTGTCGTCACCGACGCTACGGGGGCCGCCCGACGCTGGGCCCGCCTGCTTCCTAGCCTTCCTTAGGACTCTTCATACCCCAAAATTTATTACACCGAAAGTAGCCCCGAGTCCACCATGATACGCAAACCGTCACGCAGACACTCCACCATTTCTTGTGCGGCGGGAGACGAATCGTGGGGCCCCTCTCTGGCGGCAGTCGCTGATTCTCCACCTGCGCACGATCTTACTTGGGGAACCGTTCCGCTTTTTCGCGGAAAGACGAAGCGCGCGGGGCAATGATGGCACCGAGCGCGCGCGAGCGGGGACGGAATCCAAACCGTCACGCTCGCGCCCCTTGCCTATAAATGCTTCGTTCCTTGGCGCCGCGACGAATCCTTCCGCGCGCCAAAGTGCTTTGAGCTGCCTCCTGCTTTCCTTTGCCACCGCCACCAAGTTTCTTCGCTCCTTAGCTTTCGCCACCGCACTTCCGCCAACTTCCAATGGCCCTAAGCGCAGCAAAGGGTCGCCAGAGGACGTCGCTCAGCAGCAGCGCCGCACCGGTCCAGCCTTGCCCGCCTCCGCCGCCGACGAGGATATGGTGGCGCGGCTTCGAGTGTTCGTGCCGCCAGCCTCCGGTCGGTTCCGCGCTAGGACCATTACGCCAAGCCCCCGCGACGGGGAGATCATTACCTTCACCTGGGCGGTGCTGGCGGGCATTGTTCCGCCATACTCTGAATTCTTCATGGGGGTGCTCGCCTTCTACGAGATCCAGGCGGCGCACCTTCCCCCCAACTCCATCGTGATGCTGGTCATCTTCGCCCACCTCTGCGAGATGTTCGTGGGGACGATGCGGCCAAGTCCAACTGGAAGGACTGCGAGCTGCTACTTCACGCTGTTGGGAGCTGTTCGCGGTTGGGAGCTGCTACTTCACGCTTCGCGACGCCGCCGCCTTCATCCCAGTCGCGGCCAAGTCCAACTGGAAGGACTGGGCACGACAATGGCTGTACATGGAGGATTCCAGCGGCTGCGATGATCTTGTCTTCTCCGAGGGTCCTACAGAATCCCTCGCTAGCTGGGGTTCCCTTCCCGACGACTCGGCGGAAATGGACGCGATGCTGGCGCGCATTGCTGAACTCCGCCACAACGGGCTCACCGGAACCCATGTGGCGGCGGAATTTTTGCAGCGCCGCCTCTGCCCGCTTCGCATGAGGGCGTGCCCCGCCTGGCAATATTACGGCGACAACGATGGAATCCGCGTTGCCCCTGGAGGTGAGCGTTCTTTCATTCTTTTGGGTCTTCTTGACTTCGCGGAATGTCCTTCCTCTTTTTTGGTTGCTTGCTAACTTGCGGCTTCTTCTTTTGCCCACCGCGCGAGAACGTGCGGATGACGTGCTCTGCGCAGGTGGTGGGACTATTGTCCGTGCCAGCCGGCGACATTTCTCCGCCTGCGAGCATCGTCCCCCTCTGCGACTGGCCTCCACGGGAGCGCAACATGTTCTTGCGTGCGCTGCCCCCATGGAGGTTTCTGGTCCCGCGGTCCAAGTGGCCCGGGAACCCTTGCAAATCCGTGATCCTCTGCCGACGACCGCAGAAGCTCCTGCGGCCGCCGCTCCTCCTGTCGTGGCGGCCGACTCCGACCGCACTCTCGGGAAGCGCCGCCTCATCCTCTCCCTAGATGATGACGACGAGGAGGGTGAGGTGAGCCCAAAGAGGCTCCGCCCTCCAAGTCCTGAGCCGCCTCCTTCGGCTGCTGCTGACGCCGCTGCTCCGCCGCCCGGCGAGCTGCGGCGACTCTTCGAATCGCGCCTCCCAGCCCGGCTTCTTCAGCGCGGCTCTGCGCTGGCGCCACTGCTGCCAGCTGCACTGCTGTCGCGCCGATTCCTCTTCTTGCGCCACCTCCGTCTTGGCGCTTGTTTAACGGCGCCAGGCTGTGGCTCCAAGCAGCCTCTACCTCCTCTGACGGGAGGAGGGGCGGTGGAGCTGCGCGCGACACCAGCGGCTTGACATCGCCCTCTTCCTTCGCTTTTGGGGGGCGCCGCTTCAGGTAACTTTTACTGCATTCATGTACATTTCGTGTTAGGGTTAGCATGCTAGACATTTTTCGCATACCTGAACCACTATGGTTTTTCTTCGCGCAATAGAGCGGACGCTGGGGCCTCAAGCTCCATTCTGCGCAATCCGCCAGCCCCCAGCTCGCCCGCGGCCCTTTCGACGGAGACGGCTCCTCCAGATGTGGGGAGCGCGCCGGCGTCGAGGCTGGAGGACCTTCCGGCCACTGCAGCAGCCGGCACCGACGCCATCTCCGCCATCGCCGCCGACGTTAGGCGCTCCTTCGAAGCGCTTCGCGCTCTCGCAAACATCTAGGCGGCGTGGGAAGGCGCCCTGGCTTCGGCGGAGCGAGCTGTCTCCGAGCTGCGGCGGGCCCTCGACCGGGAGACCGCGGCGCGGGAGACGGCTACCCGCGAGGCTGCGGCGGCATAGGCCACCGCCGCCTCGGCCACCAAAGACGTTGAAGACCTTCGCGCGGCGCACTCTGAGCGTCTCCGGGTCCTCGCCGACATGCTACGGACTGCCTACCGCGACTTTCGGGACGTCTTGTACCCCCTGGGGGTTACCCTGTACGCCCCGCTGGAGGAGACGGCTGCGCAGTACGCCGGCGCAGTGGGTCGCGCCGCCGAAGCCCTGCGCGACCTGCCGGTGGTGATGCGGACGCGGGCGATCGAAGATGGTCGCCACGGCGCCTTCGAAACAGCGCGGTTTGTCTTGGGCAACTGCCTTGCCCAAAACGCCGCGTTCGACCTTGACGCCGCTACCGGGGAGCCTTCGCACCAGCTGGACCTGAGCGAACAATCTCGGGTCGAGGTCGCCGCCGGCCGCGTATCCATGATGGGCGGCGCTGCTCCAGCAGAAGATGACGATGACGAGGAGTAGCTGAACTCCTCCGTTTGTCTCGTCTTGTATATAAAACCTGTCAATGCAAACTTTTGCTCTTCTGCTATGAGTCTCGATTAAACTTTTGCGCAAATTCTTACTTGCGAAAGGAACTGAGGCACCCGAATGCCAAAAGCTTTAGACAGAACGTTCTGTTGAAAGTGAG
Organism: Raddia guianensis; assembly: GCA_036346415.1. NCBI lineage: Eukaryota > Viridiplantae > Streptophyta > Magnoliopsida > Poales > Poaceae > Raddia > Raddia guianensis. The sequence continues at coordinate 50,059,081 of CM070542.1, read as the reverse complement.
AGCTTTTTCCTTAGGCATCTGGTTACTTCAACCCTTATGGCCTCTTGGCAAACCGACCTTGAATGTTGTGTGGCGAGAACTCAGCTTCCGGAAGTGGTCTAGTCGCTGGTGCCGTCGTTGGCGCGTTGCCTAGACCGAGCAGACACACCAGGCTAGAACCCGCCTTCCGTCCACCTCGCCTCGCCCAGCCGCAAGTTCAAGCGTTCGCCCTTGCAACTAAGGGCCATCGATTAAGTACTTTTTTCGCTACCGACTTTCAATGTAATGCTTTCTAACAGACTTTACGAGGCTAAGCAATTGATCGCCAAAAGTTTTAGATGCGAGCGTTACATTGAAAGTGGCGCTTTCATAGGCATCTGGTTACTTCAACCCTTATGGCATCTTGGCAAACCGACCTTGAACATTGCGTGGCGAGAACTCAGCTTCCGGAAGTGGTCTAGTCGCTGGTGCCGTCGTTGGCGCGTTGCCTAGACCGAGCAGACACGCCAGGCTAGAACCCACCTTCCGTCCACCTCGCCTTGCCCAGCCGCAAGTTCAAGCGTTCGCCCTTGCAACTAAGGGGCCATTAGCCTTAAGTACTTTTTCGCTACCAGCTTTCAACAGAATGCTTTCTAACAGACTTTTGGAAGCGAAAAAGACCGGATGCCCACAGAGAGACAGAACTTATCTTTATTTTGCAGATGGCCTTGTACATCGCAGCCCCCGAGGCGAGCGGGGAAGGAGGAAGACCTCACCGCTCGGCTCCAAAGGGAGGCCCAAAAAACTCCTGGCACCGCTACCTACGGGTAGAACTTCCTCAGCTGCTCGACGTTCCAAGTGTTCGCCAATTCGCGACCGTCCTCGAATCTGAGCTGGCCCGAGCTTGGGAGATCGAGACCACCTTGAAGGTCCCTCCCACGGGGAGACAGAGTTGTTCTTTGCTGCACTGCGCTGAACTCTCTGCAGCACGGGTCGCCCACTACCAGTGTTCTCTCACACACCCGCCTTGCTTGTTAACGGCGCAGTGCCTGTTGATACCTGGCGGCTCGGATCGCCGCCCTATCTCTGATCTCCTCCAGGAGATTGACTTCATCCTGACGCCGGTCAGGGTCTCTGTTTTCGCTGAACGCCGCCACCCTTGGGGAGCCAAAGGTGAGCTCCGATGGGAGCACCACTTCAGAGCCATACACCAGGAAGAAAGGGGTCTCGCCGGTGGCTCTGTTGGGAGTTGTCCGCAGCGCCCACAACACAGTGGGGTCTTCTTCCGCCCAGCGCTTGCCACGCTTCTCCAGGCGGTCGAACGCCCTTGTCTTGAGTCCTTTGAGCACCTCCGCGTTGGCCCGCTCTACTTGCCCATTGCTCTTCGGATGTGCAACGGAGTCGAAGCACAGCTTGGTGCCCAGCTCTTCGCACCAGTCTTGAAAATCGGCACTTTTGAACTGTGCGCCGTTGTCGGTGATGATCCTGCTTGCGAAGCCGAACCGGACGAAGATGCTTTTCATGAACTTCATGGCTGCAGCGGACGTGATCGCCGGAACTGGCGAGGCCTCAACCCACTTGGTGAACTTGTTGACGGCGACGAACAGATGTGTGTAGCCCGATGCGCCAGCGAACGGGCCAGAATATCGGCCCGGACGCGAACGGCCAGGAGAGCGGAATAGTTTGGAGTGCTTGGGCCGGTCTGTGGATCTGCTTAGCATGAAATTGGCACGCTTCGCATCTCCTCACCAAAGGCATCACGGAGGGTCAGAGGCGATAAAGCCGTGGCGGAAGACCTTCCGACCAGCGCCTGCTCCTCAATGGCTCCGCACATGCCTCCATGGATCTCAGAGAGGATTGCACTCCCCGCTTCCCGAGTGATGCACTTCAGTAGAACTCCGTTTGCGCCCTGGCGATACAGGTCCCCACCTACTAGGGTGTAGCGCTTGGCCTTGCGCGCTATCTTCTCAGCCGACGCTTCATCGTCGGGGATCACTTCGTCCCGCAGGTAGGCTAGGATCTGATCCATCCACTGACCTTTTCGGACGAGCGTGACGTCGTTAGCATTGTCGCCGACGTACTCTGCCTGGCCTGGCATTTCCGCCTCAACCGCCTCGGCAGTTCTTCCGCATCCTCCCTCCAACCGGGGAGCTGCTGCGGGGACATCGACGTCTCCTCCAGATGCGGGAGCTGCGTCGAGTATCGTGCCGTCCCCACCAGAATCGGGGGCTGCGACAGACGGCCGCGAGAGTCTTTCTTCAAAGACCCAGGCCAGAACAGGTGCCATCGATGAGGCAATCTGGGATAGTTCATCCGCCATATAGTTGTCGCGGCGAGGGATGTGCGCGAAGCCCAAACCCTCGAAATGCCGCTCCAACCGGCGCACCTTCGTCAGGTAGGCCGCCATGACGGGATCCGAACATGTGATTTCCTTCCTCGCCTGGTTGATGACCAGGAGAGAGTCGCCTTTGACTTGTAGCCACCGGATGCCTAGTGTCGAAGCCACCCTGAGCCCGGCGAGTAGCCCTTCGTATTCCGCGATGTTGTTGGTAGCACGGAACTCCAGCACCACCAGGTGCCGGACGATGTCGCCGGTGGGAGACACCAGGACGACACCAGCCCCAGCCCCCTCCAGCCGGAACGAGTCGTCGAAGAAGAGAGTCCACGGCGAGGGTGCTGGGGTGCCTTCAGCTTCTACGTCCGCCGGAGTCCACTCGTTGACGAACTCCGCCAGAGCTTGCCCTTTGATGGCCGTTCGGAGAGTGAACTTGAGGTCGAACTCCGCCAGCTCCATGGCCCATTTAGCGTCTGACCCGTCGCCTCGCGGTTGAAGAGGATCTCCGCAAAGTACTTTGGTCAACCTGTGATTTCTCGCACTGAAGTAGTGACGACCTCCGGACGCATTTGTCGGCATGGCGTGAAACATCTTCGGTGTTGCGAATACCTTGTTTCAAGTCGTGGAGGACTTTGCTGATGTAGTAGATGGGGCGCTGCACACCTTCCCTTTCCGCCACCAACACCGCGCTGATCACCTGGGGGTTCGCCGCGACATAAAGGATCAGCGGCTCGACCGGGTCTGGAGCGACCAGCACAGGTGGGGAAGTGAGATACTTCTTCAGCCCGTCGAACGCCTCCTGCGCCTCCGTGGTCCACTCGAACTAGTTGGTCTTCTTCAGGAGCCTGAGTAGAGGGAAACTTTTATCCCCCAGGCGGGCTATAAAGCAGCCTAGGGAAGTCAGACAGCCCACCAAGCATTGCATCTGCCGAAGTCGCGTTGGGGGCTTCATGTTCTCGATCGCCGCGATCTTGTCAGGGTTCGCCTCAATCCCCCTCTGGGAGATGAGGAAGCCCAGCAGTTTGCCCGACGGAACGGCGAAGACACACTTCTCAGGATTGAGCTTGATTGTCGACTGGTGACTAACTGGGGGGTCACTGCCGGCAATGATTATATATGGGGCGATGCGCGCAAGATCTAAACTCGATGGTAGCACAAGACAGGGATTTATACAGGTTCAGACCCTCATGGCGGAGGTAATACCCTATGTCCTGTGCTCTGGGATTATATGGGGTATATGTGTACAAGATGATGATCAAGCTGTAGATGTGTAATTATCTAGATCTCTCTCGATCTATGGCCCCCTACCCCCTTTATATAGTGGAGGGGTGGGATTACAAGGAAGAGTCCTAGTCGGTTACGAGGTAGGATTCCTATCTCTATCCTCTAGTAGTTATCCGGGATTACAAGTTTACCTTCCATATTAATTAGGGATAGGCTTCTATCTTTATGTCTTTTCTTGCCGAGCAAGTCTTCTAGAGTCCGGATGGTACCCGTCCTTATCCACCCGACTTGGTCCATCCCCCGTCGGGTGGTCTTTTAGGCACGCCGTGTGGATACCCGGGGTCTATGTTATCCACAGTAGCCCCCGAGTACTTCATAGTCGAGTTGTAGTTGTTCTCTGTTGCACCTTGGACGAGTCATACTTCATGCCGAGTGCTTGTGAATTGTTGCTGCTCCTTCCCGACTGGCTTCTGCCTGTTATCTGCGAGGAGACTATGAAGGACTCATAGAGAGTTGTTAGTGACACCCAGCCCGGGATTGCCGGAGTTCTGGCGATTGGCCCGTTGTAAAGCGCATCACTTTGATTTTGATGAAGTGGTACCTATACTCGTCTTGCGATGCACAGCTGGCGACCCAGCATGGGGCGTACCATGCTTTTGGCTGAAGAGCCGAGTGATACCTGTACTCGTCTTGCGATGTACAGCTGGCGACCCAACATAGGGCGTACCACTGGTTTTGGCTGAAAAGCCGAGTGATACCTGTGCTCGTCATACGATGTACAGCTGACGACCCAACATGGGGCGTACCACTGGTTTTGGTTGAAAAGCCGAGTGATACCTGTACTCGTCTTGCGATGTACAGCTGGCGACCCAACATGGGGCGTACCACTGGTTTTGGCTGAAGAGCCGAGCGGTACCTGTACCCGACCGGAGTAGGATACAGCTGGTGGCCCCAGAGGGCATACCGTATTTTTAACCATCTGGTACCTATACTCGTAGAGTAAAGCTTGGCCCAACATGGAGCATACCATCTGGATAGGGTTTGGCCCAATGATACCTGTATCCGACTGGTGCGGTAACACAGCTAGTGTCCCAACATGGGGCATACCATTGTTGTCAGCCAGGCGGTACCTGTACCCCACTGTAGCGGAATACAGCTAGCGACCCCACCACAAGGCGTACCTTAAGGAAAGAGTTTAGCCGTATGGTATCCATACCCGGGTAGCGGTGTACAGCATAGGCCCCAACTGGAGCGTACCATCGAAACCCAATCCCGACATCGTTGGTATTTGATCCTGACATGTAGCGACCAACTAGTGACCCAACATGGGGTATACCAAGAGATGGGTAATTTTTTGTAGCTCTGCCGGCGATATGCCCTCAAAGGGTGCACCAAGGCTGAATTTGGCTTAGCCCGGCTGCGCTTGTAGCCACTGGTTGTGACACGCAGCTGGAAGGCCGTTGTTAGTGCTCAGGGCGCAGGATGGCTCATGGCCAGAGGCGTAAGCGTATAGCCGTACCAAAGTTGGTGTAAACGTATAGCCATACCGAAGTTGGTGTGGGCGTATAGCTGTGCCAACTTGATGAGGTAAAAAACCCATGAACTCTTGTAGCATGTACATGTAGAGTTTAGGCAGTATCTGGATGAAAAACAATCACTCGGATGCAAGGTCCGACTGCTTTAATTAGATAATTTTTCTGCTTTTGCTACTTTTCCTTTTTGATGTTAAATTCCTCCAAGTAATCTTCCTTTTGTTATGCACTCAGCCCGACTAGTCTAGCCCCCGGGCGTCGGGAATTGGCTCATGGCTCTTTTCCCAGGCACGCGTATCGAGCGACTAGAGTTCGCCGTTAATGGGTCAGAGCTTCACTACTCGGAAAAACCACTCGGATTCATTTGCGATCATTAAGAGAAAGCAACAAAAAGTGCACGCAAGTGCACCTATTAGGTGTAGCCCCCGACTTACTGCTTAGTTGGAGACCAACTAAGTAGCAAGTCAAGAAACAACTTAGATTAATATGAAAAAATATGGTAAAGAGAACTTAGCTCTGATGCAGGCGTAGGCGTGTAGCCGAGCCGTAGACTTGGCTGCTCGTGGCGCTGGCGTAGGCGTGTCGCTGAGTAGCGTGTCGCCGAGCCGTAGATTTGTAGTTGCAGGCATGTAGCCGTACCGGGCGCTCATGGCGCGCGATGGCGTACAGCCGAGCTGAATACTTGGGCGCTCGTGGCACAGGCGTAGGCGTGTCGCTGAGTAGCGTATCGCCGAGCCGTAGATGTGGGGGCGCTCGTGGCTCTGGCATAGGCGTGTAACCGAGTGGCTTGTCGCCGAGCCGCAGATTTGAAGCTGCAGGCAGGTAGCCGTACCGGGCACACGTGGCGCGCGATGGCGTACAGCCAAGCTAAATACTTGGGCGCTCGTGGCGCGGGCGTAGGCGTGTCGCCGAGTGGCGTATCGCCGAGCCATAGACTTGGAGGCGCTCGTGGCGCTGGCGTAGGCGTGTAGCCGAGTGGCTTGTAGCCGAGCCGTAGATTTGAAGCTGCGGGCGTGTAGCCGTATCGGGCGCTCATGACGCGAGATGGCGTACAGTCGAGCTGAATACTTGGGCGCTCGTGGCGCGGGCGTAAACGTGTCGCTGAGTAGCGTGTCGCCAAGCCTTAAACTTGTGCGCTCGTGGCGCTGGCATAGGCGTGTAGCCGAGTGGCTTATCGCCGAGCCGTAGATTTGAAGCTGCAGGCGTACAACCGTACTGGGCGCTCGTGGCGCTGGCGTAGGCGTGTAGCCGAGTGGCTTATCACCAAGCCGTAAATTTGAAACTCCAAGCGTGTAGCCGTACCAGGCGCTCGTGGCGCGCGATGGCGTACAGCCGAGCTATAGACCTTGGAGGCGTAGGCGCGTAGCCGAGTAGAGGAAGTAGTCGTTCAGATCTCGATCAACACCGAGTGGCGCACGTCGTGGTCGGGGACGAACAGCACGTGCTCGCCGAGGTCTTGCCCGTGGTCGACGGAGTTGGCCATAGTCGTAAATGATCTCCATGCAGTTGGTGTAGCTTGATGAAAGTCGATGAAAGTCCTCGCTGGTCTTCAACGTCCCACGATATGTGGCACGATCAATCCTCACGCCGTAGCCGGCACCGACGAGCTTTACGAGCTCACCGAAGTTCGCGACCTCTCTGCGCAGACTGCCTTGACAAAGGCATCACGGTCGCATCCGAAGTCGGAATTAGGTGTTCTTGGATTCGTTGGAAAGATAACGAGATAAGATTTCCAACACATCTTATATCACCCCGAAACTCCTCCTGAGTCAGCGGAAAATAGAGATACAAGTTCCGTCCAGAATCTGAATGGGAACAGATCGCATCTTCTTCTCATGTTCGCCTCGTAGTTGATGAAGCCGGCGTCGCACGGTGGACGCAATAATCATCGAGTCCGAGTGGTTTGCTCCTGATGATGGTTACCACCCGAGATTCGTTCTCCATCGGGACCTCGCCGTATCCGAGTCGGGAATTAAGCCCCCGGCGCACTACTCGTCGGTAGGCGGCGGCGGCGTTCCCCAACACGACCGGGAGTCCGAGTGAAGCGCTGTTAAATTCCTCTCACGGATTGGATCACGTACGAACCCGCAAAAGTGTTGTAAAAGTCCTTGGTCAAGTCCTCACCGTATCCGAGTCGAGATTTGAGTCCCCGGCGCACCACTCGGGAGTAGATGGCGGCGGCGTTCCTCGACCCGAACGGGAGTCTAGACGAAGCGATGTCGATGTTCTCCTCAGACTAGATCAGATCCAAGTCCGGAAGAAGTGTTGGTCGTCGATTGTCTTGAGTAGCTCCTTGCTGATTCTTGGTGCCCTTGGAGGTGTGCCACGGCATACCCGCATGCCGTAGCCTCCGCAGATGAGTTTTACGAGCTCGCCGAGATTCGCGATCATCCCGCGCAGCCTGCCTTCAAACGGATGTCCCGGACGCATCCGAACTCCGTTTTGGGCGTTCTTGGGCTTCACGGAAAGATGACAAAATTATCTTTCACACGCATCTAGTCTCATCCCGAAATTCCTTCTGGATCAACAGGAATTAAAGAAACAATATGATGTCCAGAATCTGTCTTCTAGCCGTCGCCGTATCCGAGTCGGAAATTGAGCCGTTGGCGTACTACTCGTGAGTAGATGGCCGTGGCTTTCCCCAATCCGAGCGGGAGGCGTTGTTGTAGTTCTCCCCAGAGTGGATCTGATCCAAATCCGAGAAGTGGAGTTCGCCGAAGTCGTCGATGACGCAGTCGGCTCCAGAGGCGGAGACGACGGCGACACCGTTGATCGATGCCATCGAGCTTGATGAAGATGATCTGGACGCTGGCCCTACCTGGCGCGCTATAACCGCCGATTGGTGACTAACCTGGGGTCCTTTGCGGCAATGATTATATATGGGGCGTCTTGCGTAAGATCTAAACTTCGATGGTAGCACAAGGCGAGGATTTATATGAGTTCGAGCCCTCATGGCGGAAGTAATACCCTACGTCCTGTGCTCTGGGATTATATGGGGTATATGTGTACAAGATGATGATCAAGCTGTAGATGTGTAATTCTCTAGATCTCTCTCGATCTATGGCCCCCTACCCCCTTTATATAGTGGAGGGGGTGGGATTATAAGGAAGAGTCCTAGTCGGTTACGAGGTATGATTCCTATCTCTATCCTCTAGTAGTTATCCGGGATTACAAGTTTACCTTCCCTATTAATTAGGGATAGGCTTCTATCTTTATGTCTTTTCTTGCCGAGCAAGTCTTCTAGAGTCCGGATGGTACCCGTCCTTATCCACCCGACTTGGTCCATCCCCCGTCAGGTGGTCTTTTAGGCCCGCCGTGTGGATACCCGGGGTCTATGTTATCCACATTGATGCAGTACTTCCTCAGGTTGGCGAAGGTTTCTTTCAGGTCGCTGATCAACTCCTCCGCCTTCTTGGACTTCACCACCAGGTCGTCAATGTACACCTCCAAGTTCCGCCCTATCTGGGGGCGGTGAGCGATGTGCATGGCCCTCTGGTAGGTTGGGCCTGCATTCTTCAATCCAAACGCCATCCTCGTGTAGCAGTAGACGCCCATGGGCGTCACAAAAACTATCTTGTCTTCATCTTCTTCACCATGCTAATCTGGTGGTACCGATGCGCATCTAAAAGCACACCGCTCGCACCTGCCGTGGAGTCGACGATGAGATCGATCGCGAGGCGTGGTCTGATCGCCAGACGCACGCCTGTTGAGGTCGGTGAAGTCGGCGCACATCCTCCACCGCCCGTTGGATTTCTTGGCGAGGCGGGGTTCGCGAGCCACAGGATGGGCGGCGCTCGAACGACCCCGCCGCAGCTTGTCCACCTCTGGCGGATAACGGCTGACGATCCTGGCCGCTCCGAACATACGCATAACCGTCGCGGCCGAGGAACGTTGCCAACTTATTATCAATCACCTCCCTGGGGACCCCAGTCATGTCGGACGGTTGCAAAGCAAACACGTCTGCGTTAGACTGGAGGAAGGAGACGAGCGCGCCTTCCTATTTGGCGCTGAAAGAGGCGCCCACCCGAACGGTCTTCGCCGGGTCTGACTCACTCAGGGAGATCGCCTTGACCTCCGCGGACAAACCGGGGGAGGCACGGATCTTCACCGGAGGAGCTCGGTCGAGCTTGCCTTACGGCGCCGATTGCCGCCAAAGCGAGAGCATCCTTGTCGCAGCGGAGTGCCTCCGGGCGGTCCACTTTCACGACGATGGGGCCAGTTGGCCCCGGAATATTCACCACCATGTACGCATAGTGGCAGGCCGCCATGAACTTGGTCAACGCCGGCCGACCCAGTATGGCGTTGTACGGGAGGTCGAAGTCGGCCACCTCGAACTCGAGCATCTCCGTACGGAAGTTGTCGGAGCCTCCGAATGTCACCGGGAGGCTGACGCGCCCCAGAGGGACGGACTCAGCCCCCGGCGCGATGCCGAAGAACGGGAGCACCGGTCGAAGCTCCTGCTGCTGGATTTGGTTCACCGTGGCGACTCGAGCGGATAGGAGGTTGAGAGAGCTTCCTCCGTCCACCAGCACCCGCTCGAGCTTGACATTCCGGACCGTGGGCGCAACCACGATCGGGAGATGACCCGGGCCGACGGTACTGGCTGGGTGATCGGCCTGACTGAATGTGATCGGCTGCTCCGACCACACCAAACCTTCTTGACCCAATGCGAACGCGGCGGCGCACCTCCCTCGCCATCGCGCTTAAAACTAGCGTGGGGCGGATAGGTGGCCGATCCGCTGTGGATAACGGCGACTTCGCGCTCCGCCTGTTGAAAACCAAGCGAAGCCGCTTCCTTGCCCTTGCATTTGCCGGGCGCTTTCTTTGCGCGTGGTCGCGCTTTGTCCACCGGTTCTTGGCGACATGGCAATCAGCCAAGTCGTGGGAATTGTTGCGGTGAATGGGACGATAAGTCCCTCCGTTCCACTCAGCGGGGCGGCGGTCGCCCTAAATCGCTACCGCGGGGCGCCGTGGCCGGCGATCGCCATAGGCCGCCCTGCGAGGCCCACTCCCGCCGCTGCCGCGGCCTCCTCCTTTCTTCTGCCCGCCGCGCTCATCGTGCGGCCGGCCGCTGTCGTCGTCGTCATCGTCACGCTCGGCGGCCAGGACCTGCCCTGTCTCGGCCACCTTGTGCTTCTTCTTGTCCTTGCCATCGATTTTTGAAGTCCGGCCTACGCCGCCGCCTTGACCCCCGCCTTGCAACGGGCGAAGCGAGCCTCACTGAAGGCGCACTTGTGGGCGGGTGAAGAGTTCTTCCGTCGTCTTGATCTTGCTGGTGGCCATCTTCTCCTTGACCCTGGGGTCTCGGGCGCCTCTCTTAAAGGCCGTGACAACGGCGTTGATGGAGATGGCAGGGATGGTGTTGCGAACCTAACTGAAGCGCCGGATGTAGTCGCGCAGCGACTCCCCCTTCTTCTGCTCCACATTGTGGAGATCATCTTCAACTCCGGGCTGCTCGAGCGTGCCACGGAAGTTGGTGATGAGAAGCTTCGGAGAGCTCCTTCCACGACCCCACTCGACCGTAGGTTCATGAGCCCTGGCCGGGCTCCGCGGTGAGGCTGCGAAGTAGTTCGCGAGAACCTTCCCGACCCTCGATCGGCTACATCACCGTAGTGTAGATCTGCAAAAACTTCGTCGGGGTTGGTGGAACCATCGTACTTCTCGATGGCGGCAGGCGGAACCTCTCCGCCCCTCGCCTGCGCGCGCACTCCTTGAAAAGGCGCGGTAGCCGACTTCACGGAGCCTCTGCTCTGGATCGCCTCCGTCGCGCCGTACCCGCCGTCCGGACGGCGCCGAAGATCTTGTTGCCTTCTCCGGCGAGGCAGCATCGCTGAACCCTCCTGGTCCCCAAGGGCGGCGGCGTCGGCGATCGCGCAAGACTCGGTCGTGCCGCCTGCGGAGCTTGTCGCAGTCTTCTCCGTGTCGCAGATGGCGGTCCTCAAGTAGGACCGGAGATCTCGCCACCAGATACTGCCGGCGAACCCCGTAGGAGTCGCCTGCTCTGTCGTCTGGCCCCTCCCTCACGCCAGAGATCGTGGGAGGATGCGGAGAAACAAAGCGGGAGGAAGCGGAAACACGGTTCCGCGCCCCGCGACTTGCACTACCGCCCATGGCGGCATCCACGAGCGGGCCAACCGCCACCACGGCGCCACCGGAGAGTCCGGAGTTACGGAACCGGCGGGTTGTCCAGCGAGGCCACGCCTCATGGAGGTTTTGTCTTTGGAGTGCACTCCTCCAAGGCAGCGCCGCCTAGCTGACCAGGGCGGCTACCACCCGGTGATCCACCGCCATTGCCGCGGCCGACGCCGCGGCCGCGGCTCTAGCGGCCGCTTCCTGGTCCATCGCGGACTGTTGATCCGCCATCACCGCCTGAAGAAAGGTCGAAGAACTCGAACCGATGCTAGCGCTCCCCTATCTGGCGATTGGTATTAACTTGGCGCCGTCTTCAGAATCCTACGATGACTATCGCAGCACACAGGATACCTAATTTGATCTAAATTGAGCAAACATGGGAGCATCTGTGCTGGATAGTACATTTCCATCCAACCTTAGCTTTCAAGATATCTTGGGCGGATGCAACATTCCTGACGGCGTGCTCTCCGCTCAACCACTGCGGATCACACCCCTATCAGATTTCTATCCTGCTAGCCGATTCGGCCGAGCTCAGTTCGATTTGAGCGTGGGACGCAGTAAGGAGCAACGCACGGGGTTTACCCAGGTTCGGACCCCCTCGCGGGTAATAGTCCTACTCCTGCCGAGCCTTAGCTCTTTTCCATGTTGTGGTTATATGAGATGTGGTTACAGAATGTTTCGAATCCCCCTCTCGCTACTCTCTCCTCCCCTTTTATACAAGCCTTGAACTGGCGGAGAGAGCCGAGGGGTAGGCGTCTGATGCGTTAGTACAGCGATAAAACGCGTGGGACAAGGCAGGAGGCAGCGTGCGCTCTTTGCGCCCGCAGCGCCGCCCGCACCACGCCAAGACTTTCGCAGTGACTTACGCCCGCAGAACACACCAAGAGACTACGGGTGGGGCCCAACTCGCCCCGCCGGCGGGGCGGCCACTTTGAAGATCGCAAACTCTCTCTCGGTCAATTCCGGCTGCGCCCGCGGTGTGATTGATCGAGCTGCGAGAGGTCATTTGGCGGTAATCATCTCTTCATCTGCTTATCCGCGCGTAGTGTCGCGTTAAATCGCTTCGTCCTTCCCAGCGGGAAGCCTTCGCCGAAGACTCCCGGGGCGCTCTACGCCACGTGGGCCTGCTGAGCGGTGGGGGGCCTTAGAGGGGCTTCGCCAGCGCTTTGGGTCTTGTCACCCGCCTAACGCATGGGGCCCGCCGGACACGCCGAGGGGCTCGCCCACACGCTGGGGTCTGGTCGCCCGCCTGACGTGTGGGGCCCTCGCCCGGCGCTCTTGAGGGGCTTGCCCAGCGCTTGGGCACAGTCGCCCGCTGAAGCGTGGGGTCCGTCGGACAGGCGAAGGGCTCGCCCACCTGTTGGGTGCAGTCGCCCGCCTAACGTGTGGGGCCCTCGCCGGGGCTCTTGAGGGCTCATGCCACGCTTGGGTCTGTCGCCACCGGACGCGTGGGGCCCAGCTGGACCGCCGGGGCTCGCCCACACGCCGGGCTCGGTCGCCCGCTTTGACGTGTGGGGCCCTCGCCCGGCGCTCTTGAGGGGCTCGCCCACACGCCGATCTGTCGCCCGCTTGACGATGGGGCCCATTGGACCGCCGGGGGCTCGCCACACGTTGGGGCTCATCGCCCGCTTGACGCGTGGGGCCCTCGCCCGGCGCTTGAGGGGCTTCGCCACGCTGGGGTCTGCAGTCGCCTTGTGACACGTGGGGCCCTTTGCTTTCCTAGCCTTCCTTAGGACTCTTCATACCCAGTGTTATTACAGAGCAATTCCTATACTAGATCAAAGCCTGACACAGGGGTCTAACTGGCAAACCCCCCATGGGGTCCCTTCACATTTCCAACATGGGGAGCAAACCTCCCATAGGGTCCCTTCACAGGTTGTGCACAGCCATGCGACCCCTTATGAACAAAGCATGATGGGGTTTTTTTACACTATGGTGGGTCTGCGTACGCCATAAGCTCACAGCCTGGGTATATCCCAACCGCGGACCAAACTGAGGATCAAAATCGGTTTGGACCTTCTCAGGCTGCAGGACAACGTACGACGCATCCACCAAACCATTCCACCCCAAGTGCATACACGACAAGGGGTCGTCGGCGCTAAGTGTAATCATGTAATTTCATGGACTTATGTTATTAAGTGCATTCCGTGGTTTGGCGAGAAATTTGTTCTCAATACAATTATTGACATTGCATTTACCATTATGATAATTAGTGACATTGCATTTACTACTGCTTCGCACTTACCACTTGCCATTAACACGTCTATGCACGACATGCACATGTGATACTTGTGAGCATCGTTGAGCCCTAATTTTTATTAGTGGCATTGATGTCAAAATTAATTAATATTAAGTGCTATGGGGTTTTTGGATTTCTCGGAACCCTAGCGAAGACTCGGCGTTTTTGTAAAACCCTATTTTGAAGCGTCGACAAATTTTGTGAGCTTCTCCGAGGTTTCAAGTGCGTGACCGGGCGAGAGAAGAGGTCACATATAGATTAGGAGTAGTTTGGTTTTATTTCCTGTTTTTGTCGGATTTCAAAAGGGGTTTGAACCACTCGGACTATGCCGGATCTTTGTGATCTCTCGAAAATCGGTTTTCGTAGTCCACCACCTCTAAAAATACCCAAATATTCCTTTGTGAGATATCTAGAGAGAAAAGAAAAACCCCAAACCTCTCCCACAATTCTTAGCACGAAAACACTCTCTGTCGGACGGCGTCTGGACGCAGCCGGACAGCGTCCGACCAGCAAAACACGTACACAGTGCACACTGTCGGACGGCGTCCGGCTGTTACCGAACGGCGTCCGATAAAGTTAAAAAATCTGTTTTTTCTCCCGTCGGACGGCGTCTGGGAGAGGGTGGAGAGCGTCCGGTGGCTTTAGCGCTTGTGCATCTCTTGCTGTCGGACGGCGTCTGGTGGGGGCCGGACGGCGTCCGATGAACCTATTTTTGTGGCGATTGCATTGTCGAGCGGCGTCCGTGCCCATCGGACGGCGTCCGATGAAAGGCTAACGGCTAGTTATTTTGTCTCCTTAGGAGGGCAGCTAGTTTGCTCTTGGGGCTATATATAGATGTCTAGTGGCTGGCTTCTTTGAGGTTTTGCAGCTCTCTACACCTACCACACTTATTGCTCATCAATTAGGTGATCTAGAGCCATTTCTCCACCCACAAATCATCCAAAGCCACAAATCATTAAACCCCAACACCGAGCTTCATGGAAGTCCTTGATCCGGCATGATCGGGCGTTTGAACTTGTTACTTTTGAAGACGACATCCTTCGTGGAGGCGTGAGCTTGGTAGTAGGCCTTGGCGTGTGGCTACTCTCGAGTCGGTGTACGGGTGAGGGAGTCCACCTCGCCGGAGTGGCGGAACGACTACCGGGAGTAAGTGAGGCGTTAGGCTCGAGAGCGAGCCCGTCCTTGTGCGCAAGGGGTAGCCTCAACGGAGAGTAGCAGTTGCGGCTCCGAACTTCGGTGAAATAAATTCCGTGTCGCTCTCTCTTATTTACTTTCCGTACTTACTACTGTTGCATTGATTGTGTTGATCGTGATGCCATGTCTTAGTTGCATATTAACTTGTTTATCACTTCCGCTTACTTGATAATTGCAACTAGGATTGGGTAATTCTTAATATGATGCTTAATTAACAAATAATCTTGAAGAAATTAAAATTGCCTATTCACCCCCCTCTAGGCCTTAGGATCCTCTTTCAAGTGGTATCAGAACCAGGTTCTCCGGTATTAGCTTCACCGCTAGGAGATGGCTCAAGAGGGGCCTAGGATAGAAATTGAAAAGGCTCCTATCTTTGATGGGACAAACTACAACTATTAGAAAATTCGAATGCAATGTTACTTAGAGGCGCTTAGCTATGATGTGTGGGTTGCTTGTGAAACCGGCTATCCGGACTCTCCGGCCGGAACAATTGCTCTTGATAAAGTTCATGCTAAGTACAAACGTTTTGATGCCATTGCTAGAAATGCTTAACTTTCTAGTGTGTCTTCCGAAGTTTTTGATAGCATTGGCAATCTCACTAAAGCTTATGACATTTGAAAGCATCTTAAAGAAATTCATGTTGGTAGTGCCGAGATGCTTGAGGAGAAGCTACCTCGAGCTAGAAAAAGATTTGATCAATTTAAGATGCTCCCTAATGAAAGTGTCAATGAAATGTTTCTTAGGTTGAATCCAATTGTCAATGAAATTGCCGGATGCTCGGAGAAGAAGGTCTTGGAGGACATTAACGTTTGTCGAAAGATGCTCGATGTAGTGCCGTTTAGCTTCAATCCACTTGTGACCTTAATTCGAGCATCCAAGTCGAAGCTCAAGAAAATGACACCAACCAAGCTCCTCGGACAACTCAACTTTTATGAGTTGCGGCTTCTTGAAAGCGAAGAGTCCCCGCTCAACAAGAAGTCAATTGCTCTCCCCGCCAAAGCCAAAAGTGGGAAGAAGAAGAAGATTGAAATTGAAGAAGATGATGATGACTCCGATGATTCAATTTCGGAGATTGAAGAATTGGCCCTCCTTGTCAAGCGGTCAAGAAAGTTGATCAAGAAGATGAGCTTCCGCGGTGGATCATCCTCTTCAAGGCGAAGACCCATCTCTGAAATGCGTTGCTACGAATGCAGAGAGAAGGGTCACTTGGCGGCGGATTGCCCAAGAAACAAAAAGGGCAAGCACAAAACAAGAAATCAAGAGGAAGATGAGGATGACGATAAGAAGAAGTACCGTCACTACCGCAAGAGCGATCAGAAATCTAACGAGAAGAAAAAGGCTCTTGCCAGTCAAAAGACCAAAAAGGAAGATAGCTCAAACTCATCATCCTCCCAATCATCCTCCGAAGAAGAAGATATTAGAGCTCATGGGCTAGCCGGACTTCCGACCATGGAAAATGCTCCTCCGGCTCTTCCCAAACTAAAGTTTTGTCTCACCGCCAACATGCAAGAGGAGGTGATTGGGAAATGGATCACCGACGATGAAGGCTCTTGGGCGGACTCCTCCGACAATGAAAGCACCAAGGTGTCCGGAGTCGCCATCGACAACCCTACACCTCCCATGTGCCTCATGGCACTAGAGGAGAAGGTAACAAATGAGCACCTCTCTAAAAGTGAGTTTAAGCTTTTGATTGATGATTTGAATAATGCTCTAGAGAAGGAAAAGTTTAAGAGGAAAAAGCTAATGAAAGTGCATAAAGAGCTTGCGAATGAATTTGAGAATTTGCTTGAAAAACATGAAACTCTAGAAGATGATTATGAAGCTCTAAATTTACAAGTTGAAATTCTAGAGAACAAACTAGCTAGCTCTAATGTTGATGATGAAACTCCTCTTGATTGCTCAATAGAAAAATGCAATGTTGGTGTGACTTGTGATTTGATTGACACCATTAATGGTTCACTTAGTTTATCTCATGACACATCTTTGAGCTTGTCACCCACTATCACACCTGATGCTAGCTCATCTTCACCCACTAATACTTCTTTAAATGAAAATGCTTATTCTATTGGTACTTGTGGTGTTGCTAAATGTGCAAATGAGCTAGTTAAGGAAAATTTTCTTCTAAAGGATAGAATTGAGCAACTGGACTCTAACTTAGCCAAATTGCTTGTGGGAAACAACTCTCTTAACAAAGTGCTTTAGGAGCAAAGGTACACCTTGGGCAAGCATGGTTTGGGATTTCATCCCGGGGATTTGCCCAAGGGAGGTTGGGGTAAGTCCAAGCTAACTTTTGTTAAGGGAGGGACCCATTGTCGCTAACTTTTGTTAAGGAAGGGACCCATTGTCATATTTGCAAAAATGAGAAACACAAAGCCATTGATTGTCCTCTTGCAAAATCGTCTCAATTCATGTCTAAAACTCAAGTGCTTAATGCTAGTTACATACTTATGAGGAAGAATGGCTCTACTTACGCTAAATATGTTGGTGCACCCAATGAAAAGAAAGATGTGAAGGCTATTTGGGTGCCCAAATGTTTGATGACTAACTCAAAAGGACCCAAGAAGAAGTCTTGGGTACCTAAAACCCAAGCTTGAATTTATGTGTGTAGGTGAACTACAAGAGCGGTGGCCGGCATTGGATATTTGATAGCGGTTGCACCCAACATATGACCGATAGCTCAAATATGTTCACCTCACTAGAGGAGGAGAAGGACCCCGAACACAAGATCACATTTGCGGATAATTCCAAGCGAAAGGTAAAGGGTATAGGTAAAATTGCCATATCTAATGACCTATCCATCTCTAATGTTCTCTTGGTGGAAGCTTGCAACTTTAATCTCCTATCCGTTGCTCAAGTGTGCGATTTAGATTTTTATTCTTTCTTTTCGGTCAACGGAGTTCGTGTTGTTTCCACCAAGGATCAAAGTGTTGCATTTGAAGGCACCCGGTTTTAAAATTTGTATTTGGTTGATTTTTCAAACCGTGAATCTTCTCAAATCAAGACTTGTCTTATTGCTCAAACCACTCTTGGTTGATTGTGGCATAGACGTCTTGGACATGTTGGAATGGGCAGTTTGAAAAAGGTTTTTAAAGACAACTTGGTTGTTAGAGTGAAGGATGTTAAATTCGAGAAAAATCGTTTATGTAGCTCATGTCAAGCCGGCAAGCAAGTGGCTAATTCTCATCCCACTAAGACATTCATGTCTACATCCCAACCACTTGAACTTTTGCATATGGATTTATTTGGCCCAACCACCTATGCGAGCATAGGCGGTAATTCTTATTGTCATGTGATTGTCGATGATTTCTCTCGCTTCACTTGGGTATTTTTCCTTGCAAATAAATCTCTTGTCGGTGATGTATTTAAAAGATTTGTTTTGAAAGCTCAAAAGGAATTTGACTCTTTTATTAAAAAGGTGAGGAGTGATAACGGCACCGAGTTTATTAACACAAATGTTGAGAAATTTTATGATGAGTTAGGAGTCAAGCACGAATTCTCGGCGGCCTACACTCCCCAACAAAATGAAGTGGTGGAAAGGAAGAACCGTACATTGATAGAGATGGCAAGATCGATGCTTGACGAATACAACACGCCGCATGCATTTTGGGCGGAAGCCATCAACACGGCGTGCCATGCCATCAACCGCCTCTACCTTCACCGACTCCTTCACAAGACCTCATATGAACTACTAGTGGGACGAAGGCCCAACATCTCTTACTTTCGAGTCTTCGGTTGCAAGGTATACATCTATAAGAAAAGAACTCATTTGGGTAAGTTCCAAAAGAGGTGTGACATTGGTATCATGTTAGGGTACTCTTCTCGCTCCAAAGCTTTTCTAGTCTTTAATAATTCTACCGGGCTAGTTGAGTAAGTTTATGATGTTAAATTTGATGAAACTAATGGTTCGCAAAGTGAGCATGATTTGACAAGAAATATAGGTGATGAGCTACCACATGAAGCTATGGAGTTGGGGGAAATTCGACCCACACCGGAAGTGCCAAAAGATGAAGTCGTCTCTCCCACCACCTCCATTGATAATCAAGCTCAAGACACTTCTCCAACAACTCAAGACCAAGCGGTGGACGGAGATGCAAGCTTTGAAGTTGATCAAGCTCTAGGGGGAGGCGTTGATCTACAAGTACCCGTCCAACAACATCGCTCTCTCTCCAAGGATCATCCCCTAGATCAAGTCATTGGCAATCTCAATCAAGGCGTAAGATCCCGTTCTCATACCGCTAATTATTGTGAGCATCACGCCTTTGTGTCTATTGTTGAGCCTAGGACCATTGATGAGGCATTGGCGGATGCGGATTGGGTGAACGCCATGCACGAAGAATTAAATAACTTCACCCGCAATGAAGTTTGGGAACTTGTGAAAAGACCGAAGGACCATAATGTCATTGGAACCAAATGGGTCTTCCGCAACAAACAAGATGAGAACGGTGAAGTGGTGCGAAACAAAGCAAGATTGGTGGCGTAAGGTTTCACACAAATCGAAGGACTTGACTATGGAGAAACCTACGCCCCCGTTGCTCGACTTGAAGCTATACGGTTACTCTTGGCATTTGCTTCTCTCTATAACATTACTCTATTTCAAATGGATGTTAAGAGTGCTTTCTTAAATGGTTTTATTTGATGAACTTGTTTATGTCGAGCAACCGCCCGGTTTTGAAAACCTCAAACACCCAAACCATGTCTATAAGCTCACTAAGGCGCTATACGGTCTCAAGCAAGCTCCTAGAGCATGGTATGAGCGTCTTAGGGACTTTCTCTTAGAAAAGGGATTTAAAACCGGTGCGATTGATTCCACATTGTTTCTAAAACCTATAGAAAATGACTTATTTATTTGTCAAATATATGTGGATGATATTATATTTGGATGAACTAACAAATCTAAATGCAAGGACTTTGGAGAAATGATGTTCAAGGAATTCGAAATGTCAATGATTGGAGACCTCACTTTCTTCCTTGGATTTCAAATCAAGTAACTTCGGGAAGGGACCTTCATTTGTCAAGAGAAATACACAAAGGACCTTCTCAAGCGGTTTTTTATGGACGATTGCAAATCGATCAAAACACCAATGGCCATTAATGGGCATCTTGACTTGAATGAAGATGGAAAGCCCGTGGACCAAAAGCTTTATCGCTCCATGATCGGTTCGCTTCTCTATCTCACCGCTTCTCGACCCGATATTACGTTTAGTGTGTGCATGTGTGCTCGCTTTCAAGCATCCCCTAAAGAAGTGCATCTTATTGCCGTAAAACGTATTTTGAGATATCTAAAAATCACTACTAGCCTAGGAATTTGGTACCCCAAGGGAGCGCGTGTTGAGCTTCTTGGTTATTCTGACTCGGATTATGCCGGTTGTAAAATTCATCGCAAAAGCACCTCGGGGGGTTGTCACTTGCTAGGACGCTCACTCGTGTCATGGACTTCGAGGAAGCAAAACTCCGTGGCGCTATCTACCGCGGAAGAGGAATATGTAGCGGCGGGGAGTTGTTGTGCTCAACTCTTGTACATGACACGGATGCTTAGTGACTTTGGGCTAAAATTTAAAAAAGTGCCACTTCTATGCGATAATGAAAGTGCGGTGAAAATAGCCAACAATCCGGTCCAACATTCCCGTACAAAGCACATCGACATCCGACATCACTTCATTCGTGACCATGTTGTAAAGGGTGACGTTGTGCTTGCCTACGTGCGAACGGAAGACCAATTGGCGGATATTTTCACCAAACCCTTAGATGAGGCACGGTTTTGCAAATTAAGAAATGAACTCAACATACTAGATAGATCAAATGCGTGTTGATTGATTGTTGTGATTTTTGGGTCTTATTTGAATTTGTCCATTTATTTTTGACCATGTCACATTTAGGGGGAGTTTAATTTCAACTCATGATCTCAAAACTCCCTCTAGTGGTGAAAAGATAAATTTGATTTTGGGTTAGCACATTCTTGTCCTATATTTCAAGCCAAAACAAATTTGAACTTAATAGACTATCCTTATCGTCTTACCACTTCAAACTTCTAAATTTGAAATTCTTATCTCTTTTGAAAAATTTGCTCCATATGCATATTTGTTCTCTTGAAAATCATATGGCATCAAAATTGTTGAAAATATTTGAAAAGGAGCCAAAATTCAGAACATGTGCTTAAACTCTAAAGTGAACCCCTATGCTCAATTTTCATGCCTATATGAGAAATCAAGGTAAAATTTGGGTTCACACATTTTCTTGGTCTCTAAGATCAAAATTTTGGTTTTTGAATTTGATTTGGTTTCATTTGCCAATTTAGAATCTTATCCCTTCAAAACACTATTTTTATAAAAATTCTTGCATTGGTAGGGCCCACTGGTCAGAAGAGCAAGCAGCTACGAATTCTGCCTTCATCGGACGCCGTCTGGAAACTCTCGGACGCCGTCCGACAAGGTCTTGCGCGTGTTGAATTCGTACTGTCGGACGCCGTCCGGTCACCAGCGGACGCCGTCCGACCAAGTCCAATTCGCGCCGCAATCCTTCTGTCGGACGCCGTCTTGATTTCCCAGACTGCGTCCGACAAAGTCTCCTCCGCCCTGCATCCGTACTGTCGGACGCCGTCCGATAGCCGTCGGACGCCGTCCGACAGGGCCCAACCGTGCAGATCGCTGTATAACTTACCTCTCCGCCTCCCTCTTTCCTCATTCCATCTCACTCCTCTCTCCTAACCGGCGCCGCCCCTGCTCCTTCTCCTCACCGGGGAAGGCCCTCCGGCGAACTCCGGCGACATCCACCACCACCGGCGGCCTCCCCTCGTCCTCCTCTTCGATTCCCACGGCGGGGATTGAAGGTGGACGGCCCGTTTTGTGCGTCTCGTCTCCGTCGAGCTCCCCTCCTTTCCCCTACCGGGAAGGGCCTAGGGGACGATTCTCTCGCGCACGGCGGCATCCTCTTCCCTTCTAGGGCTCGGTAATGGCTTCCCGCCTCTTTTCTCGGCAAATTCCTTTGATTACCGAGTTCTAGGTTTTGAATAGGTTTTTCCCGCGTTTGTGTCTAGGGTTGGCTCGTGGTGGGGTTGGCACCTTGTCAGTGGATCACTTGGTCAGTGGCACTTGGCAGTGGGATTGTTTCGTCAGTGGACACTTAGTCAGAAGGTTTGATTCAACATGTCGCGATCATTGAAGAAATTGGGCAAGGCTCGGCGGTACTGGCGGTCATAGTGGCGATGGCGGTCGGGGCGTGCGTGATGATTTTGATGAAACGGCTAGCGATGCTGTTCCTCCTCGCACAAGAAGAATCGCTAAAGAGCATCAGCAGCAGCAGCATGATCAAGGATACGATTGGAGAAGGGTTGCAGGGTCTTCTTTTGCGGCCGTCGAGGGCGTTGACGATGTCACTTATCTTTGAGGACCCGATTGATGAGGATGTCATCGAGGTCGTGGTCGTTGAGTACGACCCGTGGATGATTTGGTCCTAAAGTTATCCATGGAAACTTTGAGAAAGAAGAGTTCTGTCAGTTATGCAAGATTCCCTCAGCGGCGGGAGGATACTAAAGACTTCAGGTTCTACACCAAGTTTTAGAAACAATTGTACATGTGCTTCTCTGCACCCAAGGGTGGTCTGAGGGATCCCCACTGTGTTGATTGGGGCGAGATTACAGCAGTGGCAGGGCCTGAGGTTCACACCATATTCAGCTCTACTCCAGGCCTGGCAGAATTGATTTCAAACAAGAAGTTGACTTGGAGCAAAGAAAGGGTCTGTGAGTTCTTTGCTACTCTGCTAGTCGCTGAGGATGAGACAGAGTCAAATTATTATCACTCAGTCGATGGACGTGTTCAAGGGATCACAGTGGCAGAGATGAACCTTGCTTTGGGCACCCCTGACTCTGGCACCGACTTAAATGAGATGGCCTATGAAGATGATCTCTGGAGGAGCAAATATCCTCCACTTGAAGAGATAAGATTCATGTACATTGATATTGATGAGGAAGAGTTAAATATAGATAAGGCAAATCAATTGCGACAGGAGCCTGCCCTGATCAATCTTATCCTTCGAAGCACTTTGTTTGTTCGAGGAGGCAACCGCGACAGGATTCTTCCAATCTGCAGCTGGTTCATGCTTTATCTTCTGACAGGCAGGACTATAAACGTTGGAGCCACCCTCATGGGAGAGTTTGATGATGCCATCTTCAGAGAGGTCAACAGAGCGCTTCCTCTAGCATCTTATGTTGGCCTGTTACTTTCTAGGACACAGCAGATTTCTGAGGATGAGATAAGGAGTTGGGATTGCAAGGTCAAGAAGCATCAGATGAAGAATTTCTTGAACTCATTTGGCTGCAAACCCAGGCTGGACCGTCTAGGTGATGATGCTCCTCCTCCAGCTCCGGCCCCTACTTTTATCCCTGCTGCTCCAATGCAGCCGTTTGTGTCAGCGCCTGGTGCGGGTTCTTCTGCAGCTGCCCCTCCTTCTTGGTATGATTCGTTGATAAGTGAGATGAGGGGGCTGCGCACTGAGATGAGAGAAGAGCTTGCAGCCACCCGCAGAGAGATGAATGAGTTGGCAGGACAGCAGACATATCTGAGTGATGAGTTTGCAGAGTTCAAGTCTGCTTTGCAGTACATGGGTGAGATGTTCATGCCAGTGCCAGAAGGGGCAAATCCGTATGCTTGGTATTCTCATGCCCACAACAGTTATCAGGCCTATGAGCAGCGATAAGTGTTCCCACGCCCACCTGCCTACCCACCACCGGTTCATCCTTGGGTATATCCTCCTCCAAGGCCTGCACCTACTCATGTGCCACCACCACAGCCTTTCCCTCCTCCTGGTGCTCCAGCTCAGCATCCTCCTCCCGGTACGATCTTTTTTACTGGTGGAGAGATATGTCGTTATCTAAACTTTTCTTTGCAAAACCCTCTACCGACCCAGCTCTTTGATGATCAATCCTCTCCTCGGTCGGTACCCTCTGCAGCTCATCTAGCTACGTACAAGCGTCGCAGAGGGCCGGGATCATCTTCAGGTGGCCATGGACATGATGGAGGCGACGACATGGATGAAGATCAAGAAGAGTAGACTGGCTAGGAGCTTTTTCCCTTTTGTGTCACTTGGTGACAAAGGGGGAGAAGTTAGAAGGAGTAGGCATGGGTTAGTAAGGGGTAGTGAGATCGAGGTCTTGTTTTTCCCTGTAATATTGTTTATTGCCTCGATACTCTTTTAAATTTGTGATTGTTGCTCTGATACGTTTTATGATATTTGAACCTTGTTGGTTTCTGATCTTAAATTTTTGCATGAACTTAGGGGGAGCTTCTCTTTTATGCACATTCTTGTGGTCGAGTTGTGGTTGTTTTAGTTTTGAAATTGCTCGCATATTTGTATTGCATTAACCCTTTTGCAGCTCAAAAATTTCATTCTCTCTTGGGTTGCCATCAAGTGCCACAAAGGGGGAGATTGTGAGCATCATTGAGCCCTAATTTTTATTAGTGGCATTGATGTCAAAATTAATTAATATTAAGTGCTAGGGGGTTTTTGGATTTCTCGGAACCCTAGCGAAGACTCGGCGTTTTTGTAAAACCCTAATTTGAAGCGTCGACAAATTTTGTGAGCTGCTCCGAGGTTTCAAGTGCGTGACCGGGCGAGAGAAGAGGTCACGTATAGATTAGGAGTAGTTAGGTTTTATTTCCTGTTTTTGTCGGATTTCAAAAGGGGTTTGAACCACTCGAACTATGCGGATCTTTGCGATCTCTCGAAAATCGGTTTCCGTAGTCCACCACCTCTAAAAATACCCAAATATTCCTTTGTGAGATATCTAGAGAGAAAAGAAAAACCCCAAAGCTCTCCCACAATTCTTAGCACGAAAACACTCTCTGTCGGACGGCGTCTAGATTTTGGCCGGACAAATGTCAACCATCAAAACACGCATACCACGATGCACAGTCGGACGGCGTTCGGCTGTTACCGGACGGCGTCCGATAAAGTTAAAAAATATGTTTTTTCTCCCGTCGGACGGCGTCTGGGAGAGGGTGGAGAGCGTCGGGTGGCTTTAGCACTTGTGCATCTCTTGCTGTCGGACGGCGTCCGGTGGGGGCCGGACGGCGTCCGATAAACCTATTTTTTGTGAGCAGTTGCCGCTGTCGGACGACGTCCGGTAGAGGCTAACGGCTAGTTATGTTGTCTCCTTCCGGGGGCAACGGCTAGTTTGCTTTTGGGGCTATATATAGATGTCTAGTGGCTGGCTTCTTTGAGATTTTGCTGCTCTCTACACCTACCACACTTATTGCTCATCAATTAGGTGATCTAGAGCCATTCCTCCACCCACAAATCATCCAAAGCCACAAATTATTAAACCCCAACACCGAGCTTCATGGAAGTCCTTCGATCCGGCATGATCGGGGCGTTTCGGGCTTGTTACTTTTGAAGACGACATCCTTCGTGGATGCGTGGGCTTGGGAGTAGGCCTTGGCGTGTGGCTCCTCTCGAGTCGGTATACGGGTGACGGAGTCCACCTCGCCGGAGTGGCGGAACGACTACCGTGAGTAAGTGAGGCGTTAGGCTTGAGAGCGAGCCGATCCTTGTGCGCAAGGGGTAGCCTCAACGGAGAGTAGGAGTTGCGGCTCCGAACTTCGGTGAAACAAATTCCGTGTCGCTCTCTCTTATTTACTTTCCGCACTTACTACCGTTGCATTGATTGTGTTGATCGTGATGCCATGTCTTAGTTGCATATTAACTTGTTTGTCGCTTCCGCTTACTTGATAATTGCAACTAGGATTGGGTAATTCTTAATATGATGCTTAATTAACAAATAATCTTGAAGAAATTAAAATTGCCTATTCACCCCCCCTCTAGGCTTTAGGATCCTCTTTCAATACTGTCAAGTGTCATTGTAGTAGGATGGCCGAACAAAGGTCCACCAACGCATGGATTAGACCAAGTTGGTGGGAATCGTCCGGCCCAGAAGGCCACATCGATTACCCATCGGAGGACCTGCCCAACAAAATGAAACAGAACTACCGCACGGAGTCAATCATGCTGCGGCCCGGCCCTCACTATCTTCGGGACTGGCCCAGGTGTGCTTGTGGAATGGATGCAGTGGTGCAGACCTACGATAGGCCTGTCTCTGGTTGGACCGGACGGAGATTCTACCGATGTCATGTATACGCCGTGAGTTTACTTACCTTCATATAGATCGAATTTATTTTACGATGTAACCTAACTTTATATCCTGTGCAAAACAGATAAATGATTGTCGTATGGCATCTTGGATGGATGATCTTTTTCCAATGGCAGCAGATGCATACATGATGGTTCTCCACGCAAGGATCGCAGATCTTGAAAATCGTCTCGAAATGACAAAGCGTACCCTAGAGTTGCATGTTCGCACGGAACGCTTGTGCCCTGCATGCCGGAGGCGACGCGTCTAGCTAGCTGCCACCCACTTGTTACGTAGTACTTTTCAATTCTCCCTAAGAAATGACTATAAGGTCTTTATGCTTGTATTGTATGGTTTGAACTCTGCTACTTTCGTTTGATGTTTGTGTTGTGTGAGGGGTGAACAACATCTTCATCTTCTTTCGTTTGATGCTTGTATTGTATAGTTTGAACTCTGCTTCAAATCAATCTCTAATTCACTTTACATGTCAAAATTCACTTACATGTATACCTATTAACACTTTATTTTTCTCACAGCTTCTAACTTTATAAACTTTAATTTGCCCTACAAACGACTATTAACACTTGCTAAAAATTTAAATTTGCAATTTTGTAAAACTCCATACATTTTTGAGTTTTCAAATGTATATATTCACATGCTACATGTATCAAATTTAGGAAATAGCGCATATATCATATATATTAAATATATTATACATGCATATATATTAAATATAATATATACATGTAATATATCTATCTATCTATCTGTATATATAGATAATACCGGCCATATATACATATAAATACGCCATGCAATACCGGCCACATATATACATCTACACATGCAATACCAGCCTCTATATACATATACACATCATATACACATGCAATACCAGCCACATATACAAATCGAAAGGTAGGCCTGCCGCGGCCACGCGGGGTGGCGGCAGCTCTGCTGCGGCCGTGCCCGGTGGCGGCAGCCATCCGGGGTGGCGGGACCCGGTAATATTTTTGTAATTTTCTTTTCCTGTGAATTATTTTATTAATTTTGTATTTAACTGTTGATTATTTCGGATATTTTTCCCACAGAATTATGGGGTTCGCATTTTTGTTTGTAACACGAGCAGCTTCCAAGTGCTGTCTGTGTCAGCAACTACCACCCTCAGCATGCATGCCCAGAGCATTAAACAATATTAATTGGGGGCAGTTAAGGCTCTCAAAACGCTGCTCTACGTAGAGAACAAATAATGGTGGAGAGTGCATCTGCAAGCAATGGATGATGATGCCTTGTCCCACCAAAATCTGCCCGGGAGAAACTATTTACACTGGCTGCAAATTTTCAAGTTGCTCAGTGATCAGTAGTCCAGCTGCTAATTTCAGACACCGCTGCTGCACAAGTGCACAGCCGTTGCGTCCTGCAAGCTGCTGCGCCGCTGGCTGCTGGATGCAGGATGGGGACAGGGAATATCTTCTTTTGTCAGGCAGGCTCTACGCCTACACTTGTACCAATAGGAGACTGCCTGGCTGGTGGCTGCCGTTCACTTGTTCAGTCGCTCTAGGTGTAATTAAAAACATCCTAATTTTGCTACTCGTAGAAAATATTTAAATATTAAATATAAGTAAAATATTGTATGTGAATATAATATTTTTTCATTGATTTAAAACCCTTTTGCTATCATAATTGAAAAATGTATTGGAAAAATAACCTTTATGGTTTTAAAACTGTTGTAGG
This sequence comes from Raddia guianensis, assembly GCA_036346415.1. Taxonomy (NCBI): domain Eukaryota; kingdom Viridiplantae; phylum Streptophyta; class Magnoliopsida; order Poales; family Poaceae; genus Raddia; species Raddia guianensis. The sequence goes on along the minus strand of CM070542.1, from coordinate 50,031,614 downwards.
TTTTGCTACATGGCATTTCATGTCATAAAGTAATAATCATGATTTACCACCTTCTAATATTTTCCAAATCTAGGATTGTCTATCTAGCCTCTTTAAAAAAAGATGAATTCATTTATTTTTGAAATATTTTTACAAGATATGTATGCCTGCATATGTTTAATTTATATTTAAAAAATTAAAACTGAATACTTGTATGTTTACTTGTAATTACTATTTGTGGTCTTTAAAATACTTTGACTATCCAATATGTGTTTTCTAATATATTTCTAAAACTATTTCAATTTTTAAAATACAAACCTTGTGCAAAGGTTTATATTTCAAATTTGAATTTCAAATGCTTTTGTGAAATGGCCATATTGCCTCTTGGGCATTTTTCTCTTCTTCTTAGCAAAACCAACCTTGGCTTAATCCCAGCTCCCCTGCGCTCTCTCTCTCTCTCTCTCTCTCTGCTTTAACAGCTTCCGGTGGCTACCTTTATGTTACTAAGATTTAGTTAAACAAGTCTCTAGTTAATTAAATCATTTGAAATGCGTAGCAAAATCTGTTTAGGTCAAAATGGGTGGATCCTTGTCTATCAACACTTACGGTATAGACATCCTACCAACATTACAACGGTATAGCTCTGTTATCAACAGGGTAATGGTATAGCTGGTCGCTAATCCTGACTATTAACGGTGTGGACGTATGAAATCTCATGCACTTGGGTGTTAGGTCTATCTAAGTACGAAAGTTAATTGTCTGCTAGAGAATGAATTATTACACTCTTGATGATATTGAGGATCCGAGGATCCTAGTCTTAGTTGAGCTCAAGGGGATCACGTCTCACAAAAAGGGTGAGTCTGCTGCCACTTAGAAAGACATATGCCTTGCGAGGGTATGGTCTTGACGGTTGTTGGAGACGGTAAGTTAAACCGGTCTGCCTATTTATTCAAGGACCATGACCACTAGGATGGCATGGATCCTCTATGTTTGGAAGCACGTCATGATGCCTTGTTCTTGGAAACACTCCCGATGATGAATTTGAAATGCGTAAATAGCATAATACATCTTTGTTTTGTTAAAATGGCTAAGTCATATAATTTTTTAAGTATATGGTTTGTAAAGGAAAAATACCCTAGATAATCAACAAATAAATCACATTTAATAAAATAATCCACTGAAAAAAGAATTGTCGGGTTGACACCGGCTCCCGCCATCCGGCACGGCGGGAGCTCCTGCTCCCGCCATCCCACACGGCGGGAGCTCTCTAGCTGCGACACGTGGCACAGATGGGTCCGGGAGGAAAAATACTCAAAATAAACAGTGGGTCCGGGAGAAGCTCTCTCTATATTATTAGATGTAGCTAAACAAGGGTAATAATGGCATTACAGATGTTGATTTATATTAAATGAATTTAAAAATCAATAGATCGCTAATCAATTTGTTCATCAGGCTCGCGAGCCCTCATAAGCCGAACCCAGCTTTGAACGAGCCGAGCTTTTCCTCTAGCTCATGTGTTGAACGAGATGAGCCTAGACCTGTTCACGGGAAGCCCGGCCCGGTAACCTAGCCCAAGCCCGGCTCGAAAAAGCCCGGCCGACCGGTGCATCGGGCCGGGCTCGGGCCTCATTTTCGCCGTGGTCGGGCGGGGCCGGCCCGGATTTTGTCGATTAAGCATGGTCGGGCCGGGCGTCGGGCTTCGGCAGACTTCGGGCCGGGCGAGCTCGGGCCGGTTTACGAGCCCGACGCCCCGGGCCGGGCCGGGCTCGAGCCCGGTTTTTTGGGACCGGGCTTTTCCAGGCCCGGCCCGAAGCAAATGAGCAGGTCTAGATGAGCCTGGGAGTGAGCCGAGCCGAGCTCATGCTCAGCTAGTTGCCACCCCTAGCGGCGACAACTAGGAGAGACGAGTAGGATGGCTTGTGCGAGACTGCGAGGAATAGCAGCGGCGACAGAGGAAAGCCGTCGGCAATGAAGTTGGAGGGAAGGTAGCACGGTTGATGCCTAGCGTTTAGCGAAAGAGAGGAATCCTGTGTTTGATACCATGATGGCAGGATGAGCATATGATTGAATTAATTTAGAGAGTTTACATCTGTATACACAGGTGATATTTTTCCATATCTCTAGGCCCAACTTTTTTTTAAAAAAAAAAAAAAGATCGAAAAGATAAGTAGGGTACCAACACTGCAATAGCCCACAAGAATAATCTAGTCTAATAGTCATAATCCCCCACTCCATCATTGGTCTTGTATTATGCAAAACAAATATCATTTACTATTATGTGCAATTAAATTTTCAAAATTTGTTAATCAATATCTTTTTTTGAAAAAGCATTCAGTACATGAAAATCGCATGCCTGGCTGCCTTGCAGTTTCTAGCAGGACGTGTAGCCCCAACAGTCAAAGGGTCCGAATGGCTTGTCTTCATCTTTGCAGAGCTGCAGTCTGCAGCGCAGTGTGGAGTGGAGCTTTCTATTGCAGCATACGGACACGAAACGAAACCCATCTTCGTTTGTATCATTGGCAGCTTCTTTCTGTGACTTCTGTCAGCAACTAGCAACCTCATCAGCGTGCATGCCCAGAGCATAATTAAGCAAGATTAGATTTGGGGCAATTAATTAAGGCTTTCACAAAGCTGCTTGTAACATCCCGTTTTTGGGCAAAATTCAAAATCTGCTTAAATTTCAAATATTGTTTGAATTTTGCACTGACGTGTGGGCCACCTCTCTCTCTCTCTCACTCTCTCTCTACCGATGGCCACCCCGCATGATTCGCCTATTTGCTTTGCTCTGCTCTACTCGACCCTTGTGCGCCATTATCGCTCCTCCGCGCCCATCACGCTTTCAGACTGCGTCAGCTCGCTGCAGTGCCGTTCCACCTCGCCCAGGCGGATCCACAATGGTGGCAATGTGGGCCACGGCCCCACCTCAAATTTTGGAGCTCTTTTATATCTAGGATGGAGTATACATATTCGACCCAGTAGGTGGGGCAAAACCCAGCTAAGGCCCAACTGTGAACTGCCCAACAGCCCAAGGAACAAACTGTAATTGATGGGTGAATTTAGTGAATAAAATTGTAATTTATTATTCTTTCTTAATATAGTAAGAGATGACGAGGTTTTTAGTTGGGAGACCATTTAATCTGGATGAAATTGTTGCTGATCCTAGACTAGTTTGTGTTATCTTTTGACGAATTGTTGTCGGTACACAAACGACGGTTCTAGTCTTGCCCCACCTAGTCCGCCACTGTGTCGCCGCACTACTCCCTTGCCAGCGGTGCTGTGTGAGCCTTCGGGCCAGAGACCTCACCCCGCACCTATAAAACCGAGAGCCTCCTCACCGGCATCCTCCCCCCTTTTCCCTAAAATTTCCCCCGCGCCGGCGCCGTGGGATTCTCGGCGATTCCATGAGCCATTGGTCAATCCCTCTCGTCCCGGACCTTCTCATCCCTCCCCTAACCCATCGCCCCGCTTGATTTCAGTGGAGACGTTCGGTGGTGCCGTGGCAACAACGCCCCTGTTTCGGCCGCTGTTGAGCTCCTCGCCGCCAGTCGCCTCTGTGCCCGATCGTCTTCGGCGCAACCCGGGGTAAGCACGCCCGTGATCCCCTCTTGCTCGCTGTCAATGCTCGTAGCCTGTAGTTCCTCAGCACGGCACGGCTTCTCCTGTGAACACACGGTTTCGCCGCCGCTGTCACGCCGCCGCGTCCGGCCATCTCCGGCCTCGATGAGGGCATCGTTAGGCCCATAGGAAGCCGTAGGTGCGAAAGCATGCATGCAGACGGCCGGATTGGGGCTGGGTCGTCGCCGTGTCGCTCGCCGCCGCTGTCGGCCACTTCGACTGTCTAAGGTAGACGATGACAAAGAGCGGTCCGACACGCGCCAAGATTCGTGCAGAAACTTAGTCGTTGAGTCACTGGCGTGCGGGCCCCACCTGCCAGGAAAACCCTCCGCGCGTGCGCTGTGATCCATAGGTCTTGAGCCACTGACAGTGCGCCCTTGGCCCACCAGTCAGGTTAAGTGGACGCGCATTGGGTGCGGCGTCAGCTCCGAAACGTTGGCGCCCCTTGAAAATATGCCTTCGACGTATACGCCGCTAGCTGTACCGGAAAATACAACGTTTTTATTATTTGACCAACCATCAGGAGAAGCAAATACAAGAGGTACACTAATTACTAACACTGAGGACATCGCAATTAATGCAAAAATAGCTAATTGGAAAGCATAAAAAATCCTAGAATAAATTCTTCCTGGGTCGATGCCCGAGTGGTTAATGGGGACAGACTGTAAATTCGTTGACGATATGTCTACGCTGGTTCAAATCCAGCTCGTCCCAAAAATCTAGGGCTTCGTGAATATGAACTAATTTGACCTTTTCTTATTGAAAGGGGGATTATCATCCATTTTTTGCGATAAAAATCGCGAGGAATTAGGCTGTGGAGAGATGGCTGAGTGGTTGATAGCTCCGGTCTTGAAAACCGGTATAGTTCTAGGAACTATCGAGGGTTCGAATCCCTCTCTCTCCCTTTGCTTATTGAATACGTTTGTTTCTTTTTTTTTCTTTGTTCTGCCCTCCTTATCTTTCTTTCATAAAAAGGAATAAATGGCTCGGCTAGATAGAATAGCCGAGTGCTTAGACGTAGCCGAGAGAGAGAGGAATGCTAGCGTGCACCCCAGAGTACGGATCTCTCCGTGCTCCCAACGCATTTTCAAAATCTGAGAAGCCTAACAACTGATCTGAACCGTTGATTTTGTTCGTCTCACTGAAATGTAGCCAGTGACCAAGTTTCGTATTTTTTTTGAAATTATTTACTATTTGTTTTCTATTTTTAAAAATCAGCCTTCCAATTAGTCTTGGTGCGTCCAAAAAAGCTGATTTTTGAAAATAGGAAACAAATAGTAAATAAATTCAAAAAATACGAAACTTGGTCACTTAACTACATTTCAATGAGACGAACAAGATCAACAGTTGATCAGTTGTTAGGCTTCTCAATTTCAAAACAGCGTTGGGAGCATCGGAGTGATCCGTGCTCTGAGTCTCTAGCATCTCTCTCTCTCTCTCTCTCTCTCTCTCTCTCTCTATATATATATATATATATATATATATATATATATATATATATATATATATATATGTGTGAGTTAAATTTGGGATTGACCATGGTGTGAGACCCTCAAATCGACCCTTACTTAGTTTTTGAAAAACCGTGATCAAAATTTTCGATCCGAACAGTTCATCTTCTTCATCTTATTGAATTCTCACCCATGCAAAATTTTACATTTTTAGAATTTTTTACTATTTATTTCCTATTTTTAAAAATCAGCCTTCCAATTAGTGGTGAGTTCGTCCAAAAAGCTGATTTTGGAAAAAATTTTGGTCATAAATTTTCAAAAACGTGTGGTCGACGAGGGGATCCGTCACCATGGTCAAGAGGATCCGTCGATATGGTATATATATATATATATATATATATATATATATATATATATATATATATATATATATATATATATATATATACTCTATACTCTAAAGAGTAGCTACTCCTGTCTTATCTGCCATATCCGCCACGCTCCTCCCTGCCTAGCTGGTCAAACAAAATTTCAATTTTTCGATCAAAGCAACTGCACTCTCTTTTTTTTTGCAACCACCCGCCATATACTTCGTTTAGTAGTTAATTGACCCACGTTGCCACGTAATTAACTCACGCATGCACGCAATATCTAGGGAGGGAGTAGATACTCCCAGGGGTAGAAAAAACGTTTCCTATACACACACACACACACACACACACACACACACACATACATATAACTTAGAGTTACACCATATATTTAGGAGCACCTAGAAAATGTCAACTCCGATAAACATAGCTCTGTATGTAGACCATAGTATGGCATGTCGTCATCGTATGTCGCTTCTAAAACCCTAATCACCCAATTACGACCTTATTGTACGAAATCGTATTTTGGGGTATAGCTAGACTTTTTGGGGTATAGCTAGACTATTATATAAGGATAATGTTACTTATTAGTGCATTAGGGCATGCATGACATATCATATGAGATTTAGAATCATTAACCGATTTTATACAATAGTGTCGAGAGAAAGCCTAGGTCTCGTGCATGCATCATGTCTTCTGTTTGCATCAGTAAGTAATTATTGGATTGTATGTGTGCTTAGACGTAGGCGATCCCGAAGAAAGATTCAAAGACGCTGAGGAGGACCATCCACCTGAGCAAGGCGAGTTAACATTTACTTTTAGAGATGTTTACCCGTATTAAGGAAGGATTACGACTTTCTCTATTGCGGATTAACATCAATATATTCATTGTTTATTACCTAGTTTTCCCAAATTAAATTGTTTAATATTTAAAATGCATGCTTACATACCTACCTAATTGTTATTCATGTAATACTTATACATGCATATCCTTGAATTGTTTAGCCTTTATGACTGACTTGTTTGTCATATTCCTTGCTAGCCTAAGGCTAATCTGGTAACAACTTTAACCCTACTTATTGGGTAAAACCTGCTTAGACTTGCTTAGGATTAACAAATCTTCTGGCAAATAGCCATAGAACGGTGAACCGATATTCACCGGCCAATCATTCTTTCATTAAAATTGTTATGACATGAGAGACAGTTAAGGCTAGTAGATGCATGATGGGCTGTATGTGGTTGTGAGCATGGATATGTGGGGTGTCGATCTGGTCTAGTAGGTTGGTCGGGATAGACCTGATGTGTTATTGGCTGGGATTAAAGTGGTGGAGACTAGGTGGTTGGAAGGTTGCCCCTAGATGACATCCGGATGGATGATTAAGGCACAAGGTGCCTGGTGCTAGGTTTAGCCAGAGCTTACCTAGGAGGAGCGCGGAAGAACACGCGTAGCGGGGTGATTGCTGTCATCTAGAGGATGGTTCCAACACATGGGTTCGCCAGTTGCGAGCGCTCTGCGGAGGCCCTCTAGGACCACCCTCGATAGGGACCGGCATGGGTCGTCACTAGATATGATGAAGGCCACACTTCCCTAGAATGACGCTCGGCTAGCGCGGGCTGGCAACCCCCTAGGCCGAGGCGGGCAGTATATGGCAAGTGTGGTCCACAACAAAATTGAGAAGTCCTGAAAGGATGACAGATTAGGAAATGTTGGGGGCAACAAGAAGTTTGATGTGATGAGTATAGAGTCGAGTGATTGTTGGTCTGTTTAGGGATGGTCGGAAGGGACGGTTGATCAATTGGGCTTGGGATGAATGGTTATGATGTTAAACCCTTGAGATAAAGTTTATTAATATCTGATGCTAGTTATGGAAATTTTAAACTCATTTATAATCCGGCTTTAGGCAAATAAAATAACCCCTTCCCCAAATAAAGCCTTCTATACACTAAGTGCATTAAGAGAAGTGTTAACTAGCCAGCGTTTGAATGACGCTGACCTCGCCTACTTACATTCTTTTAGACGATGGGATTGAGATGGATTCTTACAAGTGCCATGAAGATGACGGACAAGTCCTCGGTGGGCCAGATGAGTCGTAGGGGATTCTCCGGTCGCTTGTTCGACACCTAGCCTATAGGATATTCTTTTGAGTATGTATTTTAGGATAGCTGCAAAACTCTGAACAATGTTTTGTAATATAAGGCTGGTATTGTTCTCCATACTAAATTCGACTAAGGGCGTAACTTGGTATGTAATATTCAGAGATTTTAATTAATCGATATATGCTTGTATCGGCTACGTGATCTTTCGCACTAGTGTGCCGATCCAAGATCTAGTGCATAAGATTCCGACTCTTAAGGTAAGTTAAAATTAAGGGTTGACACTGCTCTACCTATCATACATGAAAATTGTGGTGGGGGAGAAGCTACTACTCTGCCAAATAATTTTTAGGCTTCACAATAGGTCAGTAGTCTCTATTTTCTTGGTCTTCGCTAGTTTCTACTTGGCTGGCGTGGCTTTGCCCCCTACATGCTGCATGGAGAGAGACCTGAAATCTATTCTTCTCAGCTTTGCTTTACCTGGCACGGTAGCAGGAGCTGCACAAGCTAGGAAGAAAAGTTACCATTGCTGCATGGGGTTCGCATCTTTGTATGCACATTGTTTCAGTGCAAACAAAGCAGCGACTACGAATGCATGCCAGAGCATAATTAAGCAAGATTAAATGGAGCCAATTAAAGGCTCTGAAAACGCTGCTCTCTCTAGAGAAAAAATTCTGGTGATGCATATGCAAGCCATGAGCGTGCATAAACAAGCCATGCATGATCATGCATTATGCTACTAGCTGCTAATTTCCAGGCTACCATAGTATAGCTGTAAACTTTTGGCCAGCCTCTACGTTTGCGTCCTGCAAGCTGCTGCACCGCTGCCAGTAGGATGCAGGATGGGGACAGGGAATCTCTTCTTCCCCAGCTTCGCTTTGTCAGGCAGGAGCCACACTTGGACCAATAGGAGCCACCCTCAAATCACGCCATGATGCATCATCATCGACCGGGCTGCGCGCTTGTCCTCGTGCGGCCTTCCCATATGTTCAGGTAATTTCGATATTTGCTTAAATAAGTTTGTGGCATAGTTCGAAACGGAATTGCTCCGTCATGTTTTGAAATTGAGGTCTTTTATGGTACCTACTGCTAAAATACTACTACAGTAATATATTTTAGATCTAACCGTCCATTTTATAGGGGTGTTTTGGTTTTTTATTTCAGTAAGTGTGAAGGGTAAATTTGGCATTTCCTAATCACTCCATTTCTGGCCGATTCCCAGTCCTACGCAGCTCATCGTCGGTCTTTGCCGCCGCCGCCAGCCCTTCGCCGCCACCGCCATGCCGCCTCGACCTCCCTATCCTCCGTTAGCTGCCGCCGCTCGACCTTCCTCTCCTCCGTCCCCGTCATCGCCGCCGCTCCCGCTCGCCTACTCCCTGTCGCTGCCGTCGCTCGCCTACTCCACCGCCGTGGCCGCCTCGACCTCCCCCTCCTCCGCTGTTCAGTGATCCATTTGGAGTTGGATGCCCATAATGTGCAGATGGAGGTGAATCAAGGGGTTGTCTCCAGGAGCTCAAGTGCAACTATATTTGAAGAAATCAAAGGAGTCATCTGTTCTTTTTTTTTTTTGTTGATGTTAAAGTGCTGTACTGCCCTCGTATTTGTAATGGTGTAGCTCATGAGCTTACTAAGTGGAATGTTTTTCCTGAGAACAATGATGTAATGGTGTGGAGGGAAAACTTCCCTGAGACTAAGCTTCAAAGTCAAATCTGGATAAACTGGTACTTTATTATTCCAAACTCATTGGTTGCACTTTTAAGTATTGGTGTTGTCCTATCCAGTGATTATATGGCTCTAGTTATGTACAGACCTTTAAATCATTTTATTCTTAGTGATATTGTATGAAGCAACAGCAATGAATCATGATCAGTGTTTCTTCCTTTTTTTTCATTTTAGTTGCATGTGTTGCTGCTATCTAGTACTCCTGTTGTGAAGGATTAGAAAACTTCTTTGATCCAGATTGGCAATTTCTTGTAAATCTATGAGCAAATTACATTGGCATTAGATATGACATTATTTCCTCCTTTTTGTAAATGCAATGAAATGATATATGCCAATGACTTGTGAGTTCACATATGCTTCTTTCTACCTTTTCGGTGTACCAGAGTAAAAGATCTGCATGTACAAATGGTACAAAGCTGTAATGGAAACAAGTGCACTTGTATGTTTTTTTTGCAACAGGAAGCACATGCCAGGAAGACCAGCGACAACCCAGTAGTATTATTAAGATTCTGGTGTTCGTATAAATTTCAGAGCAAAGCCATGTTTATAATAAAAAAAACTATCAAGCAGCTGGTGTTCATATAGACCATACACAATAGTTCATCCAAGAGATTCCTGACTGAAATCAAAACCTCTATGAAGATAGAGTAGAGCTACACAAACCATATATTATATTGTATTCAGATGACAACAGGTAGCATCCACAATGTTATAAGTTACAGCTATGAAATCCTTTGCATCTTTACATCTTGTCTAAAAGGCATCACACCTCTGAATTGCAAATTACAAATGTCTTGACTAAAAACCATCAGAACTCTAAATTGCAAACTGAGGTGTCTTTAGGTACAAATTACAAATGATTCTGTCAACCAATCCATCTTGAATAAACCCATCCTTAATTAAGGACTCCATCACTTGTTCTTGTGCCCTGGCACTTTCATCTGACCTCTTTGGAGAGCTGGCAGAGAAGGCAGTTCATGTGCCCTAGCTGCATCCTCAAAACCCTGACCAAAATAGAGCATCAAGAGGATGAGCAGCAGCATGTTTTGGAAGACACAAAAGAAGTCAAACTATTTAGTACAGATGTTACCATATATGTGTTCTATAAATCCCAACTAAATAAATAACACTGACCATATCAGGTGATTGCTTTGAGGTACACATGAAGCTGGCTAATTTTTACCTGATCCCTAAAAGACATTACAAGTGCTATTAGGATAGAAACTTGAATGCAAAAAAGTATTTGTTATGTGCAAAAAAAAACTTGAATGATAATGTGAATAAACTCCTGTAGGCATGTTAAAGTAGAGTATACAAGCAGTTGGCGCACAAACACAAATAAAATTCACCATTTACAGGGAGTGGAAGTAATAGACTCATGGTGCACAGTTTCTAGGTAGTAGGCAGTTATAGATGGCCTTGGCAAAAAAAGAAAGATGTTTATAATTTTTTTAACATGCATCATTCAAGTTTACGCACCTGAGGTTGGTGTCCCTCTCGCCGAACGGCAGCATGGCGGACATTGATCGCAGCAGCTTGCTCTATGGTCGTCAAGCGCGGCGGGGCTGCATCGACCGGGCGGTGTCGTCGGCGCCGCTGGGCTCGGCCAAGGCGGCGGAGGCGCAGGGGGCGACCGGCGAGGTCGGGCGACGGCAACGGCAGAGGAGGGCAGCGGCGGCGGCGGCGCAGCAACCAGTGCGGGCGGCGTGGCGCTGTGGTGGTGGAGCGCGGTGCGGCTGCATCGACGGGAATGGCGACGAGCCGGCCCCAAGCCGGCGGCTAGGGTTCATCACACACGATTGGTAATTTTGTTCGCAGTGGCAGAATGGATCGTGTTATAACCTAATAAAAGGACAAATGCTAGTCTAATAATTACTTATTTGCCATTGTGTCTAACTCCAGGAAAAGTCAGTTATACCCCATCTATGAATACTACACTTGTAGTATAATATACTACTATCGCGGTATAAAAAAATTAGAACAGATCTTATCTATTGGATTGAGGAGAATGAACGGTCCTCGTTACTCGATAGGTACCGTAAAAGAGCCCTTGAAATTACACTTCACGAAAATGTTGACACTCATCCGACGAAGAGATTTCACGCGATAAATTGCTAGATTGGTATTTGGGAGGGTGAATCGAATTGTCCGAATTTCTTTGCGGGCTTAGGCCTTGTTTTTTCAGCTCAACGCTTAACAGTTTAACGGTTAATCTACGTTTTGAAAATACATATAATTTGAGTTTTTAAGTCTATTTTTTTATTATTTTAAAGGTGGATCCTAACGCTTTAAAAAAAGTCAAATGAAATGGATCCGAATCTCGAGACTACCTCGATAAGCTTTCGAAGTTCAGTCCTTTCAGTTGTTCAGCTATTCAGCCGTTCAGATCAGTTCAAAAGAAGAGGACCTTACAGTAAAATATGGTTCCTGAAGATCGAGTATATCATACCCTCGGTTCATCATAGCTCATGTGTTAGAGCCTGTTGTTATTCGGTCCATCTCATGGCCCACAGCGATCTAGCTTCCTCCAAGACCACATCTAGTCTCTCCTACAGGGAAAGATGAACACAACGGCGGCTCAAAAGCAGGATGACGACAGCTGCGCACAGACGGCGCGATGGCGTAAGTTGGCGAGCAGCGGCGGCTTGGGATGGGAAACACAGCGGTGGACGGTGCGGCGGGACGAGTTGGCGAGCAGTGGCGGGGTTTGGTGCATCCAAAGTACCTGGACCGTTAGGACCGCCAGATCGAGGATTCAACGATCTCTGCTACCACTTGTTATAGCTCGTTGTTATCTGGACCATCTCATTGCCCACAGCGATCCAGCTCCCTCGAGACCAGCGTTTGGTCTCAGGCCTCGGTCCCCACATCTATTGACTCAACTTGAAACACAACACAGGTTATGACCCAACTCATCATAAAAGACTAGCCTCGTGAAAGAAGTGTGCCTCTACATTTTAAGCTGTGATTCCACGTCACTAATATCCAACATCATGTATTCTGGAGAAAAACAAATAGTATTTACAAGTGCGTGCAATTAAAGTTTTAAAACTTTGTTAATCAACATTCTTTTATATAAAAGGTATTCGGTTCGTGAAAATCGCATGTCTGGCTGCCTTGTAGTTTCTAGCAGGTCTATGTGCAGGCATCTTGTCTCCATCTGTGCAGAGCTGCAGTCTGCAGCGCAGCGTACAGTTTCCATCTCATACAAACAAGAAACCCGGGCAGCTCCCAAATTATCTCGGCAAGCATGCATGCCCAGTGCATTTATCTTTCTATTCTATATCACAAAGGGCTAACCAGACCATTGCAAGGATGCATTAGCAGCAAGGAAGTTGATGATAGAAAACGGGGAGCTTGTGAGGGAAATGTGTGAGCTAAGGGCAAAACTAGCTAAGTACCAGGGGCTAGAGAGTGAGAATGCTGAGCTTAGAGCCAAGTTAGCCAAATTCGAGGTTAGGAGCTACGAGGGGAGTTTGGCCTTGGATAAGATGCTCAAGGACTAGCGACCTATCTCCAACAAGGACGGATTGGGATTCACTCCCAAGAAGAAGCCCAATGGGAGAAAGGGAAAAGATCTTGGTCCTCATGCATCTACAGGCGCCGATACTTCTCGTACTAGACCTAGGGGAGCACCTACTACCACTCGTGGCAATACACCCAAACTCCTCGTCCTAGAACACAAACCCCAAACAACTGGTAGCCTAGAGCTTGGAACGGGTACAAGCAATGGGAAAACCCAAGGGCTAGAACTTGGAACACTAGACCCATAGTGAACTATAGGCAAAACACTTGGGACACTAGTAGGGGACCCGTTGTTTGTGTCCCTGAGTTATGCAAGTGATCTCTCCTCTAAGGCAGGTGGACCACCGGAGTAGACGGCGCCAACAATTTCCAAGTGGTGTCAAAGTCACAGCAGGCGAGTCACCAGATGGCCACCTCACGGGGGAAAAGAGGATCTTCCCAGCAGGAGTCACTTGTGATGACAGCAGTTGACCAAGGATTGGGCTCTGGATTCTGTTGATCGATGATCAATAGCAATGGGACTCACGGGCAGTTGGAGATGTCAGATTCATGGAGGTCGAGCCTGAGGATGAGCCAGCACCAGTTCCTCCACTGACACCTGACCGGACAGTTGACTCAGGGGGAGCTACATCTCATTCAGTAGCTCCACCAATGGGTTAACCGACTTGAGTTCGACTTGACGAGAGGATAGCACACCTCTGAGTCGACAATGAGTCGATCCACGAGCAATGTAAGATAGCGGCACCACGGACACGACCGGTGCACGACTCGGGGAGCTTCACCTCAGCATAGCTTCAGCTCTGAGTCTGTTTCACCTCCAGCACCACTAGATTGCTCAGAGTCAGAGGGACTACCTGAGTCAGCGTCACAAGATGAGTCTGAGATGTCGATAATGGGGGAGCTCAGTTTGTTTCTTAGGCTACAAGTCAGGCAGTTTTGCACGGGCACTTTTCTTTCTCAGGAGAGGTACTTCACTGACTTGCCCAAGTGATTCAAGTTGCAAGATTGTAAGCCCATCAGGACTCCTACGTCTAATGGGTTCCTCGACCTCGACATCCAAGGTACTCTCTTAGATCCCCTCAAGTGATTTTCGCTCAATGTTTGGTGCCTTGCTGTACTTGGTTGCTTCTAGGCTTGAGATGATGATTAGTGTATGCATGTGCGCCTGATTCTAAGTTGCTCCTAGAGAAATGCTTCTAAAAGCTGTTGAATGCATATGCTCAATTGCTCTCACTCACACAGTTTCTATACAACTATGGTATAAAACTTGACCACATTCCCTTCCTATGTGATAATGAGAGCGAGACAACTAGATGAGAATGGGTTTTGCAAATTGCTTAATGAATGAAGTGAGCTTGATAAGTCAAATGCAATTTGATAGTCTAGACTGGGCTACGGGCTCATGCATATGAGTGTGTGATAGTTGAGCTTTGTTCTTTATACCCGCTTCTCAAGTTGTTCCAATAGCCTTTATTACTCGTTCTTGAGAGCTAGTGTTTGAAAACTGAAAGGATCGCTATGCCACCTAGAGGGGGTGAATAGGCGAATAAAATGAAATTGCGGAAATAACAAACTCAAACAGTGACCAGCACGTTGGATGTTCCGATCAGGTCCAGAGAGCCCTGCGTCGGATGTTCTGATATGGGTCGGATGTTCCGATGTCCGTCGGATGTTCCGATCCTAGGTGTTCTGGAATTGACGAAAACCTACAGTAAAAACTGATTTCTCGCAAAACCAAGTTTAGATCTATTCAAGAATATTCAGAACAAGCCAAAACCAATAGTAAAAACAACTAATCAAGATCAAGACGAAAACACAGCGATTTTTTTTTACCGATGTTCGGATCTTTGAAGGAAGATCCTACTCACCGTTAGGGAAGGCACAAAGCCCGGATCACCAAGACCCTAATCCCCTTCCGATGAAGCACACAGCATTCACCGGCGATCACTAGTTGAATCATTTTCTTTGCGGAGATAGATTCACACCTTCACAAACTCCGGAGGCACGCCACACGAAGATCGGCGGCTCACCGGTGACACCTAGCCGTCTAGAAGCCCTTCAAGCCTCCAAGAGTAATAAAAGCGATGAAGAAATTAGGAATCGCTAAGTGCTCAAGAATTGGATGACTCTAATTCGTGGACCACTTGGGTGCCTTGATCTCTCTAGATCTAGATCTCACAAAATGAACAAAAGAGAGACAAAGGCTAGAGTTCTTGAGAGATGATGAAGAATATAAATTAGGTTCAAATCAGGGGATCAGTAACCTTTTGGTAGGTATTAGAGAGGGTCTTAAATAGGGAATCCCGAAAACTAGCCGTTGCAGCAGAAAATCCCGCATCAGATGTTCCGACCCGCGTCGGATGTTCCGATGCACTGCTTACTAGATGGCATGAAAAACTGGCAGGCTGGCTTCACCATCGGATGTTCCGATCCTCGTCGGATGTTCTAATGTTGTAGGTTCTGTATAGAATGTATTTTGAATGGAAAACTCACACAAATTTCGAGATACCTATTTTGAGCACTTAGGAACCTTTATATGCTTCTCCATTGCATCCCTCTTCATAGTACGGCATACATATGACTCAATAAATAAAGATTTATAAATAATTACGAGTCTTGATGCCTTCTTGCAATATATCCATGTTTGAGGGGTACACCATAACATGTAAACATGTTCCTCAAGAATTTAACCTGTATAACATCTGTGTATAATTCTCCAATAGAAAATATTAGCTCTATAATTGTTAATCATTAATCACCAAAACTACATAAGGGCCTAGATGCACTTTCAGAAACTAATCACTTACTGATATGAAACCTAATTAATGCACCTACTAAAATATTGCCTTCCACCTGTGCTAGGTAATCTAGAGCCACATGCTGTTTTCATTGTTATTCTAGTTCATTGGATAATCTAGAAAACTAGCAACATGTAATTGGGCATTTTATTACTGGGGAAGCAGCATAGCCAAAATGGGAACTTTTAAAAATGTTGAGCAAAAATAAGAATAAATAAGTTGAAGGAATCCCACAAATCGGGACAGTAGCAATTTTTGAAAAGGCTATAAGCCAAATGCTTTGAATAATGAATAAAATTGCTCAACCAAAATCATTTCTATCTCATGAAGCTTGGTTGCCAAACTTGTAATTCTATAGCACCAATAGCGATGCTAGCTAGCATTCTCCCTTGCACCAGAATGACTTGTTAGGAACTTGTGGCTATAGGGGGAGCATGAGAGCTAAAGAGCAATTTGTGGCTATATGGGGAGCATGAGAGCTAAAGAGCAACTTGTAACTTGCTCTTGAATAGATCATGTGCTCTCCAAATTGACTAGATGTGCTTAGGTTTGGATGAGCTGGCTTGTGATGTGCTCTAGTTGGCTAAGGCTTGAACATGCTCTATAATTGGCTATATGGATCAATGGCTCATGCAACTAACCCCTGCCGTAGATATTGCACTTGTATCGTTTTGAGATTGTTTTGTAGGTCTTGTCACCAAATTGCCAAAAAGGGGGAGATTGTAAGTCCAGGAGTACTCCTAGGTCTAGGGTTTTAGCATTTGGTGCCACGTCAACCTAAGGACATTATTTGCTTAGCACTTCTCTTAATGCCTTTTGGTTGCGTGCGTGTCCAAGGCTCGAGCACGGCAGATGCGAGCCTCAGTCTCTGGCAGGTTGGTCCCATTGAGCACTCGAGTCGTCGTCTCTCCGGGTAGAGTCTAGGTGAGTCTAGAACGTTCGAGAGCATACGAGAGAGTGCCAGGTGTCTGAGGGGGTAGTTGGCTTGGAGTCGATGCCACCGAAAGCATCCGAGGGAGTGGTCACCCCGAGCGCTCCGGGCCGACGGGTGCTCCCCGCGCCCCACTCGTTGGGAGATCGGGCATAGGGCCCCTATCGGCGTGGAACTCTTCCACCCGATGCGCCCAGGTGCGGCAGCGGCTAAGGTCGTGCCCGCGACGCTGGTGGTAGAGGCAGAAGAAATCGAGGTCGAAGGGAACAGGGTCGGCCTCCAGACTCGTAGCAGAACACCGGCCGAACGACCGAACGGGTAGCCGTGAGAACCAACGGCCGTTTCGCTCCAGACCGCGGAAGGCCCTCGCGAGGGCTTGGGTGTGCCATCGGTGAAACGCTGGGTGGACCGGGACGTCCGCGGAGGGACTGGCCGGGAGGTCCTGCACCGGGACGCGTGGGCACTGTGTGTAGCGGGCTCTCGTTACGACTGGGTCGGCTGGTGCGGGAAGGGGGTCCAAGGCCGCGTGGCAGCCCTGCGGTGGCACTCGGTTCCCTCGCGCCCTGACTTTGGCGTCAGTCAGACCTGTCGTGGTGCGCTGAGGTGAGCGCGCCCCCGGAGGCGGCGGCCCATCGCTGCCCACGGGTCCAGAGACGCAAAGCGACTCTGGACCCATAGGGATCTCGTCAGTTCCGTTCTTGGTTCCGGCTGGGGAATGCTCCTGCCATTTCTTCGCACGATGGATCCAAGTCATCCAGATCGTCGCACTCGTTGAACTCGAGGTCCAGGACCTCATCGTTGTTCGAAACCTCAGGCATGTCCGAGGGAGCGGACTGCTGAGGGCTGCTCATAGGCCCCATGGTGGGCGCCAGCTGTCGGTGTTTGGGAAACGCGGCCTCTGCAGGCTGCGGGTCCACGGACCGGCAAACGAATTTGTAGTTGGAGTGAGGCCCAACGACAACCCTTCCAATGACAGGGGAGGCGGCCGAGCTCATGGGGCTCCACCATGTGTCTTCGGGACGGTGCTGGTGCCACAGCAATCGTGGTATAGATCCGTCGTACGTGGGGGAGGGAGGGTAGAGAGGCAACGAAGAGAGAAGGGGAAGAAGAGGGAAAAGAGATACAAACCTAGTTACCTGGGCGAGACACACGTTTGTTACCCTGGTTCGAGCCTCCACTGCCGGGCAATAGCTCTACTCCAGCTCTCGTTGATAATGTGGTGGAAAACAGTACAGGGGTGCCTAGGCCAGGCTAGGAGGCACCGGCCCCGAGCTTACAGGAGTGCTCTGGGCACTATAGTGGCTAAAAACTACTGTGCTACGGCTACTGCTAGTGCTAGGGAAGCTTCAGACGCTCTTGGAAGACTTGATCATTATGCTGGGTAGGCTTCTCCTTTTATAGGCGCGGCGGGCTGCTCAGAGTCGATTCCGTGGGTCCTGCGCCTATCCATGCTTTGTCCATCTTTAGTGGCGGCGCCCTTGTCTTGTTCCCGGGCTCCGTCCTATCTATGGCCTGCAAAGAGAAGCTTGCCTAGTTAGTACTGGACACGTGTTCGTCTTGGTATGCTGATACGGGGGAGCAGCCTACACAGGGAGAAAGCACTTTTCCTTTACCCCCAATATAGCATTAACTGGTCGGAGCCAGCTTCGCGCCACCCTTTGAGGGTGTCGGGGAGCGCGGCAGCCGCCGCCAGCTGTCCAAGGGACAGATGGCGCGGTGAGCTGTCCGCGCGGCTCTCTCCCGGGCTATAGATAGCCCGGGGAGGTATAGTTCTCCCGGTCAAGGCCGGGGAGAACGTGACAGGGCGAGATAGTCGTCGTCACTGTCCGAGGGCAGTGTCATGATGAGTATCATGAGGCTCTCCCCCGGGCTAAAGATAGCCCGGGGGAGGCGCAGCCCTCCTGGTTGAGATCGGAGGAGGCGTGGTCGCCTCAGCCAAACCCGGGGGTGGCCCCGGCGGGCCAGGCGTCTCTTTGGTACGGCCATGTGTGGCCTTTTGGGCTCTCTCCACGCGCGGCAGGCCGGTACGGATCCGGCCCCAAGGCCCATCTTGAGGTGGGCCGATTATGAATCACCAACAGTCACTCCTACTGGATCCAAAACAATGCTAATCCATATGGCTAACATTATGCTCTGCAACTTATCATTCAACTTATCATGCATGCCCAGAGCATTTATCTTTCTATTCTTTCATCATTCAACTTATCAAATCTAGCAACAAGATCTTCATGCTTAACAAGGTAGATATCATGAGTGGAAATGAAATCATTTTTGCTAGCAACAAGAAAGTTATACTTATCTTGCAACTCACGATGATCACACTCAAGCATTTCAAGTTTAGAAGAAAGTTCATCAAGATAATCACTTTTATGAGAAAATATTATTCTAAGAGACTTAGCCTTTGATGACTCTTGCTTTAAAGTAGCATTAGGTTCACCAACCATTTCAGCAAGATCATCATGAGAAGGAGAAGAGCCATCAACCTTGTCATTGTCATCTCCGGCCATCAAGCAGATGGCGCTTGGAAGTGGTGGCAGTTGATCTTCTTCGATAGACTCATCACTTGAGCTATCCATATTTGACACTCATTCTCCAATATTTTCATTATATTCTTCTGTCGCAACCCCGGCTACACCGAGATCCACTCACAGTCAATTGCTAGTCCCATAGATCAATGCTAGCAACTTGTGAGCGACAGTTTGTTGAATATCATCACACAATCACAAATAACTAAGAGAAATTATATATTATGCAAAAGTAATTGTTACACAACTACTTATTACAATTGTTTAATTAAAGATGACATAATGTCCATAATATATCAGAGTGCGGAAATTAAAATATGCAGCAGAAAAAGTATGATGATGCTTCAATCCGACCCTTGAGCGCCAGCTAATCCTCCTCAAAGTCCGGGACAAGATCCTCCTGATCCTGAAGATGGACCGAACCTAATATTTCTACTGAATACAAATTTATCTGTGATTTGTAGAGTGAGTACACGGCTACCCAGCAAGAATTCTTATATATGAATGCACGGGTATGACAAGAACAGGGTGGTTAATTTGCATAAACACATATTCTAGTAAAGATTAATTAAAGTATTGTGAAAATATTTGTTGAACAATTAATAAGATGAATAGATTCCCAAGATAATAAACAGAGCTCGGCTTCGAAAGCCCCTCTGCGAAACTGCACAAGCCTCGAATACTCAAAACCAAAACCAACCCATCAGGTTATTAGATACACATGAGAGTACCATGTACGGCCTACCTCCCCTTCCATAACCGTGGGAACGGCTATCATAATAGTTTTAACTCTGCAGAGTGTAGCACACTTTACCCATAAGCCGAGTGGTACTTTTGCGTCTCAGCTCTTCCTTAGAAGTCTAGACCAAGTAACAATACAAGACATTTCATTAGTTCCTTCTGTTAACACCGATACCCCCTCTAAGATTTTGACACTACGGGTCCCCCTCTTGAGCCAACGGACCGCAGCTCGATCTTTTCAAAGTAAAGTGTGTTAATAGTTTTCCCTAACTACTAAGCCAGGACTAGCACATGTTGTACACCATGCTTAAGCTAGCACTTATGGTTACGCTTGTATGGTTTGGCTGGATTAGCACACGTCAAGAGTCCTTAGACCAAGGTGACTACCTCCACAACATACCTCAATCCACAAAACCACCCGACTTGACACCTTTAGTCAACACACGCCACGTAGGTTTTAGTTGATTAGGTTATTAAGTAACTCAGCACCTCCAAATATACCATGTCACAAGATTAATAACTGATGAATAACCTAACAACTAATAACCCACGAGCACTAGCATCTAAGCATAAGGATAGGCTAGGAAAATGACTAAGGTAGCAATAAATGGCTAAATTCACAGGGTCAATGACGCAGTGTGAATATAATAGGTTTCTACCCTTCCTATCATTTTATGCATGAGGAAAATAAAAAAAAAATAAACGGGTGAGTTTTGCAAACTAGGGAGCAAGATACAACTATCTTGCCTTGGTAGTACTCAGCGTCTTGGGATTCTCCTTCGAACGGCTCCTGGAATCCTCCCGATCAGCGCGAAAACAGATGATCTACTCGTAAAACGGGATGCAAACAAATAAACAATCGACAATATATTTTAATAATAATATTGAAAACAATGATGCCTCGGTCTTTCAATCGTGTATCGGATTTTAGCAAACTTACTCCGAAATATTTTTCTCTTCGCTGGAGTTGCTAAACGCTCACTCGATGGAGTCGGCGACGACTGCACGCAAAACGAGGCGCTCACAATTAGGCAGCTGCAAAGGGAGTTCTGAAAAATACGAGATTAATAGAGTAGGTAGTGTGGATCAACCGGAATCCGACTTACGGTCTAGGAGAAAAAATTTGCTGAGTATGGCTCGTGGTGGAACAGTGCATATGAAAATCAAATAGGGGAAAAACTCCCCTGGTCCTCCTCAATCTCTTCACACACATGAATTAGAGTGAGGGAGAGAGAGAAGGGGACAGGAGAGAGAGATGGCGGCGGCCATGGGGGAGAAGGAGATGGCGGCTCCGGTGAGGTCCCTCCCGGCGGCAGGGCAGGGCGGCGGCATGGGGCGGCGCTCCAGTGGGGGACAAGGCGGCGGCTTGGGGCGGTGCGGCGGCAGCACGGGGCTGAGCCCAGGGCCAGGGCGGCGGCGGCTCGGGTGGCTCCCAGCGGCGACAGCATGGCTTCTCGACGGCGACGGCATGGCTTCCCGACGGCGAGGGCAGGGCATGGCGGCGTCGACGGGCGGCGCGGCACAAGGAGGCGACGGTGGTGGGTCTGTAGGCGGCGGAGCGGGCCAAAGGCTCGGCGCTGGCCTGGGGGCTGGCTCGGGGTGCAGGGGTGCGGTCCCAGGGGGCAGGGCTGCGGCACAGGGGAGGTGGCACGGGGTGGCGCGGGTCCAGGAGGAGGGCGAGGCGGCGGCTGTGCAAGGCGGCCCTCGGCTTCGACCCGGGGGCGGCGCGGCTCCAGTGGAATAGGGGCGGCGGTGGCAGCGGCAGGCGGCATCAAATCAGCGATGGCAACGCTGGGGCGAGGACGACATCGACGGTGGTGACCATGGGTGGGCGCCGGCGTCGACGAAGGGAGGCATGGAGGTCGGATGGCCACGGCTTGGTCTGTGGATGTGATCTGATTGGGGTAGGGTTTTGCATGGTATTTTATATGGGGGTTGTGGACATGGGATTGGGCTTAGAACCCAAGTTGATTGGAAGTTAGTGATAGGACGGATTAAATTTGTCGTGAATCCGGTTCTTTGGGGTGGGATTCGTGTTGGATTGTGTTTTCTAGGATGAAGGTCGGGTCGCGGGAGATGATCACGATCGTCGAGGATCGGCGACATCGGTGGTGCCGATCTGCAGATCAGAGGTGGTCTTTGGTGAGCTACAGGTTGGATGGTTGCCTCGACCAAAGGAGACAGAGGCGGGTTTTCGAAGGATGTTGACCAAGAGGGGTGGAAGTCCGATCGGTCAGGGTTGAAGGGAGATCGATCAGGTTTAGGTTTTCGATCAATGGGGATAAAGGGAAAAGGTAGTGGAAAGATGGAGGAGTGGTTTGCTTGCGACTGACCTAGGTTAAAGGAAAGAGGTTCGACCATGGATTGGTCTCGGCCGAGTGAAACGACATTTGACCCACTAGGGTTTCGATGGAGGTTAGTCAAAAATAGGGTTTCAGGTTGATAGATAATGGTTGGAAACGAATGGCATGGCTTGACCAAGTGACAGGGAAAGGTGGATCGATTCGGGTTAAAGTCGAGGAGAGGAGGGGGAAGGGATCGGTATCGGAGGATGCCAGGGTTTTGATTGGGACAAAAGCTCGGGCGTGGCCAAGGAAGATTAGGGTTTCGGGGTTTGGTGATATTTGATTTTGGAGAAATTCTTGCAGGTTTATATGCAATGGGTTGGAGATGGAATTAGGGAGGTGTTTGGGCAGGTTTCCATTTGGAGAATGTTGACGTCAAATAAACACCAACTTTATACATCAACATATTTCGGAATTTCGGCATTTCGAAGGGAAAATCAAGGTTTATACTAACATTTTATTTATTCTAATAAAGTTCCATAAGTTTTGGTCTACAGGTACAAAATGGGAAGAACCGGAGCCGAACCGGGCAAAAAGCCAAGCTGGCCGACCCAATCTAGGCCGGCCGACCCAGCCACGTCACCGATCGGGCTCCAACTTCGCCCAAGTGGCTTAGAAGCACAAATTGAAGACATCTATACCATCCATTGCAGTCGGTTGGATCAAATGGACACGGTTACTTCACAAATGAGCATAGTATTCCCTTGGATTCCTTACTTGTGGATGTCAACTTGATCCACCGGCTTAAGGGGCTAATCTCCACCATCAAGGGAGTATCCTAGCTAAATTGGATGACCAGATGGCACAAAGGTGGGTCGGCCGACCCACCTAGGCCGGCCGGCCTCCCCCCTTTGGCTCCTCAGATTCCCCTTTGGAGGGTGGCAAGATGACAAGTGTCCCATGCCGTGGCACCCTCTCATTGGCTCCAGAACACTATAAAAGGACCCCTTCACCTCACTTTCAAGGAGAACAAACAACACATCACATCACATCATTTTCATTCCACTTAGTATAGTAGCTCTTAGTCTAGTAGTAGTTGGGAGTTAGAGTCAAGTCGGGCTAAAGCTCGAAGTTCCGGAAGTGTCTTCGGGAATTCGGGTAATAGCTCTTGTAACCTTTTTTAATTGTTTCAATTAGTGAGATCACTTCATTCATTGCTTATATGTTGAGCTTTATTTGAGTTGAGTATATCTACATAAATGAGCTTTGTAGATTTGCTTTACCGGTAGCTTGTATTTGTCTGGAATCAATTTAGGTTCTCACTCATATACTGTAAGAGCCAGGCATTGAACCTAAATCAACTTCTTTTTAATGCGAGGAAGATTGATTAGAAATAGTAGCGAGCGTGGTGTGCGAGACTAGGACTAACTTCGGTTTACACCCTGCCCACGTATATGTGGTAGGTGGTAGGTGGTGACACTATCCATACAGAGATATTAATTATCTCGTCGTAACCCACGTCGTCCGGCTTTGGATCAGTAGAGCCCTATCGGAATGATCATAACCATTCGGGATTCCAATTCAGAATAGCGGGTGGTAGTGAATGTCCGAGCTCCGACGATGAATACCAAGTGAACCACTGTTTGATTATCAAAGCTCACTCAATAAACTGAATCACACGATTTTGTGAATTTATTAAACTTGTCTCGTTGTCCTCCCAACTGTCTATCTAGCTAGAGTAGCTTTCTTTTTATTTTTATGAATATTTATCTTGTGTGTGTCACCGGTCCTTTTTATTTATCCTAACCTCCGTTACCTAGACTGGCTGGTATTTTAAATAATTAAGATATAGAGGATTGTCTCTTTAAATCCTCGTTCCCTGTGGATTCGATAACTTTAGTAATACTCCTGGTGAAAACTATAAGCGATATCCGTCCGCTTGCGGATTAATTTCTTTGAGCGTAAATATCGCCAACAGAGAACTTCGGGTGGAGGTCAATGTCCCGGACAAGAGAGAGAGGAGAGTCGACCGAGTAGGTGTCTGGGTTTGGTGTAGGATTTGATCAGGAGAAAGGAGAGTTAGGTTTTCGAGGTTCGTCGGCCGAGGGGACGGACGTTCGGCGCAACCAGGGGATTTTCGGGTTTTGGTCAAGCTAGGTTTCAATCGAGCGACAAAGTCAAGGTTCCGACCGAGGAACGAATAAAAGAGGAGTGAGCTTTTGCATTTAAATTTGTTGTCGACGGTTGGGATATTGACCCAAGTCAACTAAGGTTCTTTAAAAAGGGAGATAGGAGACACGCCGAACAGAGCGAACAACAACCAGCAACGAACAGGGAGACAAGGGTTTTTATCCTGGTTCAGGCCTCTCGGGAGAGATAATAGCCCTACGTCCAGCCTTTCTTATATATCAAAAATGATTACAAGAGGTGGCTCGGCGAGACGAACAAGTCTCGGCGAGATTATGGGTGTACAGGAAGTATTATGCGACAATGCGATGTCTCTTGGCCCCTCTATACGCCGTAGGGGCCTTGTTTATATAGTGTTGAGCAAACCGACCTATTAAGGGATAATCGGGCCGGGCTAACCGCAAGATCGTAACGAACTCGACGTGCCAAATACATCCCGAGATAGATAAGGCATACTCCAATTCTTGGGGATCACGACTTCCATTCCAATCCGGGAAACCAACGTCCGGGTCTTCACGTAGCCGTGCAGAACTCTTGTTCGAGTCGGACTCAAACACGAATCCTAGGCCGTTACGCACCGTTCCAGCCAGGAAGCTGTTCGGCAGGATGCACATGGGCTGATAGAACCTTCCAGGAGCCGGGCCTGGTAGGCTGTTCAATGGGCCGTCGGAGAGTGGGCCATGGCAATGGGCGTGATTTTATCCTGACAGCTAGCCGAGACTCAAGTGGAAGGACTCACTAGAGTGGGGTCTTCCTCTTGAGACTCTAAGTCATGAAGAGGGTATTTTTCCTGCTACAAAGACGTGCAACAGGCGACCAAACAGGTTATGGTTCAACCGAACAATACTTGTTCGGGACCGAACAAACCCGTCCGGTGCCGAGCAACTCTGTTGCGTCGAACAGGGAACGACATCTATCTGAGCAGCGTACCCAGCCCTCGTTACAGAAATCGGAAGAAGTGAGGTGAATCATCTCCTTGAGGCTGAACGTCATCAAGGAGGGATTGGATTCTTAGTAGTGAAGAGCGTACCACCGCATCCGGTAAGATCAGATCTTCCGGGAGAATAAACATAGCAAGTCGCGAGATGGACTCGTGCTGCTGCATCCAGACATTCAGATGCCTTGGAAAGATAGGGGATCCACCTCTCGGGCTAGAGCTTGCCCGAGAAAATAGAGATTGCGTTCTCGAGCGAATGTCGCGCTCAGGAGCGAAGGTGATGTGCCCCCAGATGTAGATCGTGTGCTAGGAGCAGACAATGCATACGAGGGGAAAGTGACCCAGTCCTCGAGTGTAGAGCTCGTCAAAGGAACCAGGTAAGAAGATCTAGTCCCCGAGCCCGGAGCTCGTTAAAGGAACCAGAAAGTGCGACCAGGTGAAGACGTACCCGATCGAAGACGACCCAGTCCCCGAGCACGGAGCTCATCGCGGGGACCAGACGCGCGCTCCGGGCGAAGAGCTGCCCGGTGCGAGGTTGATCCAGCCCCCGAGCACGGAGCTCGTCGCAAGGACCAGATGCGCGCTCCGGGCGAAGAGCTACCCGGTGCGAGGTGAATCACAACCCGATGCAGTCAGAGCCGCAAGAGAACGTGTGAAATCAACGATTTGCCCATGACGTATTCCTTGCGACAGCGTAAGCGTTGTCTTGGCAAGTGCAGAAACGACGCTTGGAGTGCCCGTTGCGATGAGAATTGGCTTACGGTGGGCATGCCCGTTGCGATGAGAATCGGCTTACGGTGGGCAGAACTCCGTTGGTGGCGCACTACCTTGACTTAGCCGAACTATGAAGGTCAGTACCGGGCAAAGGTAAGAAATCATATGCGGACGAAGTGAATCAGTCCCTGGACATTCGCGGAGCAAACCCGGAAAGGGAGGGATGCAGATATCGGTTTTGGTGGGAAGCCTGGAACCTCGCCACGACCATCACCGGAGTCCGACGTTCCCCGTTCCTGTATATCCTGCAGAAGACAAACAAGAAACGAGCCAGCAAAGAAAAAAAGAGAGCAAGAACAGGCTCTAAGAAGGGCAAAGCGAGTTTTGAAAAACACGCAAAAGACGACCTACCCGCACAAGAAATAATTTTTTTCGAGCACGCCCCCCGATAGCACTAGTGTCACCTCGGCGAATGCGGAACCGCGCTAGCGATGCCGTTCGCGATGAGAATCGGCTTACGGTGGGCAGGACTCCGTTGGTGGTGCATTGCTCCAGATTACCGTGCAAGGAAGGACGTAGCATGGATAAAAAAGACATGTGCGGGCAAGTGCAGCCCTGCTGTGGCTAAGACCGCTAATCAGGAAAGGCGATCGGGACCTTAGCCGTAGGCAAAACGTGCGAGGCGAAATCTTATCCGGGTTTGGACCCGTGTGGCGTTAGTGTCGCCTCGTGGTGCGTAACCAGCGCCAGAGTGCCGTTATGATGAGAATCGGCTTACGGTGGGCAGAACTCCATCGGCGGTGCACCGCTTCGGTTAACCGGAGCTGTACAGGTCGTCGCCAGATAAAAAGACAAGCTCGAACACGGGGAGCGCTATGGGAGCGAAAGACCGACGAGGTTTTGAAAAACCAACGCTAAGGAAAGGAACTGGAAAACTGAAAACGTACCGGGGTTGCCGAAATTCAGCTCAAGTCCCAACCGACCGAGGAAAGGCAGTCCTCCGAGGAGCTGGCCGAGCAGCTCAAGATCGCCGAGTAGCGCTTGAATCAGAGCGAGAGTCTAACCGGACAGATTGTTCCTGCAAAAAAGAGCAGCAAAATACAAGGACGAACAGGAAACCAAGAGCAAGGCGAACAGCGCTAGAAAGTTTTAGAAAAAACCGGTTGAACGCCAGCCTAACTCCCAGCCCCCGTTATACAACTGCTCGAAAACCTGAGTTTACGAATTCGAACAGGTGTACAAGCAAAAGAGCGACACCCTAGCCCCCGGCACGAATGATGCATGAAGACCTGAGTTTGCGAATTCAAGCATGTGCGTAGAGAGATAGAGCGACACCCGTATTCTGATCGACTCGTTCCAGAAACTACTCGTTAACGTAAGTTAGGCGATTCCGAAGGTAACCGAACATGGAAAGTGCCTCTGCCGCGGAGGGCTTACGAGAGCAGGCTTTGCCAAGTGGTTGTGTCGTGAGCGGTAAGTGCTTCTGCCGCGGAGGGCTTACGAGCGAGCTTAGCCGCAAAATTTGGATGCCGTGTTACGCAACTCTGAGTTTAGAAACTTGTTGAAGCTAGATACAGGCAGGGAAAACCTTAAGATTGCGGAGCCAAGAGTTCGCAAGACCGGGCAGCAATCAAGTGTTACCAGAGAGTAAGGTAGTCTGAGAAGACGAGTGGTGAGAAGGGCCGCAGGGGGGCCGCGAACATTCGTCGTTCAATGGGTTGAACTTTACATGGCAGCCCGAGAGACTTGGACGAACTAAGGAGCGAAATTTGAGAAAAAACGCGAAGCTAGGAAATGAAAGATCTACACGAGGAACTTACGAAGCTGGTCGATGTTTCAAGTCTTTGGTCGACTCTCTCCCATCATCCTTTGTCGGTGAACAGCCCCGTGATTCGGAAGGAGTTTTGATCCAGTCCCCGAGCACGGAGCTCGTCGTGGGGACCAGACGCGCGTCCCGGGCGAAGAGCTGCCCGGCGCGAAGTTGATCCAGTCCCCGAGCACGGAGCTCGTTGCAGGGACTAGACGCGCGCTCCGGGCGAAGAGCTGTCCGGTGCGAAGAGATTCAGTCCCCGAGCACGGAGCTCGGAACCAGATCTGGAAGACGATCAAGATCGAAGGGATCGATCCGATCTGACAGGGGATGCGGCATCCTGCCCTTCTGAGTCATGGCTCTCAGGAAGATTTTTCTGGTCGCTGATAGAGTTCGACATGCTCGATCTGCTGATCCCCACGGACGGTGCCAACAGTTTTAGAAAAAACACGACAAGGACGACCTACCCGCACAAGACATAATTTTTTCCGGGCACGCCCCCCGATAGCGCTAGTGTCACCTCGGCGAATGCGGAACCGACGTTAGGAGTGCCCATTGCGATGAGAATCGCCTTACGGTGGGCAGGACTCCGTTGGTGTTGCATTGTTCGAATTACCGTGCAAGGAAGGGCGTAGCATGGATAAAAAAGGCGTGTCGCGGCAAGTGCAGCCCAGCGTGGCTAAGACCGCTAACGTGGAAGGCGATCGGGACCTTAGCCACGAGCAAAAAGCGTGCGGCGAAATCTTATCCGGGCATGGACCCGTGCAGCGTTAGTGTCGCCTCGGCGGACGGAACAGCGCCAGAGTGCCGTTCGCGATGAGAATCGGCTTATGGTGGGCAGGACTCCGTTGGTGGTGCACCGCTTCGGTTAACCGGAGCTGTACAGGTCGTCGCCAGATAAAAAGACATGCTCGCACTCGGGAAGCGCTACGGGAGCGCCAACTGTCGACGGTTGGGATATTGACCCAAGTCAACTAAGGTTCTTTAAAAAGGGAGATAGGAGACACGCCGAACAGAGCGAACATCAACCAGCAACGAACAGGGAGACAAGGGTTTTTATCCTGGTTCAGGCCTCTCGGGAGAGATAATAGCCCTACGTCCAGCCTTTCTTATATATCAAAGATGATTACAAGAGGTGGCTCGGCGAGACGAACAAGTCTCGGCGAGATTATGGGTGTACAGGAAGTATTATGCGACAATGCGATGTCTCTTGGCCCCACTATACGCCGTAGGGGTCTTGTTTATATAGTGTTGAGCAAACCGACCTATCAAGAGATAATCGGGCCGGGCTAACCACGAGGTCGTAACGAACTCGACGTGCCAAATACATCCCGAGATAGATAAGGCATACTCCAATTCTTGGGGATCACGACTTCTATTCCAATCCGGGAAACCAACGTCCGGGTCTTCACGTAGCCGTGCAGAACTCTTGTTCCAGTCGGACTCAAACACGAATCCTAGGCCGTTCGCACCGTGCGGCCGTGGGAAAGTCGTTTCGGGGATGCACATGGGCATGATAGAACCTTCTAGGAAGATGGGCCCTGGTAGGCTGTTCGAATGGGCCGTCAGGGAGTGGACCATGGCAATGGGCCGTGATTTTATCCCCGACATTTGTAATTTAATAAATTACAATGAAAATAATTAGTAAGATAAATTCTTATATGTAAATAATTGTTTTTAAAAAATTCAGGGATTTTCATATAGAAAAATAATAGAAATTATTTTAACTAGCCTCTCTTTTTAAATAAAAACTTGGTACATTCTAATATTTATTAGGATGTCACATCTTCCAAGGTCATGAGACAAAGAGAGTCTGATGGAGGTGGTGGAGTATTTTCAGCAATAGCAAGACCCGTAAGCCCCTTGGATCTTGAGTTGTCATCAGAGGAAGTGTCATCACTTGAGTTCTAATCATCGATTATACCCACTATCAAACAAAAGCTTGTCGCTTTCCTTCTTTTGAGTATCTCTTTAACTTGTACTTCTTTGGGGACCTCTTCTTCTATTTTCTTTGACTTTTATCATAACTTTCTTCATCTTCACCCTTATACCTTTGCTTATCTTATTCTTCTTCTCACATTGGGCAGCAATATGACCATTTTTCATTGTATATATGACAAATCATATTGGAAAAAGGATATTTCTTGGATTGAGATGAAGATGATCTTTTATCACCAAACTTGAGCTTCTTCATTAACTTGCCAGCACGACTCATGAGAATTGCTAACTCTTTGACGTTCTCATCAGCATCATCATTTGACACCTCTTCATCTTCACTTTCTTCAACGTCTTTGCCTTTTGCCTTGAGGGCAATGCTTTTCTTCTTAATTGTCTCATCCTCATCATCTTGAATAACAAGTTCATGTGCCGTAAGTCTACCCAAGAGATCGGTTGGCGTGGTGGTTTGAACAACAACGCTGTTTGAGAGATATGCGACCAAATCACAGTACTTCTTGGGAAGCACGTGTATCATGTTTCGGCAAACCTCCACATTAGTGATGTTTGACTCCAATCCCTTGAGTTCATTAACGATATGATTAAGCATGGTAAACATGTCATTTGCACATTCATTAGGAAGCATATTAAATTGATAAAATTTTTCACGAACAACGGTCTGAAAATTTGGCTATAAGACTAGCTCAGGGAAGTGGAGCGGCGCAGGATCCCTCAAGGCCTCAATAGTTGTAGGACATCACCACGGCGACACCGTCGATCCTCCATGGCGTCAGGTATAAAGGTGTCGAGGAGCATCTCTTGCGGCTGGCGACACAAGTAAACCTGCTAATGGTCTAGAAACGAGCCCCAAACCATTCCATGAAGCAATGCCAACCCAGTCCAATCCGTACCCACTATCTCTTTTCCCAAACCCAAACCTAACCGAATTGTGTACTAATTAAAACCAAACCAAATTGGACCCGATTGCTCAAACCGGCTTGAAACCATTTCAAAACCGTTTTCAGGACACGGTTTAAAGTGGAGCTCGCCAAAGACAATAAATGCTTCAAACCAAAATTTGCTCCAATACTTGAACCTACAAATCAACTTTGCAACATGATCAATCGTCTGATCCTTCCAAATTGCAAGAGAGACATGAAGAACACATTCCCGGCATATGGATTTCAATCCATTTTGTTTTATTTCGTAGAACCATTTTCTTAGCCTAATACTTCTAAAATGAGATACATGAAGAAGCAGAGGAGAAGCAAATTTCCTCCAAAAATTTTGGAAGGAGAAGAAGGGATTTTAACCCCCACGCCACTCAATTCATGAGCCTCGTCTCTGCTTATTAATTTCATGAAGTCGATCCACCACGGCGTCGGGGTTGCAATTCTTCTCTCAGATCTTAATTAAGCTCATTTTTACTCATTTGGAATTCTTTTTCATCATTATTAATCTTTTTCTATTCTTTTTCTTTATTTTGTTATGTGCTCTAACCGATTTGCCCCTGCTCTTTTTGCTGGCTTAACCCAACCCGGTTGACTGAGCCATTTGCGGGAAGATCGATCGACACAAGATGAAAAAACAAACAGGTTCATGAGGGCTCAGCCAGAGGATAGGCGGCGACGCGCCCAGCCAGGGGGACGTGACGCCCAGCGCAGGAGGGATCGGCGCCGCGCCCAGCCAGAGGGACGTGACGCCCAGCGCATGGGATACTGCTGTGTGGAGCCCTTCAGGCGCAGGGTAGCGATGCGCTTAGCGGATTGTACAAGCTTATTCATTCTTAGATACAGACATTTCATTACAAGTACACATCCAAGCTTCTTCACCAAGCTCACTGCCGCCTCCAAGCTGCTTGCTCTGCACAGGGACGGACTGCTTCTATTGCACTAGCCCTCCACTCGCCCAACCAAGCAGCATCGCCGGCGAGCCGCATCTCCTGCAGGGGACGGAGCGAGACGAGGGGGGCTGCGTCCGCGCCGCCGTTGCTGCAAGGGACGGAGGGAGAAGAGGGGGAGGGCGCCGCCCCTACGCTGGGGGCTGCCATCCGCGCCGCCGGCTGCCCATCGCGCCGCGCCGTCGCTGGCCGCGTGCGCCGCCGGCCGCCCGTCGCGCCGCGCTGCCTCTCCCCGTCGCCTCTTGGCCCCATCGCACCTTGCTCTCTTTCTTCCCGCGAATGGCTCAGTCAACCGGGTTGGGTTAAGCCAGCAAAAAGAGCAGGGGCAAATCGGTCATAGCACATAACAAAATAAAGAATAAGAATAGAAGAAGATTAATAACTGAAAAAGAATTCCAAATGAGTAAAAATGAGCTTAATGACACTGAGGTAAGAAATTCGGAACCCCGGTGACGTGGTGGATCAAGCTCGCAAAAGTAATGGCGAATTGAGTGGCGTGGGGGTTAAAATCCTGGAGAAGAAGCAGACGTACTTCTGTTCAGAAGTAGTACCTACATAGTCGAATCAATTTTGAAAGGTGCTCCCGTTATGTAAGCAATGCACGGTGCCAGGATCAGCCATGGCCACTTGCCATGGAAAAAAACGAGGAGCCGAGGAGTGTTGGCCGAGCCGTCCATAGGGCGCGCCCGCCGAGCATCCTTAGGCCGTTGGCCCAACGTACAGCATCGGGCTTTAGATCTCTTGGGCCACATCTCCCCCCAAAAAGCTAGCTCAGTGAGAGGGTACACCCTCACCCTTATAAACTATGCTGAGGCCCTCCCCACTTCCAATGTGGGACTATTCCAACAATCTCCCCCTCACACATTGGGCTGAGAATGTCTAGAACCAGACGGGGCACCTAGGCTCTGATACCAATTGTTGGCCGAGCCGCCCACATGGCGCGCCCGCCGAGCATCCCTAGGCCGTTGGCCCAACGTACAGCAGCGGGCTTTAGATCTCTTGGGCCACATCTCCCCCCAAAAAGCTAGCTCAGTGAGAGGGTGCACCCTCACCCTTATAAACCATGATGAGACCCTCCCCACTTCCAATGTGGGACTATTCCAACAAGGAGGAGCTAGCTAGCTTCTCATCGTCGTCGATGTCTCCACCTCAGCCGCCGATGACACCATCGACCAGAGTCCGTCCATCACTGGCAAGTGGCAACCACAAGCTCGTCTCGGCGCGTCCATCACCGACAACCCAAAGGGAGGCCGGCTATGCAGGTTGGTGGCGTCTTCGAGCAGGGTTTCTTTCTTCAGCCCGCCGAGCGTCACGGAGGACAGGACATACCTAAACATTCTCATGCTCGCCGCGGCCGGCGGACAGAACGCCAGAGCGCGTAGGGGGTGTCCGCTTCACTGCGCTGCGTGTAGGGAGCCGACAGCGGCATCAAGCATATGGTTATTCGGCACCGCGCGCCATCAATCGCATAGGGAGCCGCCGCCACCGCCGCGCGCTGTCGATTCACATAGGGAGCCATCGGCGCCGCGTGTGTGAGGAACCGCCGCCCGGCGCCAACACTAAGATTCAAGAGTAACAGGAATTCCTAGCAACGGATCCCTCCCTTAGCGACACGTGTCCACCACCCAGCGCCCAGCAGCTTCCCTTCGCCGGCGCACGCTCCCTGTGCAGAGAAGGAGGAGGAAGGAGGAGGAGCTGACCTCGCGCGCCGCCGCCGTCGACCTCCCGCCGCCGGGTTAGGGAACATGTGGGTTCCTCCGGGTGTAGAGGGAGGTCGGGGGAGGCGGCGGACCGGCGGTGGGAGGGCTTGTCGGGCGGCAGAAAGCGGCATGGCGCCACGAGCAGGGGCGGCGGCGGCGGGCCGGGCGGTGGAGAGGGACCACGCCGTCCCCGTCCGTTAGGGTGGGCGGGTGGCACGGGCAAGGGCAGAGGCGGAGAGGCGGGGCGGCCAGGCGCCGTCGGCGGGGTGGTGGTGGGCGGCGGGGAAGGTGGTGGCGCGGAGGCAGACGCCACGAGGAAGCGAGGCGAGGCGGACGCGGGCGGGCGGAGTGGAGGCCGAGCGAGTGGGGACACGTGGCGGTGGGGTGATTGATCCCGTCGGGGGGCGGGGGCGACGGGATCCCGTCCCCTAGTAGCCCCACAAGAGTAAATTTCAGAAAACCCCATGTTTAGAGGCCAATGTAACACAAAACCACATGTTAAATTTTTTCACCACATAACCACTTTGTCTCCGGGAATTTTCGTTATTTGACACTCAATTCACACGCCTCACTGTATTTGACACCTAATTCGTGAGTCTCTCTGTATTTAACACCGGGCGCACCCATTCCTTCGGTTTTTGACACTCTTCCCATTTTCCATCCATTTTCTTTTCTTTTCTCCATTTCTTTTAAGATTTGACTAAAACACCCCTGCCTAATTATTCCTTTTAACCATTTCTTTTTGGACTCGTACGTGACGCTGGCTACTCCATTTCTTTTTGGATTTCTACACACCCTAATTATTCCTTTACTTGCTGCTCGTGATTTCCTAATTATTCCTTTGCTTCCTGCTCGTATATGGTGCTGATGTTGCTTCTCTTAATTACACTAATAATTGTACTAATCAGCGTGTGTTGCTGCTGATACTTTTTAGTCCTTTTTTTTACAACTGAATATATATTAAATTATTGCACAATTCAGCACGATGATAATCGAACTTATTACACATCAAACATGACAGCATGAACATATAACTTATTGGACAATACGTCGAAAAATGAACCATAATATCAAATTTCCAAGCTAACATGGCTTGGTTACCAATTCATCCAAAACATAAATAATGTCCAAGCTAACATGGCTTGGTTACCAAAACATTCAAAACATCCAACATTTAGCCAACATTCACTTAAACAAAAAGACGCATTATGCGAATAAGGAATGTCATTGCATTCATTTTTTCCTTTTTCTTGAGTCAGCTTTTTATTAATGGACATGGTTACTTGCTGACTTGTCCCCTCCTCACGAGCCAAAGCCAATTGCCTAAGTAAAAAAATGATATTGCAAATGTAAGCTTTCTTGGGAGTGAACAAAAGCAATCTAAGTACACGATCATCATTTACCACCTTCTTGTGACAGGCCCAAGACTAATATTGCTCAAATTATTCGTTGCCACCCTCTGCCTTGTAGGTGTACTTGTCCCCTCCTCAATATAGCCATAGCTGATTGCCTTACCAAAATAGAATGGTATATAACTATATAAGATTACTTGAACGTGATCAAAAACAAACTAAGAATATGATTTACCACCTTCTTGTGACAGGTCCAAGACTAATATTGCTCAAATCATTTGTTGCCACCCTCTGCCTTGTAGGTGTACGTGTCCCCTCCTCAATAGCCATAGCCAATTGCCTTACCAAAATAGAATATAGAATGGTATATCAGATTACTTGAACGTACTTGAAGGAGCCATAGCCAATTGCCAATTGCCTTACCGTAAGAATCCATCTCGGCGCCAATCAGAGCAGCACCACCGGAGCTTGGAGGAGGAGGCGGTGCGGGCGTCTGGAGGGGCGACGGCGGGGATCCCAGCGGCGGCGTGGGAGGGAGGCGGCGACGGCGTTGGAGGCGAGCCGGCCACAGCTTGAGGGGCGTCGGCGGGGATCCCAGCGGTGGCGTGGGAGCGAGGAGGCGACGGCGTAGGAGGCGAGCCGGCCACAGCTTGAGGGGCGGCGGCGGGGATCGGGAGGGCTGACGGCGTGGGAGGCGAGGAGGCCGTGGCTTGAGGGGCGGCGGCGGCGTGGGAACGAGGCGGCCGCGCCACCTACTGGAAAAAAAAGAAACGGGTAAAAGAGATTATGGCCAGGGTAATTTGGTAAATTACTTAAAAATGTAAAAGAAATGGAGAAAAGAAAAGAAAATGGATGGAAAATAGGAAGAGTGTCAAAAACCGAAGGAATTGGTGGGCCCGGTGTTAAATACCGAGAGACGCACGAATTAGGTGTCAACTGTCAAATACAGTGAGCCGTGTGAATTGAGTGTCAAATAACGAAAATTCCCCTTGACTCCAATCCATTTAACACAATACCACAGGTTTTAGAGATAAACCTTGCTCCGTCTCATTGGACCCATCTGTTGGCTGTTGCCGCGTCGGCGTGCCTCCTAGTCCTTGCGCTCTGCATCGCGCCCCTCCCGGCCATCGCTCCGGCTTCCTCTTTCGTCTTTCATGATAACCAGCCTGCGAGGGACAGAGGCCCCTTGACGCCGACAACCAGAGGAGCTGCTCGCTGTGATGTGTGACAGACGAGCTCGTCCAGCGCATCCTCTGCACAACTGATGGATCTCGATAGCCAAGACGTACAAGCCACTGCTAGTTCGTCAGATCATGAAACAAGAAATGAAAGAATGATTATGCAGTGAATTCTGACGTTGTTAGACGATTCCATGCAGAGACGGCTTGTTTATTTGATTTCACATCATCAATGGAAAATATACAAATGGCAAATATACAAAGAATGATTATACAGGCCCTGCCAAGGTTGACAACAAATGGCAATTCCATCTTTAGCCCTGTCAGATGCAGATTAATCTCTTTTGTTTCTAACTTGTTTGTAACTGACTCCTGCCCTTTGCTCCAAAAAAAAAAAAAAAAAAACTTGTTTGTAACTGACGTTGTGCATCCGGTGTGTGTTAATGCAGTTTGGCAAAGCTTTGTATATGATTTTGGTCATGTATGAGCTTGTATGCTTCAGTTTGCTAATAAATGAAAATGGTTGCTGATTAATGGCATTGTTCAAAGATTCTAGTTGTTACTAATCGGCGTTTTCATCGGTACAAGGCATTTAACTTGATCCAGCAACTGTTTATACTTGTAATTTTGTCCATAGATTGTCCTAATCTGCTCTTTCATTGTTACACTATTTTTTTTAGCAGGAGTAATTTGTTTTGGGTTTGTTTTTTTCTTGGAATGGAGCATACAATCACCACGCAATCTACCAGCTGGAAGAACAGTTTAACAACAAATTGATGGATGAATGCCTGAATCCAAAACTAAAAAGATAGGAGAAAACGAAGAGTCACAGCATGAATGTATCCCACAAACAAGGCTGCAGGCATGTGTTACAATTTCACAATCTGAACAGCTCAACTCCAAAATGTACTGAATTACAATTTCCTTAATTTCTTCATATGACTGCTGCAACCATCAACTGGATTGATCCATTTTTCCATTAAAGAACGCATATTACTTGCAATTCAATTCAGAACAAGGTGATGTTCAGGAAAATTGATGGTCTTTACCTAATGTAATTTCCTTCGTCTCCCTGCTTTGCAGGGTTGCCATTGCTGCTAGAGGAAGCCGGAACGTCGCCTAGGATCTGTTGGAAATATTAGGAATTTTCTCAAGTTCTTAATCCACAAAATTAGGTAAATCAAAATTAACCAATTGAATATTTCAAGTTCATAACCAAAGGTACTAGATAATAACGAATTATCTATCTCATACACAAAGGCTAATGAACAAGAAACAAGCCAAATAAAGGCACGGTATAAACAAATATACCCTTGAGCGGTGCCACCATCGCATTGCGCAGCGCAGCGGAACAATGACTTGTTCATTGTTGTTCGCCATAATGATCGTGTAGACGATCACAAGTTATTGCGATGAAGTGTTGATGCGATGTAGAGATCGATCTGATCGAGCGTCGGTCTGATCAGTGTAGATGTCACAGTGCCTCCTCAATGATCCAGGGCGAAGAACTTCGGCGATCGCGTGGTCGCTTCCAAAAACCTTATCGGCCTTCTATCCCGCGGGATCTCGAGAAGGACGAGGTTCCGAGGTGCTCCCTCCGCTCCTTGTGCGCGCAAGGAAGCAGGCGCGGAATGCAAAGCAGCGGCCTTCATGATGAAAGAATGGAATGTGTGGGAGAGAGACTCTCTTGAGGCGAGCCTTTTTCACATAGCGAGGAGCTCATGCTTTTATAGGCGCCAGAAGAGAAGGTTAAATCGAACACAGGCGCCATCAAGCACTAGTAACAGACGTCATTACATCGGCCATTAAGTCGTCTGTTACGTAGCGGACGTCATTACACCAACCATTAAGTCGCTTATTCACGAGAGGTCGCCGTGCTCGGGGTGAGGTCGCCTGCTCGAGAGAGATCGCCGTGCTCGGGAGAGCTCGCCCGACTCGAGGAGAGATCGCCTGCCTCGCTTCGGCTCGAGGAGAGCTCGCCTGCGCCGAGGAGAGGTCGCCCGGCTCGGGAGAGCTCGCCTGTGCTCGACACGCCACGCCCACGCCTTTCTCTTTTCTCTCTTTTCTTAATTGGGAGAACCACAATCCAACTATTTAAGTTGAGATATTCTCCTCCCAATTTCCTGTACGGTTTAGTATTAAATGGGCCTCTTGGAATTTCTATTAAAATAATTAAATGGGTCAACCCCATAATTATTCTAACAGGATCAGCCACGTAAGGCGGCGCGCGGCAACAGGGTCGACGCATGCCCTAAAAATCCCAAGAGCGCCCTCATCCCGGGAGCGGGGGGGCGTCCCGCGCGCCTCTCGTCGTACGCGTGTCCCCGCGTCGCCATTCGATCGAGACGACCATTTACGCATTCTCGGCTTCACCTCGCGCCTGGTCGCATGTTCGGCTCGGCTCGATGCGAACGCCGAATCCCCAATTCCTCTCGCAACCACCGGCCACCGCAATTCCCCTCCCTCCGTCCA
Organism: Raddia guianensis; assembly: GCA_036346415.1. Taxonomy (NCBI): domain Eukaryota; kingdom Viridiplantae; phylum Streptophyta; class Magnoliopsida; order Poales; family Poaceae; genus Raddia; species Raddia guianensis. The sequence goes on along the minus strand of CM070542.1, from coordinate 49,993,392 downwards.
AACCCTATCGCCTCTTGCTCACCGGCTTCGATGCCTCTGCCGCCCCATCCCTTCACATCCACGCTACCCCGCATGCTGCCCTCGACATGCACCATCCTCGAACTCCCGCCGGCCGTCCTCTCCTTGTCGGCGGTGGTGCCCCCATTGGCACGACCGGCGAGCACCAGGGCGATGCTGTCCTCGCCTTGGCGCCGCCGCCTCAGCGCCCTCGCCTCCCCACCCGTGTCCAAGGATTTGTGCATCTTTCGTTCTGTTCCAGTGATTATTGGTTGTCTAAGATGAAGAAGAAGAGTTGTCCTGGGGTCTCTACCTGTGATCTTCAGCATAATCTCTCCAAGATGCTCATTCTCTGTCTCTGCATTTGTTTAGATTGAAAGAGAATATATCCTCCAAGTCGCGCCTTCGTCCGCCGGCACGAGCACCCACTCCATCGTCCGCCACCACCCCACCACCCCACAAGCGCGCGATCGGCCACCACGACACGCGCTGGCCACTTTGCAGCACCCAAAGACTACAGAATCGTGAATAGTTTGAGTGCCAAAACGTAATTCGGCGGCCATAAATTTCCCGTCGAAACAGTTTGAGCTCTCTCGACGGCCATACGTAGACCGTCGATACATACGACTATGACACAATAGTATCGACGGCTAAAAGTAAAACCATCGAGTAAGTATACCATGACGTTAAGTCAACCAAACGGCGTTATCTTTCTCGACGGCTATACGTTAGGCCGTCGATACTATATTTTTAAATTTACTATTTTCCTCCTATATCTTGCGCTTTAATTGATATTAATTATTTTTAAAGCACAAAAATAAATGTAACAATTTTTCCAAGTTACAACATTTGATAAGTTTTGATTGATATTTGAAATTGTAATTTTCAAATAAAAGTTTTATGTGTAGTAACTAACGGAAAAACCTATATCATCGATAACCTATAACTTAGCGGAAAACATCCCATTCAATGTGCTCGTCGCGTTAGATGCTTAGTTTTTTTTAATTTTTTCTTTGTTGATTGTTGTTGATACACAAACGTCAACGCATTATTTTTGAGGTGAAATTTTTTTGTTTTGTAATTTTAAAAATCAAATTTGTGTAGTTGACAATTTAGTATCGATGGTTTTTGAGGAACCGTCGAGTTACGGGCAAATCAGTGTCGACGGCGGAGTTAAAACCGTCGATTCAGAAGCTTGCGGGGAACATAGTTTCGACGGCAATACTAGAACCGTCGATTAAATGTTTCACTGTATCGACCGCCCCGGTGGAACCGTCGACACAGGTGACTGCAGGCCTCATAGTTTCGACGGCTGAAGTTTAACCGTCGATTTAGGTCATGTACGTGTCGACGGTTGACCTAGGACCGTCGAGTCAGGTAATGTGTATCGACGGTTAACTTATAACCGTCGAGTGAGGTCTATCGGTGTCGACGGTTTTGTTATGGCCGTCGATATAGTGTCTATTTTAACACCCAGCGTTTGGACTTAGGCACATTAGTGCCTAAGTCCCCGCCGCGCCAGCGTGTTAAATGCCCGCCGCCGCCGCCGCTTCGCCGCCGCCGCCGCCGTCGCCTGCCGCCGCCGCTAGCCAGCGCCGCCGCTGTCGCCACGCCGCCGCCGCCTCTGGTCACGCCGCCGACGTCCACAAGCGGCCGCCGCCGCCTCTGCGCCGCCGCTTCCGCCGCCGCCGCCTCTCCCGCCGCCGCCGCCTCTGCCCAGCTGCCGCCGCCTCTCCCGCTTGCCGCGGCCATGCCGCCCGCCGCCGCCTCCCCCCGCCGCCTCTTCCCGCTTGCCGCCGCCAACGCCAGACGTCGGCCCGCCGCCTCTGCCGCTGCCCCAACGCCGCATCGGCCCGGCCCTCTCTGCCGCCGCCCCCTCGGCCCCTTCGCCTCTGCCTCTGTCCCCTCGGCCCGCACGCCGCCACCGCCGCCTCGCTTGCGCCACTGCCGCTGCCGTTCCTCCGCCGCCTCGCTTGCGCCACTGCCGTTGCCTTCCACATATCCGACGCTGTCCCATCGTTGACCGTCGACGTACGAGGTAACGATGGTTTTTTTTTCTGTACTTGCTCTGTAGTGTCGACGGCCATGCATGATTAGTCGATACTAATTTAGATTTAATTAATGTATTATGGACATAATAAAAAATATAAATAAATGTAGAAAATATAAATAAATTAATTAAATGTATAGTAATAAATTTTTCTTTATTCTTTTGTAGTGTATTACGTTGATTAATTTAGGTAATTATTTAATAAATAAAATAAAATAAAAACAAAATAAATTGTTTTAGTAAATGAGGAAAAAATTTGTGAAATACTGAAATTTAATAAAAAATATATTTCAAATAATTTATTGCCTTTGATTGTTGATTGATTATTAATTAGTAAATGCTATTTATTATCTTATTTAGTTAAGTAATTTATTAGGCTTACTAATTTTTTGTCGCATTTGTATTTTTCGATTGTGACCTAGCCAGACGTCACCCGTTCGAAGCAAAGACAACTCGTATGGAACCTGAACGGTGATTCGTTTTGTTTTCATACGAGATGTGATAAGCGTTCGAATTGTCCATGGATCGCCATCGTAGGCGTCGGTGGGCTGACCCACGAATAACCGTTCAAGCGAAATTCATTGCGACACTGTTGAGTTCGAGACGTGAATTTCGACGGCATAATCCTAAGAGGTTCTCCTGTGCATAACATAAGTGCCCGATGGTTTTAATAACCCTTCTGGGCCATCATTGCACTGGAGAACCCTTAGGGTTATGCTGTCGAAATTTCGTCTCGAACCCATCGGTGTCGCAATGAATTTTGCTCGAACGATCATTAAATGGTTTAGAAGCTTTCCTAAGCTGTTATGAAACCTCCTTTGAAATGACGCATGCCTACCATAGATGGAAGAACAAAGAAGTTGGATGTACGATGGATGGCAACCTAATGGACAACACACGGATGAATGGTACGAAAAGACCGATGAATTCGTGACTCATGCTTTCCAGCATGCGTCAGACGTTACCTTTAAGGTGACATGTCCTTGTGCTGAGTGTGGAAATTGTCGAAAGAGAACCCGTGATCAGATGGAGCTTGATCTATATAAACATGGTTACAAAGCCGCGTACCATCGGTGGGTATATCATGGGAAGAGTCGCCGTCTTTGCGTCGCACCACCCTAATCGTGCCCGATGAAGGTTTTGATGAAATCGACCGGGTGAATGAGTTGATGGAAGACTTTGGTCATAATTTCGAAGAGGAGGAGGCACCCACGTTTGTGTCCAATTTCATGGGGCTGGTTGAGTCTGCCAAACAACCGTTGCACGATGGAACCACAGTAGCATTGCTGTCTGTTGTGGCTCGGATGATGGCTATAAAATGCAAGTATAATTTCTCGATTAATTGTTTTGTGAGCTCGTCTCGTTGTGGTCGATGTTCTTCCTCAAGGTCATAAGATGCCACCTACTTGGTATGAGTGCAAGAAACTTATAAGTGGATTAGGAATGCCATATGAGAAAATACACTACTGTCCCAATCATTGTATGTTATATTACAAGGATGATGCCGATAAGCGTGCTTGCGATAAATGTGGAGAGTCAAGATACGTGGAGATGAGACGACGCCGATGGAAGAAAGAGATGGATAAAGCGTGGCGAGAAAAGTGCTTCACACTTCCCATTGACAAAACGTCTTCAACGATGTTTCTTAATCAAGAAAGCGGCACGGCAGATGAGGTGGCACAAAGAGGGTAAAAGGGCGAAAGGTGATGTCATGGTTCATCCATCGGATGGGGAAGCGTGAAACATTTTGATCGAGGCATCTGTTTTTGCAATGGAACCAAGAAATGTCGTCTTGCGATCGCAACAGATGGATTCACGCCGTTCAATATGAATGCCGCGTCGTATTCTTGTTGGCCAGTTTTTACCATGCCTCATTGAGGAGATAATTGAGTTAGTCTTCGAGGGAAGTAAAGAATTATCGATTGTCTTATTTCGTTGCGATTGGTTCGATCCTATCAAAGGGGTGAGGCGTCGACCTCAATTAGGAATGGTGGAAGTGAAACACACCTCGAGATTAAAAGGGTATGATCCTTTTATCCTTCCTAACCAAGCAGAACAAGTATATTACCTACCTTATCCATGTAGTAAACCAATAGAAGGTAGTACTAAACGAGATGAGAAAGACTTGAAGTCTTGGTGGGTTGTATACAAAGTTCGAAGACCTGGAAGGTTATCCACTCCAACGTCCGATGACTATCATCATCCAATACAAGAACAACGTACGAACGGCAATTTCGTGATTGATATTGGTCATGGGCTAGATAATCTAACAGCCACAATTGATGATGATGTCGATGAAGAAGTTAACCCACCCAATGGCACGGGCGACATCAAGGAACCTATGAACGATCCTCTCGATGTTGATGACACATACTTCTAACTTGAGGTTATTAATTATGCATATTTAAATTTACTTCATAATTTATTATTCTTCGCTAACATTACTTTATCTGTAGGATGGCACGACGACAGTTCAGGAGGAGCACCTCCGAGGAGGACGTGGACGACCGTGAGGATACACCGGGTTCTGTCGGTGAGGGCGGACACTACTCCGATGAGGAGATGGCCGTCACTGAGGAGTCTGGGGCCGGCGATGCGGACACGCCGGGCTCTAGTCAGGCATCAAAGAAGAAGAGGGGGCCGAACAAGATGCCCAAGGCACCAAGAAATCCGGCGGATCGGATTCTGATCGAGATTGATGGGGATAGGTATGTTCTTCTAACTGTGAACTGTCTTATTACTAATGCAAAATACTAACTCCGTTATTTCTATTATTCGTAGCAACATGTCCTGTGTCCATCCCAGAAAGGACCACACTCAGCCAGGTCCCGCGCTTGGGATACTGATCAGACAGTATTACCCTGGGATGGTCGGAGAGGAGGGGGCATCCCACTCGGCTTACTCCTGGGATGATTACAAGGTCGCCGAAACACGGTGACAAAGACACCGCCGAGGAGATTAAGCGGGAGTTTTGGGTAAGTTTGAACACATCTCTATTTTATCATTTGTCGAAAGGGTATTTACTGACACACTTGTTTGTAGCTTAGGTACCGTCCTCGTGCAGGGTTGGAGGAGGCCGACTTTGACCCGGTGATAGATGAAGTGCTAAGCGAAGGTGCAGGATCGATGTGCAGGGGCACGAGTCTCGGCGATCGAGGACTTCTCTGGTAATCACTTAGACAATTTCTATTTTGTATATATTTCTAACGCACAATAAATTTTAATTTTGACAGAGAGAGCACGGTGAGAGGGTCGGCAGCTCTTTTGCTCGGACGAAGTACCTCACAGCGCCGCAGTATCTCACCGTTCGGCCAGATTGGGCCTCGAACGTCCCGGATGCATGGGAGGCCCTGGCCAACCATTGGGCCAGCTAGGAGTTCCGTGACAGGTCCAAACAAATAAGAAGAACCATGCGATGAAAGGCGGCGGACTACCGTCGGCAAGATGTCCTTCGCTCAGCTTAGAAAGAAAATGGTAATCTTCTTTATTTCCTATTAGGAGCTTTGTTTTCGAACTCAAAATCATAATTTCTTTACTTTGTTCTGCAGGCCATCGCCATGGGCATTGCCTCCTTGGTACAAGTACTTCAGTAGGGGCCACTCGTGCAAAAATAAGGATGGTTCTATGGGACCCTGGACCCGATTCTTTGCAATGAGAGGTACGTAAATTATTGATACCGAGTTTTGACTTAATGTGATATTCAACTATTCTGTACATTTTACACTTCCACATAGGCACGCTACAAGGAAGCTTATGCTTGAGAAGCATGGGCAAGAGAAGAACCCGGAGGATGAGCACTGGACCCGTGCTCATTCATCAAACTATGGGTGGGAAGGCTCACGGGCGGTTGGCGATCGGTCGAGATCACTGAGGTAGGCTTTATTTACATTAAAAGTTAACTAAGTTAAAATTTTTAACTACTGATAAAACTTTGTTATAGGTCTGAGGATTACATACCCGCTGTGCTAGCTGGGCACACACAGGCCGAGAGTCGACGCGCCTTCGAGTCCAGACTCGAGAGGGAGAGGAGGAGGAGCGAGAAGAGAACAGTGATGATGCAGCGATCGAGAGAGCCTGAGGACTATGAGGAGGCGCGAAAGAGGCAAGAGGAGGAGATGGCTCAACAGCACGCGGAGTTCGAGGCAAGGTTCGCCTATTTGGATAACCTATCTCGACTAGCTGGGGTATGCACTTAAACTCTAAATATTCCGTCAGATAGATCTTACCATTCGATTCACACGTCTTATGCCAAATGTGTTTTAGGTGGCCCAAGCGGGACTAGTGGCGGTCCGGGGTTCTCGGTCCACCACCAGTGTCGTGGTGGATTCGGGCACCACCTCCCTACCAGAGCTACTACGGGGCCGCCACCTCCTCATCACTAAGCTCAGACAATGCCCACCCCCAAATAGTGACTCGTGGGCCCGGCTCGCCCACATGGTGGTTACCGTCACGTTCTGAAACGTAAGTCATTCTACCTTAAAATATGTGTTTTGCTTTATTTCAACACATACCATTTACTAATAAGTCTAAATTTGTTTTAAGGGTTCGGTTCTGCTTTGCCAGAAGCTCATCTTGCGGCGAGGGGACACATCGGCGGTCGGAGGCCGACTTTGTCAACAACTTTGCTCGATGGCGCTCCCCGTTGTTTACCCAAATTGTCCCTACCCCTTCAGCGATCCTCCGTCCAAATGAGCACTAGGTGACTAGCTAGTCGATTTATATATATGTTTTGGTTATTATGCGGTTGTGATTGCAATATTGTACATATGTGTATGTCGTCATGGACTTTTGGAGCTGTTTGGATCGTTTGGTGGGTAATATATGTGAACCGTGCTTTTATATATTTGAGTGTATTTGAGCTATCAATTGTGATCTTATCGCATATGGGTGCGACGAATGGGATATATCGCATTGTGGGGTTTTGGGTATCTGGTCTGTAACAAGTTCTTTGGGCAAAGCAATTCTTGCAATTTTCTAGATTTTTTTACAAAATTAAAACAATTTTTTTTTCATGCAAAGAAGTAGTCTCGACGGCCGCAATAAAGCCGTCGACACAATGATACATCATGACGAGTATCGATTGTCCTAAGTCGGCGATCGACCACGATTCTCACTGAACGCGAGTATCGACAATCAGAATTTGGCCGTCGATACTACATAATCATGTCGACGGTTTAAATTCGCCGTCGAGATTACGTGACTAGGGACTAGCTGGGATGGTGGGCCCTTTTAGTAATCGCGACGGTGGCAATCGGCCGTCGAGACTATTCGGTTGGAACGATGTGGCGTCATTTGAGATTCACTCGACGGTTACTTTCTAAGCCGTCGATATAAGTTCACTCGGCGGTTTGAACCGTCGTCTGATTGACTGTCTCGGCGGAGTTATCTCGACGGCTGATTCTCGACGGCTGGCCGTCGATACAAATGTTCCCCGACAGCTTGTTCCCATTATTCGACGGTTTTGGCACTCGAAACTGTTGCCGTTTCCTGTAGTGCAGGTCCTTGCCGGCGGCGAGGAGGCGAAGCATAACCAAGACGTCGGGCACCCTGTCCACCGTTGGGCGCACGCCCTACCTGTAACATCCAATTTTTGAGCCTTTTTAAAATTTATCTTGAGATTGCAACTTTTACAAAATTTATAAATAAATTTTGTGAGATGAATTGTGGTCTGAAAATATTTTCCTACAAACTACTTTTAAAATCAAATGTGGACATTAAAGCTCCAACTATTTTCTTCTACGCTAAACATTATGTTCCAAAATTTCAAAAGTTAAATCTCAGAGAAAGAATAATATTTTCAAGTTGAGGAGAGCTATTTTCAGATTTCAAATAATATTTTTGGTTGGTGAATAGTGCTGTTTTGCTATTAAAGGGACTTTAAAACCCATTTTTGCTTCGGACCGAATTCAATTCCTCCTGGCCCAGACCAGCCCAGCGCCCTCCCCATCTCTTCCTTCCTCCAGCCACCTCTCCTCAGTTCATCTCTCTCTCTCTCTCTCTCTCTCTCTCTCTCTCTCTCTCTCTCTCTCTCTCTCTCTGACAGGGCCATGGCCGCCGCCACCAGGGGGAGTCCGAGCGCGAGTCGAGCCCGTGCCATGTCTCGTCTGTGCCACCCCATGACCACTCCCGTGCGCCGCCACCACCGTGTGCCGCCGCCATCCGAAACCGCCCCACGCCGCCGCCAGATCCAACGGCGCCGGGGGGCGCGCCTCCCCCTCTCCCGATCAACGCATCCCCATTGGAGGAGAAGCGCGCCGTATGCCCGAGCTCTCTCGTCATTGCAAATAATCCAAAGTATTAGGGAAAATTTTCCTCATACTATTAAAATGAACGTGTCTTTCCAAAATACCATCCAAAGAAACCGCAGTTCCAAAGTACCACCTCCGTCAGCTATGTTACACCTAAAATAGCATCACCGTTACTTCTCCCACTAGTACCTTCCCATTCAGTCCCAACACCAGTCAAAATCCCCAACCCACATTCAAAATCCCCAAAATCAACGAGGTAATCGCCTGCTTCCCCGCCGGTCGTCCCCTGGAGACCTCGACGTGCGGCCGCCCTCGAAGACCTCGACGCGCGGCCGCCCCTCGAAGACCTCGCTGCGCGGCCGGCCGGCGACCTCAACGTCGGCTTCTTCCCCAAATTGCCAGCGACCAGGTGATGCCTTCTCTACATCAAGTTGCCGGGCACATGGACTGCTCTTCAACTCATCACCAAACCATGGTCGATCGGCTTGGATGCGGCTCCCGCTGGCCGGTGCCCTCATGAGTTCTTTCATTTTCTGTAGTTGAATCGATGTTCTATCATGCGAATTCTTCAAGTGCCTTCACAAATTCTTTGATTTTCTCTAGCTGATTCCCAGGGTTTTGTCAAATTTTTGTATGCTTTTGAGACTTGGATTCAAACATTTCTTAGCTTTGGATGGATCATGGATGCAGTCCTATGGCATTTGCTTCTTTTTTCTACTTTTCATCTTCTTGTATGTTAAATTTATAACAAATCAAGGAGCAATATACAGCTTTGTTAGCTTTTTCTATTCTTAGCTTTGGATGGATCATGGATGCAGTCCGGCCAGCTATGTGAAATATTGTTTATCTCTGCTGCCGTTACCTGCTGCTAGCTTCATTAGTGTTTAATGGTATTTTGGAGTAGATTAGCTAACATGAGGTGGTATTTTGGAACTGGAGTCCCTTTGAGTGGTATTTTGGAAAGACCCATTTAACTTAATGGCACCAAGGCAATTCTCCCGAAGCACAGAGAGTCTTGGGAGCCATGATTCGATCTCTGAAAAGAATCTTCGTCTCTCTCCTCTCTCGTCTCTGAAAGTGACCTGTTGGTCAAGACCTACCAGTCAGATTAAGTGGAGACGTACTCCCAGAGTATGCCTCCACCAGGAGAGCCTCCCCCCCCCCAGCCTGCCCAGCCGCGTGGGTCGTCCCAACTGTGGGCCGAAGCCCATTAGTGCTCATTCGAGGTCGTCAGTGGAGTCAGGTGATCTGGTAACAGGGAGGGACATGCGTACGGCAACGAGCGTGAGGGACCACGCACTCGTCCCTCGCGCGCGGGACGCCCCCTGTACTGATCTCGATCCCATCCCTGTGAACCGAGAGGTGGGTCCATGTGAGATGGAGCAAGCTTGCCATGTCATTCACCGATGTGTCACTTTTATCTCTAAAACATGTGGTATTATGTTAAATGGATTGGAGGCATGTGGTTATGTGATGAAAAAAATTTAAACTTGTGGCTTTGTGTTACATTGGGCCATAAACATGGGGTTTTCTAAAATTTACTCAAGATTCAAAGTATGAGAGGGTATGGCTTCTACGGATCCACGGATGCAACCCATGGATTGAACCCATACAAACCCACTTTATTCCACCTCAACGCAAACCAAACCGATTTTTGTATAGACCCAATCCATCCCAATCCGAGAATCTTGTCAACCCGTTTCTACCTATCCAAAGCAAACCCGATCTGAAACCGATCCATTATACCCATTCCAATCCAACCCAGTAGCACGCAAGGCACCACCCACCTCAATCGACGGAAAAGGTAAAATTGGTCTCGTACCATCCAAAGATCCAAGGTTTAGATTTATACCACCGAAAGAACCTGGTTCACTTTAATACCACCGAAAAGGTTCCACTTCTCCTTTTTCTACCCCTCCGTTGCCCTCACCCCAACTCCCGTTACGCCTCACCTAATGCCGCTGCCAGTCTCGTGAGATCGCTGTCGCTATCCTTCTTCCAGGCACCGCTTCCTTCAATCCCTCAGCTAGGGGTGGGCATTTGGTTATATCGGTTTTTTCGGTTTCTGAAAAATTCGGTTAGTGAAAAATGAAAACCGAAATCTTCTCTAAAATTTTACTAACCGAACCAAATTAACCGAATTATTTTGGTTCGGTTAATTCGGTTTCGATTATTAACCGAATTGTTCATCGAGCGATCTTGCGCATCACCGAGGCACTAACTTTGTTGGCACCGAGCCGCTGAGAGCTGCACCACTCACCGAGGTGCGATCTCCTGACCATTGATCCGAGGAGATTAGCGACCGCCGACGGCGAGGGTGGATGGCGACTAGCGAGGCGGCAAGGAGGGCATGGAGGAGCGGCGGTGGGGAGGGGGCGCGTGGGGAGGAGGAGGATGCCTCGCGGTGAGGAGAGGCGTGGGGAGGAGGCTTGCATGCGGTGGGAGGCGGCGCGAGGAGGGCGGCGGGGAGGAGAGAGGCGGGGGAGGTGGCCGTGGCGGCAGGGGGGTGGGGGAGAGGGAGAGGTCACGGGGAGGAGGCGCCGCGGCAGGGAGGTGGCGTGGAGGAGCGGCAGGTAGGGGGGCGGCGGCAGGGAGGTGGAGACTGGAGAGGTGGGAGGACTGCCTTGCTGGGACTGGGGGAGTGGGGGGACTAGGGGAATGGGAGAATAGGTGGGTCGGTGGGCCGTGAGGGGATTGGGGGAGTGGGGGGACTGAAATGGGCTGGGCCCCGAGTGAAGGCTGCTGGGCCACATGTATTTCAGTTATTTCGGTCTAAGAAAGAAACCGAACACTAACCGAATAACCGAAATAACCGAAAATTTCGGTTAATTTGGTTCGGTTCGATTTTTTGGTTATCGGTTAATTTTGCCCACCCCTACCCTCAGCAGGCGCGATCGCCTGTCTCTCAGCCTCCCAAGGCGCGCAGGTGCGGTCGCCCTCCTCCTTGCCTGCCAAGCGCGGTCATCTCCCAAGCGCAATCGCTGCATACTTGTATGACACTGCAGCCACGCCTCCAAACCTCGCCGTGGGAACACAGCGCGCCGTCCACTTAATTATCCCTGTGAGCGCGCAGGCTCCCAGCGAATGAGGCCGCGCCACTCTAGCGCTGAGTCACCGCGTTCTCGTACGTCTCCTGTTCCCATAAGAGACTCATGGAGTCATGGGTCATGACCTCAACCTCAAGTCGACAACACTCGTCTCGCCGTCCTCCTTAAGTCCTTGTTTCTTCTCTAAGTCAGCACCGCCGCTGCACTGCTCCTCGTCTCGTCGGCTACAAAAGCTTGAGCCATCACTCTCCTTTTCTTCCCCGTCTTGCTCTGCTTCCCGCACAAGGAGAAGGACCTCACCGTCGCCGGCCAGACGGCAGAGCTGCTCGTCTCGGTGAGCTGCTCTCAATCTCTTCCTATCCATACATGTCTTAACTTCTTGGCTCTCGATCACGTCGCCGGCAACCAACCAAAGGTGTTGAATGAATCCAGTATAGACTAGACTAGAGATCCTTCCAGACTCCGTAGCCATAGCCGCGCGTTAAGTGCATCCTTATTGCTACCCCTAACTTTCCTCCATCCTCCCCCATAAATCACTGTAGCTAATAAAATATAGAGTAAATTACACTGTAGCCTCCGAAAGTTCGCACCATGTTTCACTTAGCCCTCGGAACTTGTACTTTACTTTCTCGCGTCCTAGAAGTTGGCACCGTTTGCACTGTAGACCTCGGAAGTTGGCACCGTTTGCACGGAACCCCCTGAACCGCTATGTCCACCGTTAGATGATGATGTGGCGTTGACGTGGCTGGTAAACGCTGACGTGGCGCTGATATGGGCAAAAAAATCATTAAAAACGAGAGGAAATCAAAAAAAATTATAAAATTATAAAAATTCAAACAATTATAAAAAACATTAAAAATTCATAAAAACTCAAAAAATCATAAAACAATTAGAAAAAATGTAAAAGCCACCAGAAAAATTCAGGTAGACATGTGCATCGGGTGAGGTGAGGTAGACCTAGTCAGAGGGACGAACAACTACCGCTAGGGAATGTGACTTAGACATGAGCATCAGGTTAGATAGATTCTTCTAATGATTTTTTGAATTTTTCATGAATTTTTTGTTTTTTAATTTATAGTGATTTTACTTTGTACGATTTTCATTTTTTTGTTTTTATAATTTTAAATTTTTTTGAGTTTTATGAATTTTTAATATTTTTCATAATTGTTTGATTTTTTATGTTTTTATCACTTTTTTAATGATTTTTTTGGCCATATCAGCACCACGTCAGCGTTTAACAGCCACGTCAGCGCCACATCATCATCTAACGGTGGACATAACGGCTCAGGGGGTTCTGTGCAAACGGTGCCAACTTCCGAGGTCTACAGTGCAAACAGTGCCAACTTCCAGGGCGCGAGAAAGTAAAGCATAAGTTTCGGAGGCTAAGTGAAACATGGTGCCAACTTCCGGGGGTTATAGTGCAATTTACTCTAAAATGTATAAGAGAGAAATGCTGGAGAGAAATGTTGGGAAGGGATTGAATAGTGATAAGATAGAGGAGTTTTAGGTGTAGCATTGGAGATGCCCTAAGATCTACATGGCACCTCCACAACAGCTTAAGAGACCACGTATCTATCCAATGCCTTAGATATAAGGACTAGCTCCAAACACATATAGGACCCACATATTTGCTTCTTCCTCCCTTGGCCGTCCACCCGAGCTCAGCTGCAAGACCCGACGCCGCGCCTTCGTCTCCGCCGCCACGGCGGCCGTTGCCGAGCCGGCGCGAGCCCCGCCGCCACGTCGCCTTCGTCCTCACGCCGCCACCGCCGCCACGCCACGCCTTCGTCCCCGCCACCACGGCCACCGCCGCCGAGCCGGCGCGAGCCCCACCGCCACGCCTTCGCCCCACCGCCACGTCGCGCCTTCGTCCGCCGGCACGAGCACCCCCCGCGCCAGTCGGCCGCCACGCACACGCACAACTGCCTGCACGCGCACACCCAGGTCCTTGCCGGCGACGAGGACCCTGCGGCATCGAGGAGCAGCCCCCGGCAGCCGCTGGGGAACAAGCAAGGAGGCGATGCACAGGTACCGGGAGAAGAAGGCACACGCAGCGTTCCTGGAGGAGAAGGTCCGGAGCCTCCGCGCCGCCAATGAGCTGCTCCTCCGGCGGCTGCACGGCCACACGGCGTTGGAGGCTGAGGCGGCCGGGCTGAGGGGCCTCCTGCTCGACGTCCGAGGCAAGATCGACGCGGAGGTCGCCGGCGCCGCGTCCCCGTTCCAGAAGCATAGCAGCTTCCTCAGCACAAGCAACCTCGCCGGCGCGAGCATCTCCGGCGGCACGCGCGGCGTCTCCCCTCGCCGCTGCAAGCTCTACCCTCACCGCCGCCTCATCGCCTGCCTCACCGGCGTCTCTCCCCTCGCCGTCGCGCTCCTCACCATCGCGCCGCCCACCTCGCCCTCCTCGCCAGCCCTCGCAGCCGCTACCCCACGTCGGGCCGGTGCGATCCCCTCCATGGTGGTGGGCGTGCGGGACTCCGGCGGCTGCAGCGACTTCGACGAGGCACAGCCGTGGCTCCGCGGCGTTGGCGTCTCCGGCATGGCGGTCGGTGTCTGTGGTGTGGCGGGACCGCGAGAGAGAGGGGGGAGAGAGAGCGCAACGATATTATGGCGTTTCCCTCGGTTTCCTCCCTACAGCCGGGCGCTTGTGGTAACACCCGTGCTTGCCCAACCCACCTCCTCTCTCCTCCATCTCATATAAAATGCTGATGTGGAGCAGCTTATAGCCCACATGGTCCCATTGGAGATGCTCTAATTGGCCAGAGCCTCTATAGCTCTTTGTCTTGTTCGCACTAGTGGCCTGTAGCTCCGCCTAGAGCTCGCTGAAGTGATTGCCGGAGCGGCGGAGCCCCCCACGACACGTGGCACAGTGCAGCTACCCTCCTCCTCTCCTTCCCTGGCTGGCGTGTGGAACCCACTCTCACAGTGTGTCACGATTTAAGAATCCAACAGGTATCGTACCCAATGACTGACATGTGGGCCTATGGACCTACCTGTCATGTTCAGAGGAAACGCATTACTAGAATATGCTTTCCATTGTTTGGGTCGTCCTATTAACGAGCGAGATCATTCATGGGCGGTACCGTAGAGGCGTAGATGTTTAAGGGCTTTTTAATTATCATCTATTCCAGTAAATCTATACATTGATATTTGATTTCTAAAAATGGAGGTAAAATGGGCTAGGCTTTTTTTTCCTAAATGAAAACACCCGGTACAAACGTCCGATCGTTCGGACCGAAGCGCGGCTTGCAGCTCCCAAGCACAACAGCAACGCGATGCCTTGTTGCCACCATCGAAGCAAGTGAACCTCTTTTGTCATGCATCTATTATTTTCCGTGTCTTTATTGTTGTTACTTGATTTTTATGCGATAGCCTCACAAAACTTGGAGGATATGCTTGAAGACCATATACATGACTTCAACACGCTTAGTCCAGGCGAGCCAATGCTTTTAGCTAATACTTCAATTCCATAATTTTATAATATTATCCCATTATACTATAGCTCTATTCTCTATTATTACAATATTTGAAATCAATGTTGTTAGAGCTCTGTAGTTTGCTTATATATGTGTTACTTAGTGCACCCCAGCTTTGGCATAATCATAATATCAATATGCCCTCTGAAACTTACGAAATAGAGGTTAAAACTCCTTGACTAATGATTCTTTGGAACTATTTAGCCATGTTGGGGTTAAGTCCAGAGTACAAAAGTGTTATAGCCCGTTGGGCCATCGTCCAGGCCCAACCCACCAAATAAGTTAAAGGCAGAGGAGGAGGAGGGGGGAACCGACGGTTTCACCAGGCAGTAGACCTAGCCGCCGCCCCCTCCTGCAGTTGCAGCCCGAGGAAGTTCCTGCCGTCGCCGAGCCTCGCCGGCGACGTTCCCGGCCACCGCCTCGCCGCTGCGCCGCCGCCATCCAGTGGCCGCGCCGCCGCGCCGTCGCCGCCCCGTGCTCGCGCCTCTGCCGTTGCTCCGCCGTCGCCGACGCCGTGCCTCTCTGACCTGTGGTCGCCGCCGCCGTCCCAGTTGTCGTGCCGCGCCACCGGTCCCGTGGCCGCGACGCACCTGTGGCCGTGCCGCCGTCGTCGCCCACGCCGTAGCATCGTCGGTAACTCCTGTGTCTCCTTGTTGTAGGGGGTATGGAGGTAGTAGGGAAGAAGAGGGAAGAAGGGGAAGGATCTGTGCTAGCTAGATGAGAGGAGCAAAGAGAGGGTAGACCTGGGCAGCTCTGGCTAGGGATGGCGAGGATGGCGAAACTAGGGCTTTGATTCTTGTTATTGTAGGATTAGAAAGCGAAATTAGACGTGTTCTCTTGAGATTCCCCTGTCTTAGATGATAATCATCAAGGGTATTGGAGGATTAGGTTGGAGGGATTAGATCTTAGTAAATCAGTTATCGTGCAGCAGGTTTGGGCGAGGTTTTGATCTATTTAGGGCGTGATTCAGATCGTGGTCATGTTACGGGAATTGTGCGTCTATTTCTTAGCTTCGTTTCGAGTACTAGAATGCTGAAATCGGATAAGCGGTTTGGGAGAAACGTCAATTTTAGTGGAGCTGTCCAGAAATTGTAATCGGATTTTTTATAGAGCGTTGGTGGTAGATTTTGTTAATTGAGTATTGGGTGGGAGAGAGATGAGAGTAGGTGCAACGGAGTATTCTTTATTGCACTCCCGAAGGAGTTTTGTGCTGAGACTTGACAGTTTGATAGGTGTTGTAGTGGATCGGTGTCAATCTACACCTCATCTGGATTCTCGCGGTTAAAGGCAAGTATATGTTAAATACGTGTTTGTTTGATGCTATATGACTGTGTGGTCTGATTGCTTTGTGATTGTTCTTATTGTATGGTTGGAAGAAGGGTTTATATTATTTTGATGCAATTTAAATGTTTTGCTATTTATAGTTAAGTGATGAAGATATATGATAGCCCAGTCTCAACCACAAATCCTTTTATCACTATATTGCATTAGGGTTGGTATTGGCTCATGAGCATGGTTTGATTTCACGCTCACACTCGCACCAACCGACTCTTTTAAGTAAAGGAGACATCAATGCAAATCATCCGGACTACTGCGTTGGAGAGCTTGGAGCTAACATGCAGGGTGGGTGATAGGCGAGACTCTAGTTGCTTGCTTATACGGTGGTCGACATACATGTCACTTGCCTCCTTTCTTTCAAACCAAGCATCACTAGGTTGGCTAGACAATCTAAATGCTAGACCGTAAGAGCATGAGCAGTAGACCCCCTATCAAGGGTTTGCATTTCAAATTTGTTTGAATTATTTGTCTTTGTATCAAGGTCCCGCTTCTCGCTTTTGTTTGAATTTTTCACCATGCAGTACTATAGCTCTGATAATTTGAGGTGTGTTGGGGATGCTCTAAGGATGAAGCCCGACTTCAGAAGCTTGTCGAGCTACTCCTGAATGATGTCCATATTGAATCATGTAAAGCAGCATAGACTTTGTCGCAGGGGCTTGATTCCATGTTTGATAGCAAGTTTGTGTTTGATCACCTCCCTATAGACCCCAAGCATGTTAGACTATTCCAAGGCAAACACATCAGATTTCTGGTAAGACGATGAGCATGCTTTCCTATTTAGGGTTGAACGATTTCCCCACACACACACTACTTTGTTAGGCTAAGCCTCCAATGGGGGCACTATCTTGGTAGTCTCCCCGACCTACAACAAAGCCTTAGCCAGGAATGCTTTTGGATCTTAGTCCCCCTTTGCAGCGACGGTTGGGCCCTCCTTCCTCTCGACCCCTCTCCTTTTTCTTTGTTCTCTTACATATGTGCTCTTGTTATGCGGTTCTAGGGCAATAGTGGAGCACTGACCGGATTTGGTGGCACCGACCAGATCCGTTGGTGTGAAGGCTGGGTCCGGCAGTGGAAACCGTGGATACAATGATATGGCACACATTTCTAGGGCTTGGCCCGGTTGGTTACATGACTAGCGTCTGCCGCTGGTTCTTGGTCTTCGGTGTGCGGTGTGCGGCGTTGCGCTCATGTGGCCTTTGTAAAGGGATGATACTAGCAGGACGTCATGCTGGTGGCTAGTCTTTGGCACAATAGCTCTGCAAAGTCGGACTTTCATCAATCCACCCTCCCTAGAGCCACCGCTTGTATCATCCTGCTTCTACGACTCTATTCACTACGCTTGGCTGCTCCCCACCCCCTATGGGAGCTTGGATGCTTCAGGACGGTTGTGACTGTGGCGGTTGGGTGGTTTATTCATCGTGGGATCGTGACGGAGGTGTCCGACGCCTTGTTCTTCATGTTGTTTTTTTCCTATTGCAACCTCATCAGCATGGTGTCGAGGGAGGAGGTAGTGTTGGCAGAAGCCTTTCCCGGTTCCCTGCTTAGGCTGACAATGATGACACCTTCTTGATGTCGTTCCCTCCATGGAGGCATTGTCGGGGGTTCTCCTTCCCTAGTTTTAGGTGAAAATGCTTCTTGCGGGGCAACGACTAAGGCTTTTATTGTCGTTACCTTTGCTGAATGTGTCATTTTAATCCTATCTACATGGTCATGAGTTGTCAATTGGTTGTGTTAAGAATGAAGTTTGTTTGCTTTATTGATTGATCGAACGAACTATTACAACGGGGATCGTATCCCCTTTTATACACTGAGAAACAATGCGTCCTTTCTCCTATCAACGCATCTTCTCGTTTGGGTCGCGTCCTTTGCCTTGCATCGCGTCGGTTGGGACAAAGCGCCTTCTCTATTTTCCAATGACGAACAACTCCCCTCTGTCTTTCACGTATGTAAACGGAGAGAAAAGTGGTTTTCCTTTTTAACCATTAACTTAATTATCTTAATCATTGGTTAAGAGATAATTAATCGTAACACTCCCCCTTGGGTAAAAAGGATCATGTATTTATCAAATACAAATGTGCTTATATTTAGAGATAGCTCCCCTGAATTTTGCAAGTTTCGCAATCGTCTCATACCTATTCCATGAACATATTTTTGAAACAAGTAGGCAAAGACTTAGTGAATAAGTCAGCTAAATTTTCGCAAGACTTTGTTTGCAAAATATTGACCTAACCACTCTTTTGGAGTTCGTGAGGATAAAAGAATTTGGGAGCAATATGCTTAGTCATATTACTCTTTATATAACCTGATTGCATTTGAGCTATACAAGCTGCATTATCCTCATAAATAATTGTGGGTGTGTCACATGGATTAATTCCACATGATTTCTCTATGTGGTTAATCATTCTCATGGGTTACACACATTCACGCGAAGCTTCATATAATGCGATTATTTCAGAATGATTAGTAGAAGTGGCCACTAAAGTCTGTTTACAAGACTTCCATGAAAAAGCTGTTCCACCATAAAGAAATACAAATCCAGTCTGAGATCTAGCATTGTGGGGATCTGACATATAACCAGCATCAGTGTATCCCACCATGGTCATTTCTTGATTTTTCCTATAGAATAAACCAAGATCTTGTGTACCTCGGAGGTATCTGAAGATATGTTTAACACTAGCCCAATGTCTTTTGGTTGGTGCTGAGCTAAACCTAGCTAATAAATTAACTGCAAATGCAATATCCGGCCGGGTGCAATTTGCAAGGTACATTAGTGCTCCAATTGCACTAAGATATGGAACTTCAGGTCCCAAAATATCTTCATTATCACTCCTCGGTTTAAATGGATCTTTATCTCTATCAAGTGACCTTACGACCATATGGGTTTTTAATGGATGAGCTTTATCCATATTAAATTTCTCCAATATCTTTTGGATATAGGCAGACTGGTAAATAAGGACTCCTTTCGGGAAGTGCTGAAGCTGCTGGCCTAAGCAAAATTTAGTTTTACCCAAATCTTTCATTTCAAACTCCGTCACAAGATGATTGCTAGCTTCCTTAATTTTCTCTGTGGTTCCAATCAGATTAAGATCATCTACATATACAGAGATGATACAAAGTCCTTTCGATGATTTCTTAATGAAAACACAGGGACAATCATCATTATTAATGTATCCCTTCTTCAGGAGGAATTCACTTAGTCGGTTGTACCACATTCTACCTGACTGTTTTAAACCATATAATGATTTAATCAATTTGACGCAATACATGTTGCGATTAATTTTGGGATTCGGTAATTTGAGCCCTTCAGGGACTTTCATATATATGTCCGAATCCAGTGACCCATATAGATATGCTGTCACTACATCCATCAACTGCATTTTCAAATTCAAATTTACTGCCAGTGAAATTAAATATCGGAACGTTATTCCATTTATAACAGGAGAGTATGTCTCATCATAATCGATGCCGGGTCGTTGTGTAAACCCTTGGCTACGAGCCTCGCTTTATATCTCACCACTTGGTTATTTTCATTCCTTTTACGGATGAAAACCCATTTGTTTCCTACAGGGAAAACATTAGGAGGTGTTGGTATCACAGGACCAAAAACCTCTCTTTTGTTTAGCGAGCTCAATTCTGCTTTCATTGCCTCCTTCCATTTGACCCAATCTGAGCGCTTCTGGCACTCAGCCATGGACTTCGGTTCAGGGTCCAGCTGAAGGGTTTTAGCAATATTAGAAGCAAAATAAATGTCGACAACTGTAGCATTTCTATTATATAATTCTCCTGAATTAACATAATGGATTGAGATCTCTTCGTTTATATCTTCGAAATCCTTATTTCCCAAAATAGAGTTCAAGTGTTCCGATGTCCCAACATTTGTATTTGTGCGCACATTCTTGTTGGGATCCTCAACTTCAGGTCGAGTTACAAGCGCTAGTTGCATTACCTTTTTAGGTTGATTATCATTTATCGACTTTGGTGGTAAATCAGAGGGATTTTGTTTCCTTGAGCGCTTTTTCAAACTAAATCCCTTACAACCGAGTTCTCCTCTTTCTAACATTAGGGGTAGGAGTGGTTTTATAGGTACCTCCACTCTCTCCGTGCATTAGCTGCAGTATATGCGACTTAGTTACACCCTTATGGTCAAGAATGCATCGGCAAATTATTTGCAATATATTGCAATTTGTAATCTTCGAACTTCCAGCCTCAGATTCATTAGTCGTGGATCCAAAGATTGAATGCCCACGGCATCCCAATTTATTTTCGGCATTCTTTGTGGTACTTATTATCTCCCTAATGCCGGAAATTATCTTCATCGAAGATACAATCAACGATATTTAGTCGTAAATGTATCCTGTTAGTGGCTCTAGATATTTTATTATTGACGAGAATTATACCCCAGATCCCCAACTTCCCATGAGAACCCATTTGTGTACGATGAGGTGGTGAGATTGGTACATACACAACACATCCGAATTTTCGGAGATGGAAAATACTTGGTTCATTTCCACGTAACATTTGTAATGGGGAAGCTATATGATATGCAGTTGGTCTGATTTGGATTAATGCGGCAGCATGTAAAACCGCATGGCCCCAACAATTTGGTTGGTAGCGTCTGATTACGTAAAGAGGCCTAGCAATGAGCTTAATCCTTTTAATCAAAGATTCAGCTAAGCCATTTTGTGTGTGGACATGGTACAGAATGCTCTATATTAATGCCCAGAGCCATGCAATAATTATTAAATGTTTTTGAACTAAATTCGGCAGCATTATCCAGATGAATGTTTTTAATCTTTTCTTCAGGAAAGTTGGCTCTTAATTTGATGATTTGGGCAATTAATTTAGCAAAAGCATGGTTTCTTGTAGACAACAAAGCTACATGAGACCACCTTGTAGATGCATCAATGAGTACCATAAAATAAACGAAATGGCCACGATAAGGGTTGTATAGGTCCACATATATCACCTCAATTCTTTCTAAGAAATTCAAGGGTTCATTTTTCACTTTAAGGTATGATGGCCTTAGAATTAATTTCCCTTTTGCGCAAGCAATGCACACAAAATCTTCAGGTTTCGGGAAATCAGAACCTTTGATATTATGGCCAACAGAACTTTGTACGATTTTACGCATCATACCCAAACCTGGATGACCAAGACGGTCATGCCAAATCTTGAACTTGTCAAGATTTTTAAAGATGGTTTCTAACGCAACATATGGTTCGGGTTCAATATGCGTGTAGTACAAACCAGATGAAAATGAATGAAGCTTTTCAACCACTTGTTTTTCGTGATCCATGAATTTTAGTTAAGAATGTAAATTCTTTTCCGCTCTCACTACAAGTCTCCACATGGAAACCATTGGCGCGAATATCTTTAAAACTTAATAGGGTACGTTTAGATTCGGGATACAAAAGTACATCCTCAATTATAATTTGAGTACCCATAGGGAGAACAACTATGGCTCTTCCAGAACCAATAATAAATGCATCGCTTCCGGCAATGGTCATAATATTTCCTTTTCTTTTAGTAAGAGTTTGGAAATATTTAGTTTCCCTTAAAATAGTATTAGTGGTACAGCTATCCACGAGACAAAGCTCTTTCTCCATCTGATCTTCGTACAATGATCTATAACCAATGATAGACAAGATATTAATTCTACAGGAATTAATATAAAATTTATCTAGTACATAGACAATACATATATTGTTTTACATAAATGGTAGATGCTCTCTATGAGCAAAGTTCTACAGGAACTTAAATTACTTATTACATAGTAGGTAGTTCTATAGGAACTTAAGCTACTTATTACATTGTAGGTAGGCTGATACATAAATTTGGTAATGACACACTAAATGGTGTCACCAAACAGATCTTGAGATTGGAATTCCACGATCATGTCTTTGGTATCCATAATACCATCGGTATTAATGATACCATTCTTCTCATCAAGACTTGGAAGAAGATCGCTATTCCAACACTTGTAGTCGCTCAGCGTTGTAGCAAAGTGAGCTTCAGCTTCTCTTGCTGATCGCTTGCCTTTTCCAATGGATTTAAGATATAATTCAACCAAATGCTTAGGAGTACGACATTTGCGAGACCAATGTCCCTTAGTACCACACCTAAAGCAAATTTGATCTTTGTTGCCCTGATCCTTTTTAGAAAAAGAATTCCTTTTATCCATTCCATTATTTTGACGTCCCCTATTTTTCTTCCATTTCCCTTTATTTTTAAAATGGTCGTTGCCATTCCTCTGAGTATTTGCATGTGCTTGTGCATGGCATTGAACCGGCCTGACGATTGTTATGATTTTCATAAGCATCTCGTCATGTTTTTCTCGCTAAAGCGAGTATAAATTAACTCGTAGTATTTTTCATAATTATCTCGGCAATCTTCATTGCTGCGATATCGGCATAGAGGGATGGAAAGTACATAGGGTTTTGTCAATTTTCTCCGCATCGGTAATCTCTTTATTACAAAATTTCAATTTAGAGATTATCTTATGTAATGCGAATTATATGCGCGACTCTGATTTAAAATCTCGAACCGTAAAGGCTCCATTCCTTTGTGCTTCGGGTAATATAAGCGATCGTTGTTGATCATATCTCTCCTTCGTGGAGTTTCAAAGCACTAAGGGATCTTCTTCCATCATATATTCAGATTTTAAGTCGGGATGAATATGATGGCGTGGGTAATCTTTAATGTCTTTGCATATTTATAATGTGCTTGGGAATGGTCATGCGTTCTCAACAAAGACTTCTATAGTCGCACTAATATTACGGGCAGGAAGATTGATCTTAACATCCATTGACCATGTTAGGTAATTACTACCATCGATGTTCAGTTCGGCAAATTCCTTTTTATTTAAGTCATCCATTTCCTATATGTAAAACATGTATTGCCATTAATTTTCTTCAAGAAAATTAAATAATATGCCTTCGGGGCATAAAAAAAATAGTACATAAAAATGACTATGCATAAAGAAATGCATTTTAGATATTATAATATTGTATATCAAAATCTTGGGATATTAATATAACAATCGCAATCATATATTGTCTTGTGACAATTTTAATGAACATAAACAATATTTTAATATCTTAGGGTTATTTTATATAACATATCTTGAGGACATATTATATATTAAATTATATGATTTTAATATCTCACTAGGATATTAATATTTTGGAACATATAATATATGTAAATGCATTTTAAGTCCCTAAACGAATGTGTCAAATATTGCAATCAAACCAATCTTCAAGGGTCTAAAAGCAATACAAAATCTCAATATAATGGAATCATACTTGATCCAATTATATATAACACAAAGACTTTATTAATCACGATTACATTTTTTTCTTACACATACATGTATTTCACCGTACTACAGGGGTTAAATACATACTACATACACGTGAATACTGAGTACAAGGTAAAATTCACCTACTTCGGGGGTAAATTTGCCTATTTCTTGTATTCAGTCATGCACACATAACACATAGGAATTATCATAACAACAAGGACTAAAATGCATAAACATATTGTAAAGGGAATGGTGGACTCCATCCACCGATGCTTCCAGAGAGGGAATCGGGTTTATTTGGGGAATTTAATAAGCCAATTTCAAAGCGATGCTTGCTATAGCGTTTTAGATCTCCTCCGCCCCATGGCTCGCCACAATAACCGCCATTCTTAGCCAAGAGCGCTGCGTGACTTCATGGCGTGCCTTCGGCGCCGTCCAGGGCGGGCGCGCCATTAGCCTCCAGTCTGAAAGCATCTGCGCGTCGGTCTCAGACGCGTCGCCGTCGGCTTTGAAGCGCAGCGCGGCGTCGGCCTCTAGGCGCGCGTCGCCGTCGGTCTTAAGCCCAGCCGGCGTCGGCCTCGAGTAGCGTTGCCGTCGGCCTCGGCCATGGGTGATGCCGCCGCTCATTGTTGTTCCCCTTTTTGTCCCTTTCCCTCTCCCCTTCTTTCTTGTTTATTCAAGGGACGCCGCTCCCCTCACCGGAGCCCGGTAAGGGTACGGGGTCGCTGGCCTCGACGGGAAGCCGGGGGAAGAGGAGGGCTCCATGGGGTTGTAATCTTGGAGAGGAACTACAGGTTCCGCTCTGTATGCAGGAGTTGCCTGCGGTGGAAGGCGATGCAGTACAACGGGCGGAGTAGGTGTTGGCGTCCAGAGACGGAAACGATGGTCGGTCGGAGGCAGTGGCAGTGGTAAGGGCCTTCTGGGCACCCATGGCAGCGGCGACTGCCACGGGCCACGCCGCATCACCGACCTCCTTGCCGTCAGTGGAGGACAACCGGCGACCATCCAAGGACGGCGCTGGAAGTAGCCGTTCCGGCGAGGGTTCCAGGGGAACCTTGCCGGAGCAACCAGACGGCCGGCGTTGGCGTAGATACGACGGTGCCATGGGAACGGTGGGTGATCCCCGTATCTCCCTCCCTGGTTTGCCATCTTCCTCGAAGGATTCGGTTCCTACCTTTCTCAGGGCAGATTCTATGTGCTGATAACGTGTTAAGAATGAAGTTTGTTTGCTTTATTGATTGATCGAACGAACTATTACAACGGGGATCGTATCCCCTTTTATACACTGAGAAACAAAGCGTCCTTTCTCCTATCAACGCATCTTCTTGTTTGGGTCGCGTCCTTTGCCTTGCATCGCGTCAGTTGGGACAAGGCGCCTTCTCCTATTTTCCAGCGAGCGAACAACTCCCCCCTCTGTCTTTCCTGTGCGTAAACGGAGAGAGAAAAGTGGTTTTCCTTTTTAACCATTAACTTAATTATCTTAATCATTGGTTAAGAGATAATTAATCGTAACAGGTTGTACTCTTCTTTGGGAGCCGTCAGTAACTTTTGCTTTGAGTTTGGAGTGAGGAGGTCTGGTCTGCGTCGGCTAGCATTGTATGTTGGTGTTGTTGTGTTGGTTCGCCTTGGTGGCGAGGTGCTCGACCTTTGGTTTGTTTTTTTCCTGTATTTCTCCTTCTATGAATAAATTGATAGAGTTGCTACCTTTTGTAATATAATACTCCCTCCTTTCCAGTATGTAAGGCATAATTTGATTTTCGTGAATATCAAGAAGACCGTGTGTAAGTTCAAGCCTCTCATGGGCTAATTGATTTTGGTAATTGATGGCAACTAGGCCGCATAAATTTAACGCCAAGGATAAGGACCTCTGTTTTATAGTTTCTCTGAATTCCTTGTGTCGTCTTCGCCCAACTCAATGAATCGACTACATCCTCACAGTTGCGGTGGTCCCACCGAGCACAGTCCGTAAACATCACCGTGGGTCCCATGGGGTTCAGAGTGCAGTGTTAGTCTTGGCGAACCATCTAGAGCAATTACACTGTCCCGTGGTCGCCGGTGCTTGGGGTTAGGTCGCCCGACTTCGTAGAGGGTCGCCTGCTTTCGCCGAGGGTCATGGGTGCTTGGGGTTAGGTCGCCTGACTTCGCTGAGGGTCGCCTGCACGCCGAGGGTCGCCTGCTTGGGGTTAGGTCGCCTTGGCTCGCCGAGGGTCGCCAGTACTCGCCGAGTGGTCGCCGTGTGACGAGAGGTCGCCGAAGCTTGTGGAGAGGTCGCCAAATCAAAGCGCCTTGTCGGACGGCGTCAAGCGCCGTCGAACGGGTCCGGCAAAGATGGAATTCCATAAAGCACGCCGAAATTTGGCTAAGTCCCAACGCGATTGCCCCGTCGGACGGCGTCCGATCGAGACCGGACGGCGTCCGACTACGGCTAAACCAGCGACCCAACATCTGGCGGGCGTTACATTCATACAAGATTGAAGACACGTCGGACGCGTCCGATAAGTCAATGGACGGCGTTCGACGAAGCACAAAATGGCCTTGATTCTCAGCCGGACGGCGTCTGAAGGAACCGGACGGCGTCCGATCGGGGATCTAAATCTCGCGATTTAATCGAGCGAATCCATTTCTAGGGTTTCGCTTGGGCCTATAAATAGGGGCTAGAGCACGGGAGAAACTTGAGAGAGCCTCACCTAGCATGACCCCTTGCCCTTAGACACCAAGAGAGCTCCTCCCATGGTTCCCACCTTCACCTAGGGTTCCATGTGCTTGAGAGAGAGAAGAAGAGAGGAAGAAGAAGAAGAAGGTGACCCTACCTCCTCTCATCAATCTCTAAGGTTTTTTCCAACTCCCATGGTGTTCTTGCCCTAGTTTCTTGGTGGGAGAGAGAGGGAAGTGGTGAGGGACGATCTCGATCTAGTGCTCTTGGGATTCCGTCACGGGAGAGATCGCTGTAAATCACGCCACGAGCTTCATCAACCGTCGACTACATCGACTGTGCCGCAAACCCATCATTCGTTGGTGGTCACCGCCTTGTGTAGGGTGCATCCTCTCCATCCGTTGGAGACCTCAAGTCCGCCGTGTGTGTGGCCATCTCTGTGTCGGGGTGCCAAGGTATCCGTGTGTCGGATTCAAATCCTCCATGTGTTGGGGGTACCTCATGTGTTGAGGTGAAATCCACCGTGTGTCGGTGGTCGGTCCCGTGTGTCGGTGCCGTGGGTGTGAGGAGCTCTTGCGTGTGAGAGAATTCGCCTCCGTGTGAAGGTTTGGAGCTCGCCTACCATGTGTTGGTGAAGGGCTACCACGAGTGGATTGAGGGCTAGGGACGAAAGAGTCCCAACTTCTCTGTGTGAGAAGTTTTCTCAACGGAGACGTAGGTGCTCATGTGTTGAGCACCGAACTTCGGTAAACAACTCGGTTTGCGTCTCCCCGTCTCACCCATTTGCTTCCGCATCGCTTGTGCATTATTGTGATCATTTCCGCAACTAGACTCTAGGTCAATCGATAGCTTGGGTTATTAATTTGACTAAGTAAATCAAGCGGATCGAGAGAAGTAAAATTTGAAAAGAGCCGATTCACCCCCCCTCTCGGCCTAGGATCCTTACACCGTGTATAGCACTTGTGATTCCTGATTTGTCCCTAATTAATGAGATGATTTTTGAAAAGCACTCATGCAGGGGAAGAAAATATCAGCGCAAGGAAATAATGCGATTCTAGAATTAATTAGTTTCCTACACAGCGAAGGGTATTTCTGAAACATCTGAACGGTCAATGCAGTTGCGCCTTATATATTGAAAAAAAAGTGAAAACAAATTATGCCTTACATACTGGAAAGGAGGGAGTAGTAAAATAGATCTTGATATGTGGATTGTCTTGCTATATATGCAGATGTCATGGATCTATATGAATGGAGGAAATGCATTCAAGTTATGGAGTATAATGTTGCTAGCTGTTTGGATTTGGTGGACTGGTGTTCAATTTTAAATGACATCGAGTACATGTAGAGAAGATACCAAATTTGTGGGACTCAATTACCCCAACGTACAATTTATACTCCCTGCCTATAGTACCGATGTCTACCAAGAGATGATTGCAAGCCTACGACAGCTGCTGACAAGACATGGGTTGTATAGGCAAGGTATACGGATGCTTCGTGAGGCAAGATATGTGCCTGATTCCGAACGTTACGTCTTGCTTACAATCAGTGTTGAAGGCCAAGCTGCGGCAACGTTTGCTATCGATGTGACAAATGTTTACATCGTTGGTTATCTTATTGGTAACACCAGATACTTCTTTGAGGAAGCTCCAGACAGGGCAGACCGGCTTCTATTCATAGATGCGACCGCGACTTCGTCGACAAGGAGATCTTCCAACTATGGGAGTTTGGAGCACAGAGCAGGCTCAAGGGATAGAATCTACTTGGGGCTTCCTAATATGGAGAACGCCATTAGAACCCTTGTAACTGATGGACCAGAAGATGCAAGATCCCTTATAGTTGTTATCCAAATGGTTGCAGAGGCTGTGCGGTATTGGGAGATAGAGTGGTACACTCTCCGAATCCCTATTGATGAATCATTTCTGCCTAGCGGGCGTATGCTTGATTTTGAGAACAACTGGGGAGCCCTCTCTGAACAGATCCAGATTAGTGAGGTTTTTGCGTTTGAAAGGACGATTAACATCGGTGGCCGTATTGTTGACAGCGTTCAATCACCAGTCGTGAATGCTTTGTTTCTTATGTTGTCCGCATCCGCATCTGACGTGGTCCGATCCAGAGGAAGGTAGATGCGACCATTTGGTCGACCCACCAGCTGAAATAATGGGTAGAGATGGGTTGCTATTGTGAGCTCTCGTCAGGAAGAAGATGACACATGCAAGCATTTGGTCGACCTAAGCAGCCGAATACAAGGAAGAGATGGTCTATGCATTGAGGTGGAGGGATTTATATACAGTGATAATAACGCGGTTATCATCTCCCCCTGCAAGAGCAGTGACTTCAGGAACCAGCTTTGGAACTTCCAGAGAGATGGCAGGATAGTATCTATGGACAAGTGCTTGGCGGCATCAGGAGACACGGCAGGAAGCAACATGATGATTCATGAATGTGACACCCTGTGTGATTCCGCAGTCCAATGGGCGATGGCCGACTATGGAACTCTGACCAACAGATACAGTGGACTAGTCATGACTTCTTTTTCTGGAGTTTCCAAGCAGCTGACGCTGGAGAGCAACGATGATTCTAGCTTCCAAGCCTGGAAGAGCACAAATAATACCAGAGCAGTTGACGTCTACATTCGTGGTGAAAACAACCATTGCATCTACTACGATGGTAAATACGGTATTTATACTGAAACCTGTCGCCAAGGCTACTCATGGCACAAGTGGAGGTCGTACCCAGATAGTACTATTCACCCCATAGAGTGGCTGGATGGATGCTTGGAACTTGCAAGCTTGGAACTTTCTGTTCGGGGTTATAATTATATTGAAGCTGGGTATTGCTCTTCTTATCCAGAGTATCATCGTTGGATCTTTACCCATGAAGGATCCATCATGAATTTGAAGAGCAAGCTGGTGGTTGATGCAGATGTTGACTATCCGGAATACCTCAAGGCAGCGCCCTACAAAGGTGGCCTGAATCAAATCTGGATGCTTGAATTTATCAGATGCACCTGTCCATCATGATCAAATTTCCCCATACTTCGTGTTAATTTCATGCATCCGCTAGTAGCTAGAATAAAATCTTGCAACTATATGCAAGTATGGGAATACATTTGCTACAAACCGTTTCCCTTTGTATCTTCTCATATATGTAATTTTAAAGTTCCCTTTTGCAATGATCGATGTTGCACTCCATCATTTTTTTGTTTTAAAGAAGGTGATGTACTATGTGTTGGAATTTGGCCCATTAGGCCCATCCTGAAAATGCCAAGCATATAAGTGAATAGTACCATATTGCTAGTTGGAAGGGAAAAATACAAACTTATAAGGGAGAGCTACCCAACCCCTTTGTCATGAGACACATGGAGGATTGGGAACTATTTGCTAGAGTCACACGCACGCTGCTGCTGCTGATTACGCTGATTACGCGTTTTCCGCGTGTTTTTCCCGCGCGATTTGTGACTTGCGACGTCATGCGAGTCGTCGTGCCAAGGATTTATCCCGCACGCTAATCTCCTTTATTTTGGTTTTATCCGCAGCATGGTAACTTCCGCGTCCGATTTTTGTGGATCGGCGAACGGCTGCAACGCGTGCCGCGGCGCGCAACGTCGCGGCGCTCGCGTGGGGAGACTCGAGGATAAACTCGAGACGCCCAGAGATCGATCACTTGTTCTCTCGCGTTTTTACTCTCTGCTTGGGTTGAGTCTCGCGATCTAGTCCTCGCCGCCTTCCTCTCGGCGTGCACCAGAGGAGGGCGAGCGGATCTCCGTTCCGATTCTTTGCCGTGAGACTCGCACGGAGGCGGCAATCGTTTCGGCAACAGATTCTGCGCGACCGCCGTCCGACGAACCTCGACGCCGACTACTTCCTCTACGGGGACGTCTCTTCTTCGCGACTCTTCTTCGCCGATCCGCACGTAAGTATTCTTCTCGATTCGAGAGCCGCGAGCGCGCTGGCTAGGGTTTCTTGTTACCCGTAATGAATTGCCCGTTGGTTGCTCGCTTGGTTGTGCATCTGCTTTGTCGCTTAATTACTTTCGAATTGGTATAATGCCCGTATTTCCAACAATCCGTAAACCCGAGTGTTATTATATCATTATTCAAAGAATGGTCGGTGCATCGATGCCATGAAACCCGAGAGGTTCAATGGTCGAACTTCACGGCGGGCGCATTAGGGCCAAGTTTTGGCTTATGTCATTGGGGATGTGGTGGGTGATACACCCGCAGCTTCCTATGATCGTTGAGGAAACCGTGCGCTTTGAGAATGCAAACAACACCGCATTAGGGTCGCATCTCACCATCTTGGCCGATCAAGCATGCGATGTGTATATGAGTTACACATCCGCACATGATCCGTGGATGGCCCTCGATGCCAAGTACGCAGAGGTCGAAGCGGTCATTGGTCGTATGTGTGTGAACAATCGCTTGACTATACCATGGATGGTTCTCGTCCTAGAACAATTGTTTCACAAGCACACGACTTCCAATTTGGTGGCGAGATTATGCGCTTGGGTGTGCATTACCCCTAAGTTTGTGGCGGCGGGCATTATTGCCAAACCGCCTCAATCTTGGAGGAACTTTGCCACGGTGCGAAGCATAGGAGAGAAGAGATCTCTCTGAGGATCGATTGCGGCCCTCGATGTGGAGGAAAAGGCAAGAGCCAAAGATGCACCCGCCGCCTTTCTCGTGATAACAATGCAAATGTTGTTGAGAAGAAGGGTGGCAACAAGAATAAAGGCTCAAAACCGAACAAGACAACGAACTTCAAGAAGAAGAAGGGTGAGACAAAGGATATGACAAACATTACACTTTGTGTGCGGGAAAAATGGCCACATGGCGAAAAGACCGCCGTCACCGCAAGAACAAGTCGAGCGGTCAAAGCGGGAACAATGCCAATGTGGTGATTGGTGAAGTCGAGGCTCGGAGGGTATGGTAATTCTCCGTAGTATTTTCAGCGTGTCGATCCTTGGACCGTGGATTGATACGGGTGCAAATATTCATGTGTGTTCTGACATATCTTTGTTCTCTTCTTATCAGGCAGCAGGGCCTTCCTCCGTCCTGATGGGAAACGGCTCGCGTGCTTCTGTTCTTGGTGTTGGCACGGTGGAACCGGTCGACTTGTGGAAGACTGCGCGCTGAGGAACGTGCGGACGCTACCGATAATAAATAAGAATCTTGTTAGCGGATCTCTGTTGTGTAGAGATGGCTACAAGTTAGTGTTCGAGTCAAATAAAGTTGTTTTGTCAAAGTTTGGGAACTTTGTTGGTAAAGGTTATGAAAGCGGAGGCTGTTAAAACAAGTGTTTTAGAGTCTTGTTTGAATGTTGCAAGCTGCAGATTAATAATTGTGAGACCAATGTTTGGCACTCACGTTTGTGTCATATTGGTTTTGATACCATTGCTCGAATGTCTAGACATGAATTAATTCGAAATGTGACATTGTCAAAGGATCAAAGTGCCGCCTTGTGTGCAAGCTAAACAACCTCGGAAACCATTTAAGGGGCTAGAGGTAGAAAAGAATTTGGCACCATTAGATCTCATCCATTCTGATTTGTGTGAAATGAATGGAGTGTTGACAAAAGGAGGCAAAAGATACTTTCTTACTCTCATAGATGATGCAACTCGTTATTGCTATGTTTATTTGCTTAAAACAAAAGATGAAGCATTAAATTTCTTTAAAATTTATAAGGCCGAGGTTGAGAACCAACTAGAAAAGAAAATCAAAAGGTTAAGGTCGATCATGGAGGAGAGTATATCTCGATGTATTCTCCCAATTCATCTTGAACATGGTATAATCCATGAGGTTACACCACCATATTCGCCTCAATCTAATGGGGTGGTGAGAGGAAAAACCGAACACTAACGAGACTTGGTGAATGCCATGTTGAGAGTGCCAGATGCCTAAGTTATGGTGGGGGAAGGCTTTTTATGACAACCTTTGTCCTCAACCGAGTAATTACTAAAAGAAGTGAGATTACTCCGTATGAGGATGGAAGGGAGAAACCAAATGTTAATTATCTGCGCGTGGGGTTGTTTGGCTAAGGTCAACATACCAAAGGTCGCGAAAGAAAGCTCGGACCTAAAACCGTAGATCGTGTATTTCTAGGATATGCTTTCAATAGCACGGCTTATAGATTTTTGTTGTCAAATCGGACTCTGTTGATGTTAGCGTTAACACAATAATGGAGTCTGGGGATGCTTCTTTCTTTGAGAATATTTATCCTATGAGAGCGGCAGGCATTAATAAAATTGTTAAATCTTCCTATCTTCCATCAACTTCTGAAATTCCTTCAAATTGTGAACCACCTGTGAAATTCACGAGGATGATAACAATATTGTCATAGAAGCTCCTCGTGCGAGCAAGAGACAAAGGGTTGAAAAATCTTTTGGTGATGACTTTATTGTATATCTAGTGGATGATGTGCCAAAACTCTTTCAGAGGCTTATGCATCACCCGATGCGAGTATTGGAAAGAGGCGGTCCAGAAGCGAGATGGATTCCATCATGTCTAACGGGACCGGGAGATCACCGAACGCCCTAGTGGGTGTAAACCAGTTGGATGTAAGTGGATATTTAAAAAGAAAATGAAGCTGATGGAACTGCTGATAAGTTCAAGGCTAGACTTGTGGCCAAGGGTTATACCCAAAAGGAAGGAGAGGATTTCTTTGATACTTACTCTCTGTTGCGAGACTTCCTACCATCGGTACTCTAGCTCTAGCATCTTCTCTTCATCTCTATGTTCATCGATGGACGAAGGACGGCTTTCCTTAATGGAGAGTTGGAGGAAGAGATTTATATGGAGCAACCCGATGGATTTGTGATTTCTCGGACAGAGAATAAGGTGTGTAAATTATTGAAATTCTATATGGCACAAGCAAGCACCTAAACAATGGCACGAAAAATTTGATAAAACTTTGACAACAAATTGGTTTTGTTAGAATGAAGCGGATAAATGTGTTTATTACCGCTATGGTGGGGTCAAGGAGTAATCTGTGCTTGTATGTTGATGACATACTTATATTTGGGACCAACATCGACATCATTGATTTGAGGTCAAGTCTTTCTTATCTCGTGCTTTGATATGAAAGATATGGGTGAAGCAAATGTCATTCTAAACATTAAATTGATCGAAATGAGGATGGGATCACTCTGAGTCACCCCATTATGCGTAAAAGATTTTAAATCGCTTTGGTTTTGAGAATCAAAGTGTCCCCAACCCCTTATGATGCAAGTGTAAAGCTTCGCAAAAATAACGGGTTAGGAAAGGTCAATTGAGATATTCACAAATAATTGGGTCCCTTATGTATTTAGTCGAGCAACTAGACTGACATCTCATTTCTTTGTGAGCAAATTAAGGTGTTTACGCCTAATCCGGGAATGATCAACTCGGGATGCTCTTGAGAGAGTATTATTGCTATTTAAGAGGTACAACCAATTATGGAATTCACTATCTTGGATACCCACCGTACTAGAAGGGTATAGTGATTCAAATTGGATCTCGATGTTGATGAGATCAAAGCCACAAGTGGCTATGTGTTTACTCTAGCGGGTGGAGCGGTTTCATGGAGGTCTTGTAAATGCACCGTGTTGACACGATCAACCATGGAAGCCGAGCTAGTAGCTTTAGACACGGCCATCGCTGAGGAAAATGGCTTAGAGAGCTCATGTTGACTTGCCGATGGTCGAGAAACCAATTCCACCGATCCTAATGTCTTGTGATAACTAAACCGTGATAACCAAGGTTATGAGTACTAAGGACAATATGAAGTCCTCGCATGTGAAGCGAGGCTTAAATCATCGAGAAAATTAAGAAGTCTTGAGTAATTGTCAGTAAATTACATACGACCGAGAAAAATCTGGCGGACCCTTTTACAAAGGGCTATCAAGAAATGTGATTTCTATTGCGTCTAAGGACATGGGAATGACGCCTATCTAAGTTATATCGTAGTCAGTAACCCATTCTAATGATCGGAGATCCCGTGATTTAGATAATGGGAAGAACAAGTTGACGGTGTAACAAGAGAGTACAAATAAAGTACCCATGTTCAAAGTACTCTCAAGCTGTATGGAAGGTTGGTTCTATACCTTAATGTATTCTAGTGTCCTAATGAGAGGAAAAGGTATTAGCCTACAGGATACCTATAATGAATACACCTACTTGAGCCTAATCATGCGGTCGCAGCTTCTCTAGAAAAGGGCATTCTCTAGAAAGCTCATGAGCGGATCGAGGGAGCATGACCATTCAACGCTCCATTTAGACGAGGTTACATGGTAGCCTAGTACCGATTAAGGTTTAGTGAAATCTAACCACACAAGATCAGAATTCAAGGCTTAGTCCATTCATCGGTTGTGGAAGGAGTGATCTCGTTATTCTAGGTGCAAGTTCAACCGTCACGGACTTACACTAAAACACCGGGTATATTAAACGCTGATTCAAAGACATTTTGAGTCGTTCTATCTTTGTGGCATTTGGTGGGGATTGTTGGAATTTGGCCCATTAGGCCCATCCCGAAAATGCCAAGCATATAAGTGAATAATACCATATTGCTAGTTGGAAGGAAAAATACAAACTTATAAGGAGAGCTACCCAACCCTTTGTCATGAGGCACATGGAGGATTGGGAACTATTTGCTAGAGTCACACGCGACGCTGCTGCTGATTCGCGATTCTGCGCGTTTTTCCGCGTGCTTTTCCCGCGTGACTTGTGACTTGCGACGTCGCGAGTCGTCGTGCCAAGGATTTATCTTGGCACGCTAATCTCCTTTTTATTTTGGTTTTATCCGCAGCATGGTAACTTCCGCGTCCGATTTTTGTGGATCGGCGAACGGCTGCAACGCGCACGCCGCGCGGCGTAACGTCGTCCGCTCCGCGTGGGGAGACTCGAGGATAAAACTCCTGGAGACGTCCAGGAGACCAATCACTTGTTCTCTCGCGTTTTTACTCTCTGCTGGGTTGAGTCTCGCGATCTAGTCCTCGTCGGCCTTCCTCTCGGCGTGCACCGGGAGGAGGTGAGCGGGATCTCCGTTCCGATTCTTCGCCGTGAGACACCGCACGGAGGGCGGCAATCGAGTTTCTGGCGGCGATTCTGCGACCGCTTCGTCTTAAACGAACCTCGACGTCGACTACTTCCTACTACGGACGTCTCTTCTTCGCGACTCTTCTTCGCCGATCCGTCGTAAGTATTCTTCTCGACTCGATGGCAGCGAGTCGCTGCTAGGGTTTTCTTGTTACCCAGAATGGATTGCCTGTTGGTTGCCTGCTTGGTTGTGCATCTGTTTTGTCGTTTAATTACTTTCGGAATTGGTATAATGCCTGTATTTCCAACACTATGCTTCGTCTACATCAGATAACCAAGTATTAGTAGTCCTGAAGATATATAAGCCACATCACTGCCGTGAACGGCCTTGTCTAAACGTTCTTTATAATGCTCATTTAAAGTAAGATGCACCACTACGGTAGAAAATCACAAAGATACAACTTCAGTTGAATTATGACATTTCCTTTTTACGCTTTTGCTGTAATGCAGTTCCCTACAAATTAAAACCGGTTTTATGCAGGCGATTTGGTAGGAATGCGCCGCGCAACTGCGGCTCCATTGGTCGGACATCGTGTCCTTTGTACGAGCGTGCGCACGCCCGCGTCATGCTATTGCCTGGGAGTGCGTTCGCATGTCACATCTTGCTCGATGAACGTCCCTGATCTTTTTTGAGAGAACCTCAACGAGAGGCCGGAGCTCTGTCATTTCATTAAAAAGAAGAGATGATACATAAAACCAAACCCCGCCCAAAGGCGAGAACAACAAAGAAGAAAAGGAAGAACCCGGCTAGCAACAACCAACAGCCCGTCGACAACCCATGACTGCCTGAAAAACTCAGAACCTCGCTGACCGCCAAACACAAACGCCGGCCACACACCGAGCTGAACACGACACACTAGCCGTCACTGCCGTTG
This sequence comes from Raddia guianensis, assembly GCA_036346415.1. Lineage (NCBI taxonomy): Eukaryota > Viridiplantae > Streptophyta > Magnoliopsida > Poales > Poaceae > Raddia > Raddia guianensis. Next base: position 49,957,335 of record CM070542.1, on the reverse strand, counting down.
AAGGCGAAGCATAACCAAGACGTCGGGCGCCCCGTCCACCGTTGGGCGCACGCCCTACCTGTAACATCCTATTTTTGAGCCTTTTTAAAATTTAGCTTGAGATTGAAACTTTTACAAAATTTATAAATAAATTTTGTGAGATAAATTGTGGTGTGAAAATATTTTCCTACAAACTACTTTTAAAATCAAATGTGGACATTAAAGCTCCAACTATCGTTGACAAGCTCACCCGGTGAGTTCCTCTCATGCCCCGTGCTCACTTTCGGCTTCTCTCGACCCCCTCTTGCTCTCTCTGCGTCTAATCGGACTTTCGTCCATTGTAGCGCGAGGGGGAGCTTTTCCATCGCCACCGGCGTCCTCCACCTCATCGCCGAATCCACGCCACCTGGAGCCACCGCCGAGCTCTGCTTCCGCCTACATCGTCGCCAGGAGCCGCGCCGTCGTCCCCCGCAAGTTCTTGGACGAAGGAGCTTTAGAAAAGGAGCACCTCGGCGACCTCTTCTTCCACAACCTCCGTACTGCACGTCGATCCGCCGCTCCAAGACATCTCTCCGTGAACTAGTGGTACGGACGTGCTCCCCGCAACCCCTAGATGCTCCCCCGTAATTCTTTTTAGTAGTAGCTAGTGTGCTCTGTCGACTGGACATGCTCCCCGACGTCCTTCTCCGCCTCCGTCCGCCGCGCCGCTATCTCGGGCCAATCCGACATGGCTCCGCTCGGGACCTGCTAGCCCTCTCTCTCCTCTTTCCGTAGAGCCCAAGAACCCGTCCTCTAGTGCCCTGTAACTCCGCCGCGACGCCGCCAAAGAGCTCGCCGGAGCACCGCCGGAGCCGTTGGACGCAAGGGAGAAGGAGGAGGAGGCACGCGAGTGAGCGAGCAGGAGCGAGCCGAGCTGAGGCCCTCCCCCCGCCAGAGCCACTAACAGCCGGCCCCATCTCCCTTTTCTTTTTATTGTTCGTCGCCGCCCGTGACACTGACCTGTGGGCCCGGGCCCACCTGTCAGATTAATCTGAGACGTCTCTCGAAAGACGCCCACCACGAGCCTACTTCTGCGTGTGGGCTAATCAAAAAATGGTAAAAGCCTCATTAGTCTTTCTTCTTCCTTAATTAAACTACGGATTAACAGATTTTCTCCTTTTTCAGAGAGCTGTAAGATTTTTGTAAAATAGGAAAAAGAGCTGTAAATATTCTGTAATAATTTGGTAAACTATTGTAAGAGCTCCCGGATGTAATAGGATAGTTTTATTTCTGTTTGCATGTGTATTTATTGTTGTATAAATCTGTTTTAGCTCTCATATAAGGCCTAAACAATTTTAGTAATTCACAGAAAATTGAGTTGCTTGCTGGAAAATTTTTTAAATAAATATTTTGATCTATGGGATAAAATATGGGTAGTTTAATGCATTTCATCTCATAAGCACATAGGCATGACCTATTCCATTTGTAGTTTTAAATATTTATATATAGGCTAAAGAACTAAAAGATGTTGGAATATTCATCTAAAGAACTAAATGAAAACATCAATAACCAATTTATTCTTGCTGTTCAGAAATGCTATAAAACATTTAAAGTGAACACCCTAGGATTGTTCCCCCTTTGGCATGCATCATCTTTTATGGTTGAATTGGAAATTTATTCGAATGTCGCATTTTCGTATTCGATCAATTAGAGAATGAGGATCCGGAAGAACCCCTGAACGACAACACTGAACAAGAATTCGATCCCGAAGATCAAGGCGAGCCAATACTCTAGTTCATTCTTCTTTACCCAGTTTTGATTAAATTATGTTGCTTTAAATTATGGACTTGCATGCTTATATTCTGCTATCAATTATATTGTCAAACAAGTGCTACTAGAGCTGGTCTAGCTACTACTACTTGGTTTAAATGTGTTAAATACACACAACCCTTATCCTTGACATAAATTTCATACCCTGTCATTTGTAACCTAAGGACTTAAATGCTAAACTCCTTGGACTAATAAGTCAATGATTGGCTTAGACATGCTGGGTTAAGTCTAGAGTCCGTGGGTTGAATCTCGGCTAATCAACGTGCGATTCAGTTGACAGGTTATTTGATCTTATACTCCATTGCTCCGGCTAGGTATAGCTGATCGTTGGCTCTGACTTATCGCACGAGCAGATTACTCTGTGGATCGGTCCCATCATTGCCATGGTGATGTGTCATGACTGGATTTAGTCCCTTTGAACACTATTTCTACAAAGCATAGTCGCCACGAACGTGTACCACACCCCGGTTGACAAAGACTACATTGTCATCGCATCTGTATGCGAACACTTTGGACAGTCTGGTCAGTACGTGTGTATCCCTAGTACATGACTATGGTGATGTGTTGTGCCCTGCTTTCCCGAGTTTAATTTGCAACTAGATAAGGCCCTGGAAACGGCTCATGCACTTGGGTGACATGTCTGCCCGAGTGCGATTGTATCGTCCTATGGACACCCCTGAAATTACCTGATAATGATGAATTTTGGATCCGAGGATCCTGGCCACAGTTGAGCTCAAGGGGATCACGCTTCTCGGAGGGTGAGTCCACCGCCAAATGTTGGCAGACGTGGCACCAGTAGTTGTATGGGCACGTGCTCGCCGGTTGCTAGTATGCCAGTACTTGTATGGCTACTAGGATGAGTTTGATGATGATTATGATGATGAAACCTCCTTGATTACACGAACAATTGCATATACTAGCACAATACGTCTTTGTTTTATCACTGCTAAGTCGGGACTTTTACTTATGTTTATTTAAAATTGGCATTATCGCAAACAAAATAACCTAGCCTCCACCAAATAGCCTTTATCATTAAATTGCATTAGGTTGGGTATCGGTTCGCGAGAGCTGGTTGATTACGCGCTCACACTCGCACACACGTTCACGATTTTAGGTGATGGCAAGGAGGAGTGTCAGGTGTTAAATCACGGCCCATTGCCATGGCCCACTCCCTGACGGCCCAATCGAACAGCCTACCAGGGCCCAGTCCCCTGGAAGATTCTATCTGACCCATATGCATCCTGCCAAACAGCTTCTTAGCTGGCATGGTGCGTAACGGCCAGGGAATCGTGTTTGACTCCGTCTCGAACAAGAGTTCTGCACGGCTACGTGAGGACCCGGACGTGGTTTCCCGGGTTGGAATAGGAGTCGTAATCCCCAAGACATGGAGTTTACCTTATCTACCGTGGGATGTATTTGGCATGGTACGAGTTTGTTACGTATTCGTAGTTAGCCCGGCCCGATTCTCCTCAGGTAGGTCGGTTTGCTCCATACTATATAAACAGCGCCCCTATGGCGTGTAGAGGGTACGAGTTAGGTGAGGCCAAGAGACTTTGCTTTTTTGCGCATTACTTCCTGTACACCTATAATCTCGTCGAGACTTGTTCGTCTCGCCGAGCCACCTCTTGTAATCATCTTTGATATATAAGAAAGGCTGGACGTAGAGCTATTATCTCTCGAGAGGCTGAACCGGATAAAACCCCGTCTCCTCGTTAAATAGATTGATCATTTCTTCGATGTCTTCTATCTCCCCTTCCTAAGAACCTTAGTTGATTTAGGTCAATATCCCAATCGTCGACAAGGAGTTTGACCCGTACGAATGCTACAAGGACGAGGATGCTGACGACCAAAACAATCCGGTCGTTGAACCTCCTGGGTGACACCTTTCTTCGCGTCCGCCTCCACCGCGCATGACCGGCCGCGCAAGCAAGGCAAGCCACGAGCCACGTCACTTGGAAAATTTTTATCTGTTTGATTGCGACCATCGGCTCAATCCGGTCGTTCATTTAAAGCTTATATATAACACAATTTTTTCATAAAAAAAAACAAGGTGGGGGCATGTCAGAGTGGTGCGGGGATATGCCATGTGCCGCAACCCAACCAACTGCAACATGCGTAAGACACATCATCAGATCATTCACGGCCGTTCGATCGCGACTGAGGGTTAAATTTGAATGTTCATTTCTACTTTACATAAAATGATTTCATTCGCCAAAATTTGAACAACGCAGGATGATTGCTTGGTTGGTTATTCACGTTAACTTTCATGTTGCAACACAGGGTTCGAATCCCAGCCGCTCCCCTTTTTTGTGTTGTTTCCTTTCCTTTCCTCTTCTATTTTCTCTTTTCTAAAACTCTTCTCCTCACATTACAACAACCGCACGTAGCTCAGTTGGTTTTCCACTATGCAGACGAAGCGGGGGTCACGGATTCTGCGGTGGGTCACGAGTTCGAATCTAGCCTCAACATTTTGGGTTCGAATCCTAGCCTCACCATTTTGTTGCCTTTCTTTTGGAAATTGTTTTTGAGATTACAAAAATAAATAAAAACAAAAAATGGGCCAAGATTTTATGGTAAGCATGTAGACCCATCATTTCTTTCGTTTTCGGTTTTTTTAGCATGCAAAAAATAGAAAAAAAAATTTAAAATGGGTCGAATATCATGGTGAGGGCCCATAAACGTTTTTCACGTGAATCCCAGCCTCACCATTTTGTTGCCTTTCTTTTGCAGATTGTTTTTGAGATTACGAAAATAAAAACAATGGGCCAAGATTTTATGGTAAGCATGTAGACCCATCATTTCTTTCGTTTTCAGTTTTTTTAGCACGCAAAAAAAGAACAAACTAAAATGGGTCTAATATCGTGGTGAGGGCCCGTAAACTTTTTTCACGTGAATCCCAGCCTCACCATTTTGTTGCATTTATTTTGCAGAATGTTTTTGAGATTATGAAAATAAATAAAAACAAAAAATGGGCCAAGATTCTATGGTAAGCATGTAGACCAATCATTTCTTTCGTTTTCAGTTTTTTTTTGAGCAAGCGAAAAATAGAAAAAACTAAAATGGGTCTAATATCATGGTGAGGGCCCGTAAACATTTTTCAGATATATTTCGAACGCAAAAGAAAGAAAGACTAAAAATGGGTCACAATACACTGGTGATGGACCGTTTTCATTTTTTTAGCACGCAAAAAATAGAAAAAAAACTCAGCGTCCCTGCTGCTCTGGCCGGCACCTCTGCGTTGTCGCCGGTCGATGGTAGCTGCCTTGGTGGTGTTTCTCTTCGACTCTGGTTCCTAGTGGCCAAGGGGTGGTTGCGTGAACTCGTCATTGCGTCTCCCTGCTCCTCGGGCTCTAGCCGTGGTCTTTGGCCATGGTGGAGTGACGGCATGGTATCTCCAATTCATTTCATTGTTGGTGCTTCCTAGCATGGCGAATTGTTTTCTGGGATAGTGAACTTCACGCTTTGCCTTGTCTTGTTGGTTCGTTTCTGGCACATCGTAAGTTCTTGCTTCTTCTTCCTCTATGCAGTGGTCCAATTAGGGTTCGGGGGAACTGTTCTTTGAACAGGGGCCGAGCTCTAATTAGGATATTTGTACTTTGCTATGGGCTTAATCTAAATGCTCGATGATAATTGCTTGATCTGAGGTATATGCATATAAACTGTTCTAGGACTTTGAGTAAATTGTTGTAAGCACTGCCTTTAGATCCTTGTTGTGCAACTCACTGTCATATGCTTGTATCTGTGCTACAGTTATAAGTGAGATTCAACTCAGTGTTCAGGTCTTTGTACTTGGGGGCAGTGTTGCTGTTCTTTGGATTCACTAGTTGGTAGCTTGTTCATTCTGTTGATTTTGTAGCCGTGGTACTTGTTATCAAGTTTGGTACTGATCCGTTGCTCTTTTGAGCAACAGATACGGCAGTCCTGCTTCTGACCGAACTTAGATTATCCTGGTATATTGAGTTGCAAAGTTCTATTTAGTTCTGAGGGCAGTGCTGTTTAACACTTTAATTTTGTCCTAATTCAGTTTATTTCCTGTGATTTTTAGCCCTGTTAATAGGTGGATGGCTAATTTAATATTAGCAACCCGTTAGCACAATCTAAGAGCAATTCATATTGTTAAAAAAAAAAACTTGAGCTTTAAGCTGGTTTTTATTTCTGTCTATTCAGCTACCATGATTATTAATCTACTGCTGGCCATGAGTTTACATTCATTTGTGTTGTTTGTTAAATTCATGTTGTACCTTCTTATTCATGGCTCAAATCTGTTTTATTCCATAGCTGTATATGATCTGGTTGAATTCTTTGTCATGCTCATTCTACATTTTATTCAACAATCCTAAAAACAATTCATTACTATGGCCTCTCATGGGAGCGATGTTGTTAAGCCTGAGACGTTCGATGGCTCCAGCTTCAAACGCTAGCAGGCACACGCTAAGCTTTGGCTGACTGACCATAAGGTCTTCTGGGTGATTTCTAATCCCTGTTTGCCTCCGCCCCTTCTCATCTCTGAGGAGGAGAATAGGCATAAGGAGGATGCGAACACTCCTCCTTAGCGCGATTGCTAGTTGTCCTCTCTAATAGGCTTTTCGACATCTACTCTAGCTATGCGGTAGCTAAGGAGGTTTGGGATGACCTAGAGCTCAAGTTTGTCGAGGGGGGTAATGGAAACGAGAGTTTCATAGCTGAGAGCTACTTGAACTACAAGATTGTAGAGAACAGGCCCATTCTGGAGCAGGTCTAGGAGCTTCGGCTCCACGTTAGGGACTTGAACCAGTTTGACTGTCTCTTGCCTGAGAGCTTTCAAGTCAATGTAGTTCTCGTTAAGCTCTCTTCCTCGTGGCATGACTTTGTGACCGCTCGCCGACACATGAAGAAGCGCCTGACTATTCCACAGCTTCAGGTAGCTATAAATGTCGAGGAGCGGGCACGGGCGAGTGGAGGCCCTAGGCACTCCTCGTCGAGCGTCCAGGCTCATGTGCCGGATGCCAATAACCCCAACGCTGCCGGTGGAAAGAAGAAAAAGAAGAAGAAGCCCTAGAACCAAACTAGCGCCAATGGCAGGAACATGAAGAAGAGGGAGGATCTGGTTTTCTATGTGTGTGGCAATCCCGGGCTCATCGCTCGGAGGTGTCGTGACCACAAGGGCAAAGGATCAGGTCCATGACAACAGAATGGCCCTCGGGCCCAGGCGCATGTTGCGGAGGTGGCTCCTAACTCCTCCACAGGGTATGTACCGAGAGCCTTTATGGCTGATTCATCACTTGATTGGTGGATCGATACGGGTGCTACGCATCATATAGCTACTGACTGAATCTCATTTACTTCATTTCAAGGTCAATCTTGTGGATCAGTCTTGATAGGCAACGGAGCGTCAACACGTATACGAGGAGTCGGGCAGGTCTGCTTGAAGTTGACTTTGGGCAAGACATTGGTTCTTTTGCGACATGCTGTTTGTGCCCACGATGCGGCGTAACTTGATCAGTGGCACATCTTTATGTCGTCAGGCTGTCAGATTAGTGTTTGAGTCAAATAAGATCATCATGACCAAGTTTGGTGTCTTCATAGACAAGGGATATGAGAGAGATGGCATGTTTAGTCTATCCATCTTATGTCAGAGCAATCTTTCCATTTTTAATATGGTTTGTAATAAATATCATGATGTATGGATTCACACTTATGTCATTTGAGTTTTGAGGCCATTGTGCGGTTGAGCAAGATGAATTTGATTCCAGAGTATAGCTATGAGAAGGGCTCCAAGTGTGAGGTGTATGTGCAAGCTAAGCAGCCTTGAAAGCCGTTTCATACGTTTGAAGGGCGAAGCACCTCTCCACTAGAGCTAGTCCACTCCGACATAAGTGAGATGAATGGCATTTTAACTAAGGTAGGAAGCGATATTTGTTTACTCTCATAGATGATAGTAGTAGATATTGTTATACCTATCTATTGAAAACTAAAGATGAAGCACTAGATTATTTTAAGATCTATAAAGCTGAAGTGGAAAACCAACTAGGAAAGACTATTAAACGGTTGAGGTCCGATAGAGGAGGAGAGTACATCTCTAAGGATTTTTCCCATTATGTCGGGGATAAAATCATGGCCCATTGCCATGGCCCACTCCCTGACGGCCCAATCGAACAGCCTACTAGGGCCTAACTCCCTAGAAGGTTCTATCAGGCCCATGTGCATCCTACCGAACAGCCTCCTGGCTGGCACGGTGCGTGATGGCCTAGGATTCGTATTTGAGTCCGACTCGAACAAGAGTTCTGCACTGCTACGTGAAGACCCGGACGTTGGTTTCCCGGATTGGAGCAGATGTCGTGATCCCCAAGACTTGGAGTTTACCTTATCTACCTCGGGATTAATTTGGCATGTATGAGTTCATTACGATCTCGTAGTTAGCCCGGCCCGATTATCCCTCGGTAGGTCGGTTTGCTCAACACTATATAAACACGGCCCATACAGCGTTTAGGGGGGCAACCAGACCATTGCATTGAGACTTAGCGCATCGTTGCGTATAGCTTTCTCATCATATTAGAACCTCGCCGAGACACGCTCGCCTCGTCCGAAGTTTCCACCTTGTAATTCTCTTTGCTATAAAGAAAGGCTGGACGTAGGGCTATTATCTCTCCTGAGAGGCCTGAACTAGGATAAAAACCCTGTGTCTCCCTGTTGCTCGTTGATTGCTGTTCGCATAGCTTGGCAGGTCTTCTATCTCTCTTTCTTAAGAACCTTAGTTGACTTGGGTCCGATATCCTAATCGTCGACAGTTGGTGCCGACCGTGGGGAGTAGTAGATCAAGTCTGTTCGAGTATGTCGAACTCGCTTAGCGACCAGGAGATTCTTCCTGAAGGGTATGACTCAGAAGAGCAGGATGTCTCATCCCCTGCTAGATCGGATTGATCTGTTCGATCTCGGTCGCTTTCCGTATCTGGGACAGAGGCCTCCGGCTATGCTCCGGAGATGGTCCTAGATCAAGCTCCCGTCATTGACGATGATTACGGAACCGATGATCTTTACGTCGGTTTAGATCTTTCGGATTCCAGGACCATGTCGGTGGATTCTTCCTGTGGCGACATAGTGATGACACCGTCCAGTGTCCCCTCGCACGACCGTCGTAGCATTAACATGGCCGGCGCAGGAACTTCAGAGAATCCTACGCGAGCCGCGGCGGCCGAAGAGATCGAGCATGTTAACTCTGCTCGGCAACAAGCTGGATCTGCTCCAACTGCCCGTGAGCAAGATGTTGTTCGCCGCAGTCTGGATGAGTCCATCAACCAAACTCTGGTGTAGATTTGCGATCAGCGCAAGCGTCAGCGACGTGACCCGCCTCGTGTACCTACACCAGATCCCCCGGCAAAAGCTCCACTTGGTCGGGATGAATCCCCGCGCAACCGGACTCTGGTCTGCCAAGACGCGGATGCCTCAGGGATCCCAGGACCCCTTGAGCAGAGTCGGGAACGACTCCAGACCATGGCTACGGTGCTTAGATTCACCCACCAGGCCGACTTCGTCCGCATGGGCGATGCTGTTGCTTCTCACCTTGAGCGACTGGCCGAAGGCCTCAAGTCCATAGGTGAAGCCAACACCTCATCCGGACAAATAAGATCGACCCTATCCGGTGGACTCGGACAATGAAGCGTTCGACGATCGCGTGACCATCGTCACCGTTGAAGGATCACTGTCCACGAATAAGCTACCCGTGGTCGCCGTCGCTCGCCAAGTCCCCGTAGTCATCGCGACCACAGGGGCAAGCGTGCGCGCAACGATCACGGACGATCCCCTCGGGAGGAGCGCATCGTAGCGACCACGAGGAAGGAGCGTGGAGGATTATCACGGAGGGAGTTCCTCCAGGCAGAGTCCTCCCGCTCAACTAGAGTTCTTCCGGGCAACAGGACCAACGTCTTTTCAAGGCTAGGTTCTGCTGGGGAAGGTGGCCGGTCGTATGCCTTGGGCTGTAAGGCTTTCTCTGACGAGCTTCGTGCTGTCAGGTGGCCCTCCATGTTCAAGCCCGGTCACATGGAGAGCTACAATGGGACTCAAAACCCAGAAGAGTTCCTTTCCATCTATGCTATAGCCATCATGGTAGCCGGAGGTGATGAGCTAGTCATGGCAAATTACATTCCGACTGTCCTTGAGGGCGCTGCTCGGACGTGGATGTTCAATCAGCAGGAAGGTTCCATCCGCTCGTGGGACCAACTTTGTGACGCTCTGCCGAAGGGCGTTGGGGCAGGTTGTTCTGTCCGTCACCTTCGGCAGCCCAAACAACTTTCGGACAGAGTTGGTCACGTTTAACGTGGTTGACTTCCCATCTGCCTACAACGCGATCCTGGGCCGGCCATCTCTTGGCAAGTTCATGGTCGTGTCCCACCATGCATACCATTGCGTGAAGATACCGGGCCCTAACGGTGTGATCACAGTCAAGGGCAACTATAAGGCTGCTCTAGATTGCGACGGCGATCCTCGCCTGTCGACCAGCTTCCACCGCGTGGTCGAAGTCCCTTGCACCAAGTCCGACGTCCTAAGGTTTCTGTCCACCGTGGGAGAGACCAAGGAAGTTCATTGTCTTTTGATGACTCTTCCAAGATAAGGTTTGGGGCCATTCTGGACCCCAAATAGGAAAGCGAGCTCATTGCCTTCCTCCGGGCTAATGCAGAAGTGTTTGCCTAGGAGCCGTCTGACATGCCCGGGGTCCCAAGGGAGGTTATCGAGCACAAACTGGCAGTCCGACCAAACAAAAAGCCTGTTCGCCAGAAGTTTCGACGCTTTTCGGACTTCAAACAAGGGATCATCAAGGATCAGCTTGGCAAGCTGCTCGCTGCTGGTTTCATCCGCGAGGTTGACCACACCGAGTGGCTGGCCAACCCTGTCATTGTAAAGAAGAAAGACAGCAAGTGGAGGATGTGTGTCGATCACACAGATTTAAACGCTGCTTGTCCTAAGGATAATTTCCCACTGCCTCGCATAGACCAGCTAGTCGACGCCACTGCGGATGCCCAGCTCTTGAGTTTTTTGGAAGGTTACTCCGGTTATCACCAAATAAGCATCTCCCCCTAGGATGAAGAGAAGACTGCCTTCATCACCCCTTCGGCACTTTCTGCTATACGATCATGTCTTTCGGTCTCACAAGAATGTCGGTACCACGCTCCAGTAGCTTAATGGAGAAGACTTTCCCGAGCAAATGTGGAAGAAACACGGGGTCTATGTCGATTTACATAGTTGTAAAGAGCAAGTATGCTCCAGATCATGTAAAAGACCTGGCCGAGACTTTTCGTAATCTCACCAGGCATCGAATTAAGTTAAATCCAGAGAAGTGTACCTTTGGTGTTCGATCTGGAATGTTGCTCGGTTATGTAATTGGTTCGCAAGGAATTTCTGCTAACCCTGAAAAAATCGAGACCATTGAAAATATGCAGGTTCCGACTACCGTCAAGAAAGTTCAGATCCTAACAGGACGGATGGCTGCTCTAAGCAGGTTTATTTCCCGTCAAGGCAAAGGCGGGCTGCCCTTCTTTAAGGCCCTGCGCAAGCACAATGGCTTCGAGTGGACAGAGGAGGCTGATCGATCTTTCCAAGATCTAAAGCAATACTTGTCCAACCCACATATCTTGACTACCCCGCTATATGGCGAACAGCTTTTGTTGTATCTTGGCTGCACGCCACAAGCGTTGAGCGCGGTCTTGACAGTGGAAAGGGAAGGCATCCAGCGGCCAATCTATTGCGTGAGCGAGGTGCTTCATGGATCAAAAGAGCGTTACCCTGAGGTTCAGAAGTTGCCCTATGCCTTGCTCATGTCCTCCAGGAAGCTTCGCCACTACTTCCAGACGCATCAAATACTGGTCACGACCAAGTTCCCATTGGGAGAAATCCTACGGAACAAGGAAGTTGGCGGACGTATAGCTAAGTGGACAATGGAACTGGCAGAGTTCGATATTCTGTTTGCTGCCCAAACTGCTATTAAATCTCAGGTCCTAGCTGACTTTGTCGCTGAATGGACCTGCCCGCCCGAGTCCTAGGAAGCTCCCGAGCAACCTGAAAAACCCCCTGGACCATGTTCTTTGATGGCTCATGCACTGGACACTCGGGGGCTGGTTTTGTTCTCATCTCCCCTCAAGGAGAGAAACTCCAGTATTCTATCCAACTACACTTTGCGGCGACTAACAACGCCGCGGTGTACGAGGCCCTCCTCGCGGGACTAAGAGCGTGCAAGTCGCTCGGCGTCCAACGGTATCGTGAAGGAGATTCACAACCGTTATCAATCAGGTAAACAAGGAGTATCAGTGCTGCGATGACTCAATGGCGCGATACCTGGTTAAAGTGAGAAAGTTGGAGCGGCACTTTTGATTTTTCGAGGTGCTCTTCGTGCCCAGGAAGGAGAACTTCTTGGCCGACCAGCTGTCCAAGTATGGATCCTCACGCGAACCTGCTCCGGCAGGGGTGCTCGTCGAGCATCTTTACAAGCCCTCTATCACGTCTCCGGATGAGGCAACAGAGACAGGTGGTGCTGTCTCCGTCATCGAGCAGGCTGCGGACTGGACAAGGCCATTTGTTCGGTACCTTGCAGATGGGACCCTGCCCGACGACGAAGCCGAGTGTTCCCGGCTTATAAGACGTGCTAGTCCATACAAGCTTGTGGACGGCATCCTTTACCGCCAAGGTGCGCTAGGAGTCCCCTCCAAGTGCATCTCTCAGCAGGAGGGTGTGTTCCTTCTTAGGGACATACACGAGGGTGCCTGCGGCAACCACGCCTCCTTCAGAACTCTGGTCGGCAAAGCGTTTCGCATGGGTTATTATTGACCCACAGCGTTACAAGATGCTCGGGATGTAGTGATAAAGTGTAAGGCATGCCAATTTCACGCCCAGAAGGCACATAAGCCCGCCCAAGAGCTCCAAACGATCCCCCATCTTGGCCTTTCTCCACATGGGGTCTGGATCTGCTCGGTCCGTTTTCCAAGGGGTATAAGGGCTACACGCACTTGCTCATCACCATCAACACTTTTACAAAGTGGATTGAGGCAGAGCCTGTGTCATCTCTTCACACCAAATCGGTTGTGCGCTTTTTCAAGAGCAACGTGATCTCGCGCTTCGGGATTCCCCATAAGCTGATCACAGATAACGGTCCTCAGTTCGGAAGCGAGCTATTCCAAGAATATCGCGAATACCGGGAACCAAGGTTCGCCGCCTCGTGGCACATCCACAGAGCAATGGAGCAGTCGAGCGAGCTAACGGACAGATAGTCCAGGGTATCAAACGGTGCGTGTTCGCGGCACTCCGCGAGCACAACAAAGCCTGGATTGACGAAGTTCCTTCCGTCCTCTGGGCCGTTCGCACCACAGCCAGCCGGACAACCGGGGAAACTCCTTTCCAATTGGTCTACGGTGCAGAAGCCATCTTGCCCGTCGAAGTAGTACTCGGCTCGCCTCGCACGAGCTCGGTCAACTTGATTGACTCTGAGCAAGAGCGCTTACTCGAACTCGATCTTCTCGAAGGCACACGCGAACGGGCACAAGTCAGAATGGCGCACTACCAGCAAGATCTTCGCCGGCAAGCTGCCAAATCTATTCGACCAAGGGCCTTGAAGGTGGGCGACCTCGTTCTGCGCCGTGTCCAGAACCTGTCCAATGCCAACAAGTTAATTCCCCGTTGGGAGGGCCCGTTCACGGTCGTTTCTACCGCTCGCCCGGGGGCTGTTCGCCTGGCAATGGAGGACGGGAGAGAGCTGACCAGTACTTGGAACATCGACCAGCTTCGTAAGTTCTTTGTGTAGGTCTTTTGTGTGTTTGCTTAGCTCTGCGCTTTTTATGAAACTTCGCGCCTTAGTTCGTCCAAGTCTCTCGGGCTGCCATGTAAAGTTCAATCCAATAAACAGTGAATATTCGCAGCCCCCTGCGGCCCTTTTCACTTCTTGTCTTCTCAGACTATCTCCTCTCTGGTAACACTTGATGGCTGCCCGGTCTTGCGAACTCTTGGCTCCGCGATCTTCAGGGTTTCCCTGTCCGTATCTAGTTCAACAAGTTTCTAAACTCAGAGTTGCGTAAAACGGCTTTTTCGCCTAGCGTCTAAGCCTGCTCTCGTAAGCCCTCCGCGGCAGAGGCACTTACCGCACACGGCACAACCACTTGGCAAAGCCTGCTCTCGTAAACCCTCCGCGGCAGAGGCACTTTTCTTGTTCGATTACCTCGTGAATCGCCTAACTTATGTTAACGAGCAGTTCATGGAACAAGTTGATCACGATGCGGGCGTCGCTCTAACTCTCTACGCACGTGCTTGATTTCGCAAACTTAGGTCTTCAAGCATCGTCCGTACCGGGGGCTAGGGTGTCGCTCTTTCTCTTGTGCACCTGTTCGAGTTCGCAAACTCAGGTTTTCGATCAGATGCACAACGGGGGCTGGGAGTTAGGCTGGCGTTCTACCGATTTTCCTTAAAACTTTCTAGCGCTGTTTCGCCTTGCTCTTAGTTTCCTGTTTGTTCTTGTCTTTTTGCTGCTATGTTTTGCTGGGAAAAGGTAAGTCTTTATTACATTAACACAAATTTACAGGTACAAGGCCCTTTTTGGGTACAATCCTACTGCTACTTAGAAGCAAGCTGCTCCTTTAGCTCCTCGATCACTTCCTTGAGGCGCAGGACTTCCTCTTGGACTTTAAACCCTTCTCTAACTTTAGTTCGGAGACGTTCGGCTTCCTCCTTGCTGCGCCTGGCCTGCTCCTTGGCCTCTGCGCGAAGGGCTTTGACCTTTTCGGCTGCTTTCGTTGGCCACATGAAAGCCTTGCCTCTTGGTCTTGGCCCTTGAGATCTTCTATCGAGAGTCTCTCTGACTTAGGCGCTTCTCAGCGGCCTTGAGCTGCTCGGCCAGCTCTTTGGCCTTTTCTTCCATGGCTTGCGCCTTGCGCCACCAAGTTCCCTGCCTCTCCGGATAGAGTCAGGCGATGGGTCCCTCTCCCGGCCACCGTGTTTTGAGCTCCTTCACCTCCATGCGAAGAGGTTCCGGCTTTGATCATGCCATGAGCTCTTCTTTGAGCCAGTCATCCGGCTACCGTCTCATGAAAGCTCCCATGACAGCACTGTGCTCTATGGCGACGCCTTCTTCGAAGTCCGCCATAGTGACCCGCAGGACCTAAGGGAGAGAAGGACAAATCCGTCAGATTAGATTGATGGTAACTCTAACAGACAAGTTCAAGTTTAAAGCTTACCTCTCGAAGCCTGCCTTTCAAATTCATGCGAAGACGCTGCCCGAGCCCATGACTTGTAAAGTCCTGCGTGCTCGGGGCGGCTGCAGCCTGATGTTTCATTGCACAAGGCTGGAGCTGCTTCGCAGATTGGGGCAATGGCGACGGGCGAGGCTTCCTCGCCCTCAAGCCCTTTCTCCTCCTCTTCTTCGTCCACCCGAGCAGCCTCGGGCAAGACCGACGTCTCTCTGATCGGAGACGTAGGTGGGGTCACGGACAGGGCAACTTGAGGCCCCTGTCCGCGATCTTCTTCTTGCTCCTCGGTGGCAGGGATTTCTCCCTGCTCGCCAGATGTTGCCGTCACCACAGGGACGATCTCCCCCTGCGACGAAGTGCCGGGCAGGACCGTCTGTTCGGTCCCGTCTTGGGCAGCCGGCAGAGCCAAGACCTCGGCTCCGCTCTTCATGGCGTCGTGCCTCGCTTCTTGGGCTTCCAGCCTCACCACCACGCTCTTCAACGCGTCGATCTGGTCGGTGGAGTCCGACGGTAGCGCAGCCCACGCCGCCTTATCCTTCGTATGCGGCGATCTTGTTGCTCGCGGCACCGTAGGTGCTCGGCAGCGAGATCGCCGATCGCCGTCTCCACGTCGTCCGTGGCGGTCTCCTCCCGGGCAGCTGATGAAAAACAAAGGATTTAGTTCATGCGCGGTTTGGTACAATGTAACGGGAACAGCCTTGCTACTACGTACCTGCCGCGGGGAACATGACCTTCTTCGCTCCTTTATGGAGCTTGCGCTTCTTGCTCGGGGGCTCTTCGGCTTCTTCGCCTTGGCCTGTAGGTGCTTATGGTGACAGGCTCAGCTCTTTGTTGAGCTGAGCACTCTTTTTACGCAACGCAAGAAGCTTTTCCTTGCGCGCGACTTCATCCTCGAGCCTCCTCTGCTCGGCAATCTGTTGCAGCCGTTCCATATGGCCTAGGTAAGCTTGTGTGTACCGCTTCAGCCAGTGGGTCAGTTTTCGTACCTCTTCGTCGCTTTGCTCTGCGAGGAGGGATGGACTTAGGCGCTCTGTCCTTGGCTGTCCGCGAGCACGCTTGGTTTGCTCGGCACGCTTCGTTGCTGCAGGGGGCTTCTGAGGCTGTTGGCGGCCGCTGCGGCGCGGCGAGCTCCGCGTTGGTTCAGTAGCCACCTTGGGCTTCTCGGCCACCTTGGCCTTGCCTTTCCTCGCTCCCTCAGATTCGGAGAGCTCCTCCATGATCCCTCCGAGGATCAGGGTGTCCTCCTGTGTATTTGGGAAGCGAATGATTAGCATCTTTAACCGTGCGAGTCTTGCAAAACCGAACGGGGTGTAAGTGTTTTACCTCGGATGTGCGGACGAGCACGTTGCGTAGACACGTGTAGTCCACCTCGCCGGTGACCTCGCCGTCCTTCTTGGCAGCCTTCAGCGTGGAGTCGACCTGCTCGGTCACCCATGCGTCGGTCGGTTGCACTGTCCGAACAGAAGAAGTCGTCAGTCCCTGTTCGGATGAAATCACCAAGTGAAGGTTGAGTCTTAAAGGCACTTACCCGTGCTCTCTCTGGTGATGTCTTCCCATCCTTCTATCTTGTAGAAGGGGTAGGATCTTCTCCGCAGCGGACAGATCCTATTCGCTGTGAAGTCTCGGATGATCTCCCTGCCCGTGAGCCCGAGGCCCACAAGGGAGGCGATCTTCCGCGTCAGGTACCAATCCTCGTCGGACAGATCCGGCTGAGGCATTGGGGTTCCCTTCGCCGGAGCCTGTCCGGTGAAGATGAGCTTGCTGTCGTCGCTCCGCTTGGTGTAGAACCACCTCATCCACCACGCGCCCATCGAGTCGAGCAGCGGTGGACGAGGGTATGGGACGTCGGCGGTAGCCCGGAGCTTGAGGTAGTAGCACCCCAGCCCGGAAGCGGTAGAGCTGCTCCTCATCACTGTGTAGTAGTGAAGGAATAGCCCCACCGGTGGATCAATTCCCAGATAGCCTTCACACAGGTGTGCGAAGACGGCCATCTGGAGGATGGAGTTCGGATTGAGGTTCGCCACCTCCAATCCGCTGATGTTGAGAAAAGCCTCCACGAAATCGCTTTCGGGAGACCTCAACCCGAAAACAGCTAACTGCTCGAAGTTGACGAACTCTCCCTCGAGCAGCTTCGGTTCTTCCTCTTCCTCAGGCAGCCTCCAACTGCCGGTGTCGACGTGCCCCTCTGCCTCTAAGATCTTGAGGTCCTCCTCGGTCATGCTGGTGCCTGAGAACTTTGCCATAGCAGTTCCCAGGGCTGGACGAGCAGATTTGGGAGTGGAGTTTGGCTGTTTGATGCTGAGTGCGGTTGGAATTAGGGCTTAGGAGGGAAAGGCGTGAGAGCGGAAGTGGCAAGCCACGGGCGGTTTGGGTGCTTTTTATAGACCCAGACGAGCAGCTCTGCAACGGATTTTCGCCATAAACGGCTAGTTTTTTACTGCAACAGCTAAGCAAAAACGGTCGTCTGCTTTCCTTCTTGCAAGCGTAAGTTATCATTGAGATTCCGCCAACGGCTACTTTTTTCCAAAGGTTCCAGACCGAGGACCGAAAGTGCTCGGTCGGATAGATGTGTTTCCTGCTCGACGAATCGGGCCGCTTTCGACCGATCGGGTTTGCTTGGTTCCGGACAAGTCCTGTTCGGGAGAACCATAACTTGCTCGGTCGTTCGTTGTACCTCTGCGTAACAGCAATATTTCCCTCTAGTGAGTCCTTCCACTTGAGTCTCGGGGGCTAGCTGTCGGGGATAAAATCACGGCCCATTGCCATGGCCCACTCCCTGACGGCCAAATCGAACAGCCTACTAGGGCCCAGCTCCCTAGAAGGTTCTATTAGGCCCATGTGCATCCTGCCGAACAGCCTCCTGGCTGGCACGACGCGTAATGGCCTAGGATTCGTGTTTGAGTTCGACTCGAACAAGAGTTCTGCATGGCTACGTGAAGACCCAGACGTTGGTTTCCCGGATTGGAGCAGATGTCGTGATCCCCAAGACTTGGAGTTTACCTTTTCTACCTCGGGATTAATTTGGCATGTATGAGTTCGTTACGATCTCGTAGTTAGCCCAGCCCGATTATCTTTCGGCCGGTTGGTTTGCTCAACACTATATAAACAAGGCCCCTACGGCGTTTAGGGGGGCAACCAGACCATTGCATCGAGACTTAGCGCATCGTTGCGTATAGCTTTCCTGTATACGCAGAACCTCGCCGAGGCCTGTTCGTCTCGTCGAGTTTCCACCTTGTAATTCTCTTTGATATAAAGAAAGGCTGGACGTAGGGCTATTATCTCTCCTGAGAGGCCTTAACCAGGATAAAAAACCCTGTGTCTCCCTGTTGCTCGTTGATTGCTTTCGCATAGCTTGGCAGGTCTTCTATCTCTCTTTCTCAAGAACCTTAGTTGACTTGGGTCCGATATCCCAATCATCGACACATTCATGTGAAGAAAGTGGTATTATTCATGAAACCACACTTCCCTATTCTCCCCAATCAAATGGGGTGGCGAAGCGAAAGAACCGAACTATATGCGACTTGGTTAATTCCTTGTTACAAAGTTCTGGTATATCGGTTCGATGGTGGGGGGAGGCGGTTCTCATAGTTAATTATGTCCTAAATAGGGTGGCTCCGCACAATCGCGAGGTGACGCCTTATGAAGGATGGAAGGGGAGAAAGCCTAACTTGTCTCATCTTAGGACTTGGGTTTGCCTTGCTAAGGTAAATGTGCCCATGCCTAAGAAAATAAAATTAGGGCAAAAAACTGTCGACTGTGTCTTCCTAGGATATGCTTTAAATAGCACGACCTATATATTTCTAGTGGTCAAATTTGAGACGAGTGAAGTCACACCAAATGATCTATGGAGTCTCAGGATGAGACTTTCTTTGAGACTATCTTTCCTATGAGATCAAATGAGATAATCGCACCAGATGGCTCTAATGAGCACTACTCTATTCCTCCTGAAGGAGTAAGAGACAAAGGACTGAAAAGTCATTTGGTGATGATTTTGCCATCTATTATATGGATGACGAACAATGCACCCTCACTGAGGCTTTTGCATCTACTGATGCTAAGTATTGGAGGGAGGCAGTCCGTAGTGAGATGGACCCCATCATCGCTAATGGAACGTGGGAAGTCGCTGATTTACCTGGTGGATGCAAACCGGTGGGATGCAAGTGGATTTTTAAGAACAAGAGGGGACCTGATGGTACTATTGAAAAGTACAAGGCCCGCTTAGTGGCTAAGTGGAAGGCAAGGATTATTTTGATACTTATTCTCCTGTGTCAAGGATATCCACTATCTGTGTGCTTATAGCTCTTGCAACCACGTATAACCTCCTAATCCATCAAATGAATGTTAAGACCGCTTTTCTTAATGGAGAGCTGGAAGAAGATATTTATATGCAGCAGACTGATGGGTTTGTGGTTAAGGGCCAAGAGAACAAAGCGTGTCGCTTGATTAAGTCCCTGTATGGTCTTAAGCAAGCCCCTATGCAGTGGTATGAGAAATTCGATAAGATAATGACATCTGTAGGGTTTTGTGTATACGAGGCCGACATATGTGTGTTTTATCGGTTTTAGGGGGCCGAGGTGTCATTCTATGTCTTCACGTGGATGACTTATTGTTGTTTGGGACCGAGTTGGATGTCATCAACGAAATAAAAGAATACCTTTCCTCGAATTTTGATATGAAGGATCTAGGAGAGGCTGATGTTATTCTTAACATCAAGCTTATAAAGGGTGAGAGTGGGATAACTATGTCACAATCCCACTATGTGGAGAAGATCCTAACCCGCTTCGGGCATATGGAATCTGAACCTTCCTACACGCCCTATGATCCTAATATAAGACTTGCAAACACACTGGTGAAGGAGTTAATCAACACCTATATTTATAAGTAATTGGATCCTTGATGTATCTTTATAGCGCAACTAGACCCGACATCTCATATGTAGTATGTAGGTTGAGCCGTTACACGGCGAATCTAGGAGATGATCATTAGGTAGCACTACATAGAATACTTAGGTACCTAAAGGGCACCATGAAGCTTGTAATCCATTACTCTGGCCATCTGACAGTCTTAGAAGGATTCGGTGACTCTAACTGGATTAGTGACTCAAATGAGATGAAGGCTACTAGTGGATAAGTGTTCACTTTAGCAGGTGGGGCGGTGTCCTAGAAGTCTACTAAACAGACTATCATTATACGCTCAACCATGGAGGCTCAACTAATCACCCTAGATTCAACGGTTGTGGAGGCAGAATGGCTCAAGGAGCTTCTTTCTGACCTATCTATGCTGGAAAAGCCGATACCAGCAGTCTTAACATACTGTGATAACCAGACTATTATAGTCAAGGTTAAAAGTAGAAAAGACAATGTGAAGTCCTCGAGGCATATTAAAAGAAGGCTGAAGTCTACTCGGCATGCAAGAGAGACGGATATTATTGTTGTAGAATACACTCAGTCTGGTAGTAATCAAGTTGATCCCTTTACAAAGGGTTTGCCTAGATCAACTATTGAAGCAACATATAGAGGAATAGGGCTTATACCTTGCTAGTAGTAACCAACAGTGGTAACCCATCTTGAAAGAGTGAAGATCCTGTGAATCAGGCTCTGGGACAACTAAGCTGTGTGGTGTTGTCAGCACACCCTTTTTTGGTCCCATTCGCTGCAGTGCTTTATCTATATGGCAGGCTAAGGTGAAAACCTCTTAATGAGTTCGGAGCCCTAAGGGGTAGGGAGCTGTCCTACAAAATTCTCGTGAAAAACAAATCTATGTGAGTTGATCGTGTGGTCACGATTCGTTAGAGGTTGAGGTATACTCTTTAGTGAGCCCATGAATAGATACAAGGACATGACCGTAAAGTCCTGTCCCACTAGAGGTGCATATTTGCAGCCTAGTATTGTGTGTCTCTATGATCTAACAGGCATGGTTTTGACAACGTGCAAGGATCTCACTTGGCAAATGGCACACATTTCGTAGGCTCTGAAATGCCTGGAGATGTTCGGCCGAGCACTTAGGTTGAAATGGCTCTGGTTACCTTGGGACCAGTCAAACAAGCCATGGATTGGGTTGGAGGTTACTTGTGACGTACCACACTGATCGGATCCTGTATAATGCTTGCACGGAGCTAACTCTTGGCAATGGTGCTCATATCCGGTTTTGGCAACCACCGGCCGTGTGGCATCGCCCCTTTATGTTATGCAAAGATTTTTGGGTAGAAAGGGCATCCAGTGAGTTCAAGCTTGCAAAATGCCAGATGGGTGAGCTAACTTCAGACACTCAAGCACCTTGCAGGAACTCAACCACTTTATCATCCTGTGCACTAAAATCCAAGGCGTTGTGGAATGTGGATGTTCCTGACTCTTGCAGCTGCTGGCGTTGTACAACTAGAGTTTCTTATAGCATGAAATCGGCATATCAAATTCAGTTATGTGGCTCTACTGTCTACAAATTTTTCAGCGGCACCTTGGAAAGCTTTTGCAACTCCGAAGTGTGAATTTTTCGTATGGACAATGTTTCAAGATAAAATCTAACGGCTCAAGACCTGCAGAAGAGAGGTTGGCCCAATGTAATCGATCCTTTGTCTTCTATATGGAAGCAGCCTAGAAACTACAAATCACCTGCTAACTGGCTGCCCTTTCACCGGAATGATTTGGAGGCGAATCCTGCATGAAGCACTTTGCTCAGGTGTAATCAGCCCTCCTGATCAAGAATCAAGCCTAGGCCATTGGTGGGAGAATGCTACAAGGCATTTCCACAAGCTTTTGAAACGAAGGTTTGATGGAGTTGTCGTTTTTCACTTGTTGGAACATTTGGAAGGAGAGAAATAGAAGGATCTTTCGCTCATTTTTGTTAGAAGAGGAGAATTGCGGAATAGATGATTGTATTGCTGATGGGTGGAGTATATATAGTACAGGAGATGGACCTCCCTCAAGGTCCAATATACTCCACACTCCCCGGCCGCAGTCTGAACGACACTAGTCAATGCTTAGATTAATGCAAAACACACACTCCCCCGTAGTCAGAACAAAAATGACCATCACTCCCTTGTAGTCTGGACGGCCAGCGCACAGACGTTCAGACTGGCCCGGAACTAGGTGAAGACCGTTGTCGAAAGATCCTTGGTGAAGGCATCAGCGTACTAGGATGATGTCGGAACGTGAAGAACATGCACCTGACCAAGAGCAACGCGCTCACGAACAAAGTGGAGGCTGATCTCAACATGTTTAGTCCGTTGATATTGTACCGGGTTGGTGGAGAGGTAGACACACTGATGTTGTCGCAGTAGACGAGGGTGGCTAGGCGGAGAGGACTACGAAGCTTCTGAAGTAGCTGATGAAGCCAGCAGGCCTCAGCGACGACGTTCGCAACTGCACGGTACTCAGCCTCTGCGCTGGAGCGGGAGACAGTGTGCTGCCGCTTGGAGGACTGTGAGGCAATTGTGTTGCACGAAGCTCATGACGCCTGCTTAAGACCATAGAGAGATTTTTTGAGGAGGTAGACGTGATCTGGGCATGAAGGCTCCACAAAACCTGAAGGTTAGGTGTGGTAGACGGTCCCTGTGAGAACGCTATGGAGAAAGGCATTGTTGACATTCAGCTAATGAATGGACCAACCTTTGGAGATAGCTAGTGTGAAAACTATCTATATCGTGACTAGCTTGACAATGGGATTGAAAGTCTCGTGAAATTCGACACCAGGCCACTGAGTGAAGCCTTGAAGGACCCAATAAGCCTTACATTTGTCATGGGAGCCATCGACATGCCGCTTATACTTGAAGATCCATATCTGAGGGACCACGTTGGCACAAGTAGGTCGCAGGATGAGATCCCACTTTTGGTTGGCGTGAAGAGCCTCAAACTCGCACGTCATAGCTTCATGCCAGTGAGGATCTGCTAGGGCAGCCCGATAGGACTGTGGTGGAGGAGGCAGTGCCGAGGCAAGGAGAGTGAGGTGGTCGGGAGGCGGCACCACTATGTTGGCCTTCCGACACATGACCATATGATGGGCATTGGTCATGGGAGGCAAAGGGGCCTCGCTGGTAGCAACCTGTAGAGGGAGTCCAACAGCTAGAAAGTGATGGGACGGCTGAAAGAAGGGTACCGCTGGCAACAACCTGTGGAGGTGATCCAAGGAAGGTAGCGGGGACAACGATGCCGCTAAACGGGAGAGTCGCACGGCCTGGGTGACCAAGGCGACCATGCCACAGAGAGGTGAAGGTGCTAGTAAACAAATGTTTGGGAAGGAGGGATGGTGGTGTTGAATGAGTAAAATTTCCCGAAGTTATTTCACCTGACAATTATGCGTCCGGTGTGAAGGTCCTTTACAGATAGGCCTAACAGGTCAAATTCAACAGAGCACTGGTTATCTATGTTGAACTGACGAACAGAAATGAGGTTTTTTATGATTTGAGGGGTAACAAGGACATTACGAAGAGTGAGAGCCCTATCATATGTGGGAAATGAGAGATGACCAGTGCAGGTGACTGCCAGGCGAGACCCGTTGCCAACAATGATGTTGGTTGGGGAGGGAAGGTAGAGTGGATGATAAAAAGTGAACTTACTAGCATCGGCAGTCATGTGTGAAGTCACACCAAAGTCCATATACCATTCTGCACGGTTAGGGGCCAGCGAAGGTACAAGAGCAGCGGTCGCGGTCAGAGCGAAGGCTGACGACGTTGTGACGATCTGTCCTGCAACGGCCATGGGAGAATAGTGGCATTGCGAGCAGGTGAGCATAGCCTGATGGGAGCATGCCTGGAAGACACTCTTGGCAAAGGTCGTGGTCGCAATGGAGTGCGTGCCCCTAGCCATCATAGCGGAGGAGGCACAGGGAGTAGCAAGGCTCTACGAGGCCGCTGCCGCTGGCGAATCCATGGCAACCGCAGCGGATAGTGGGAGAGCAGGGACGCCGAGGCGAGGAGGAGTCGCAAAACATGCACTGGTGCGGCAGGTAGCCGCCACGCGCCACGCCGACAGAGGGCTGTCGGGATGGAGGTAGATGGCACTGTTTGGGGAGCCCAGGCCGGTGTGGCCCTGTCCAAGAACAAAATGGCCCAAGCCGAATAAATCACAGGGGGTCGGGTCCATCGTCAATTTGGCCCAAGACTAATAGGGGAGTGCCTGTTAGGATTAATCTCGAACTAATATGGTCCGTATAGTCATAAAGGAAACGGGTTTTAACTTGTATTGAACTTACTAGATTGAGCAGATTAGTCCGCATCCCGGCAGCCGCCCACCGCCCATCGCCTTGTGCGGTGCTGTGGAGCGGCTCAACGGAGCAGCGCGCAGCACCAAGTAGCCGCAAGCAAGCGCCGGTGAGCAGCTCTGACGCCACGCGTTGGTAACATCACGCAGCACCTCCCACACCGCCTCTTGCTCTTTTGCGTCGGTGGGAGAAAAGGGGAGAGAGTGAGGGGATTAGGGTTTCTCCTCCTCTCTCCATCAATTAACTCACGGGCGCCGCGTTTTCTAGCCGTTTGATTACGTGACCGACGGCTAAGATTGTGCCACGCCAACCTCTTCAGCCCAGCCCCGTCGTGGGCCTTACTGGGCCGTTTCTGGCTAGGCCGAACACACGTGAATTTTTCTGGACCGAGCCATTCAAGCCAATTTCAGACATTTAATTATTGCAGTGCATGTTTTATGGATATTAATGTATAATTGCACTGTTTAATTAATGCTTTACCGAAATTATGAAAATAAATGTTTTCAGTGCTCATTTATTTTATGTCCTATTTATGTGCACTGTTTTGAAATTTTGATCGTATTTTAAGTTGTGCTCTTATCCATGTACTATATATATTAATGTTATGGTAATTTTAGCAAACAAATTACGTTATTGTCTTTGATTAAGATGGAAACAAAAGTAGTTTTAATCTGGAGATAAAGTTAATGACTTATAATTATACTTCTGACCAAAGTTGATGTATGATTACATGTCATTTTTTGATATATTGTCTCTTTTTCGTTTCTGCCCAAAGGTGATGCGAATTAGAGAAATATTGAATGTTTTTAATCGGACTAAAGTAGGTTAAATTCATGCTTAGCTAATTATTGCCAATTTTATTTCGTTTATGCAGCTCTTCACAATTCAACTGCTTTGGCTACCATAAATGTCATTGAACAACTAAATGGCAATAATTTCCCTTCTTGGAAGGAGAAGATTACGATTGCTCTTGGGGTTTTAGATATGGATTATGCTATCAGGTATGATCCCCCTGAGGCTCCCATACCAGGTGAGCCCAAACATGCTTCCCAGAGAAGGACTTCTGACCTTAATGCTGATAAGTGGGAGCGGTCTAACCGCTTGTCACTTCAAATTCTTAAAAGCTCAATTACTGAGGGCATTCAGGGAGCAATTCCTAAAAGGAAAATGCGAAAGATTACTTAGATGCAGTTGAAGAGCATTACAAAGGCTCATCAAAGGCATATGCTAGTACACTTATTTCAAAACTCATAAGCTCTGAGTACAATGGATCTGGTAGCATTAAAGAGCACATTATGAAGACGATTGAGATCAAAAGTAAGCTTAAAGCATTGGAGATGGAAATCTCTGATGAGTTCTTAGTCCACTTCATCATGACCGCACTGCCCCCTGAGTAAGCTCCTTTTAATATTAATTATAGTACTTGGAAGGATCAGTGGACTTTGAGCGAACTTACTGCCATGTGCGTTCAAGAGGAAGAAAGAATTAGGGCCGAAAGAAAAGACGTTGTCAATTTTGTTGGCAATGGCAAAAGAAAGGCCCATAATGATAATAAGCCTAAAAAGAAGTCCAAGAATTCCTCCAAGGACGATAATAGGGCTGCAAACAACTCTTCATCAAGCAAAGAAAAGTGCCACTTCTGCAAGGAATAAGGTCATTTTCAGAAGGATTGTGCTGGCTTCTTAAATTGGCTCGCTAAAAGGGTAACGATTCAATTTCCTTTATTGATGAGTTACTTTATGCTGATTATTCTCTTAATAATTGGTGGATTCATTCTGGTGCCACTGTGCACGTTTTCAATTCATTACAACAATTCCTTACTATCCAAACACTAAGAAAGAGGGAGAGAAGCATTAGAGTCGCTAATGGAAAGGAAGCTGAAGTTAAAGCTGTCAGATCGCTGTCCTTAGTATTAGATAGTGGTTTCGAACTTAAGTTAAATAATGTCGCTTATGTTCCTACCGTGTGACGCAATTTAATTTGTGTCTATGTTGGATAATGATGGTTACCAATGTCTATTTGGGAATAATAAGTGTGTTATTAAATTTGATTCCAAAGTTGTTGGTCTTGCCATCCGACAAGACAAGCTTTATATGTTTTCCCTACATGAATCTGTTTTGAATGCCTGTGATGTTTCTGCTAAACGCAAAAGAAGAGATTATGAGACTTCATCGAAATTGTGGCACTGTCGTTTAAGCCATATTTTGAAGGGGAGGATGGAACGTCTCATTAAGGAAGAGATACTCCACCCATTAGACTTCTCTGACTTAGACCACTGTATTGACTGTATAAAAGGGAAATGTGTTAAACAAATTAAGAAAGGAGCCACACGTAGCACTTGTTGGAATTGATTCACACTGATATTTGTGGGCCTTTTCCTGTTACATCGGTAGATGGTTTTGATTCTTTTATTACATTTACTGATGATTTCTCCCGTTATGGTTATATTTACCCTATTCGTGATAGATCTGAGGCTTTAGATAAGTTTAAAGTTTTTAAAGTTGAAGTAGAAATCAGCTTAATTCAAAAATTATAGTAGTAAGATCTAATCGAGGGGGAGAATATTATGGGAGACATGCCCCTTATGGCCAAATTCCTGGACCTTTTGCTAAATATCTTCAGGAAAATAGCATAGTTGCCCAATATTCCATGCGTGGTGAACCTCAGCAAAATGGAGAAGCTGAGAGAAGTAACCGTACCCTCATGGACATGGTGCGGAGCATGCTCAGCAATTTCAGTTTACCTATTAGTTTATGGATGGAAACCTTAAAGACAGCCGCACATATTTTGAATCGGATTTCTAGTAAGTCGGTCCCTAAAACTCCTTATGAATTGTGGACCGGCAGAAAACCGACCGTTAATTATTTTCATGTGTGTGGTTTGTCCAGCTGAAGCTAAAGTATTTAATCCAAATATTGGGATATTAGATCCTAAGACGATAAGGTTATCTTTCAAGATTTAAAGGATATCGATTTTATTGTCTAGATCGTATTACTAAATTTATCGATACCAAACATGCTATTTTCTTAAAGGATGATGAAATCAGTGGGAGCTTAGAGCCTAGAAAGGTAGATCTCGAGGAAAGGTGGGTTAATATTTCTTTACCGCCAATTCAAGAGACTATTTTTCCTATGCCTCAGTTTGTTGCGCCCCAGGTCGATAACACCGTTGATGCACCTGCTGATGAGGGTCAAGAATTGCCTAATGAAGCACCTAATGTTGAGCCTCATGAGCCCCCGGTAGCACTTGATGTACCTCTAAGAAGATCTCAATGAGACAGGAGGTTTGCTATTCCGAATGATTATGATGTTTACATGAATGAAGACGTGAACGACATAGGAAAGGTAGATGATCCTGCTGTAACATCCCAAATTTTAAAACCAATTTGGCACGTTAATAATTTCTTAAATGCATAATTTAAAAATATTAAATCATTTATTATTGCATCATGGCATCATCATCGCATGCATTGCATTTAATTAAGGGTCATGATTTAAACTTTTCAAATATACACCTTGGTAATCAAAATAGTATTTCCTAAAGTATCAATATATTTAAAAAGAGTATTTAAAAATAAAAGCTCTTTGGAAACCAGAAAATATAAAGTGTTTTATTCTCCCCCGGCCCAGGCTGGCCCATTTGTAAGATCAAGCCTCCCATGGGCTAAATGATTTTGGTAATTGATGGCAACTAGGCCGTATAGCTGGAACGCCAAGGATAAGGACCTTTTGTTTTATAGTTCTTCTGATTTTCTTGTGTGCGTCTTTGGCTCGACTACATCTCTCTAGTTGCAGGGTCCCACTGAGCACAGGTCCGGAAACATCAGCTGTGGGTTTCATGGGGTTTCAAGAGTGCCAGGTGTTAGTCTTAAGCGAACCATCTAGAGCGAGTCCACCTGTCTAGCTTCGAGAGAGTTCGGGGAGCGACAACTGTCGGGGTTTCGTAGCCTCTAAGCAATCCAAACCAGATATTTTGATTTAGGCGCGAAACTTCCCGCCCAAGTGATCCAAATCTCCCGTCGTTCTCACAAAGTTGATAAAGTAGGGTCATAACCCTAGGTGTGTTGTCGGACGAAGTCGGTAGAGCCAAAACCCAAGTGGGTCAAAAATTTTCAGCCTCATCGGAAGGCGTCCAACCACTGTCGGACGGCGTCCGTTGAGTCCAAGCCAAAATTTTGGCTAAGTCCCGAAAACACACCCTATGTCGGACGTCGTCCGATAGCCTTCGGACGGGGTCCGACAGCGCTGAATTCTTAGCAAGTGAGCTCAAAACGACTAAGTCTCAATGGATATCGCCCCTGCAGGACGGAGTCCGGAGACCATCGGACAGCGTCCGACCAAGTTCAAAATTGGCCACCAGACGGCGTCCGACGATCTCCGGACGGTGTCTGATCGACAGGAGGAGCGACAGTGGTCACTGTCGGACGGCGTCCGACCAGGACCGGACAGCGTCCGACGGCGGCTAGGCAAGCGACAAAACACATGGTGGGCACAGGGAGGAGAGCACAGCGTACTCCATCGGACGGCGTCCGACGAGTTGTCGGACGCGTCCGGTAAAGGTGAAATTTCACCAGACTCGTCCATCGGACGGCGTCCGATAATCACCGGACGGCGTCCGACAGTTTGATCCGAAACTCGGGATTAAATCTGAGCCGTCCGTTTTTAGGGTTTCGCCTTGAGCCTATAAATAGGGACTTGGAGCACGGGAGAAATTTGAGAGAGCCACCATTAGCAGTCACCCCTTGCACTAGTCACCCATGAGAGCTCCTCCCATGGATCCCACCTCCTCCTAGGGTTCCATGTGCTTGAGAGATTGAAGGAGAGAGAGAGAGGGAGAAGAAGAGGAAGAAGAAGGTGCCCCTACCTCTACTCATCCATCCCTAAGTTTTGCCCCTTCTCCCATGGTGTTCTTGCCCTAGTCTTCATGGTGGGAGAGAAGGGATAGTGGTGAGAGACGATCTCCGATCTTGTACTCTTGGGACTTCACCGCCGGAAAAATCGTCGTCACGCCACGGGCTTCATCAACCGTTTGACTACATCAACCTAAATCCTCCGTGTGTCGGGGGTCACTCCCGTGTGTCGGGGGTGCGTGGCGTTCATCCGTTGAAGGTTGTGTGCAAAATTCTCCGTGTGTCGGAGGTCGGTGCCGTGTGTCGGCGCCGCGGGTACGAGGAGCTTCCGCGTGTCGAAGAACTCGTCTTGTGTGAAGGTTTGGAGCTCGCCTACCATGTGTTGGTGAAGAGCTACCGCGAGTGGATTGAGGGCTAGGGACGAGAGAGTCCCGACTTCTCTGTGTGAGAAGTTTCCTCAACGGGGACGTAGGTGTTCATGTGTTGAGCACCGAACTTCGGAAAACAACTCGGTTTGCGTTTTCTTGTCTCTCTTATTTACTTCCGCATATTGATTTGATTGTTTGCATGTGAGCGCCATCGAGCCTCCTAGCAGTCGCTTATGTCTCATTGTGATCGCTTTTACAACTAGACTCTAGATCAATCGTTAGCTTGTGTTCCTAATTTGACTAACTAAGCAAGTGAATTGAGAGAAGTAAAATTTGATAAGAGCCGATTCACCCCCCCCTCCCCCTCTCGGCCTAGAATCCTTACACCATTCCCTTTTCCTCCCTTTCCCTCTCCCTTCCCCCTCCTGCCTGGCTGGTTGGGCCGAAGCCGAGCCGGCCCACTTCCTTTCCTCCCTCTTCCTTTCCCCCGCTCCCCTGCTTCCTCAGTTGGGCCGCGAGAACCGCACCGGCCCATTTCCGCCGCAGGTCGTCTCCCTCGCCCCTGCTCGCCGTGGAGCCACCGACAGGTGGGCCCCATCCGTCAGCCCCTTCCTCCTCTCTTCTCCCCTGCCTCGTCTCCCCTATTCGCCAGTCGCCGGCGCTGTTCGTCCTCCGTCCCGAGGCCTCGTTGGTGCGGTCTTCCACGCTGACGAGCGTCCCGATTGCCTCCTCCCGGACCCCTCTCTCCCTCTGCCCCCTTCCATCTTGTCGCCGGTCTCTCGTCCGTGACGCTGCCGATCTCCCCTTCACGCCATCGGCCGGGAATTGCGCCGACGCGGCCAACCTTGCGCGTCGCATTAGAGGTGCCCCGGCCGAGCACACCTATAATTGGGTAACTGCTTCCCCTTTTCTCCCCGCCTTGCGCCATCGCTTTGCATCTCGCCCGAGCCGGTGCGCCACCTTCGTCGCCATCCTTCTCTTCCTCCCCTACCCCGTCTCTTTCCCCTGACCGTACTCCTCTCGGGTGTGGTCCGCAAGTCATCCAGTGGAGTTCGCGCCGGTGGAGTGAAGCCGTTGGTCCGTGTTGTCCCCGGTGCCCGCGTCGCCGCCGCTGCCGTGGTCCCACCGTCGTCGCCATGCCACCCGGTCATCCTCTCCGCCCTGGTGAGCTCACCAAACGCTACACCCCACTCCATTGTCGCTTACGGCCAAAAGAAATGCACCATTAGTGCCATCCTTTGCCGGCGGCACGGTGACCGTGTAACGCCGCCGCCACGAGCCAGCTCGCTGCTCGTCCCGTCCACCTCGCGGGATGGTTGGATCCCCATTATGCTCGCCTTGCTCACACCTCGCTCTGCTCGCGCCTAATTGAACCCTAGTGACCGGAGCCGTCGCCGCCGTCAGCAGCGCCGCCACTGTGGTGAACCTCCCCTGTTTTCTCCCTTGTGCTGTTGCCGGGGGCGCCGACAAGTGGGGCCAGGGAGGGCCGCTTCGTCACCATTGTCCGCCACTCCCACTGCAGCAGCCTCGGTCTGGGCAGCGCTTTGGCTTGGGCGCCACCAAGCCATCCCAAATGAGTGGTCTTTCCCTTTTTAGTTCTTTTTCCAATTTCTGTTTAAACTTTACTTGGTAACTAAATCATTTACTAGAAATAACCAGTGCATTGTAAAAACCTGGAAGAATTTCTGTAAATACTTTAATAGTTTCTGGTCCAAGGAAAATTATGTATATTCGCATGTCATGCATGAAGCATCCATGGTTGGTTAAATAACTAACTTTAGGTGCATTATTTCATGTGGCTTGATAAATGTCATAATATTTCTTTTAGATAAAAATGCATGAAAGTTGCTGCATGTCCCATTATTTGAAAACAGCAAGACCATAAGCACCTTTCTTATATTGTTAATTTCATAACTTGAACATTGCATCATTCCATGTGCATAGCCATTGTCATATTGTTATTCAAATAAAATGCATGGAAAATAGGATTTATGCATTTATCCTTAAAACAGCATGGCATGAAATATTTGGCTCTGTTGGCGATTCTTACGCTCAAAGAAATTAATCCGCAAGCGGACGGATATCGCTTGTAGTTTTCACCAGGAGTATTTCTAGAGTTATCGAATCCACAGGGAACAAGGGTTTCAAAGAGATAATCCTCTATATCTCAATTATTTAAAATACCAGCCAGTCTAGGTAACGGGGGTTAGGATAAATGAAAAGACCGGGACACACACACACACACAATAAATATTCACACAAAGAGATAACTACACTAGCTAGATAGACAGTTGGGAGGACAACGAGACAAGTTTAATAAGTTCACAAAGTAGTGTGATTCAGTTTAATTGAGCGAGCTTAGGATAATCAACTAGTGGTCCACTTGATATTCGTCGTCGGAGCTTCGTCGTCGGAGCTCGGGTACTCACTACCACCCGCTATCCTGAATTGGAATCCCGAATGGTTATGATCGTTCCGATTTGGCTCTCTTGGTCCGGCCGACATGTGGGTTACGCACGAGATACTAAGTATCTACGGATGGATAGGGCTGTCACCACCTACCACCTACCACATATACGTGGGCCCGGGTGTAAACCGAGTTAGTCCTAGCCTCAGACACCACGTCTGCGACTATTCCTAATCAATCTCCCTCAGTACTAAAAGAAGTTGATCTAGGTTCAATACCTGGCTCTAACAGTATATGAGTGAGAACCTAAACTGATTCCAGACGAGTATAAGCTACCGGTAAAGCGAATCCGCACAACTCATTTATGCAGATATACTCAGCTCAAATAAAGCTCAACACTATAGCAATGAATGAAGTAGTCTTACTATTTGAAACAATTAGGAAAGTATACAAGATCAATTACCCGAATTCCCGAAGACTCTTCCGGAACTCCGAGCGTAGCTCGACTTGACTCTAACTCCCAACTTCTACTTACTAAGAGCTACTCTACAAAGTGGAATGAAGAGACGAAAGTGTTGTGGTGTTGTGTTACAAGTGAGGAGAGGGGGTCTATTTATAGTGTTGCGCAGCCAACCGGGATGCTCCACGTGTAGGGACACGTGTCATCCAGCCCTCCTCCGAAGGGGAACCTGAGGGGGCTCACTCACTGGGTCGGCCGGCCTAGGTGGGTCGGTCGACCCACCTCCTTCGTCTCCCGGCCGTCGATTTTGCATGGGATGCTCCATTGATTGTGTAGATCTTCTCCCAGAGTCGGTTTGGCAGTTGGAGACCGTAGCATTGGGTTCCTTTGGAATCATATGCTTAACTTGAGGATTACTCCTCTTTTTGGATGAAACCGACTGAAATCAACGGCTTGGATGTACTCTAGAATCTCTTGTGGATGTCTCGGTGTAATCCTGGCCTGATTGGGTGAACGAGCTGGGTCGGCCGGCCTAGGGTGGGTCGGCCGACCCACTCTTTTGTCCGGCTTGGTCCCATTTTCGCTCAGTAAGTTTCTGCATGCAAAATACTACCGCAACTCGTGGAACTTTATTAGAATAATTAAAATACTAGTATAAACCTTTATTTTCCCATGAAAAGTCAGAATTCCGGAATATGTTGACGTATAAAATTGGCGTTTATTTGACGTCAACACACCCCCAACTTGAACTTTTGCTCGTCCTCGAGCAAAGAGCTCAACTGAGAACCTGGTGGATCAGGATTGCATCAATATCATTATTCAATAAATACTAAGCATACAAAGTTGTACCCCATTATTTGTTGACAAAAACTCGTACAAGTGTACCCCAACTTTTATCAAACTCACGAGGTTTTCAAAATCTCCCCTTTTCTTTTAGCGGTTGAAGGATAGAATAACTTTGATAGAACTTTATTAGCTCAGCCCTTTTCAAGATATGTCACGAAGTTTTTTTTTCTTTTCAAAATGCTTGTTCCTCATTATTACTCTCAGATCTCTCGGTGGTATTTAATCCTCACCTAAGCCTTTTATTGATGGCCTTCTTTCCTCCTGTTCTAAGGTTTATGTGGAGCTCATAGGTATGGAAATGGGGCTTACTTAGGTTGAATAATTTTGTAAAGATAAAAACAGATCCTATAGAATTCAGTACTACCTCGCATTCTGGTCATTTGGAATAATAACATCCAGGGATGAGAGAAAGAATGAACTCACACCAAAGGAATGAAGAAACACAAGTACAAGTGATGAAGGGTACTAATGAGTCCGCTCCATCGAATCTTGTGTTTATGGAAAGGTCTATTTGACTTCTTTATTTGATTCGATATCATTCCTCACTCTAGAATTTTGAGAGGCTTTTTTTTCTCTTTTTTTTTTGAATGAAGATAGAAGGAGATGATGGTTCTCTCTTCCTCTTTTCTTTTTGTTTGAATGCCTCAATTTTCTATAATTGTGAGGAATGAATCTTTTATTATTTTGGAAGTCTTTTGGGAGACCAAATAGGTATGTATAAGGTGGACTCACGAAAAAGAACTTGGCTTATTTTGTAGGAGGAATATCTCAAGCAGATGGATGCTCATATCCCAATGTGGAATTTAGCATTACCAGATACAAAGGCTAGCAATCAAAGGGTAC
Source organism: Raddia guianensis (assembly GCA_036346415.1). Taxonomy (NCBI): domain Eukaryota; kingdom Viridiplantae; phylum Streptophyta; class Magnoliopsida; order Poales; family Poaceae; genus Raddia; species Raddia guianensis. The sequence goes on along the minus strand of CM070542.1, from coordinate 49,923,380 downwards.
GCGAAGGAAATGACCTGCTTTGAAGAGCACTAATTCCTAAGGATTTACTTTTGACAAAACTCAACACAACCAAAGTGGCTAAATGAAGGCTTTGAATTTATTTAGCATTTTTGGCTCTAGTAGGATGAAGAAGTCTAATGAGGAACTTCAAAACAATTTTCTTGTTTTAAAATAAATTCCGAGACTATGCCTTAGTAGGGGTATAAGTAACTAGGTTCATATCTCCATTATATCATAACTCTCAACAACTTAGAATTGGTTCAATAATGTCAACTCCCGATGAGCAAGATTAAGCAGGATGACTACTCATACCAATAATTGTCAAACTAAAGAACGAGAGTACTCAATTGTATACCCAGCATTTATATCACAATAATAGAGCAATGTTCATCATATCCTTTCTAGGTAAAATCAACATTTATACATTTTATTCAAAGGGAAATATTTTTGGTATTTTTCTAGATTATGCAAATTTTTATAGTTTTTGAATATTTCATTTTTTTTAAGGGGCATACTATTAACTAAGAATGAAGCTAAAATTATACACTGATGGGGCAAAAACAATGCGGGATCTTTTTTTGGCAGGGCAGGTCATGAAAGAATTACTGGGAATTAATCTGGTAGAGTACTAGCAAGGCATAGTAGGAAAGTAGGCGAGTGGCTACTGACAAGCAATGACAGAGAGCGGACACACCTATTGAGCCGAGGGTCAAAACCAATGTCTTTGGAACCATGCCGCAAGGGCATCGTTTGTGGCTTGTGTTGCAGTGGTATTGGCTCTCAGGTCACGGGTAATGTCCTCGTGGTACCTAGTGTGATGGGCCAACGTTTGGTGAACGTGACCCATATCATCAACTAAAGTATCCATTCTCTGTCCTAGTGCGTGGATGTCCTGTGCGAAGGGCTCGAAGTAGGAAGGGTAACGGGCCGACGACGGTCCTCCCCGTCCTATCTCTGGTCCTTGCTCATGATGTGTGTGGGTCCATCCGGCATCATGCTGCCGTGAGCTACCGGCCTCAAAATTGTGCGTGCCCCAACCTCCGTACTCATGTGGAGCAAAGGCGGATTGGTTCCATTGATCCCAACCCGCGCTATATTCGGAGTGATGAGGGGTTGCAGCTGCCCCCGTCCACGGATCGTGGTGGGGCTCGCTAGGCTCAGGTTGCTCTTGCTGCTGGCGTGCGCGGCTGCGGGTTACAGGGCCAGAGACACTATGCCTATGGGGCTCCAGGGCTCTAAAATCTATGGTCAGAGTCCGGGCTCTGTAGATTCCAATTAGGCAAACGAATCTCAGCAGATGTGCCTGGAAATCTCATAAAATGAGCATCCGACTCATTAACCCGAAGGATGTGGCCTTGGATGAAGTGGTCCTTTCCTAGTGTTTGGAATGGTGTGTCTAGAAAGGCCAATTCACAATGATCTAACAATCCCATACCTTCCGCAATGCGGGTGATTAAGGATGTGCAGTCAATATCCCCCTTATGACTAATCATCTCTACCCAGTGAGCTACCATATTTGCGGTCAGATTGACGGGCTTTTTTTTTACCAATGCAAACAGGTATTGCAGCTCATCAAGGCGCACAGTGCGCATGTCTGACCTTGAGTTAATTACCATTGCCAGCCACCTATGCATGAACCAAAGAGTGGGGTTGTGAATATCGTTCATACGGGGTTTGCTATTGTTGCTATATTCTTTGCCATAAATAGATTCCCAGAATTCATCGCGCCTAAAGCCAGCTAACCTATCAGGAGTAACTCTACACAAGATGGAAAAGCCTAGATAACTAGTTAGGGTCTCTAAAGAGCAGCCAAACTCTTCATTAAAGAGCCTAAAATAGAATCTACTCCCACCATCTAAAATGCGTAAAGTACTGAGAAATTCAAGGGTTAGAAGGCGCAAACCTTTTTCGACGATGGGCGCAAAATTTTGCCACCCAACGGCTTGGAAGGCCTCGTTGAATTCGTCAAGAAGGCCGGTCTTGATCAGCAGCATTAGATCGTAAGTCCGTGTGTGCTGAAAAGAATGACGCCTCAGCGCTTCGAAGACTTGCCGCTCTCGGTCGGTATAGAGCTCGATTTGCTCCTCCGACACCAAAATCCGAGTTCCCGGAGCTGGACCAGCCCCGGAGGTTGTTGGGGTTCCTGAATATGCTCCGTGGTACCCCGAAAATCGGGAATCCACAGACATTGTATCCCCAGATTGGCTCTCCACAACCCCGGTCGGAGTATGAGTCCGATCCGAGCTAGATGAGCTGAAGCGTTTGTGCACGCCCTTCGCTCCCTTGGCGATGGTGCGGCCAAACTTACCATACCATGACGATATTTTTCCTGCAGAGGTTAGGACGAACAAATACCCGAAGGATATACGGAAGTATTTACGGGTTAGTCGTCCAAAATTAGTCGTCACGATTAGCAGTCCTTTTTGCCTCCACAGAAATTATTATTTTGCTCGATTTTTAGTTGACAAGATATGCGTGCGATTGAAAGCAAATATGCAAAGCAGAGGAGAGTCAGCAAGAGATCATGCAATCACCGCAGAGGTGTGAGCTCAACCTGCTGCATACCTCCCTATTTATAGTGATTCCTAAATGCAAGATTAGTGAAATTATGAGGTTAAATGCAAGGTTAAGTGGGACAAATTACCCTACCTAATGCCTAAATGCCTAGGGTGGTAGGTGTAGTGGGAAATGAATGGATGCAAGTGGTGCAGCCACCCACCAAATTTGGTGGCATTCTGATGGAGGGAGTGGGTCGGCCGGCCTAGGTGGGGTCGGCCGGCCCCACTTTTCCACCAAAACAATTTTTTATGATTTTTATATTTTTGTATGGAGGGTAAGTGTCCAGTAAAAATTAAATATGCTGTGGTGAAATGCATGAAATAAATATGAATGCAAGATAACTTTCCGGCTTACCTCCCGGTGAGGGCTCAAATTTTTGTTTCTGCGGTCGACGAGTCGGACCGCATTCAACCTTCAGTTGTCTTGCATCAGCTCCGCAGCCGAAGCTGCTGCGGCAGGTTGAATTTCTTTCTTACGCCACACTCATTTGATCTGAGGTTTTTGAGTGGCGCTGATCTTCCCTTGCGGCTCCGATTTCTCGACCGCATGTTTCTTCCAACGGGGCTTGGATCTCCCCTTGTTCTCCTTCCCCTTCCAATATGGACGATGTAGTGGCTCGTCCAACAATCGGAGGGTAATCATCATCGCAGCAATAAGACTATCCACCGGAGGTTTTGGTATAGCCCTCGTTTCCTCCTGCACTGGTTTAGCATTTTTACCGTGAAATGTGCGTACCTGTGAGCATTGCTCAGCTCTCGGCCTGAAGTTGAATGTTTCATCTCGGCCGTTAATGTTGAGCTAAATTTCTCCTGCACCAACGTCGATCGTCGCATTTGCCGTGCTCAAGAATGGCCTCCCGAGAATGAGGGGCGTCTTGGTGTCTACTTCTATGTCCAGCACCACGAAGTCCACGGGTACCAGAAAATTTCGAATTTTCACTGGTATATCCTCCGCGACTCCAATTAGATGGCGAATCGATTGGTCCGCTAGCTGCAGGGTCTTGCCAGTAGGCGACAAGGTAGAATGATTTAATCTTTCATAGATTACCTTGGGCATAATGATGACGCTGGCTCCAAGGTCGCACAGAGCACGCTCAAAGTGTTGTGCACCAATGGAGCATGAGATGGTCGGATAGCCGGGATCCTTCTTCTTCTCAGGGAGAGTGTTCAAAATCGCCGCACTGCACTCCGTAGTCAATTTAATGACCTCCGATGTCGGCAACGGGTGTTTGTTGTTGAGGATGTCCTTCAGGTACTTGGCATACGTCGGTACCTGCATTGCATCTAGCAATGGTATGTTGACATAAAGTTGCTTGATTACCTCAGCAAACTTGCCAAACTGCATGTCCGCAGTTGACTTGCGTTGGCGACGTGGGAAGGGTAGCAGTTGCGTCTCAGTGAATTCAGCGGGACTTGGCTTGGTCCGTGCTTCACTCGTTGTCTTCGGTAGCTCTTCTCTCGGCTCTTCATCGTTCTCACCTTTCTCCTCTTCATCGGAGATAACATCCTCCTCCCCTACATTGTTAGTTTGTGGCAGTTCTCGGGTGGTTTTACACGATCGAGTTGCGACCGCATTAACATTTTCTTTCGGGGGAGCCTCCGGCTGTCCTGGGAGCTTTCCCGAAGCAAAAGTAGAGATTGAAGCAGCCAATTGAGCTATTTGAGTTTCTAGTATCTTATTGAAGCTCATTTGACTTTTCATGGCGTTTGTAAATCCTTCTACTTGTGCATTGATGCTCTCCAGAATTTTATCATTAGCAAGAAATTTCCTACTATTGCTATCATTCACTTTTTGTTGAGCATTAGCATCATCTAAAGGAGATTTATTACAGTTAAAATTGCCATTGTTACCTCCTTGAAGACGGTTCTCGGTGGAGAAGTTCAGCCATGAATTCCAACCCATATTGTAGTTGGATTGAGGGCGGAACCTATTGCTGATGAAATTCGCGTCCTCTTGTCGGGTCTCAGTGCAGTTGTCTCCAGAGTGTCCAAGGCTCCCGCAAACCTCGCAAATCATGCGAGATTCGAGTGCCTGGACAGTTTGATTCGGCACTTCCAGCTTCTTCATTAATAAATCCATCTTGGCTGCGAGCATGTCCATATCGTCAATCTGGTGGACTCCTCGAGCGCGCGGCTGAGAACGCTCATCGTTCCAGCCCTGACTTGAAACCATCTTCTCGATGAGAGTGCGGGCAGCACTTACACTGAGTGAAAAGAAAGCTCCTCCAGAGGCAGCATCGAGGTGCTCTCGGGCAGTACGGTTTAGCCCGTGATAGAAGCTCTAGATGATAAACCAGTCTTGCATCCCGTGGTGGGGGCAAGCCAGTATATACTCTTGCAGACGCTCCCAAGCATCCGAGATGGACTCATCCGTGTGTTGCTGGAATGCGGAAATCTTGTTCCGTAGGGCATTGGTTTTGCCCAGAGGAAAATACTTGGTGAGGAAGGCGTTGGAGCACTTCTTCCAAGTTGAGACTGCATCTTTATTGGCATAAAACCACTGTTTTGCCGTCCCGAGCAATGAGAACGGAAATAGGCGCAGCCGGACAGCGTCGGGAGTTGCACCCTTGACAGTGAAGGTACTGCAGATTTTCAGAAAATGATGTAGATGTGCATTGGCATCCTCCGTTTGCTTGCCATAAAAAGGGCTCGCCTGAACCATGTTAATAAGAGCTGGTTTTAGCTCGAAACCACCGTCACCCACGTTGGTGGCAGGTCCAGTGGGGACATTGGTGCTTGACGGGGCTGAGAACTCAAGAATGGTCTTCTCGGCAGCCATCGATGATGAAGGTGTTTCGGTGCTGAGGAAAGGATTGCTCGTGAGGTTGGATAACTCAGAGACACGGGTTTGCGGAGGTAGGACTCGAGGTCTTGTCCTTCGCACCAGTGACTCCGGATTTTGTCGAAAGTTTTTCGGGAAATCAAAACCGGTCATCCACTGCTCTGCTAGTTCCACAGAACAAAGACGGAGCAGGGTAATACCCGTTAAATTAGGCTGGTAAATTAAATAATTTAGATGTAGGTTTTGAAAAAAAAATTATCTGTTTTTGAGAAACCGCTGGGTCCCCGGCAACGGCGCCAGAAAACTTGTTGGCGATTCTTACGCTCAAAGAAATTAATCCGCAAGCGAACGGATATCGCCTGTAGTTTTCACCAGGAGTATTCCTAGAGTTATCGAATCCACAGGGAACGAGGGTTTCAAAGAGATAATCCTCTATATCTTAATTATTTAAAATACCAAGCAGTCTAGGTAACGGGGGTTAGGATAAATGAAAAGACCGGGACACACACACACACACACAATAAATATTCACACAAAGAGATAACTACACTAGCTAGATAGACAGTTGGGAGGACAACGAGACAAGTTTAATAAGTTCACAAAGTAGTGTGATTCAGTTTAATTGAGCGAGCTTAGGATAATCAACTAGTGGTCCACTTGATATTCGTCGTTGGAGCTCGGGTACTCACTACCACCCGCTATCCTGAATTGGAATCCCGAATGGTTATGATCGTTCCGATTTGGCTCTCCTGGTCCGAAGCCGGACGCTGTGGGTTACGCACGAGATACTAAGTATCTACGGATGTATAGGGCTGTCACCACCTACCACCTACCACATATACGTGGGCCCGGGTGTAAACCGAGTTAGTCCTAGCCTCAGACACCACGTCTGCGACTATTCCTAATCAATCTCCTCAAGATTAAAAGAAGTTGATCTAGGTTCAATACCGGCTCTAACAAAGATATGAGTGAGAACCTAAACTGATTCCAGACTAGTATAAGCTACCGGTAAAGCGAATCCGCACAACTCATTTATGCAGATATACTCAGCTCAAATAAAGCTCAACACTATAGCAATGAATGAAGTAGTCTTACTAATTGAAACAATTAGGAAAGGATACAAGATCAATTACCCGAATTCCCGAAGACTCTTCCGGAACTCCGAGCGTAGCTCGACTTGACTCTAACTCCAAACTTCTACTAACTAAGAGCTACTCTACAAAGTGGAATGAATAGGTGAAAGTGTTGTGGTGTTGTGTTACAAGTGAGGAGAGGGGGTCTATTTATAGTGTTGCGTAGCCAATTGGGATGCTTCACGTGTAGGGACACGTGTCATCCAGCCCTCCTCCGAAGGGGAACCCGAGGGGGCCCACTCACTGGGTCGGCCGACCCACCTCCTTCGTCTCCCGGCCGTGGATTTTGCATGGGTTGCTCCATTGATGGTGTAGATCTTCTCCCAGAGTCGGTTTGGCAGTTGAAGACCGGTAGCATTGGGTTCCTTTGGAATCCTATGCTTAACTTGAGGATTACTCCTCTTTCTGGATGAAACCGATTGAAATCAACGACTTGGATGTACTCTAGAATCTCTTGTGGATGTCTTCGTGCAATCCTGGCCTGATTGGGTGAAGGAGCTGGGTCGGCCGGCCTAGGGTGGGTCGGCCGACCCACTCTTTTGCCCGGCTTGGTCCCATTTTCGCTCGGTAAGTTCCTGCATGCAAAATACTACCACAACTCGTGGAACTTTATTAGAATAATTAAAATACTAGTATAAACCTTGATTTTTCCCTCGAAAAGTCGGAATTCCGGAATATGTTGACGTATAAAATTGGCGTTTATTTGACGTCAACAGGCTCATTTGTGTTGTATTGCTTTGCATATGCGTGTGCGCGTTTAGGAGGTCAAGCCCCCGAAGACCCGATCGACGACGTCCCCTTCGCCTTCCCCTGAACCGATCAAGGCAAGTCCCCCTTCGATCATATCGTGAAGCCATTTTCAGTTATTTAGAAAATGTTTGCTAGACATGAAAATATGCATCCTAGTTTAAAAATATTAAATGTCGTATTTACTAGAATTAGATATCATGCCAAATAGAAAAGGTGAGAAAAATGGTAGGATTCAACCTAAGGCTAAACTATAAATTGCTCATATTTATATTCTCGTTGTGGTAGGATAAATGCTTAAAATCATTTATGTGGAATGATTCAATCATTTGTGTGAAATGAGAAAATTGTTGAGAAATGTTTGGGAAAGGGTGATTTAAAGGTAGCGCATCAAGGGTGATGCTTAGTAGGAAATGATTTTCCTCTTACCCCTAAAACCTTCCGACTAGGGAGATATTTTGTCGGTTGGTGTAGTGTGGCACCGTTTTGAAACTGGGCTAAAATATCAAATCTCTCCTAGTCTAAGGACTGCTCATCCTATGATCCTATGAACTGAGCCATAACAGTACGACCTCGAGCTCTGGTATGGGACGGGCCCGATCGTTGGCCCTCGTGGTTGGCGGTCTTGTGGCGAACCACCGTCTGGGTGCGTAGCCTCTCGAGGGTAAGGCGTACCCACTCTGCAGAATTAAAACTGTCATGATAGCCGTGCTAGCGGTTATGAGCGCGCGAAGGGACTGATTATATGGAAGTTTCTTCATTTAAAAACGAATTTAGAAAAAGGGTTTTGAACAAAGGATTTGAGATGAGTAAGGATTTGAGAAGGATTTCATTTGAGCTAGGTGCCACCGGCGATATTCCGGATTGGGTGACGGCCTACCGGAAAGTGTCGCCCGGAATGGACCTAGCCAGTTTGAGAAAAGAAAATGAGAAAGGATTTTGTTCTCGCTATGGCACTGAGGCCAAGTGGCGAGAACCGTTTGAGAAGAGCTCAAAGAAAATTATTAAGATTTACTGTTTCTAAACTGCTTTACCAAAACTAGGCTAATAAATGTATTTCCGCAAAATGTCCTAAGCTTTCCTTGTACTAAACCACATTTGCATAATTCCGGACTTGCGAGTACAATTTGTACTCACCCTCCTTTTCTCCCCTCTCTTTTCAAAATTTCAACAGCTGGTCCATCCGAGTATGGCCCGCCATCCGAGGAGGAGGACCCGGACTAAGTCGACGAGGCGTTTTCCGATGAAGAATATGAAGACTAGGGCTGCGCGTTCCTACAGCCCTCATGCCTGTGGGATGGATAAGTATCTAGATATTGTATTAGACCTGTATCTCCGTGTACTCTGATTTGCGGCCTGCGAGCCGTTGTATGTGTTGTTTGTTCTGGACTATGTTCCCGCTTGTAATAATAAAATCGTTGGCAATGTTCCATTTCTATATATCTGTGTGTACTAGCCATGATCCTTGAGACTAGTACGTGTTTACGCAGGTGGAATCCAATCTTGTAAATCGGGTGCCGACACCTGCTTCCTATAAAGATGCCATGATAAGTAAAAATTCGTCTAAATGGCTTGAAGCTACGGAAGATGAGTTAAAGTCTATGAGTACTAATGATGTATGGGACTTAGTAGAGATTCCTAAAGCAGTCAAAACAGTTGGCTGTAAATGGGTCCACAAGACTAAACGTGACTAAGGGAAATATCGAAAGGTTTAAAGCTAGGCTCGTGGCTAAAGGCTTCTCTCAAAGACCGGGAGTTGACTATAATGATACTTTCTCACCTGTCTCATCTAAAGACTCACTAAGAATTGTTATAGTGCTCGTAGCGCATTATGACCTAGAGCTTGAACAGATGGATGTCAAAACCGCGTTCCTTAATGGTGATTTCCATGAGAATGTGTTCATGGCTCAACTGAAAGGTTTTGTTGTGAAAGGCAAAGAACAGATGGGATGTCGTCTTAAGAAATCAATTTATGGCCTAAAGCAAGCTTCTAGGAAATGGTATCATAAATTTGATAAAATAATAAGAAAATTTGGATTTAAGGAAAATGAGATTGACATTTCAGTAAAGGGTGATAAGTTTGGGACATTTCAGTGTCCTAGGAATCAGTATGAAATTGATCAAATGAAGTTGATTCCTTATGCTTCAGCTGTCGGAAGCATTATGTATGCTCAAGTATGTACTCGCCTTGACTTAGCTTTTGTGACTGGGATGCTTGGCAGATATCAGTCAAATCCAGGAATGGACCACTTGAAAGCCGTTAAGAAAGTTTTGCGTTATTTGCAAAGCACAAAAGATTACATGCTCACGTATAAGAAATCTGATAAACTTGAAGTTATTGGTTATTCAGATGCTGATTTTGCGGGATGTGTCGATACTAAAAAGTCGACATCAGGATATATCTTCACACTCGCAGGAGGAGCTATTTCTTAGAAAAGCTCTAAATAAACAATTATTGCATCTTCCACAATGCAGGCTGAGTTCGTGGCATGTTATGAGGCTACCGGATAGGCCGTATGGCTAAAAAATTTTATCCCAGAATTAAGAGTGGTCGGCAGTATTTCTAAACCGCTCATTTTATACTGCGATAATCAACCTGCAGTCTTTTACGCAAATAACAATAAGTCAAGTGGTGCTGCCAAACACATTGACATAAAGTACCTTGTTGTTAAAGATCGAATCTAGGATCAGACTATAATTATCAAGCATATTATTACTGATGAGATGCTTGCGGATCCACTTACTAAAGTGTTGGTGTCTGGGAAACGCGCCGACCGCGGGTCGCGAGTCCACAGACCGGCAGACGAATTTATGGTTGGAATGAGGCCCAACGACAACCCTTCCTAGCAGCCCAGGGCGGCGGCTGAGCACGCGGGGGCTCTGGCCTCGCGATCTTCCCGGACTATGCCTGGTGCGATCTTCCCAGACTATGTCTTTGTGTGCCGATACGGGGGAGCAGCCTGCACAGGGAGAAAGCACTTTCCCTTTATCCCCTATATGGCATTGATCGGTTTGAACCGACCAAGGCCACCCGTCGTGGGCGTCATGAGTGTAAGTTCAAGCCTCCCATGCGCTAATTGATTTTGGTAATTGATGGAAACTAGGCCGTACAGCTGGATCACGCCAAGATTAAGGACATTTGTTTCCCAGTTCTTTTGATTTCTTGCGTGTGTGTAGCTTAGGACAACATGCCTGCAGATCGTCGTCTCTCTGGTTGCAGGGTCCCACTGAGCATAGGTCTGAAAACATTAGCCGTGGGTTCCATGGGGTTCTAAGAGTGCCAGGTATTAGTCTTGTGCGAACCATCTAGAGTTAGGCTACCTGTCAAGGTTCGAGAGAGTTTGGGGGAGCGACAGCTGTCGGGGTTTCGTAGCCTCTAAGCAACCCAAGTCAGATATTTGTTTTAGGCACGAAACTTCCCGCCCAAGTGATCTAAACCTCCCGCCGATTTCACAAGTCGATAAGGTAGGCCCTCGGTAGAGCCAAAATCGAAGTGGGGCAAAAATTTCAACCCCATCGGACGGCGTCCGACCACTGTCGGACGGCGTCCGATAAGCCCAAGCCAAAATTTGGCAAAGTCCTGAATGCACACCCTCTGTCGGACGGCGTCCGACGCCCTTCGGACGGGGTCCGACAGAGCCAAATTCCCAGTGAGTGAGCTCGAAACGACTAAGTCCTAGACGGCCCTGGTTGCACTGTTACTGTCGGACGGCGTCTGACAAGTAACCGGACGACGTCCGATACGGCCGGAGATAGAAATTTTGGCTAAGTCTCTTGCGAGCCCAAAGCCCATCCTCACTGTCGGACACGTCCGATGCCGGCTACGCCCGCGAGCAAACACATGGCATGCACTGTTTGTGCGTGCGCCAGCACTTCATCAGACGCGTCCGATGAACCTATCGGACGGCGTCCGATAGAGTACAAAAATTGGCCTGATCCTCATCGGACGGCGTACGATGGGAACCGGACGGCGTCCGATGGATTGATCTGGATCTCGCGAAAATGAATCTGAGCCGTCCATTTCTAGGGCTTCGCTTCGTGCCTATAAATAGGGGCTTGGAGCACGGGAGAAATTTGAGAGAGACACCATTAGCAGCCACCCCTTACCCTAGCCACCCATGAGAGCTCCTCCCATGGATCCCACCTCCTCCTAGGGTTCCATATGCTTGAGAGATTGAGAGGGAGAAGAAGAAAGGAAGAGGAAGAAGAAGGTATCCCCTACCTCCTCTCATCCATCACCAAGTTTTGCCCCTTCTCCCATGGTGTTCTTGCCCTAGTTTCCATGGTGGGAGAGAAGGGGTAGTGGTGAGAGACGGTCTCCGATCTTGTGCTCTTGGGACTTCGCCGCCGGAGAGATCGTCGTCACGCCATGGGTTTCATCAACCGTTCGACTACATCAACCTAAACCCTCCGTGTGTCGGGGGTCACTTCCGTGTATCGGGGGTGAGTCGCCTTCATCCGTTGAAGGTTGTGTACAAAACCCTCCGTGTGTCGGGGGTCGGAGCCGTGTGTCGGCGCCGCGGGTGCGAGGAGCTTCCGCGTGTGGATGAACTCGTCTTGTGTGAAGGTTTGGAGCTCGCCTACCATGTGTTGGTGAAGAGCTACCGCGAGTGGATTGAGGGCTAGGGACGAGAGAGTCCCTACTTCTCTGTGTGAGAAGTTTCCTCAACGGAGACGTAGGTGTTCATGTGTTGAGCACCGAACTTCGGTAAACAACTCGGCTTGCGTCTCCTCGCCTCCTGCATTATCTTAATTGTGCATTGCTTGTGTGAGCCATCGAGCCACCCTTTAATTTGTTTAATTTGTTTAATTGTGTCATCACGCAAACAAGGTTAAAATTTGAATTAGGAGTCCGATTCACCCCCCCCCCCCTCTCGGCCTAGGTTTCCTACACGGAGCGCGGCAGCCGTTGCCATCTGCCCAAGGGACAAACGGCACGGCGAACTGCCTGTGCGGCTCTCCCTGGGCTACCGAGGCCCCGGGGAGGTACAGTCCTCTCGGTCAAGGCCGAGGAAAACGTGGTGGGGCATGACAACTGCCACCATCTGTCCGGGGGACAGACGAGCTGTCCGCGGGGCCCTCTACCTAGCTAAGGATAGCCTAGGAGGGGCGCAACACTCCTGGTTACGACCGAAAGATGCGCGGTTGTCTTAGTCAAGCCCGAGGATGGCCCCGGCGGGCTAGACGTCTCTCTTGGTACGGCCAGGGATGGCCTTCTGGGCACTTTCTACACGTGGCAGGCCGGTACGGATCTGGCCCAAGGCCTATCTCGGGTGGGCCGATTATGAATCACCAACATAAAGGCTTACCACCCACCATTGGATCCACTTACTAAAGGCTTACCACCCACCATTTTTAAGAATCATGTTGTGCACATGGGTGTGATGGGAAGTCTCTGACCTGGATTTGAGAGCCAATTCAAAACCACTCTCGTAAGTTTAAAATGTATACTGAATACTGATCGAGATAGAATTAGTGTGCTATAGGTACATAAGTTGCACTAACAGTTTAATGGATTTTGTAACGCTTACCCTGGTACGTTGTTTTATCGAGAGAGGGCTTTTGAATGTTAGTCTTTCGATTAAAGTGGAAGAATGTTAGGATTAATCTCAGACAAATCTAGTCCGTACAGTCATTAAGGAAACGGGTTCTAACTCATATTGAGCTTATCTCCAAAGGAGTCCTGATTGGGGACGCCAATTATACTCCTAATAGGTTTTGGCCCCCCAGGGCACGACACGCACTATATAAAGAAGGCAGGGGCGCGGCATTGAGACACCACGTGAGCTAATTACGATCTAATCGCGTCGTTAGCCCTAACCTCCTGAAAACCCCAACCCGATCTCGTGGAATCGTGTCGGAGCTTCTGGGAAGGTCGTCTATCGCTGTCTACGCCATCCAGGAGCCAGACGGAGTTGGATCGAGGAGCGAGGAACTGCTGTTTTGTACGTGCTACTTCTGTACGTCTCCCTGCGCATCGATCTTCGCCGAGTTAACGAGATGGCAACATCGCGCAACACACTCAATGGTGATTTACTTATCTATGTTCTGCATTATTGTTCGTGTTCATGCACTTGGTTAAACCTAATTGTTGTTAGGTAAACCTAACAGTGCCATCCCCGTGGAGGGCTAGTCAATGGGTGAGGCTCCCGCGGTCATTGGCAAGGGGAGGGCGCTCGGTGCCAACGCCGGGGAGATGTCCAAGGCCAGCGGCAAGCAGATGTGGTTGCAGTGCCGTACGCATCGGCGGATCTACTACAGAGCATGTGGAAGCCGGCGACAGCAGCGGCGTTGTGGACTATATGGGCCCCGGGTATCCTCTTGAAGGCCCATAAGGGAGCAGATAGGGGGCGATCCAAGTCGGCCGGTCAAGGATAAGGATCACTCGGGTTATACACGCCTTGAGCCCCAAGGAAGCTCCCGAGGATATAATCTATCTCCATGTAATTAGCAGATCAACACATGCAATCCATGTAACAGCATAACAGAGTTAGTTACCGTGTATCACGTGCTATCCTATAACTCTATCTCCCCCTGCACTATATAAAGGGTGGGGGTAGAGGCCATCGACAGATATATGCACATTAAGCCATACACATACATCGCATCATCTTGCATCCCGCATTTTGATCCACCATATAATCCTAGAACACAGGAAGTAGGGTATTACCTCCATTAAGGGCCTAAACCTGTATAAACCCTTGTCTTGTGTTACCATTTGACTTAGTTCTTGATAAGCGTCCCCTCGTACAAATTCATTGCCGGCGGTGACCCCCCAGTTAGTCACCTACCGACAGTTGGCATGCCAGGTAGGGGGGCAGCGTCAAGATCATCTCTCAAGTCAAATGGCTTCTTCAAGATCGCCATACGACGCCATGAGGCTAGGAGAGTCTCTTCATTTCGGCACCCTGGACTTCATCGCCGACGGCATCGGCAATCTTCACCTCTCTTCTCCTAAAGAGGTTCCTTCGCAAGGAGGCGCGCGCGATCAACGTGACCCATTGCCTTTTGGCTTGGAGAATCTAGCAAACGCCTTCCACGGAATGACCCCCTCGCTGTTCGCCTTCGCACCTCCTTCGGAGGAAGACGAAAAAGGACTCGGCTGGCTCAACCGCTTAGGCGATTGTATTCCGCCCGGAACAACAACCACCCATCGCCCTCACCGGATTTCCCTCCGACTTGAGAATTCGTCGCGGCTTTATGCGGGATTCCTCGGCTATTCGGATAGGAGATAACCAGTCGGCGAGCGCATCAGATCCATTCGGATCAGATTCATCTATGTTCGTGGGTGTCATCAACGGTGGCCAACCCATTGGACAGAGCGAACAAGTTAGCCTCTCCGCTTCTGACTCAGAGTCTGACGGGAGCGTTGAGATTCGTAACTACCGAGAGGCCTTCGTCCTAGGCGCGGATGATCACCACTCCACTTCTCCGCTCGTCGCATACGAAGAAACCGACGCTGGCGCGAACCTAGATCCTCGCCAGGCGGAGAAACAAGATCGCGTACAACAACTTCGGCTCATGTCACGCGGCGTCGTAATGAGCTTCGCGCGGTGAAGCTAAGGGATCAGGAGGTCTACAACACTCCCCAGGCCAGCGTCATCGCGTCAAAGACTCTTCTCGATACCATTGCGCCACTACTTCCAGAAGGCAGCCCGTGTATCCAGGCCCTCGCTCGAGCAACGGCCAAGGTGGAGATGGCTGCCATACAGCAAAACGAGGCGATACCCGCTCCGACCGCATCGGCTCGTAGTCGTTCAACACGCAATCGGAATCGGACCCGAGCCTCAGCGGCTGGCGATTCCCACCAATCGCCAAATTTCATGATCTTCGCCAGATATCGGCTAAGCGGCGGAGCGCAGCAACGGCGAGCGGAACTCTTGTGGCCATCATAACCGTCGCGACAATGACCAAGCCGAGAGAACCGCCAGCCGGCGCGACCACCGTCAGGAACAGCGCCAAGGCCTGCGGCGGGGGCGTCGTAGCAGATCCCCAACGCGGAGGCGGCCACAACCGCTGGAGGGGATTCGGGCCTTCACCCCGGATCTTCGCCGAGTGGTTTGGCCGGATGGTTTCAACCTCAAAGGCATCGACAAGTTTGATGGCGAGAGGACCCAAAGAATCGGCCGCAGTTTACGCCTTAGCGATCGGTAGCAGAGGTGATCAGAACATCATGGCAAATTACTTGCCGGTCGCTTTGACCTCAACCGCCCAGACCTGGCTGACGGGACTCCCGGAGAACTCAATCGAGTCTTGGGACAACCTCCAGGAGCAGTTCATCGCCAATTTCCAAGGGACCTATGAAAGGCCCGCGGGGAGATGGGAGATTGGACAGCTACATAGGCGCAAGAACGAGACTCTTCGTGAGTTCATCAAGCGCTTCACCAAGAAGAAGAACGAGATCCGGGACGTTTCGAAGCAAACAGTCATCGACGCCTTCTTCGCCGGGTGCCAATCCGAGGAGTTAATTAGGCAGATGACCGGGGACCCCACGCAATCTCAAGGCCATGTTCACAATGGCGGACTAGGAGGCCGTAGCAGAGGAGGCCATCGTGAATCATCGCGGAGGCAACGACGGAGGCCCCAAGAAAAAGCCTAATGATGAGCAAGGCAAACCTAAGGACAAGAAGCAAAAGGGGGACGAGATGGTCGCCAACATGGAGCGCAATCGACCTAAGCCCCCCCAACGACAACGACTACAAAAAAGTGATGGATTCGGTATGTCCCTTCCATCCCCGAGGAAAACATTCTGCCAAAGACTGTCTTATCCTGCAGAAGTTCGCCGAGAGCTCGAACCAGTCAGCTAAGGGCGGTCAAGGCAAGAAACCCGATGGAGATTACCACGACGCCGAGCACGAGATCAACTACATCTTTGGGGGCTCTGATGCGTACGAGTCCAAGCGGAAGCAAAAGCTTACCACTCGGGAGATCAACGCCATTATGCCCGCGACGCCCAAGTACTTGCGCTGGTCCGAGGTCCCCATCACCTTCGACCGATCGGACCACCCGGACTGGATCGCCTTCCCAGGGAGGTATCCTCTGGTGCTGGATCCGGTCGTGCAAGGGAGCAAATTGAAGAGGGTTCTGGTCGATGGCGGGAGCGGGATTAACATCCTTTTCGTCAAGACCCTGGACCAGATGAATATTCCGCGTTCTGAGCTACAGCAGGGGTCATCCCCTTTCCACAGGGTAATCCCCGGGACGTCCGCAGTGCCACTCGGACAGATCTCTTTGCCGGTCACGTTCAGGACCAAGGATAACTATCGGACCGAGAGTCTGAGTTTCGAAGTGGTTGATTTCGAGACGGCATATCATGCCATCTTGGGAAGGCCGGGGATCGCTAAATTCATGGCTGTTCCCAACTACACCTATCTCGTCTTAAAATGCCAGTCCCAATGGTGTAATCACCTCCTGGTGACGTTAAGCGCCCTCGCTCTGCGACAATGAAATTTGTCGAGATGGCGAGGAACGGACTCCTCTCACTGAGATGGAGAAGATCCGGCTAGAGGTCGCATCCCTTCAAGAGGAGGGAGACGTCCCTGCCAAAAAGCAGCCAAAACATCCATCCAAGCGGTACCAAGAAACCAAGAAGATTACATTGGACCCGTCGATCCGACCAAAACGGCCGTGATTGGGACAGGGCTTGATAGCAAATAGGAAGACGCACTCGTCACTTTCCTCCAGGCCAACCAGGAATTGTTCGCTTGGAAGCCTTCGGACATGCCTGGTGTTCCGAGGGAGGTGATCGAGCACTCTCTCCACGTCGACGAAAAGGCGAAGCCAGTCAAGCAACGCCTACAAAGATTTTCCCCAGATCGAAAAGACACCATACGGAGCGAGATCACCAAATTGTTGGCCGCTCGGTTCATCAAGGAGGTGTATCACCCCGAGTGGCTTGCCAATCCGGTCCTGGTGCAGAAGAAAAACAAGACATGGGGGATGTGTGTCGACTACACAGACCTCAACAAAGCGTGTCCCAAGGATCCTTTTGGGCTCCCCCGCATCGATCAAGTGGTGGACTCCACCGCCGGGTGCGAGCTCTTGAGTTTTTTGGACGCCTACTCAGGCTATCATCATTTTCAATCGAGGGATCGAAGCCAATCTAGAGAAGGTCAACGCTATCATCAAGATGAAGCCTCCGACCAATCAGAAGGATGTGCAGAAGCTCACTGGATGTATCGTGGCACTCAGCCGATTCGTTTCCCGACTCAAGGAGCGAGGCATGCCTTTCTTTAGGCTCTTGCGCCGACAAGACGATTTTCAGTGGACAGTGGAAGCACAGGAAGCCTTTCAAGATTTAAAGAGGTTCCTCACCATACCACCGGTGTTGGTCCCTCCCATGCCCTAGGAGCCCCTCTTACTCTACATCGGCGCAACGACTCACGTTATCAGCAGCGCTTTGGTGGTGGAGCGAGATGAAGAGGGCTCCCTCCAGAAGGTACAGCGTCCGGTCTACTTCGTCAGCGAGGTATTGGGCGACTCTAAAACAAGGTACCCACAAGTTCAAAAGCTTATGTATGCTGTGTTACTCACATCTCGGAAGCTCAAGCATTATTTTCAAAAGCATGAAATTTCGGTGGTTACCTCTTTCCCGCTTGGAGACATACTCCATAATCGGGAGGCCACCGGGAGGATTGCCAAGTGGGCAGTCGAGCTTGGAGCCTTTGAAATAAAGTTCAAGCCTCGATTAGCCATCAAATTTCAAGCACTAGCCGATTTCGTCGCCGAGTGGACAGAGGCCCAAACCACAGCAGCAAAGGAGAATCTCGAGTACTGGATAATGTACTTTGATTGTTCTCTCATGCTCAGCGGCGCGGGGGCTGGGATTTTGCTCACATCACCGACTAGAAAGAAGCTGCGCTACGTCCTCCAGATATTGTTTCCCGTCAGCAACAACGCCGCCGAGTACGAGGCACTCTTCCACGGGCTACGCATCGCCATATCGCTCGGTGTCAAGTGGTTATTGGTACGCGGGGATTCCCAACTCGTGGTCAACCAAGTCCAAAAGGAGTGGTCTTGTATTGGCGACAGCATGGCAGCCTATTGTCAGGAGGTGCGGAAATTAGAAGACAAGTTCGACGGACTGGAGCTTACACATGTGCTCCGCCGCGACAACGAAGCAGCAGACGAGCTAGCTCAGATGGGATCCACTCGGGCCTAGGTTCTGAATAGTGTTTTCGTCCAAGAGCTACGCTCGCCGTCTATCAAGCTACCATCTGCACCAGGGAAAGATCAAGAGAAGCAGCCAGAACCCGATGCAGAGGTATTGTCAATTACTCCTGGGTGGACTCAGCCTTACTTAGATTATTTTCTACGCGATGAGCTGCCGGAAGATCGAAGCCTAGCCGAGTGCATCACACGCCGAAGCAAAAGCTACAAGGAAGTCAGGGACGAGCTTTTCCGAAAAAGCAGTTCCGGGGTACTAAGGCGTTGCATATCTGAGCAAGAAGGCAGAGATCTACTCAACGACATCCACTCGGGAAAATGTGGGCATCACGCAGCAGCAAGCACCCTGCTGGGAAAAGCCTATCGGCAAGGATTCTTTTGGCCAACCGCGGTCACAGATGCGGAAGACTTAGTACGCAAATGTGACTGGTGTCAGTTCTTTGCACGGCAGATTCACATGCCAGCTCAAGATCTGCAGACGATTCCGATCTCTTGGCCCTTCGCCATCTGGAATCTAGACATGGTGGGCCCCCTTAAGCGAGCGCAAGGCGGATTCACTCATCTTTTCGTCGCCATCGACAAGTTTACCAAATGGATTGAAGCCAAGCCGGTTGCTGTCATCACGGCGGCCAAGGCACGCGAGTTCTTCCGGGACATCGTTGTGCGTTTCGGCGTGCCCAATCGCATCATCACCGACAATGGCGTTCAGTTCAAGAGCAGCGAATTTCAAGATTGGGGCGAGGAGCTGGGCATCAAAATCTGCTATGCCTCGGTGGCCCACCCAAGGAGCAATGGACAGGTTGAGCGCCAACGGATTGGTGCTAGAGGGGCTCAAAGCCCGAATCTTTGATCGCCTGAAGCCGTACGCAACGCGCTGGGTCAAGGAGTTGCCCTCGGTGCTCTGGGTCTCAAAACGACCCCAAGTCGAGCAACCGGGTAGACACCCTTTTTCCTAGTCTACGGCTCGGAGGCGGTCCTCCCGACTGAATTGAAGTTCCGGTCCCTCGGGTGCCGATTCTGACGATAATCACCGGATGAAGCAAGATATGAAGACCTCGATCGGCTCGAGGAAACCAGGGAAGCAGCAATGATCCAGTAGGCAAAGTACCAACAGGGCCTGCGTCGCTACCATCAGCGCAACGTAGGGGCCGTGCGTTCTCCAAGGGAGATCTGGTCCTCCGAAGGAATCAGAAGCACGAGCATAAACTCTCCCCACTCCGAGAAGGCCCCTATGTGATCGCTGAAGTGACTCGCCCGGGGTCTTACCGGCTACATCGTGAAGACGGATCTGAAGTGCCCAATACCTGGAACATCGAGCAGCTACGTCGTTTTTACTCTTAAAGTTATGTATTCAAGCAGCATGTAATTAGTTTCCCTTCTTTTGACTTGCTACTTGGCCATAAACGACCACGCAGTAAGTCGGGGGCTACACTAAATAGTGTGCGGAGTCAACCGCACCCTATCTTATCAATAAAAGTTGTTTTCTCTTTACTGATGTTGATCAAATTCGAGTGCTATGAAAATTCTTGAGTAATGACGGCTTTATGTCCCACCGACAATGTTTAGCTACTCCTAGGTGCATGGGGAGAAAGCCAAGCGCTACTTCCCGACACTCGGGGGCTGGACCAGTCGCCGGATGCGTTTCATGAAAAAGGATAAAGCGTACTATTCGGATAAACCAGATCACCAGTATTGGGGATCAACCAAGTGTTTCCATTACATACACATTTACAAGTCCAATTGTTTCGCTATCTGGACGGCAGTCGGACGAACTTCTTCCAACAAAGCGGCAGCCTTCTCTTCCGTGCAAGCAAACCCGTCCTTCACGGCCTCGCAGTCTAGACGGGGGAAGTTTGATTTCGCGATGGCAAGGCCTTGGCTGGTACATGTTATTGCGGCCTCCCGACTGAAGACCTTGATCCGCTCAGGGATAGCGTTGAGATGGGCCACCAGGAGGTCGGAATCATTCGGCGGCTCCTCATCCGGGTAAAGGCATCGAAGCACTGGGGCTGTTCCTATCAAAGCTCGGTGGCGAAGCTCTGTGTAAACCAATCGGGTGGGGAGTATCAGTCGGATTTCAGTGGGGTTGAGCCAGAGAGAGCCAGTAGGGAAAAGTTACCTTCCAACTCTCTAGTCGATTTCTCTACTTGAGTGTTGGCTTGACGGACTTCATCCTCCAAGGCCTTCTGCCTCGCCTCCAGAGCTACATTTGACGACAAATATCGGAGATTATTATCTACGAAGCATTCTTTTTAGAAATTTAGCACGGATTGGGGTCTATACCTCGGTTAGTGTTGGACTCTTCCACGTGGCGGAATCGGAGTTCGGTGACTTCGCGATGGAGTTCTTCGATCCGGCCACGGTACTGCGACTTAACGGCATACAGCGCGTTATCAAACTCATCGCGTGTCTTCAGCTCGCCTACTGTTTTCTCCATGCATCGAGTCTTCTGCTTCGACCTCTCCATGCGCTGCGTGGAGAAGGGAGGAAGATTAGTGGGATTCCCCAGTGCAAGATGAGGATTCGCAGTAGGAAAAAGCTTTACCTTGTATATCTTGGCTTGAATTGCAGTCACTTGGTCTAGCACCTCCCACTCTTCGGCCTCCTGCCCGTCGTCGACCTCGTAGCCCTCCATCTCTTTCCTCCATTTCAGTCGGAAGGGTGGAACGTGAGCTTTGGGGGAGGGGCGAGGAATCTCCTCGGTTTCTGGCTCTGAGCTCCTTGGAGCCGGAGCTGGGATTTTTCCCTTCGCCGTCGAGGATTGGCGACTGGTGGAGGATGGGCCAGAGTCTTGGTGAGGCGCGGTGGGCTCAGCCGAGTGCTCAGAAGGTTGGGGCTTGGCTCGGCAATCGGATTTTGAGGGCGTCGAGGACGGCGTCTCTTGACCATGCGAACTCGGCGGATCATCATCATCAACTGGTTTTCTGAAAGCATTCGAAGACCTCTCAAGATACACATTTCTATGGATTATGAAGTTACAGTGTCGCAAAGGAATACCTGTGTGATGGGACGTACTTCATCTTGAACCGGACGCCTGAACCACTCGGGTGGGGGCCGGAAGGCTTCTCCGCCACCGATGCGGCTGTTGGATCGGCTGATTGTGGAGACGGAGGGCTTGAAGGCTGCTTGGCCGGAGCCGGAGACGGCCTTGGAGCTGGGCGGCGGCGGCGCAGGAGCGGAACGTCACTCTCGTCATCATCCTCGTCCGAGTCCCTCGAAGCGACCCCCTTGCCTTTCTTGGCCGGAGGAGCACTAGTCGCGCCCTCAGCAGAACGCTTGCGCGGTGCCTCCTTGTGGTGCGGAGCTTCTGGGACCGGATGAGTGGAGAAAAAGGCTTCACGCCCCTGCGGCATATCAAATTACATTAATTCCAGTTCTGCATCAAGAGACCAGGGTTGAGTTGAGGAGGATCTTCTCCTTACCGTTGGTGGCAAATATCCCAAATGGTATGGAGCCGGGCATTCTACGCGAACTATTTCTGAGCCTGGAGCGAAGAGCTCGGCCATCCGGCTGATGATTTCCTTCTGCGAGAGGTTCTCGTCGGATTCCCGAGTGGTATCTTGAGTCCCCGAGTACTCGAAGGCAAGATGCACCCTCTCCTTTATGGGCTGGATATGGCGCTGGGTATAGTTCCAAACTATCCCAATGCCGGTCAACCCAGCAGACTTAGCTCTGTGGAGAAGAACAAGAAGTTCCTCTACTTGGCCTCCCTCGTCATCGATGAGAAGAGAGGACCAGGAGGGATTGACTGTGGGGCACTCGCCGGAAAAGGAAGAGAGGATCGGAGGAGAGTTGGCACAATAGAACCACTCTGAGTGCCAGCCTTTATTGGAGGTTCTCAAAGGAAGATCAAAATAAAACTTCCGGGCCCCTTCCCGCAATTGAAATCCCGTGCCGCCGCCGGCCTTGGGAGAGTTCTTGTTGGGAAAAGGCTTAAGAAGGTAGAGATATCTAAAGAGATCGAAATGAGGAGGAATCCCCAAGTAGGTCTCACAGACATGGATAAAAATCGCAATTTGGAAAATGGAATTGGGGTTTAGGTGAGAAACCTCGATCCCGTAAAAATGGAGTAATCCCCGGAAAAAAGTAGAGCAAGGAAGGCCGAAGCCGCGGAGGAAGAAAGATTCGAAGACCACTACCTCGTCCGGCGAGGGTTGGGGCAGAATTCGCCGGCGGCGGCGCGCCAAGATACGAACCCTTCGGCGGGGAGCACACCGAGGGAGACCAGCTTCTGTAGCCTCCGTTCGGTCGTGATGGACTTCATCCACTCCTTCCCGCTCTTAGCAGCCTTGGGGGCGACAGGAGATGGTGGAGCCATTACGATCGGAGACGGGTGGCGGCGGAGGTGGCGATGGAGAAGAACCCTAGCGGCGGAGTTCGCTGGGAGAAGCTAACAGACTGGCGCGAAAAGAGAGCAAGGTGAACTAATTTCGTTCTCCTGTTCCTAACTTATCGTAACGGGCAGTGTTTCGCATTCTGGGCCGGGCCTTGGCTTAGCGCTGAATGCGGCCTTTCCGCGAGGGTCCAATAATCACTCGGCTGGCCGAGTGATTCTCCCCGAGAGGTCTGCGTCAGACGCCGAGTGCTGGTCGGGGAGCGGACGAGCCCAACTATTCGGATGAAGCGATGTTGCGGATTCAAGATCAAATCAAGAAGAAACAATGTAGTAGATCCAAGATTCAAAGCGAAGAAAAAGACATCTGATTTACCCAAAAGATCTTCATTAAGAGGCTCTAGGGCTCGATTACATTTTCTCCGCGGCGCAGCACAATCGAGCTAGGGCTCGTCGCTGGCTCACGGAGGAGCAAAAGAAGACCAAGTCACTCTTCCGACGGCCACTTCACATCGAGGATGGCGAAGGCGAGCGCGTCTTTGACGCGGGTGCGAACTGGGAAGAGTCGTGGATGGCCGGTGACCAGAACCCTAATGGTGCTCTGGGCGGTCCTTTCCGCGTAGTCCTCTCGCCACCGCGTCCACTCAGCGGCTGTAGCAGCATCAGCGGCGGCGATCTGGGCGTGAAATTCAGCAACGGCGGCTTCCCAGGGATCCATAGCCTTCCCTTGGTCTTTCGTTCCTGGGTGTCGCTACGGAGAAGATGAAAACTCGTAAACTTGAAGGCTGGTGGTGAAGTAGTACTCTGCCCTTGGGATTTCTTTTATACTCAGAGGAAGTTCAAAGGGTGCGCCTTGTAATCCGTTTTAGACACAGTAAAACCATCATGGCGATGGGACGGAAGTGGACACGGATACGGTTTCCCACGGAAGCGCGTGTCGTTCCGGCTGTGCGAGAAAAGGGCGCGAAAACGCTTTGCCTCTCCCTAATTGGGCTTGGGCTAAAACTGCAAAGGGCGATCCCCTTAACAGGCTTTCTAAACACGCCGCTAACGGCGGCAATGTGTTAAAATCGAGTCTAATTCGGCCTCGGTACACCCCAGAGGGCATATGACCGGCAGCGCCAAAATTAAAAGTATCTCACGGCATACCCCATGTTGGGTCACTAGCTAACTTCGCATGCTCGAGGTTGGGTGTTGGTGAGATTTGGGTATAATTCCGGAGGTATGCCCTTATAGGGTCGCTAGTTGTACACCGCAACCCGGGTACAAATGCCTCTCGGCCAAATTGTATCCAATCGGTACGCCTCGAGGGGCCTATGCTGATCCCTTCTCTGGTTGGGACAGGTACCACCCGGCTGAAAGGTGCGCCCCATGCTGGGCCGAGTGCTAGTCCTTACAAGTTAAGGCTAGGCGCCTGATGCTGAAATCCTTTACAACGTTTAATTACAGCATGCTGCACGACAGAAGTTGTAATGGCGTGGCTTAAGGCACGCCCCATGATGGGCCAATCGCTGCTTTTGCATTGCAAGAGTGGGTGTCAAGTAGCCGAATCCATCTGTTGATGTGATGTGCCCAATGGGACGAGTAAGCTGGAGTTCGGTATTGCCAATCCAGGCATTGCTTCAACATAAAAACTTAAGATTTCTTGAGTTCTTTACAATCTCTTTTCAGATTACAGGAGGTATTGGTGAAGCCAGTCGGCCAGGCATCTGACTCGATCGTAAAGCACTCGGGGGCTACTGTGGACTATATGGGCCCCGGGTATCCTCTAGAAGGCCCATAAGGGAGCAGATAGGGGGCGATCCAAGTCGGCCGGTCAAGGATAAGGATCACTCGGGTTATACGCGCCTTGAGCCCCAAGGAAGTTCCCGAGGATATAATCTATCTCCATGTAATTAGCAGATCAACACATGCATTCCATGTAACAGCATAACAGAGTTAGTTATCGTGTATCACATGCTATCCTGTAACTCTAACTCCCCCTGCAATATATAAAGGGAGGGGGTAGAGGACATCGGCAGATATACGCACATTAAGCCATACACATACATCGCATCATCTTGCATCCCGCATTTTTATCCACCATATAATCCCAGAACACAGAAAGTAGGGTATTACCTCCGTTGAGAGGCTGAACCTGTATAAACCCTTGTCTTGTGTTACCATTTGACTTAGTTCTTGATAAGCGTCCCCTCGTACAAATTCATTGCCGGTGGTGACCCCCTAGTTAGTCACCTGCCGACAGGCGTCCAGTGGCAGCAGGCCACCCAACGCTAGGTGCACGAGGGGTGGTGGCGGTGCATCCGTGGGCGCGTGGAGGCGGTCCATCCCCAGGCCACAACGGAGGTCTCAGTGGCGGATCCAAGCGCCAGAGCGGCGGCGGATCTGACACCAGGTGCGTGAGAGGCGGCCACGGCGGCGGATCTAGATCCGAGAAGTGGCTGATGGCCTGGGCTATAGAAGAGGGAGCCACGCGCACCGAAGTCGCAAAAGGAGCTCGAGCCGCCAATGATGGTGCCCGCGCTGGAGAAGTATCCTCTCCACCAACAAGGGACGTCACGACACCCGCACCAGAGCCAGGGAAGGTGCCCGAGAGGGACGCGGTGGCGCCAGCGGCAATGACGTTGATGGTGAGGTGAGTCCCGGATCCAGATATAGATCCAGTTAGGGTGTGTGGGGAAGTAATGTGGTTGCCGCCGTCGTTTTGGAGGCTGACAAGGGCCGTGGCCGCCCGAGAGGTGGCTGCCTGAGTAGTGGTGACGTACTAGGCGGCGGCAAGCGCAAGGTCCATAGCGGAGAGGACAACGCCGATAGTGGTGGCAAGGGTCGATGCGACGGGTAGAGGAACGCCGGCCCTGATGTCGGCGGGAGAGAGGAGCTCGCTGGAAGAGGTGACGGTGAGGGACTCACCGGAGGAGGCCATGTTAGGAAGATGGCCGGAGAGGGGGTTTAGGGTTTGGTGAATAGTGGCGCAGGAGAACTGCTTTGATACCATGTTGGAAGATGGAGCATATATAGTACAGGAGATGTGCTTTCTCGGGGCCCAATATACTCTTAACAGTTTTATAGTTCTTTAGACCATGTTCTTCGGTCAATCAAGTTGGACATTACCATAAGGGAGCTAGCTGTTGTCTTCAATGATCACGGTTCACTGTGCTTCGTTTTGGTGGTAGCTTTCAGGCTATCCAGTTTTGGTTTCTTTTTTGTTTTTCTGTTGGTCTTACTGTTCTTGTAAATATTTTTCCCTCGTAATGAAATAGGCAAAGCAGCTATCAGATGTTTCGAAAAAATAGAAGCTTGCTTCTTAATTTATTTGAAAATTGAAACCAAGTGCCTCAATTGAAATTTCATGGACAAAGACTAGTGCTTCTTGATCGCCAAATTTGGGCATCACCTGATTTGCCTCGCCACAGGAAAATGAGCCACTGGTGGCATTATAGAGGGTGTGTCAACTGACAATCAGGAGGGAGCAGTAAAAATGACAAATAGACAGATTCATCACACTTGTAATTAAACGATCACTCTACTAATATACAGGGTCCCAATCCGTTTTTGATTAAAAAACTGTGGAGGCAAGTATTGCGGCACATTAAAATCTCTTTGGAAGACTGTTGTTTACGTGATAATAGGCGGTTAATGGTTTTTCCCTGTACCAAATTTAAATTTTCTAAATTTCTATTTTTAGCTGAACGACTGGAAAAAAAAATTAAATTTTATGGCACCAAATTTTTTAGCCGGTATTTTCTTTTACTGACCGTCAACAATTATTGTCGGTATCGCTGAAATTGCAACAAAATTATTTTCCCTTTGTGGCGTACATTCAAAATGCATTGATGGATTTGTTTGTAGGGAACCACTCCCTAATACTAACTAATGCAAACACAGTGAAAAACACACACAGAGAGACACACCTTTGGCCTTTTTGTTTCTTCTCGTTACCAAATAACAACTGAGTACATGCTTACTACGAGTAAATGCCACAACGACCACGATCTGCCGTTCCCAACCATTTTCTCTTTATTTTATTCCCTTCCCCATTTTCTTCTCCACATTTTTTCCTATATTCCCTACCATCTTCAACAACATCACTTGGAAGAAATTCATGAAGAAAACGAAGAGATAATTTTCTTCTAAAGACAATGCATGAAAAAAAATTCTAAAGAGAGCCGCAAAGAAAATATGTGGAAGCATCAAAAAAAAATCAGAATCTCTTCACTAAAGAAGAAAAAATTTCTCATAAAAAGATACATAGGAGATTAGGGATGGTAGAAAAACCCATGGATATGAGTACACATGGTATCCAATCCGATGGGTATGGGTCGCAACCTGTACCATGGGTTTTTCGGGTTCTATTACCCGAATAATTTGGGTTTGGGTCGAGCTCAATTTCGTATCCATGGGTTACCCAAATTCTTCCACTGATAAGTGGGTCCATCTTTTTTTGTATATAGATAGCGAGCTGAGAAAAAAAAACCCTCACTCCCACCTCCATAGCCCAAAGCCACTGCCACCGCCCCTGCCCCTTGCCTATCCACCTCCGGTCCTTCGGTCCTCCACCTCCACCCCGTCGGCGCCGCCATACCCTCCACCTCCACGCTGGTGTACCTCCCTTGCCCCACTACATCAGTGTCTTCAGATCCACATTTTGGGTTTTGGGTACCCATCGGGTTCGGGTATGGATGTGTGTTTATGCCCGTGACAAAATGTCGGGTTCGAGTTTGGGTTAGATATTCAGGTTTTGGGTTTGGGTTGAATAGAGCTGTACCCAAAGATACCCACCCAACTGTCATCTCTAACGAAGATAATCCAACAAGCTTGCTTCTTTTGGCCACACGCTTGTTCTCTGCGTCATGCAACATGTGGACTCGGCCTCTCACCGCGTGTCGCGGCCACTTGTCCTGCACTCCCGAGAACTCACCGGCCTTCAACAGCACTAGCGACTAAAGTGCGCTTCGTGCGCTATGCCTGCTTTGGTTTGCATATGTTGAGATGGGTGATATCTAAAGTTAAAGTTTCTACAAAAAAATAATGGGATCGAGTGTAAGGTTCAAACCTTATATTAAAATATATATATCATTTCGGTTTCCACAGGAGGCATTATGTAGCATATGATTATATACATCCAAAAAAGGTATAATCTGTTAATGAACTAAACCATCTATATCTGGAAAAAAGCACAATGCATCTATGATGGAAGGTAAAAAAGAATCACATGTCAAGGAATTAAAGATATCTGGAAGCAAGACACCTATATTGTTCTTTGGAAATGGCATAACACGAACCTAATTATCTCACCATGGCGGATCTATCGATGGAGAGGTATCGCCGGCGCCGGCACCGGCACCGCAGGAGAGGCGAGGACGCGCTGGTGGCAGACGGCAGCCGGGGTGGAGAAGGGAAAGAAGGCAGCAGCCACTACAGCAAAATTACTTTATTAAATTTCAATCAGGTCATACACACTGGTGATAAGTTAATAGATGATCCATTCGTTTTCTCATCCCAAGTTGGGCAAGTATTATATGTACAAGATGCCAAACAAAGTGATTGGTGTATTCCAGTTAGGGTCAGACCAAGAGATTTGTTTGACATGGGTGATACAAATGATGTAGATGATGATATTGGATTTATATAATTTTCTTGCAAGCACTTGTTTGCAAATGGATGTATTTTTTGTTAAGATATAGAATATTTTATTTTTCTTCGAGACATATGTGGATGTAGTTCTTTCTACAATTGGTTGATAACTTCCTTTTTAATTACATTCTGACATGTCTCGAAGATTTAAGGATTTATTAGTTTTTTAAATTTGCATTGACTTCAACTTGAACATCTAAACTTTTGTGAATGTCCATTCTTAGTGTGACATATGGCAACAAGACAGCAGGGATTGGAAGATGTGGTGTTTGTGGAGAACGGCTTTGCAAATGAAGATCAAAATTTGACAACAAATGTTCAGCCATCAAACTACAGATCTTTCTGTACTCCCGACGAGTTTTCAAAATTTGAGATGCCTAACAACCGATCCGGACTGTTGATCTTGTTCATCTCACCGAAACGTAGCCAATGACGAAGTTTTAATATTTTTTGAATTTGTTTACTATTTTAGAAAATCAGTTTTATTGGACGCACCACAACTAATTGGAAGGCCGATTTTTCAATATATGAAACAAATAGTAAAACAATTCGAAAAAATACGAAACTTGGTCGGGAGTTACATTTCAACGAGGCGAAGAGGATCATCAGTTCAGATCCCTTGATAATAATCTCGGATTGCAAAAACTCGTCAGGAGATTCCTACTCTCGAGAGTACGCTAGCCTTGTTATATACAAAACCCTAGTTTAAAATATTTTAAATTAGTTTTAAGCCAAAACCCTATAAAACCTTATAGGAAAATTCTGAAAAAATTCTAATAAATCCTAAAGGCCACCATTTAGCCACCCTCTAAATTTCAAGTCCAAAGCCCAAGTCTAGCTCATGATTCTGTACAGTGTTGCCGTTCTGTCGGGAGCTTGTCAAACCCATGAAATGATGAGCAGACGCAGGGGAACCAAGCCCAAACTTTGAGGATAGTTATTTGAGGCACAAACCTGTCCAAAGCCAGAAGCCCAAGTCAAAATTCGCGGATTTGTGAAAATTCCCAATTTGGGGGAGTCCTAAACCTACTCGGTTAGAATTTGAGCCCAATTCAAATTCTACCCACTAAGAGCCTAACCTAGGTCGACCAACACAATATAATTACACCCCAAGACCCCCCTCAACTCCACAACTCATGCAAGCCCAGATCCAAACCCTAGCCGTCAAGAACCCTAGCCCGAGGTGGTTTTCGAGGTAGATCTCCCTGTGCTTTGCCCAAACCCAAGTGTAGATGCCTCCATTGCATAGAGCTCGTCGAGACGGTCCAAATGGATACTTAATCATCGTTTTCGGTGAAGAATTGCACAAGTTAGGGCTCGCCGGAGTTTCGGCCGAGCCGCCGAGCATCGCCACCGCTGCGCCTCATACGTTCCGCCTTCCCCGAATTGCCGACGCTAGCGCCACCGCCACAACTTCACCCGCAGCCGACCTCGCCAATAGCTGCGACCCCAAGATGTCCCAGCTCATTGCCAGCGTCGCCGATCACCGGTTCGGTCCTATTCAAATTGTTAAACCGGTTTATTATTTATGTCTTTTCTGATTTTCTTCAAACTTTCAAGAATTGTTTAGTGAGCATCCGAACTTCTAATTGAATGATTTCAGAGCCATAAATCCCATAAATAGCCTAGATTTTTATATATTTTATTGGGGTATATGTTCTATTGATGAATTTTCTGTTCTTATGCAATCGCATCTACGTGTAGATGGTCCGTGTTCACGCTGTTCGTCGTTTTTCCAGGAGCTTTTCGAAGGAGGTTCGCAGAAGTCGGAGTACTACTAAGGCAAGATAGATTGCATCTTACTCTTCTATTTTACAAAACTCACCCGTTTAATTGTTTTATTTACTTTTCTCTCGCATAAAATGATGGGAAGGACTAGAATCCTAATTATTCATACTGAGTCATCTATCCTGTGAATTTAGCCATTTATTGATGCCTTAGTTGTTTTTTCCTAGCCTATCCTTGTACATAGATGCTAGTGCTCGTGGGTTATTAGTTGTTAGGTTATTCATTTATTTAATCTTGTGACTTGGTATATTGGAGGTGCTGAGTTACTTTAATAACCTAATCAACTAAAATCTACGTGGCGTATATTGACTAAGTGTGGCAAGTCGGGTGGTTTTGTGAAATTAAGATTGTGGTGGAGGTAGTCACCTTTAAGGACCCTTACGTGTGCTTATCCGGCCAAAACATACAAGCGCAACCATAAGTGCTAGCTCTAGCATGTCGGCCAACATGTGCTAGTCCAGGCTTAGTAGTTAGGGAAAACTGTTAACACACTTTACTTTGAAAAGATCATACTGCGGTCCATCGGCTCAAGAGGGGGACCCAATATGTGTAAACCTTACAGGGGGTATCGATGTTAACAAAAGGAACTAATAAATCGCCTTGTATCGTTACTTGGTCTGGGCTCCAAAGGAAGAGCTAAGACGCAAAAGTATCAGTAGGCTTATGGGTAAAGTGTGCTACACTCTGCAGAGGTTAAAACTATCATGATAGTCGTTCCCACTGTCATGGGTGGGGAGGAAGGTCGTACATGGTAGTCTCATGTGTTAATCAATAACCTGATGGGTTGGTTTTGTTTTTGGGTTATGCGAGGCTTGTGCAGTTCTGCAAAGGGGCTTTGAAAGCCGAGCTCTGTGTGCTACTTTGGGGATCTTATTATTATATGTTAAACAAATGCTTTTACAATACTTTAATTAATTTGACTAGAATAGGTGTTTATGCAAATTAGGCATCATGTTCTTGTTTATATCCTTGCATTTATTATAAGGATTCTTGCTAGGTAGCCGTGTACTCACTATACAAACCACGGATATATCTTTTTTCAGGAGAAGACTCGGGTCCGATTTGCCTACAAGATCAGAAGGATTTTGTGCCGGATTTCGATCAAGATTAGTTGTTTCTCAAGGGTCGGATTAGGGAGCATCGTCATATCTTTATTCCGCTGCATTTATTTGGACTTCCACACTCTGAACTTTATTTAATGGCCTTATTCAAACTATTGTAATAAATGATTGTGCTACAATTACTTTTGCATTAATATGCTATTTTCATAGTTATTTATGATTGTGTGATGATGTTCGATAATTGTTGCTCATGAGTTGCCAGCATTGATCTTTGGGACTAGCAATCGATCATGAGTGGATCCCGATGAAGCCGGGGTTGTGACTCTCTCTCTCTCTCTCTCTCTCTCTCTCTCTCTCTCTATATATATATATATATATATATATATATATATATATATATATATATATATATATATATATATATATATATATATATATATATATATATATATATATATATATGAGATTCTTAAACTACTCCTAGGTGTAGCTACACTGTAGTGTAGCAGGACCATGCATGTGTGTGTGTGTATTTCGGATTCTGATGGGCACATTAAGAAATGTCGTGGACGAACAATGTTGAGAATTTTCCAACCAGAGGGGGTTAAGATTGCTATCAAACTAGATCATTTGAATGCAGCAATATCAAGGTTTGCAACTATTCTTGGAACATATTTAGGAACAATTGTTAAGAAGCCACACCTTGCTCCTTTGAACATTCTTAAATGGAATGATGGCGTCTAAAAGAAAATATATCACCCCAAAATGATTAAGGAAGTAGAGGTATAGTTTCAAATCTAAAATCATGTTTTCCAAATTATATTGGTGATATTTATATTGTTAGAGCTCTAACAACTTTATTTTTCTATGCATTAGAGAAAATTTGCAATTGGTCGAAGAGCGAGGGGTTAGCTACTCAACCAGTTAGGAAACAAATGGAGACAATACAAGGAAAATTTAAAGAAAAAAAATTATAAGCCTAACTTGCCTATGGAGCGTGTATTGTAGGCAACTCCTGAAACCGTTGACGAATCTTAGTGGGCAACACTTGTTTCCTACTGGGACTCTGATCAGGCTAAGGTATTATTATCTTGGACATATTGGTGTGTAAATATATTTTCTACGAAATGTATATTGATAATGTGCCATGTGATTAGGAAATCAGCACTAGGAATCAAGAGAATTGTCGACGGTTGGGATATTGACCCAAGTCGATTAAAGGTTCTTGAGAAAGAGAGATAGGAGACACGCCGAACAGCAATCAACGACGAACAGGGAGACAGGGGTTTTTATCCTGGTTCGGGCCTCTCGGGAGAGATAATGGCCCTACGTCCAGCCTTTCTTATATATCAGAGATGATTACAAGAGGTGGCTCGACGAGACGAACAAGTCTCGGCGAGATAATGTGTGTACAGGAAGTATTATGCAAAGATGCGAAGTCTCTTGGCCTAAGATCAGGTGCCAATTTTCGATGCCCTCTACACGCCGTAGAGGCCCTGTTTATATAGTGCTGAGCAAACCGACCTACCAGGGACAATCGGGCCGGGCTAACTACGAGATCGTAACGAACTCAACGTGCCAAATACATCCCGAGATAGATAAGGCATACTCCAATTCTTGGGGATCACGGCTCCTACTCCAATCCGGGAAACCACGTTCGGGTCTTCACGTAACCGTGCAGAACTCTTGTTCGAGTCGGACTCAAACAAAAATCCTAGGCCGTTACGCACCGTGCCGAGCAGGAAGCTGTTCGGCAGGATGCACATGGGCCTGATAGAACCTTCTAGGGAGCTAGGCCCTAATAGGCTGTTCGATTGGGCCGTCAGGGAGTGAGCCATGGCAATGGGCCGTGATTTTATCCCCGACAGCTAGTCTCCGAGACTCAAGTGGAAGGACTCACTAGAGTGGGGTCTTCCTCTTGAGACTCTAAGTCACGAAGAGGGTATTTTTCCTACTGCAAAGACGTGCAACAGACGACCGAACAGGTTATGGTTCAACCGAACAAGACTTATTCGGGACCGAACAAACCCACCGGTGCCGAGCAACTCTATTGCGTCGAACAGGGAACAACATCTGTCCGAGCAGAGTACCCAGCCATCGTTGCAGAAAACGAAAAAAGTGAGATGAATCATCTCCTTGATGCTGAACGTCATCAAGGAGGGAGTGGATTCTTGGTAGTGAAGAGCGTACCACCGCATCCGGTAAGATTAGATCTTCCGGGAGAATGAACATAGCAAGTCGCGAGATGGACTTGTGTTGTTGCATCCAGGTATAAAGATACCTAGAAAAGTATGAACGAAAATAGGGGGACCACCTCTCGGGCTAGAGCATGCCCGAGGAAATAGAGATTGCGCTCTCGAGCGAGTGTCGTGCTCAGGAGCGAAGGTGATGTGCCTCCAGACGTAGATCGTGTGCTAGGAGCAGACAATGCATACGAGTGGGAAAGGTGACTCAGTCCCCGAGCGTAGAGCTCGCCAAAGAAACCAAGTAAGGAGATCTAGTCCCCGAGCACGAAGCTCGTTAAAGGAACCAGAAAGTGCGACCAGGCGAAGGCGTACCCAGTAGGAGCCCGCGCTACGGGCGAAGAGCTACCCGGTGCGAGGTGATCCAGCCCCCGAGCACGAAGCTCGTCACGGGGACCAGATGCGCGCTCCGAGCGAAGAACTGCCCGGTGCGAGGTGAATCACAACCCGATGCAGTCAGAGCCATAAGAGAACGTGTGAAATCAACGCTTTACCCATGACGTATTCCTTGCGACAGTGTTAGAGTTGTCTTGGCAAGTGCTGAACCGACGCTTGGAGTGCCCGTTACGATGAGAATCGGCTTACGGTGGGTAGGACTCCGGGAGTGGCGCACTACCTTGACTTAGCCGAACTGTGAAGGTCAGTGCCGGGCAAAGGCAAGAAATCATACGCGGGTGAAGTGAATCAGTCCCTGGACATGCACAGAGCAAACCCGGGAAGAGAGGGATGCAGACATCGGTTTTGGTGGAGAAGCCTGGAACCTTGTCGCGACCATCACCGAAGTCTGACGCTCCCCGTTCCTATACTTCCTGCAGAAGACAAACAAGAAACGGGCCAGCAAGGGGAAAAATAGAACAAGAACAGGCTCTAAGAAGAGCAAATCGAGTTTTGAAAAACACGCAAAAAAACGATCTACCCGCACAAGACATAATTTTTTCCGGGTACGTCCCCCGATAGCGTTAATGTCACCTCGGCGAATACGGAACCGACGCCAGGAGTGCCCGTTGCGATGAGAATCGGCTTACGGTGGGCAGGACTCCGTTGGTGGTGCATTGCTCCAGATTACCGTGCCAGAAAGGACGTAGCATGGATAAAAAAGACGTGTACGGACAAGTGCAACCCTGCTGTGGCTAAGACCACTAACCAGGGAAGGCAATCGGGACCTTAGCCGCAGGCAAGACGTGCGAGGCGAAATCTTATCCGGGTATGGACCCGTGTAGCGTTGGTGTCGCCTTAGCGGGTGCGGAACCAACGCCAGGAGTGCCCGTCGCGATGAGAATCGGCTTACCGTGGGTATGCCCGTTGCGATGAGAATCGGCTTACGGTGGGCAGAACTCCATCGGTGGTGCACCACTTCGGTTAACCGGAGCCGTACAGGTCGTCGCCAGATAAAAAGACATGCTCGCACGCGGGGAGCGTATGGGAGCGAAAGACCAACGAAGTTTTGGAAAACCAACGGTAAGGAAAGGAACTGAAAACTAAAAATGTACCGGGGTTACCGAAATTCAGCTCAAGTCCCAACTGACCGAGGAGAGTCAGTCCTCCAAGGTTCTTCGGGAAGAAGCTGAGGAGCTTCGCGCGCTGTCCGCGGGGACTAGCATCGCGGAAGAAAGGGTCAAGGAGCTGGCCAAGCAGCTCAAGACCGCCGAGCAGCGCCTGAATCAGAGCGAGAATCTGACCGAACAACTTTTCCCTGCAAAAAAGAGCAGCAAAAGACAAGGACGAACAGAAAACCAAGAGCAAGACAAACAGCGCTAGAATGTTTTAAGGAAAACCGGTAGAACGTTTTGCCTAACTCCCAGCCCCCGTTGTGCATCTGCTAGAGAACCTAAGTTTGCGAACTCGAACAGGTGCACAAGCAAAAGAGCGACACCCTAACCCCCGGTACGGACGATGCATGAAGACCTGAGTTTGCGAATTCAAGCACGTGCGTAGAGAGATAGAGCGACACCCGCGCCCTGATCGACTTGTTCTATGAACTACTCGTTAACGTAAGGTAGGCGATTCCGAGGATAACCGAACAAGGAAAGTACCTCTGCCACGGAGGGCTTACGAGAGCAGGCTTTGCCAAGTGGTTGTGCCGTGAGCGGTAAGTGCCTCTGCCGCGGAGGGCTTACGAGAGCAGACTTAGCCGCAAAGCTGGAAGCCGTGTTATGCAAATTTGAGTTTAGGAACTCGTTGAAACTAGATACGAGCAGGGAAACCCTGAAATCGCGGAGCCAAGAGTTCGCAAAACCGGACAGCCATCAAGTGTTACCAGAGAGAAAGTAGTCTGAGAAGACGAGTGGTGAGAAGGGCCGCAGGGGGCCGCAAACATTCACCGCTCAATGGAGCGAACTTTACATGGCAGCCCAAGAGACTTGAACGAATTAAGACGCGAAGTTTGATAAAAAAGCGCGGAGCTAAGCAAACAAGGAACCTGCACAAAGAACTTACGAAGCTGGTAGACGTTCCAAGTGGACGCCAACTTGCTTCGTAGATTCCTGCTGATCTGGAAGGAGTTGTGATCCAGCCAGATCTGGAAGGCGATCGAGATCGAAAGGATCGGTCCGATCGGCGAGGATGTGACATCCGCTTTTCGAGTCATCGCCTCGTAAAGATTTTCCTGTCACGAAAGAGTTCGACATGCTCGATCTGCTAAGTCCCCACGGTCGGCGCCAACTGTCGATGGTTGGGATATTGACCCAAGTCGATTAAAGGTTCTTGAGAAAGAGAGATAGGAGACACGCCGAACAGAAATCAACGACGAACAGGGAGACAGAGGTTTTATCCCGTTCGGGCCTCTCGAGAGATAATAGCTCTACGCCCAAATTTTCTTATATATCGAGATGATTACAAGAGGTGGCTCGACAAGACGAATGTGTCTCTCTACGAGATAATGTGTGTCAGAAGTATTATGCAAAGATGCGAAGTCTCTTGGCCTAAGATCAGGTGCCAATTTTCGATGCCCTCTACACACCGTAGAGGCCCTGTTTATATAGTGCTGAGCAAACCGACCTACCAGGGACAATCGGGCCGAGCTAACTACGAGATCGTAACGAACTCAACGTGCCAAATACATCCCGAGGTAGATAAGGTATACTCCAATTCTTGGGGATCACAGCTCCTACTCCAATCCAGGAAACCACGTCCGGGTCTTCATGTAGCCGTGCAGAACTCTTGTTCGAGTCGGACTCAAACAGAATCTTAAGTTGTTACGCATCGTCTTAGAAA
Source organism: Raddia guianensis (assembly GCA_036346415.1). Lineage (NCBI taxonomy): Eukaryota > Viridiplantae > Streptophyta > Magnoliopsida > Poales > Poaceae > Raddia > Raddia guianensis. The sequence goes on along the minus strand of CM070542.1, from coordinate 49,886,722 downwards.
GGTGAAGTCGCTCGACGGATGCACATGGGCCTGATAGAACCTTCTAGGGAGCTAGGCCCTAGTAGGCTGTTCGATTGGACCGTCAGGAAGTGAGCCATGGTAATGGGCCGTGATTTTATCCCCGACAAGAATGTGAAAAACATTAAGCATCCACACACATTGGGCAGAAAAAGTTTTGCTAGCAAGAGGAAAGAATTGGTAATCATCAAATACTATTTGTTTTCTTCTTGGTTACTTCTCTCACATATTTGATGCATGAATAGTTTCTATAAACCAATTCTCTAGATTAGCATGTATCATAGAGTTTGAAAGGGTGTGTAGTACCGTTAGTGATAAATAGTATAAACAAGACCAATTATTCTTATCAAAATTTAATAGGATTATGTTAGTAGGTAGAGCATAAATAAGCCTCCGGTCAAGAAGATCCCAATTAATTGCAATTACTTTTCACTGTAATAGAATTAACTACACTTTATGTAATCTAGCATACAACCGCTAGTTTATTTTATTTAACAATTATTTATTATGTCAAATGTCATAGTTGTTTCTTAAGAACCCTAGTTTATCTAATTTAACAATTATTTAGTAAAGTAGTTTTTGTTTTCTTTACTATTTATTTTTCCTTCTTACTTTTAGTACTGTTTATTTTTCTTATTGCTTCCTTTTCCTCCTACATCTGAAATATAGGAAGATGCTCAAGGTGTGGAGGTTGATCGTGCAACTTTCTTTGAATATTTCCATAAAAATTAGGAGGGTGCATATGTCAACATATCAACAAAAGAAAAATGATATCAGGTAGCAATTTTCAATTGTTGTGTTGTGTAGTCGATTGTTTCAAAATCAAACTTATGTTAAGTAATTATATTTGTGTAGAATGAAGTATACATGAAACTAACCGAGAAGAGGATGAATCATGGTATTCTTATTGAAGATGTTATGAACAAGCTATGATAGATGTATTTGGAAAGGATCGTAATGGTAGAGTTAGGGGAATGGGCCCAACAGTTACTCGAACAAATTATTATGGTGGAAGATTTTCATATTTACCACGGAGCAATAATCTAGGAACTTGCTTTAGTAGCATCAATGATATCATACACATTGTGTTGTCATTCCTAGCAAAAAAAATATACTGAAGATGACTTGTTATCTGGACTACCACCATTTATTAGAAAAGTGGTACGGACACACTAATGTTCCTTTTTTTTTGGTACCATACAGCTTAGCTAAAGACATATCTAACAATAGAATTGCATACTAACATACTTATCTTATATTTCTAGGTTGGTCAAAATGAGGCAAGTCCATCACTGTCATCACATCGCAATTCACCCTCAAGTGCTAGAGAGCCACCTCGACCTTCCGTGAAGAATAGATCGATTATACACTTGTTGCATGTGGCTAGCTATATATGTCAAGATAAATGCTATATTTTTTGTTGAATTCAAATCTTTATTGAACCAACCGTATGTTTATTTGTTTTCAAGTTAAATGATATCAATATATTTGATTTTCTTCATTTGTCCACGTTGTGTGAATTGTGATGTTATGGAATTACAAATGACTTTGACTTTGTTATATTGATCTGAATGAGATTGATTTATATGTGAATATAAGATGCAACGATGTGTAATTATCATTTGGGCAATGATTTCCATATTGATTTACATGTAAATCTCTTATTTGGCTAGGATTGAGAGACGGGACAAACTATGTCTACTCAAACGAAAACCGTCTTTAGGTCTCTTTATGGTATGGGAGTCGCGGGATAGACCGTCTCTATCTAAACATAAACCGTCCCTAGGCTTTGTATGAATATATCTAGAGATATGAGAAACAGTGTCTATCTAATTATAAAGCATCCCCACGCTTTCGATAACTAGGTCTTAGAGACGTGACAAACCGACTCTACCAGGATGCAAGTTGCCACTACATGTTTGATATGTTGATTTATATTTCAAATTATAGACGGGCACAATTTAAACTAGAGACGGTCTTTCATATGTATATAAATTTAATTTGGAATTCGAGTTATTTGTGTAGCAACAACAAGCACCGTATGTATGGACCGTCTCTACGTATAGGCACAGTAATCAAACCCGCCCATAGTTTTTTGAGGCCGGGGCAATGACAACACCCATGAGACGAGTGCTGAAATTGTCTCTACCACTTCTATTGATGGGTATAACTGTGGCTACCTCAATTAAAAACCGTCTCTAATAGGTAATTTTGTTGTAGTTGTAATCTTGTTTTATTTTCTTGGTCCTTGTGGAGTACATGAATCCCAAGTATCCTTAGTGCGCCGTGAAGATTACTTGGCAGGGGGGTAGGCCAAGCAGGTCATACATCAACACGCATAGCCCACGCCGTGCCTTGCAGCAAGGCAGGACACATATATAAGCATATCCCGTATAGGGAAGGCGTGATTGTAATCCTGAGAGAATACGCAACCAGGAAGGAAAGATAAAAATAGAAATTATATCTTGTGACCGACTAAAACTCTATCTTGTAATCTTGCCCCCCTATATGAGGTGGGCAGGGGACCCTTGTTCGGCATCATTGACATCAGATCACCATCATAATCGCAGAACACAGGACTAGGGTATTACCTCCTCCACAAGGGCCTAAACCTGTATAATCACTCGTCATGTGCTACCATTGAGTTTGAAATCCAATGCATAACCCTATATAAATCATTGCCGACGACACCTCCCGATTAAGCGAACATCAACGGTCCTCTCACAAACGTTGGTTTCACAAAAATCATTTCATCACGGCTGACCACCATATGCTCCCAGACAAGACATGGCCACCGCTGGTTTCCACTTTATAACCTTTACAAAAGACGAGAGAAAACTACAATTATGGTCATGGAACAGTCGTCTAGATAGAAAAGCGAGAAAAAGAGCCCTAGATAATTATTAGATATCAATATATTTTTAATATTTGATCAAAGCATGCCAGAATCAGGACGGTACTCTGCTAAGGCCCAGTTCTTTTCAGCTTAACAGCTTAACGGCTTAACATCTTAACGACTTATCTACGTTTTAAAAACACATATTCTTTGAGTTTTTTTAGTCCGTTTTTTCGCTGTTTTGAATGTGTGTTCTAACACTTTAAAAAGCAAGTCAAACGAAATGTATCCGAATCTCGAGACTACCTCGAAAAGCTCTCAAAATTCGGTCATTATTCTCTGAAAGCAATTCCGGAGGCTAGGGCATTAAGGACGGGCTCATCAAAGCTTGAATCTCTTCTAGGGTCCTTCCTTTAGTCTCAGGCACCAGCCGCTCCACAAATACAACTGTCAACCCACCAATGCTTGCAAACAGGAAAAATGTGCCTGCAAACCGTCCAAAATAGTTTTGAGTGCATCTTAAAAAATCATAAGGAGTTGGAAAACAAAACATCCATAAGATTTGCACAAAAAAGGATTTTTGGGCTGACAATATGCCCGCAGATGATAGAATTCATAATGTCTATGATTAATTAAAAGTTCCTTTCTCTTTTTTCCTGTTTTACCATAAGAGCTCCACATCAGGAGAAAGTTGAAAGTGTACGAGACAATCCACGAGCCGATCCAGCTTACTAAGGTTACAAGGCTTCCAGCCGATCCTTTAATGTTGATTGGAAAAATCTGCAAGGCCAGTGATGAAATGTAGTCAAGTTCACTGATGAATTATGATGTATTCCTTTTAGCCTACAGGTTCTGCAGTTTTTTTGGGTACAGTTATCTCAAGTATCCTTTTACTTGGGGCAGAAAAGATACCTCTGACATTATAACCCATGGTATTCCTCCCATACCTAGTGAGAAAGATCCAGTAAACACCTGGTTTTGTAAGAAACAAAAATGTTACAATTACAACTGAAAGACCCAGTAAACACCTGGTTTTGTAAGAAACAAAAATGTTACAATTACAACTACTAGGGGGGAGAGAGACCTGGCAGTAATGAAGGAAATAAGTTAAAAAGCAGTATATTTACCAAAATGCCTCCCAAAGCCAAAGCAATATTCAGGTCCTTCACCCAAAAATGTTCCTATTACAAGAATAAAATTACTGGCAAGTTGGTGGCCTTCTTATGAGTATCTACTTGAATTCAGCAAAATCAAACCTTTGACAAGAATGACACACCAACAAGAAGGCAGCCCAAGCATGTTCCAGCTGCAGAGACCTGGAATATTGCATCATAAACATTATTGTTCTTATAATCCATTCGTAGGTCTATGTTTTTTACCATCAAAAGTGGCCGCCTTCCAGCCTTGTCCATTAAAATCACCCCTAATGCTGTCATTGGAATCTGCACGAACACTTAACTTTAATCATATACCTAAAATTAGTGAGAAGCAAAAGAGCTAGCCAGGAGCCGTGTTGAAGAGACCTGGACCGCAACCATTGCAAGCATTCCTGTGTTTCCTGATGCAAAACCTGATTTGTATCATGCGTGCGTATCACAAAGTAATCCTTGGTAAAAGTTATTTCAGATAACCATAACAAGAGTATCAGACAGAGGGAGGGAGAGAGAGAGAGAGAGAGAGAGAGAGAGAGAGCAACAAGTTGCTACTATTCATTACCAGCGGAAACAAATATCTCACTGGCATAGAAGCAAATCGCATTTACTCCCCCAAACTGTTGAAGGATCATTAGCCCAACTCCAACCTGATTGTGGACCTGATAAATTAGAAAATCACAGGAAGCATTTCCATTCTAGCTAGAGAGGCTTAACTAAGATACTTACTGTAACAACATGAATATAATCCATTTGAAAAAGGTCCAACATCTTCGACTGCGGTAGGCGCTGAAGCTTTTCTGTGAAATCCTGAATATGTAGACTATGAAGTAACTAGATCTTATAATAATACGTGTTTAAATTGGCTGTTTGTTCTAACTCTCAAGCACTTAATACTTTAATTTCTGCTGCCTCTTCGAAGATATCAGCTTCCTTTCCCCTTAGCTTCCGTAATGCTGCCTCGAATGCACCTGGCTGTCTGAGTTTAGCCTGAAATACAAGATTTTTCATCAAATCTTTGTTCCAAGAGATAAATTTGTAGGCCTTATCAATTCATATGACAAGATGACTTCACGGTTGTTTCAGTTAGTCTATGTGCAGATCTTATCATATCTGCTTCTAAATCTTGGTCGCGACTGGATATTTTTCTGTAATTGATTGGAAGTTCAAATGGTCCTTATGTGATTTTTTTTTAGTATTTTTCTGTAATATTCACTCAAAATGACACTTATGTGATATTCAAATTAGTTTCTCTCCATGATTGAGTAAAGGACATAGGGTGGTGTGATGTTAATAAGAATGACCACCATAAGTTACTGTTAGCCAATGCAGCCTTGCACATATGTTTTATAAGATAAGTATCTCTAAGTGAGATCTATTGATTAGGACAAAAGTTACTAGTAAAGCAACACTAGAATGGGAAACGGAAATGGAACTTAAATATTCATCAAGTGTAAGTAGTACAAAAAAAAGCTACTTACCAACCATCTTGGAGATTCAGGAATCACAAGAAGGCCAATCAGCTGCAGTAAGCATGGTGTCACTCCTACAAAATAGAAAGCTATCATTTATACATAACCATGCAAACAACATTTCTACTTATAAATGTGAATAAATTTTGAAGTTGATATGTTTAGATTGAAATGAAGACCAATTTCTTATGGTTTACAACAAAGTTGCGGTCAAGGGCTATGGAAAGGAGGCAGTGACCAATATCAACGGCCAGACCGTATGTGAACTCAAGGCTCATCGCAAGCCCTTGGCTTCAAGAAACCTCTATTGGGGCTCCCAAATGCCTTGGGAAACTTAGTTGCCGTTCTTGCTTAACTCCTTGATGCTTTGCAATTCGGGGAACTCAACCCCAACAGATGAGATTCTCTGCATGAAGCTCCACTCAAGCCCACAGCTTCAAGATATCTCTTTTGGAGCCTCAGAACCGCTAGAGATATAGTAAGAGATATCCATTGCCCATAGACGGGCTTTCCAACATTACCTAGGCTTTCCCTATACTCTACATATACTAGGCTTTGGCCAGATCAACATAAATGTTATTCATAACATGGTATTAAGCAAAGGATAGTGTTGGGGTTGCACTTGACCATCATCCCAAGCCATCCGCTAGCTCCTCTCACCAACTTTGTTTAGTCTTGACGGCACTCTTGCTCCTCCTTTATTGGAGCCATTTGCACTATCGTTGGCATCTTCCATGTTGTTAGCACTATCCATGTTTTTCACGTGGGGCGGCACCACTCTTTCCATTGAAGTTCGGGCATGTACTACCACTTCTCCTCTGCTTGGTAGATGATGCCACTTATCTTCCGCACAAATTCACACGCCACTAGACCAGATGCACCATTCGTGTCTCCTGAGTGCCTCCTCTAGTCACTCTCTAGATCTACTTCGAAGTGTCCGGCTCTCCCTGGTCCCTATCTCCAAGGAAGAAACACCGAGGAGCTCCTACACCATATCTAGAGGTTTAGTCTTATGGATTTTGTAAAAAAAAAAAAAAAAAATCCCATATTTTGGTGTCACATGCCTGTGTGGTTCATGGAGTCTCAAAAAATATCATCAATCATCCAGCTTTGCTATCTCCTTTCTTTTGCATGGTGAAGTCCTTGCCTTTTCTTTGAGATATTGTTATTCCATATGTGCCGAGTCTCTTGAGCTTTTATTTGCATCATTATGCCTTTATCCTTTTCTTGTGGCATTACCTCTGTAGCATGTCCATTCTTGGTTGTCTTATGATCCTGGATGGATGGGATTCTTTGGATTCTAACATACTTTCCGAAAGGTGCACAATATGATGACTACAACAACATTTGCAAGACCTGGACATCGAATTTACATTTTTACTAGTGTATTCCTGTTCAAATGCAATGCTGTTGCACACGCTTTCCATTTGAGGGTGAGAAATAGTAAAAAAGAATTTGGATTTATTATATCGATGCAAATTGAATTTGCATAGAAGGGTACATTTTTTTGAGATAGAAGGAATGTTCCTATATCTAAAATAAAAGAATTTTGTTGATTTATCTATTGCTATACCCAATTAATTGATGCGCCATTAAATTGATATCATTTAGCAAACGACACATGGGAGATGCATCCATCTTTCAACTTGAGAATTTGTCTTTGTCTTATATGGGCTTTCCTGCCTTATCTAGGGTTTCCCTTGTACTCATACACGCGAGCCTTTGGCCTCTAGATCAATAGAAGTGATATTAATGACAAAAATAACTCATAAAACTTGGACTATTCTTCTTGCTTAATGACTCACTGAAACCATAGGGTCAAAACCCGCTATTTTGGATAAGACTCAGCTCCTCATACAAGAAGTTCTAATCTAAAATCTGTAATCACTGTTATAGGGATGTTAGAAAAGTACAGCCAGAAGAATAAATGTACCTACCGATAATTGCCAAAGTACGCCAGGTTATAAAAGTCCCGAGAGCATATGCAAGTGATGCCCCACAACATATCATAAGCTGCGAAAATGTAGGTGCTTGCCTTTTTAAGATAATGCTCTGAACAGTCAGTAATGAAAAGTATCCCTAATCAAATACAAACTTGGTTTACTGTTGCGAAGCCTCCTCTAAGATTCTTGGGTGTTATCTCTGATATATAAACTGGGACCTGCCAAGGTACCACAGATTTCAAACCAATTTTGTTCAAGAAAGTAAAAGGATGTAGTTGTTTATTAAAATCACCACATATGAGAGAAGGCCAATTCCACACCCAACTGATAACCTTCCAAGGTCAAGCCACCAAAAATTCTACAGAAGATTACACAGAAAATAAAACTATTGTATGAAGTAATAAGATCAATGAGTAGACATATATAGAGAAAGGATGAACCTCGGAAAAGATTATAAACAAATATCCAAGAATGCAGAAAATATCTGATATTGCCATTGCCTGCATGCCAGAAGATACGATGTTAAGGGATGTCTCCGTACTTGTTGCGTGCTTGAGATCAAGCATGCTACATACAAGATCGCAAATGTCGGTGAATCAACCAAAATTATTTATATGTCCCACATGATAGTTTGGCTTTGGTTAGTTTGGTATATGTAAAATGTGTTGGTGCAGCTAATTTAAGTAGCAAAATGGGAATGGAATTAATACTTACGCATCTTCGGCCAAGTCGATCTGCTATGGTACCACTGACAGTAGCGCCTAGCATTGCTCCAATGGTCAATATTGAGCCAAAGACAGAATACTACATGTGCACATGATTAGAAATGCAGACGAGCAATTGCTAGGTGCTTATATAGACCGCAAGATGATTTTAATCATACATATGAGTACCTCAGCTAAGGACAGGTGAAGGTCACGCATGATGCCCTCCTGAGACGGCGATGAGTAGCCTACCTGCAAAACACCAAACCGAAATGAACTCCACCTGGTCCTTGGTTGATGATGACGATGATGTACCAAAACATGAGAGATTTGGCTATTTGCCACTCAATAAGTGGCTTCGCAAAAATGCCACCATATTCTACTGTCATAGACACACATTGTCCTGCGTGTTATTGAGAGATCAAAGCCACTCGAAACGAGTGGCAAATAACCAAATTTCCCCGAAAGGGTAGTAGGATGAATCTTTACATAATACAGTATAAACATACATCAGTTTTCATGAGTGCATGACACATGGGATCATCTGATTCACTTCTGAAAGTGGGCCATGTTACGTGACTAAATGCGAATTTTAACAAGTGTCAAGAGGGTAAATGCCCCTTAATTACTTGGTAACATTGATTAGCCAGCTTAGCTACTCGTAATTACGGATTACCCGGGGCAAAAGGAGGAAACAAGAGATGGGGATGGAACTGGAAGAAGAGACGAGCGAAAGAAGGGGTTACCGAGATTCCGAACACGAAGGATCCGGCGACGGCGACGGCGGTGCTGGCGAGCACCACTCCAATCGAAGAAGAGGAGGAGGCGGACGGAGCTCTGTGACCGGTATCGCCACTGCCGCCGGCGACCGTCACCAAGAGACGCTCGTCGGCTTCTCCTCCCGCTCCTTCCATGGCGAAATGGCCTCTGCTCTGCGGCTCTGCCTCTGTGGACAGTCCGCATCGCTTGAGCTAATGGCTAAGCAGATGGCATGTACAGCCGCTTGACCGCTTTGTTCGTTGACTCCTTGTGAGGTGGATATTGACCTTTTACGAACATGCAATGCCACGTATGCAGGACTTCCCTGGAACGCTTTGCATCGTGTGATTGCAGTCGAGATTTACATTGGTCAAACCATCTCTTCAACTATCTCCTCGAGTTTATCCTGATGGCTAGAGCATCCGCACCTAACACTATCTCACACTATTTCACTGTTACCTACTTCCTCTATCATACTCTCTAAATTTTCTTTACACTTTACACTACACTTTAAAACATTTCTTCCCTCCGTCAGCCATTCTATCCAAATATAGTATTTTAGAGTAATTATTACGGATGGTCTTAAAAACCTGGTGCATCGTACTCCCACCCACCTCCCACTCATGTGACTCATGTCCCGACCTCCCTTCCTCTCCCATCTCTCTCACACACTTCATTGGTTCATCTAACGAGACCCGTCGCCAACAGCTCCGCTCAGTTGCCCAACTGCCTCCCTCCTCCTCTATTACATCCACCAGAATCTAAGAATAGAATTGACAGGATAGAAAAGAATTGGAGGATTTGCGGAAAGAACGGTAGGAGATTGGGACGAGAGTTTAGATTGATTTAGGGAAATAGTTCTGTCGGTGTAATAAATACCGGGGTACAAAGAGTCCTGAGAAGGCCAAGAGGGCCCCACGCGTCAGGCGGGCGAGCAAGGCCCAGCAGCTGGGCGAGCCCCTCGAGGCCAAGAGGGCCCCACGCTGTCAGCGGGCGATCGGCCCCAGCCATGCGTGGCGAGCCCTCTCAAGACGAGGCGAGGCCCCACGCGCCAAAGTGTGCGTGGCGAGCCCTTCTGAGACCAGCGAGGCCCCACGCGCCAGGCGGGCGCGTGGCGAGCCCTCTCAAGACGAGGCGAGGGCCCCACGCGTCGGCGGGCGATCAGTTCCCAGCCGCGCTGGCGAGCCCTCTCAAGACGAGGCGAGGCCCCACGCGCCAGCGGGCGCGTCGGCGAGCCCTCTCAAGACCAGCGAGGGTCCCACACGCCAAAGGGGGCCCGCGTGGGAAAACGTTGCGTATGAGCCTTGAACGGCGGCCTCCCCGCGAAGGACGGCGCGCATTTAATGCGACATCACGCGGATAGACAACAAGAAATGATTACCGCCATGATGATCCTTGCGTGTCCGAGCGGTACGCCACCGTGGCGCAGAAAGAATTGACCAGAGAGAGAAGGTTTGCTTGAGGAGGCCGCCCGCGTCGAGGAGGAGGCGGCGTAGGCCCCACCCGCAGACTCACCGGCAGGATCTTGGTCGAGGCCACTTGCGGCACGCGAGGCAGCGGCCGCATGGCATGGGCATGTACACGCTTTCCTCTCTTCGCCGTGGTCGTGTCGAGTATCGAGAGTATCAGATCGCCTACCCCCGGTTCTCTCCACCCCAAAGCTTGTATAAAGGGGAGGAGAGAGAGGGAAGGGCACGTCAGTGCAAACGCTGCACAAGCATAGGTTCCAAACACACGCAGCTTCACAAGCACCACAGTAAACACATTCCCTTTAACCACAATCGAGAAAAGAGCTAAGGCTCGGCAGAGTAGGACTATTACCCGCGAGGGTCCGAACTCGGTAAATCTGAAGTCGCTCCTCGTTGTGCGACGCCAAATCGAACCGAGCTTGATCGAGTTGGCTAGCGACTAAAAATCTAACCAGGTGTGATCCGCAGATGGTTGAGCGGAGAACACGCCGTCGATGGCGCGCCAGTAGGGAGCGCTAGCATCGGTTCAAGCTCTTGACCCTTCTTCAGCGGCGATGGCGAGCAAAGCGATCGCGATGGAGCAGAAGCGGCCGCTAGAGCCATGGCCACGAGTCGGCCGCGCGATGGCGGTGGATCACCCGGCGGTAGCCGCCGCCTAGGTCGAACCTGGCGAAAGCGCCCACCCCCGTTGTTAGGCGGCGCTTAGCCTTGGAGGAGTGCACTTCAAAGACAAACCTCCATGCGGCGGGGCCTTTTTGCCGAGAACCCACCGTTTCGGTGACTCGACTCCGGCGGCACCGTGGTTGGCACCTTGGCCCGCTCGTCGATCCGCCGCGGCGGTGGTCCAAGTTTCAGGGCGGGGGAACCGTGTTTCCGCTTCCTCCCGTTTTAGTTGCCCTCGCACTCCTCTCGCAGATCTCCCGGTGAGGCGGGGCCAAGACGACAAGAGCGGCGACCCCTCACGGGGCTCGGCCGGGCAGCGTCTGAGTGGCCGTGATCTCCGGTCCCATCCGGAGGACCGCCACTTGTCAGCATGGAGAAGACTCGCGTGACAAGCTCCGCAGGGCGCGACCGAAGGCGATCACATTGCTGCCATTGCCGCGACGCTGGGACCAAAGCAAGAGGGCTCCGCAGAGCTGCCCGGCCAAATGAGGGTGGCGCTTCTTGGCGCCGCCGCTAGGCGACGGGCGGCGGGCGAGGACCGCGTCCAGAGCAGGAGGCTCCGGCGCCGGGTGCCGCGCTTTTCTAAGGAGTCGCGCAGTGTCCAAAGGGCGGAATGGTTTCGTCCGACCCCATCGAAAAGTATGACGGCTCCACCAACCCCGATGAGTTTTTGCAGATCTACACGACGGTGATGTACCGACAGAGGGTCGGGAAGGTTCTCGCGAACTACTTCCCGCGGTCCTCACCGCGAGCCCGCCGTGGCTCATGAACCCGCCCCGAGTCCGTGGGGTCATGGAAGGAGCTCTCGGGCTCTTCGTCACCAACTTCCGTGGCACCTTCGAGCAGCCCGAGTAGAAGACGACCTCCACAACGTGGAGCGAGAAGAAAGGAGAGCGCCGCGACTATATTCGGCGCTTCACCAGTCCGCAACACCATCCCCGACATCTCCATCGACGCCGTGGTCACGGCATTCAGGAGAGACGCCCGAGACCCCAAGGTCAAGGAGAAGATGGCCACCCGCAAGATCAAAACGACGGAGGAGCTCTTCACCTTAGCGCACAAGTGCACCCTTCAGCGGAGGTCTGCGTCACCGGCCGCGCAAGGGGACAACCATGCGGTGGCGAGGCCGGACCTCGAGGAACCCCGGCGGCAAGGACAAGAAGAAGCGCAAAGCGCCGAGACCGGACAGTCATGGCCGCCGAAGCGACGACGACGACGACGACGACGCGGCCAGCCAAGAATGGGCGCGCGGGCGAAAAGAGGAGGAGGTCGCGCGCCGCGGGTACGGCGGCGGCGGGCGGCGAGCGGCGACGCTGTACACGACGGCCCCGCGCGCGACAAAGGCGAGACCGTCGCCCGTGGAGTGGGACGGAAGGCCTTCTCGTCCCATTCACCGCAACAACTCCCACGACTTGGCGGTTGCCATGTCGTTAGCAAGATGGTGGACAAGCGAGTCCACGGCAGCAGCAGCAGCAGCGGCGTCCGGCAGCGGCAAGGGCAAGGAGGCGGCTTCGCTTGGTTTTCAGCGGCGAGCGCCGGTTGCCGCCATCCACGGCGGTTCGCCACCTATCCGCCCCACGCTAACTTTAAGCGTGCGATGAGGGAAGTGTCGCCGCCGTGCGGCTTTGGGTCGACAAGGCACCGACGTGGTCGGGCAACCGATCGCGTTCGGCCGACCGATCACCCACCAAGATCTGCCGCCTTGGACATCTCCCGATCGTGGTTGAGCCCACGGTCCGGAATGTAAAGCTAGGGCGGTGCCGGTAGACGGAGGGAGCTCCTCAACCTCCTGCTCGCCTGGTCGCCATGGCGCCCAGATCCAAAGGCGGCGGGAGCTTCGTCCCAACACTCCGTTATTCGCATCGCGCGGGCCGAGTCCGTCCTCACGGGCGCGTCGATCTCCGGTGACGCTTGAGGTTCGACAACTTCCGCACCGAGATGCTCGAGTTCGAGGTGGCGGACTTCGACCTCCCTACAACGCTATACTAGGTCGGCCGGCCGACCAAGTTCATGGCGGTTTGCCACTATGCGCATGGTGGTGAAGATCCCGGCCACCGCCCCATCGCCTTGAAGGTGCACCGCCAGAGGCGCCCGCTGCGACAAGGACGCTCGCTTTGGCGGGGCGACGGTGCCGAAGGCCGAGGCTTCGACTCTGGGAGCTCCTCCGCGAAGACCTGCCTCCCGGCTCGTCCGCGGAGGTTAAGGTGGTCTCCGAGTGAGTCGACCCGCGAAGACCGTTCGGTGGCGCCTCTCGGCGCCAAATAGGAAGGCGCGCTTCGTCTCCTTCCTCCATCTAACGCAGACGTGTTTGCGTGGCAACCGTCCGACATGGTGGGGTCCCGAAAGGTGATTGAGCACAAATTGGCGACGTTCCCCGTATGACCGGTCATGCGAAGGTCCGAAGCGGTCGGTGGAGCGCCGAAGTTATCCGCCAGAGGCGGACAAGCTTTTAAGGCGGGGTCGTCCGCAGATGTCGCCCATCCTGTGGCTCGCGAACCCGTCCTCGCTAAGAAATCAGCAGGCGTTGGAGGATGTGCGTGGACTTCACCGACCTCAACAAGGCGTGTCGAAGGATCCGTACCGCGCCCGAATCGATCTCATCGTCGACTCAATCTGCGGTGCGAACAGCAGTTTTGCTACGAATCGCACTCGGTACCACCAGATTAGCATGGTGAAGAAGATGAAGACAAGATCGCTTTCGTGGACGCCCATGGGCGCTCATCGCTACACAAGGATGGCGTCGGATCAAGAATGCGGCCCAACCTATCAAAGGGCCATGCATATCGCTCACCGCCCCAAATAGGGCGAAACACGAGGTGTACGTTGATGATCTGGTGGTGAAGTCCAAGAAGGCGGAGGAGTTGATCGCGACTGGAAGAAACCTTCGCCAACCCGAGGAAGTCTTGCATCAAGCTTAATCCAGAAATGCATGTTCGCCGTTCCGTCAGACAAGCCGCCGATTCCTCGTCTCGGAGGGGATTGAGGCGAACCGACAAGATCGCAGCGATCGAGAACATGAAGCCCCGACGCGACTTGGCGGATCACGGTGCTTGGTGGGTCGCTGACCTCCTGGGCCGCTTATAGCTCGCTTTGGGGATAAAAGTCTCCCACCGCTCAAGCTCCTAAAGAAGACCAACCAGTTCGAGTGGACGGCGGAGGCGCAGGAGGCGTTCGACGGTCTGAAGAAGTATCTCACCTCCCCGCCCGTCTTGGTCGCCCCAGACCGGGCGAGCCGCCGATCCTCTACGTGGCGGCAAACCCCAGCGGTCAGCCGGTCTTGGGTGGCGGAAAGAGAAGGCGTTCAAGCCCATTTACTACGCCGAAGGTCCTTCACGACGCCAAACAAGGTATTCACAAAGACCAGAAGATGCTCTACGCCGTCCGACGGCGTCAGCGAAGCTACGCCACTACTTCGTGGGCGAAAGTCACGGTGTTGACCAAGTATCCTTACGGAGATCCTCTTCAACCGCGAGGCGACGGGTCGCACGCTGCCGGGCCATGGAGCCGGCGATTCGATCTCAAGTTCGCTCCCGAACGGCCATCAAAGGACAAGCTCGCGGAGTTCGTCGTGAATGGACTCCGGCGACACGAGTCGAAGACACCCGGCACCCTCGCCGTGGACTCTCTTCTTCGACGGCTCATTCCGGCCGGAGGGTCAAATCAAGGCGCCGTCCCGTGTCTCCCATCGCGATGCCGTCCGGCACTGGTGGTCTTGGACTTCAGCGCCACCAACAACGCCGCGAATATGAAGGATCGCCGCCGGGCTCGGGGTGGCTTCACCCATGGCATCCGGCGGCTACAAGTAAAAGGCGACTCTCTCCTGGTCATCAACCAGGCGAGGAAGGATTTCTCCTACTCGGATCCCATCATGGCGGCCTACCTGGCGGAGGTGCGCCGGTTGGAGCGGCACTTTGAGGGTTTGGGCTTCGTGCACGTCCCTCGCCGCGACAACTTTATGGCGGATGAACTGTCCCAGATTGCCTCGTCGAGGGCACCTGTTCCGGTTGGGGTCTTTGAAGAAAGATTTACGCAGCCGTCCGTCGCAGCCCCCAATTCTGGCGGGGACGACGCTTTCCCTGACGCAGCTCCCACTTCTGGAGGAGACGCCACCAATCTCGCCGCAGCTCCCGGTTGGAGGAGGAGGCGGAAGAACCGCCGAGGCGGTTGAGGCGGAAATGCCGTGCCAGCGAGTATGTCGGCGACAATGTACGTAACGTCGTCACACTCGTCCGGAAGGTCGATGGATGGATCCGATCCTAGCCTACCGCGAATGGAGTGATCCCCGACGATGACACGTCGGTGAGAAGATAGCGCGCAAGGCCAAGCGCCACGCCCGTAGGTGGGGACCAGACGCTGTGGCGCAAACGGAGTTCTTGAAGTCGCACTCTCGGAAGCGGGAGGAAATTCTCTCGAGATCCATGGAGGCATGTGCGGAGCCATTCAGGAGCCGGGCGTTGGTTGGGAAAGCTTTCGCCACGGCTTTATTGGCCTATCGCCTTCGTGATGCCTTCGAGCCGGTGAGCGATCTGGCGCGTGCCAATTTCATGCTAAGCAGATCCACCGACCGCCCAGCGCGCAAACCATTCCGCCTCTCTGCCGTTCGCGATGCAGGGGCCGAACATTCGGGCTGTTCCGCTGAGCGGCCGGAGGGTACACACATCCGCTCGCCGCCATCGACAAGTTCACTAAGTGGGTTGAAGCCTCGCCATCCGGCGATCACATCCGCAGCTGCTATCAAGTTTATGAAGAGCATCTTCGTCCGGTTCGGTGTCGCCAATGTAATCATCACCGACAACGGCGCCGCCAAAAGCGCTGATTTCCAAGATCGGTGCGAAGAGTTGAGTACTGCGTGCTTTGCCTCCGCTATGCATCCAAGAGCAATGGGCAAGTGGAGCGGGCGAACGCGGAAGTGCTGAAAAGGCTCAAGACAAGGGCGTTCGATCGCCTGGAGAAGCGTGGCAAGCGCTGGGCTGAAGAAGTCCCCACGGTGTTGTGGGCGCTGCTGACAACTCCTAACAGAGCCACCGGCGAGACCCCCTTCTTCCTGGTGTATGGCTCTGAGGCGGTGCTCCCATCAGAGCTTGCCTTCGGCTCCCCAAGGGTGGCGGCGTTCAGCGAAGACCAAGACCCTGACCGGCGTCAGGACGAAGTCAATCTCCTGGAGGAGATCCGAGACAGGGCGGCGATCCGGGCCGCCAAGTATCAGCAGGCGCTGCGCCGTTATCAAGCAAGACGGGTGTGTGTGAGAACGCTGGCAGTGGGCGACCTCGTTCTACGCAAAATCAAGCCCAAAGGGCGCAACAAACTATCGCCCACATGGGAGGGCCCTTCAAGGTGGTCTCGCCTCCTTGAGCTCGGTCGGGCTCGCATCCGAGGATGGTCGCGAATTGGCGAACACTTGGAACGTCGAGCAACTGAGGAAGTTCTACCCGTAGTTAGCAGTTCCAGAAGCTTTTTTTTGGCCTTCCTTTGGAGCCGAGCGGCGAGGTCTTCTTCCTTCACCGCTCGCCTCGGGGGCTGCATTGTACAAAGCCATCTTCAATAAGAGATAAGTTCTCTCCTTGTGGGCATCTGCTTTTTTCGCCAAGTCTGTTAGAAAGCATTACATGAAAGTCGGTAGCGAAAAAAAGTACTTAAGGCGATGGCCCCTTAGTTGAAGGACTAACGCCAACGACTTCGGTTGGGCGAGGCGGTTTAACGAGCGGGCGGGTTCTAGCCCGTGTGTCGGCTCGGTCTAGGCACGCGCCAACAATGACACCGGCGACTAGACCACTTCGGAAGCTAAGTGAACGCCACGCGATGTCTAGGGTCGGTTCGCAAAGAGGCCATAAGGGTTGAAGTAACCAGATGCTCGAGGAAAGCGCCACTTTCAACGTAAAGCTCGCCTAAAAGCTTTTTACGATCGGTGGCTCACCGAAAAGGTCTCATAGAAAGCATTCTCGCCGAAAGTCGGTAGCGAAAGTACTTATGGCTGATGGCCCTTAGTTGCAAAGGCAAACGCTTATAACTTACGCTGGTGCGAGGCGAAGCGGACGGAAGGCGGTTCTAGCCCGGTGTGTCGGCTCGGTCTAGGCAATGCGCCAACAGCGGCACCGGCGACTAGACCACTTCCGGAAGCTAAGCGCTCGCCACGTAATGTTTAAGTCGGGTTGCGAGAGGCCATAAGGGTTGAAGTAACCAGATGCCTAAGGAAACAGCGCTCACTTGCGGCAGAACGTTCGGTCTAAAGCCTTTGGCGGTCAGGTGCCCCAGTTCAATTCCACAAGTTAGAATTGTGCGAAGTTCAAGTGAGACTCACAACAAAAGAGCAAAAGTTTGTTTGCATTGACAGGCAACGCTTACAAGGCAAAATAGACAGGGGAGTCTCGCTACTCCTCCTCGTCTTCGTCTTCCGCCGAGCGCGCCGCCATCATGGATACGTGGCGGGCGGTGTCAACCCGCTACCGCTCAATCCGTCCACCGGGCGCGAAAGGCTCCCGGTGGCGGCGTTGAGATCAAACGCGCGCCTCGAGCAAGACAGCTTGCCCAAGATGAACTGGCGCTTCAAGAGCCTTTGGCGACCGTCTTCGATCGCCCGCGTCCGCAACGCCACCGTAAGACCGCGCAGGCTTCGCGGCTCGTCCCCACGGCGCCAACAGCGTCTCGCGGCCGCCTCTCTCCGCCGGGAATACAAGGTAACACTCGGTGGATGCGAGGCATCCGGAAGCCGTGGTAGGCGGTCGCAGCATGTCGGCGAGGTTGGGCGGCGCGAAGTGTTCGGCGGAGGTTTGATCCGCTTGGCGGCGAGGCGGCGGCTTGGCTGCCGCACCTCGCGAGTCATCACCTCGCCAGCGGCGGTTTCTTGGCCAAGGGCCCGCCGGCTTCCAGCCGGCGGATCGCTCCGCCAAAGCAAGAGCTTCCTCCCACGTTGCTCAGTGCGGGAGAGGTGCGGCACCTCGAGCGCCCTCGTCGGCGTCACGGCCGAGATGGCGGCGGCGCCAGTGACGCGGATGGCTAGAGGATTCTCCGCCTGCGCGCGGCGAACTCTCATTGCCGCGAAGCGGCCCGTCGAAGGAGCGGCGGCGTCGGGGTGGCGAAGTCGCGCGAGCGAGCTCTCGTTACCAGGCGTCGCCTGTTCAAGAAAGACAATCGGGGTTCAGGTATGCAAAAAACGTGTAGCATACTAACCCTAATGCGAAATATGCGTAAGCGTAGGGAAAGCCAACCTGAAGTGGCGCGCCCTGAAAGCGAAAGCTGAAGGGGGGAGCGCCAAGTCGCTTGATTGCGGAGGCGGCAGTGGCGCGGTCGTGGTCACCGCCGTCGAAGCAGCCGCTGGCGCGAGTGGTGCCGGTGCAGGAAGCACCAGCGAGGCGTGAGAGGGCGGCGTCGGTAAGCGCCGCGCAGAAACGAGGGCGTAGAAGGAGCGAAGAAACGGCTCAGCGGCGCCAGCTTCTGAGAGTCGCCGCTTCCTCGCCCGGTGGCGGAGCGGCGCGATAGCAGAGGCCCCACGAGGGGGCGGCGGGCGGCGCGAAGCTTCAGATTGGAGGGCGAGCCCTCTTTGGACTCGTCGCCCCTCCTCTTCGTCGTCGCCCACGGCGAGATGAGGCGGCGCTTCCGGAAGCGCTGATCGAGTCGGCCGCCACGGCAGAGGTAGCGGCGGCATGGAGGCTTGGGCGGTCGCCGGAGGAGGATCGCGGATCTGTAGTGGCCCCGTGCCACTTGGACCGCAGGACGAAGAGACCTCTATGGGGGCAGCGCCGCAAGTGTTGGTTGCGATCCGTGGATCGATCGCGAGAGGAAGGATGCTGCGAGCGGCGAAGTGTCGCTGATTGGTGGGAGTCCCGATAGTCCCTTGCCCCGAGCACGAACCGTCGTCGACGCGTTCCTGCGGTGGGCGAAGAAGAAAGGAAGCCGTAAGGTCGGCAAGCAAAAAGATTCCAAGAAAGACAGGAGACCCAAAAGACTAAAAGAGCACTCACCGCCGAGGGCGACGCGGACTCCATCGTTGTCGCCATAGTACATTCAGACGGGGCGAGTTCTCATGCGGAGAGGGCAGAGTCGGCGCCGCAAAAAATCCGCCGCGACGAGGGTTCCGGTGAGCCAGCGGCGGCGAAGATCGACGATCGCGCGCCAAGATCAACCCCAACAAGGCTGAATCGTCGGCGAAGCCCCGGTTAGCGGTGGGCTCATGGAGACCCTCGAAAGAGAAAGATCGTCGTGGCCATTGGAGTCCTCCACGTCTGACCATTGTCGGTGCTAGTCCTTCCAGTTGGACTTGGGCGCGCGAGGATGAAGGCGGCGGTTTCGCGGGCGTGAAGTAGCAGCCTCGAAGGCCCGCGCGGCGGGCGCGCGTCGCGCCACGAAGAGCCGGCGCCAGAGTGGGAGGCTTGGCATCGTCCCCACGAACATCTCGCAGAGGTGGGCGAAGATGGCCAGCGAATGATGGAATTGAGGAAGGTGCACCGCTGGATCTCGTAGAAAGCGAGCACCCCAAGAAAAATTCAGAGTACGGCGGATGAGCCCGCCAACGCCGCCTGAACGAAGGTGATAATCTCCCGTCGCGAGGCTCGGCGCCATGGTGCTGTGCGGAACCGGGCGGCGGTTGGCGGCACGAACACTTGAAGCCGCCTCGCGAGTCTTCGTCGGCGGCGGAGGTGGGAAAACCAGCCCCAGCGACGGCAGCGCCTCACGACGATCCTTGCTGCGTTTGGGCGCCATTGGAAGCGATGGAGAAGTTGGCGAAAAGAAAGAAGGCTACGTGGTGGCGGCGAAGGAGGCAATTGGCGCTTAGAAGACTTAGCGTGCGGAAGGATTGGCGCAGTACCGAGAGAAGTATTTATAGGCGTGGGGTGCGAAAGCACGACGGTTTGATTCCGCTTCACGCCCGCCGCCATCATTACCCCAGCGCTTTTGGTTTCCCTTGGCGCGTAGTTCCCCAAGGAAGATCGTGTGCGGATGGAAAATCAGCGTCTGGCGGCCAGGTGGTGGGCCCCCACGATTCATCTCCCGCCGACAAGAAACGGAAAAGTGTCTGCTGCTGACGGTTCACGTATCATGGTGGACCCGGGGCTCTTGTCGGTGTAATAAATACCGGGTACAAAGAGTCTGAGAAGGCCAAGAGGGCCCCACGCGTCGGCGAGCGAGCAAGGCTCCAGCGATGGCGAGCCCCTGGGAGGCCAAGAGGCCCCACACGTCGGGCGGGCGAGCAAGGCCCAGCAGCGTGGGCGAGCCCCTGGGAGGCCAAGAGGGCCCCACGCGTCAAAGCGGGCGAGCAAGGCCCAGCGCATGGGCGAGCCCTCTCAAGACGCAGGCGAGGGCCCCAGCGCCAGCGGGGCGTGTGGCGAGCCCCTCCGAGACCAGCGAGGGCCCCAGCGCCAGAGGTGTGCGTGGGCGAGCCCCTCTCAAGACGAGGCGAGGGCCCCACGCCACGAAGCGGGCGATCAGGCCCAATGGCGTGGGCGAGCCCTCTCAAGACGAGGCGAGGGCCCCACGCGCCAGCGGGTGCGTGGGCGAGCCCCTCGAAGACCAGGCGAGGTCCCACACGTCGAGGTGGGGCCCGCGCGCGGAACGTTAGAAAGAGTCTTGGGACGAAGGCTCCCCTCTTCTTGAAGGACGAAGCGCATTTAATGCGACATCACGCGGATAGACAATGAAGAAATGATTACCGCTCTGATGACCCTTGCAGTCCGGAAAGCGCACATCCGGGCGCAGAAGAATTGACCGGCGAGAGAAGGTTTGCTTGAGGAGGCCGCCTGCCGGGAGGAGCAGGCGGCCCCCACCAAGACTCACCGGTGTGGATCATGCGGGTCGAGGCCACTTGCGGCAGCGCGAGAGCAGGCCTTGCAGGCGTGGGTAGTGGCACGCTGCCTCTTCTCGTCGTGTCGTGTCGATTATCTTGAGAGTATTGTACTGCCTACCCCCCTCGGCTCTCTCCGCCAGCCCAAAGCTTGTATAAAAGGGGAGGAGAGAGAGGGAAGGGGGCACGTCAGGTGCAAATGTTGCACAAGCATAGGTTCCAAACACACGCAGTTCACAAGCACCCTGTAAACACATTCCCCTTCAACCACAATCAGAAAAGAGCTAAGGCTCGGCGGAGTAGGACTATTACCCGCGAGGGTCCGAACTGGTAAATCTGCAGTCGCTCTCGTTGTGCCCGACGCTCAAATCGAACCGAGCTTGATCGAGTTGGCTAGCAGACTAAAAATCTGACCAGGGGTGTGATCCGCAGTGGTTGAGCGGAGAACACGCCGTCAAGTTCAAGTTCCATCAATGCCCTTGTTGCACGGGGCACATGATATACATACCCGCACGGCCGCACAAGATACTCCACACACTCAACCCAACACCGACTCAACATCTGGCGCACACACATTTACTTGGATACAAATGCATCAGCATCACCGCAAGTCGCGTGGGACCTCTTTCACAACATTGTCTCCTCATTTAAAATTAGCTTATCCCCAAGCTAGAGCTTCAGGATATCTTGCCTTCAACACTTCATAATCTTCCCAAATAACTGGTTGAGTATTGTAACATCCCAATTTGGGGACAATTTCAAACTTTATTTGAAATTCAAAATTTGCTTGAATTTGTGCGGCCAAGTGGGCTCTCTCTCTCAGTCGTGTGGCCTGCCTCGCCTGCTCTGCTCGCCTACTCGAACATTGCTGCAGCAGCGTGTCGCCTCTGCCACGCCGCGCCATCATCACCATGCCGCTGCCGTGCTGTCGCGTCAAGATCGCATCGCGCCCGCCTGCTCTGCCATGCGCTTTCGCGATCCGTCGCGCGCCCTCAAATCCCATGGTGCCAAATGGGCCATCAAATCAGCACCCTCGCCCCGAGCCTATAAAGCCGAAAGCCTCCCCCGCCGGCACCGTTTCCTCGTTTTCCCCAAATTTTTCCCGCGCCAGTGCCGAGGAAATCTCGTCGATTTCATGAGCCATAGATCAATTCCTCTCGCCCCGAGCATTCCCATCTTACCCTTAACGTTTCCCCTCACCTAATTGCAATGTAGTTGCCCGGAGGAGCCGTGCCCACGGAGCCCCTGTCTC
The DNA here is from genome assembly GCA_036346415.1 of Raddia guianensis. Lineage (NCBI taxonomy): Eukaryota > Viridiplantae > Streptophyta > Magnoliopsida > Poales > Poaceae > Raddia > Raddia guianensis. The sequence continues at coordinate 49,864,680 of CM070542.1, read as the reverse complement.
GGCCGTTGTCGAGTTCCTCGTCTCCAGCCGTCTCTGCTTCGTCCCGTGCTTGTCCGAGCGCTCGGTGAGCTTCCCCTGTGTCCTCCCTCACTCCCCGTAAAATTTCATAGCGTGTAAATCCTCTGCGAGGGCGGGCAACTCCGGCGAGCCTTCGGCTCCGCCACCTCTTGTCGTGCCTCCGCGCCCGGCCGTCTCCGGCCTCGGCGAGGGCGTCGTTAGGATCGTAGGAAGCATTAGATGTGAGAACATGCATACACATGGCCGGAATAGGGCAGGAGCGCCGTCGCATCGCTTGCCATCGTCGCCAGCCACGTCAACGGGTCGGAGGTTGACGATGAAGGAGGGCCATTGGATCAGCTCCAAGATCCGTGTAGTCACGCGTTGAACTAGTCGCTGACGAGCGGGCCCCACTTGCTAGGAAAACCCTTCACGCGCACTGGGTTAAACAAAAGATTCGGTGTCGCTGCTAGTGGGCCCATGGCCCGCCGGGCTGATTAAGCGGCGCTACTGGTCTTCTTGCCCGTGCGTTGGCGTCTCCATGAAATCGCCTTGACGTTTACGCTTCGTGCAGTGCAGTGGCAGCAAGGGCCGTGGGCTGAATCCGTTCTAGGGCGACATCGTTCGCTGGTTCGGTCCAAAGAAATTTAACCGATTTCCACAGATTTAACTAATTAATTATTTATAGAAATATTTATAGATTTATTTAAAATAGCTAGAGGTTCCCAAAAATTTTAGAAAAATTTAGATAAATAGTTGGGACTGCTCTAGACTTTATAAATTATGCAATCCACCACTGTAATGAAATAATGACACTGTTTAATAAAATGAGTAGAATTCCTATAAAGAAAATGATTAAACTAGAAATTGGGTGACTTTATTTATATTAAATAATGAATCTGACCCTATAAAGTCATAAGATAATAAAATAGGTAGATAAATGCCTTAATAGATATAGTACATTATAAAAATGCCATTCTTGTCCAAATGTATTCATTAGAGTATTAATTTGCTAAACACCAACAAATAATTACTAAATTCCTTATTAATTAAATTAGGTGCTGACCTCAGAAAAATGCATTAAAATATCTTATAACTTAGAATTACACTATATATTTAGGAGCACTTAGAAAATGCCAAGTCGATAAACTTAATTTCATAAGTGGGCCGTATTACGACTTTCCATCATCGTATGTCGCTGTAAAACCCTAATCATTCAATTACTATTATATCGTATGAAAGCGTATTTTGGGGTATAGCTAGGCTATTAGGTAATGGTATTATTAATTAATAATACATTAGGGCATGCATTGCATATCATACGAAAATTTGCATCATTACCGGACCTTATACATTGTAGTGTCGATGATAGGACCTAGGTCACGCGCATGCAACACGTTTCCGTCTTGCACCAATGAGTAATTGTTGGATTGTATGTGTGATCAGATGTAGGCGATCCCAAGGCAAGGTTCGGAGACGTTGAGGATGACCTTCCACCTGAGCAAGGCGAGTTAACACTTACTCTTATAGATTTTTACCCGTATTAGGGAAGGATTGCGACTTTTCCTAGTGTGGATTAACATCAATATATTTATTGTCTATTACCCAGTTTTTCCCAAACTAAATTGTTTAATATTTAAAAGCATGCTTATTATCCTGCCCAATTGTTAATCATGTTAATAAAATATATACATGCCTGCCCTTGAATTATTTTGGCCTTTATGACTGCCTTGATTGGCATAATCCTTGTTAGTCTAAGAATAGTTTGGTAACAACTTTAACCCTACATATTAGATAAAACCTGCTTAGAATTGCTTAGGATTAACAAATCTTTTGGCAAATAGCCACGGAACGGTGAACCGATATTCACCGGTAATTAATTCTTTCATTAAAATGGTTATGACATGTGACAGTTAGGGCTAGTAGATGCATGGTGGGCTGGATGTGGCTGTGGGTTTGGCTATGTGGTGTGTCGGGCTGGTTTGGTCAGTCGATCGGGACAGATCGTGTGTGGTAGTGTTCAAGGTTATAGAGGTAGAGGCTAGATGGTTGGAAGGTTGCCCCTTAGGTGACATCCTGATGGATGATTACGGCACGAGGTGCCTTGTGCTGGGTTTAGCCAGGGCTTACCCAAGAGGAGCGTGGAAGAACACGCATAGCGGGGTGATCGCTACCATCTGGAGGATGGTTCGAACACAACACGTGGCCATCGCGCGGAGTACGGGTTTGGTTAGCCAGTTGCGAGCGCTCTTCGGAGGCCCTCTGGGACCACTCTCGATAGGGACTGGCATGGGTCGTCACCGGATGTGATGGAGGCCACACTTCCCCATGATGACGCTAGGCTAGGCAACCCCCTAGGCCAAGGCTGGTAGTCTATGATAAGTGTGGTCCATAACAGGATTGCCAAATCCTGGAAGGTTGGCGGATTTAGGAAAATGTTGGGGGCAACGAGAAGTTTGGTGTGGTGAAGTATACGGTCGAGTGTATGTTGGTCGTGGGTTGGTCTACTTAGGGTTTGTTATTGAGGTTGGTCAGGAGGATGGGGTTGGGAAGAGTTTCTTTTGGTGCTAAACTCTTTGTGACTTATTGACTATTAATACTTGACGCTAGTTAGAGTAATTTCAACTCGTCTTAAAATCAAGCTTTACACAAATAAAATAACCCTTTCCCCAATTCAAGGCCTTCTATTCACTAAGTGCATTAAGGGAAGTGTTAACTAGCCAGCGTTTGGATGACGCTGACCTCGCCTACTTACATTCTTTTAGACGATGGGATCGTGGTGGATCCATACGAGTTTTATGAAGACGATGGACAGGACTATGGTGGGCCTGACGAGTCCCAGGGTTGCCCCGGTCGCTTGCAAGACACTTAGCCATGGAGATAGTCTTTTGGGTAGATATTTTGGTTAGCTGCAATACTGTGAACTATGTTTTGTATTAAAAGGCTATTGTTGATCGCCTTACTAAATTCGCCTAAGGGCGTAACTTGGAATGTAATATTCAGGGATTATGATTTAATCGATGTGTGCTTGTATCGGCTATGTGATCTTCCGCACTAGTGTACCGATTCAGGGATTAGTGCATGGGATTTCGACTCTCAAGGTAAGTAAAATTTGAGGGTTGACAATTATCTTGAACATCCAATTTAGCAGGCTTTGGTAACAATGATATCACAGGAGATAAGTTTGGTATATGAGACACATGAAAAACTTGGTCCATAAAACTCTTGATGACTTGATGTGGTCCATAATACTCCCTCTGTTCTGTTTTATTTGTCATCGTTGACTTTTGGACATGCCCTTTAACCATTCGTATTATTCAAAAATTTAGTGCAAATATGCAAAATATAAGTCATGCTTGAAATACCTTTAATGATAAAACAAAGCATAACAAAATAAATGACACTTAAATAGTTTTTTAGTAGGACGAAGGGTCAAAGGGTATGTCTAAAAATCAACGACAATAAATTAAAAAAAAACGGAGGGAGTACTTGTAAGTTAACTTGGGTGCAAGTTTACGAGCAACTAATGTTTGCATATGTGGTTGCAGCATCAAATACGCCCATTCTCCCACATTGAATTTTCTCTGTCAGCTAGCAATTTCATTTCCCTCTAAGTTGATTCCAAATGTTCCCTTAACAATGAAGTGTGCTGCTGCCTTTGCACTAAGAATTCATAAAGCTCAGTGTTTGTACAGGAGGAACATTCTGACAGAAACCCATAGCTTGGTTTAACTCTAAACAGAGCCTTGAAAAGAGTGTTCATTATGGTGTTGTATCAGAATTCAGCAAGAGGTAACCACATTGCCCATTTCTTGGGTGTCTTTGCACAGCACCTTAGGTACATTTCCACACATTGATTTAGCCTCTCTGTATAACCTTCGCTCTGGGGATGGTAAGTTGTACTAATATGCAATTTTACTCCTATCACGTGAAGATCATGTACCTATTGGACACTATTGTTTTTGGTAATCCATGCAATTTTACTATATGCAACAGAAACTTGTTGGCCACCATTGTTGCTGTGTAAGGATGTTTGGGAGGTATCAAATGTGAACATTTGGTTAGTCTGTTAATGACCAATAGTATTACAGCGAATCCTTCAGATGGTGGTAACCCCTCCACAAATTCCATACTAGTGTCTTGCCGTGCACCAACAGGGACCAGTAATTGAACGAGGTTGGGGTCAATTAAGGCATTCACAAGCCTGTTCTATGTAGCGTACACGCAAATTCTGGTGGGAAGAAGCTATTAGCAATTTTCAGGTCTGTTTTATCTAGCGTACACTGCCTGCTAATTTTCAGGCCTCACAGTATCGACACTGGCCGGCCTGACTTTGCACCCTGCAAGCTACAGTGCTGGATGCACCAGGAGACAGACCGGGACTCTATAGTAGATATATAAAGGGGTTGTTGGAAAAAAGGAATATTTTAAAATATAGTGTAAATTGTGAAAGAATTTTAAAGATATGGATAGACGGGACGCAAATAATGTTTCAAAGAGGGGATATAGAGAGGCAGTTGGTGATACTTTAGCAGGCAGCGCACAAGCATGGAATTGAAAGTTTTTTTTAAACAGCTTAGAGAGTTATGGCATGTTGAAAGCTAGCTCTAATATTTAGCCTAAATTTTACTACTCACACTTCTAACTTTGCAACTCTAAAATTTAGGGTTGGGCTGGTATTTAGAACTGGCATTGGATGTGCTATGTTTGTGTCAAATCAAAATTGCCGGCTCTATGGGCCGGTGTCTTTGGTTGTTATGGCGCCACGTGATACAAACCTAACATCACATGTTGGCATGATGCACCACTGCTACAGAGTATAGAGACATAATCACACTAGATGTAAAGGTCTAGATGTAAAGATTAGGAACATTCTCTATTGAGCTTCTTTTTTTTGACATTTGAGCTTACTTCTAAATTGAGGGATCAAATAGTCCTCTTTATGTCAAAATCAGATCTTGGTGTTGGATGCAAAGAAGACATAGGAAGATTTTTATCCTGATTCAAGCCTCCTAAGAAAGGATAATAGCCTTACATCTAGTATTTTTATATAATCAATGGATATTACAGTGTGGGGATTCGCAAGAGAAAACCTAGGTAAGGTTCTTCTAGATGCGATGGGAAATAGGTGAATTTCGGAATTGAATCGGGATTCCCTACTTCCACGTAGGAGGGGGTATTTATACTATGTTTATGGATACAAAACTAGAAGGATAGCTATACATGACAACTAATCGATCCCTAGATATTTTCGCCTTATGTCATTGCAATCCGTAACCCTAGCATGTTCCGCCATCATGGGCAGGGCCGTTGCGAAGGCAATCGACTTAGACACCAAGTCTATTGGAGTCTTAATCAATACACCATCGACTTGTGTAATTGCTCGTCCTTAAGTGCCGGACAGGGAATACCCGGGGTACACCAAACAATACTTTATTGTTCAGGGAAGGAAAAACTCGATCCCTGACAGCTAGCCCTCGACATTTTAGTACAGTACTACCTGGCCAAGGCCTTTCTTTTGAATCTCTAGAAACTCATAAAGACTTTGGCAACGCAATCCTGCCCCCGTACTGGAGCAAAAAACATTTCATCCAGGAAACAAACTCTCCACTAGGTAGAGATCATGCGAATTAGGAATTTTTCAACCAATCTGGGCAACAAACTCATCAGGCGCATCCCGAGAAATATTTTCGGGGTTTATCGTTGGCAGATTGCTATAGTGGTCAAATTTTTACTAGCCATTGCAATAGTGCTAATACACAATAGTCTTGTACCAGTTGCGACGGATTGCACCCCTACCTATTTTTCCTACCATTGGCAATGTAGGAGGGCGTGTTGTGATGTTTCATCTATAAAAGCCATACCGAAGGCAAGGAATCATTTTCCATAGTTCTTGTCAAAGCCTCTCCCCACCCCCCATTCCACCGCACACACCCAAGAAAGCCCAATATCCCAAGCCCTAGCCATGGGAAAGATCGGGAAGACCAAGATGACAAACGAGAAATTGGAGGAGATGGAGCTGATCGGTGAGATCGACCTCAAAAGCTGTTGATTGCCTAGAAATGTAGACACACCAGCCCCTCGGGCCAAAGAGATATGAGCTTCGAGCTAAACGTCCATCTAGGGATGAGCATGGGCCGGTTCGACCCACCGACCCATCGATCCAGCTTAAAGAAAATAAGAAAATGGGCCACTAGATCAGACCGAAATTCATTGAGGGGCAAAGGAATCGGATCCCTAGTACCCACCGGTTCCCCTAGGTTGACCCTATCGCTCCACCTCGCACTCTCCTCCCTCTGCTGTGGCGGCGCCTCCCTGCCGGTCGCCGCCTCGCCAGGCCGACAGCCGCATCTCACCGCCAGCCGAGTATACTTTAGGTACAGATGTATACATGAACATTCCCGACTGACTTAAAGATGGAAAAAATGATTTTACCAACTTCAAGTCAGATACTAAAAATAGCTATTACTCCCGACAGACTATCCGACCCTAATACTGTTATTCTATCGTGCAATCCATCGCTAATTTATATCAACGCTTAGTCAGTCGCTACGTGTTTGTCGCTAATAACGTGCTGTGGTATAGTGCCGCCGCCTCGCGAGGCAGCTCTCGTCCTCCTCTTCCTCCTCCTCCTCGCGCGCACGCCGCGTCGCCGCTGAGGAGAGCCCGAGGGAAGGAGGCGCAGCACCTGGAGCCCCGTCTCTGCGCGCGGGGTTGACGGCCGACCAAGAGGGGCGCTCCCAGCTTCGCCGAATGCCCAAATGTGAGCTCCTGTCCCTATTTCTTTTAGCTAGATTTGGTTCTGGTCCTTTCGATTTGGTTCTGTGCCGTGATTCGGTGGATATGCGTGTAGTTCAAGAGAAATTTCGGTGGTTGAGCCCATGATTTTTCTTTTATGGCTTCCTTCGGAAGTTCTTGTTACTGTGGTCAACTAGTCGTTACTGTTTCTTCAATTGTTCTTGTTCGAAACAGTGAGCTTGTGTGAAGTTCTTGTTACTGTTTCTTCAATTGTTCGAAATTTAACACTTGTTAATTGAGCAATTGAAGAAACAGTGAGCTTGTTCGAAATCATAACACTTACTTGTTAATTGAACAATTGAAGAAACATATGTACAGCTGGTATTTCAATGGAATATTGCCTGGCATTTGTCTTACTGTGACTGTGACTGCGTCTACAGATGTTTGATGTTGAATGCACCACTTTGTTTTGTTTTCTGCAATTCTCACTATAACTCTGGTTATCATCATGCAGGTTTCATTTCATGATTTCTTATGGTGTCTCAGAACCCATTGTGCTGGGTTCAGTAACAGGTTGAAACTTCAATCATTAACAGGTTCAGTAACAGGTCCTTTTGATTCCGAGCTTCATATATGTGCTGCTCACAAATACAAAGTGAAAAAAAACCCCATGAATTCAGTCCAGCTTGTACAGTTATCTTTGATGTTGTGAATCTTTTAATTCTTGTTCTGTTTATTTGTAGTTACCATTTTGTTGTTTGCTTGCAGTTTGTTTTCATTAATGCAGCTTGTTGTGAATCTTTTAAGAAAGAAGTCCATTTTACTCAACTATCGCTTGAGTTCAGTTTTCCCTCAACTTGAAACCGACAAAACACCTCAACTATCAAAACCGGTATAAAATACTCCCTCACCAAAACCATAGTGGTTTTGGATGACATAACATCATAATCAACATTTTTCTAGAAAATAAATTCAAAAATTTCTAGAAAATCATAGGAAGCTCAAAAAATAAAATAAAAATACCAAAAGTACAAAATAGGTAGAATCCAAATATTCATTGAAAATACTTTTCTATGTATATATTTATACGTAAAAATAGTACATAATGTATTTCATTGAATAAATAAATCAAGTATTTAAGAAAACTTAATTTGGCTTGTAGGAAAAATGAGAGAAACCGATGAAATAGAGGGATGCTAACTTTGCCTTTCAATTTATATTTTCAAATTCTAATTCTAATTTATTTTGACCTTTCAATTGTATTTTTTAAAAAAATCAAATTCAACAGTCAAAATAGCATCTTTATGTTTTTATTAATTTCTACATCATTCTCAAAACTAAAATATTTTTCACCATTTTTATAGAGAACAAACAAAATTTTCTTGAATACTTTTTTAATAAATAAAACACCTTATATAAAAATAATAATTTTTGCAAATAAGTATGCACATAAACTTTACAGTTTTATTGCATATTTGGATTCTATGTATTTTTTCTATTGTTGTGCATATTTTTATTATATTTTTTGAGCTTCCTATAATTTTCTAGATTTTTTAAAATTTATTTTCTAAAAAAAAATGATGACTAGATGCCATGTCATCCAAAACCACCATGGTTTTGGGTGAGGGGGGTATTTTGTACCGGTTTTGATAGTTGAGGGGGGTGTTTTGTCCGGTTTTAAAGTTGAGGGGGGAAAACTGAACTTGTGCGATAGTTCAAGGGGGTAAAATGGACTTCTTCCATCTTTTAATTCCTACTCAAAGGGTCAACTCTGATCGTGTTACTGTATAAATGCAGCTTGTTTTCATTAATGCAGCTTGTTGGAGTAGTAATTTAAATGTATAAATGGGCTGACCCTTGTGACCCATTGGGTCAAGGGGGTCACAAAGCATGACCCTTTGAGCCGACCTTGATGACCCATTTTTCAGCAGTAGGTCATGTGGGTCGGACCCAATGGGAATTGGGTCGGCCCACGCTCATCAGTCCATCCACAGACTGCGTACCTTACAATTAGGGGTGGAAACGAGCCGAGCCGGGTCGAGCCGAGCCGAGCTCGGCCGAGCTCGGTCAAAAACGAGCCGAGCCCGAGCCGGCTTGCTATTTTAACGAGCCTCAAAAGTAGGCTTGGCTCAAGCCGTTTAGAGGTCCGAGCCGAGCCGAACCGAGCCAAATTCGTCCGAGCCCGAGCCGAGCCACGAGCCACAGGAGTTTTTGCGTTGAAAATGTGTAAACGAGCCGAGCCGAGCCCGAGCTAGCTCGCTATTTTAATGAGCCCCAAAACTAGGCTTGGCTCGAGCCATTTTGATGTCCGAGCCGAGCTAAATTTGTTCGAGCCCGAGCCGAGCTGCGAGCCACGAGTTATTTTTCCAGCCCTACTTACAATGACTTCGTCACATCCTTGCTAGCGTAGGTTAGGATGACTTCGGCAAGCTGGAGGCGATGAACCTTCACCCAACTCCTCCCAATGATAGCCATCTTTTGCCATTTATGCAAAGGATTCCTGAAGCTCCCGTCGACCGCAAGTCTCTTCTTACAGTTCTACCGAGTCCAGCGCTCGTCTCCAAATTAAGCGCTTGTGAAGGGAGACCTCTCTATCGGGTGCTCCGCTTTTCGGCTATGGACTAATGTACATTTTATCTACTCAGAGATCCCGCTCACGGACTGCATCTCCAGTGGGCAAGGTTCTAGTTCTACCCCTCAGCGACTAGAGAGGAGCTAGTTGACGTATTCGGGCGAACAACCTGAAGCCACCATGACACCCGAATGTCACCCTTGACGAGGAGCTTCAAATCAACCGGATCATGATCTTGGTCAAGAGGGGCCTCACCGTGGTCCACATCGCCCAAAAGCATATTGAGCTTCATGGCAGGCTCGAATTCATGGTCGAGAAAAGCTCTGGACTGGCTCGAGCTTGTATGGGAGCTCGAGAGATGGAGTTGGCTAGGGGCGCTACAAGTGGTATGGGAAGGATGGCTAACAGAGAGAGGAGAAGAGGGAGCAAAACAGGACAATTGCAGTGATCGGGGTAGCATGGGATGACACTGAGGCTTGATGCAAGATGTTACTGTGATGATGCTCGAGGCAAGATGACGGTGACACCCAAGGTAGGACGCCATGCATGGTGGTGGCGGTCTAGATGCCACAGGACGACAAGGATGCTCGAGACAGGACGATGGTGCTGCCAAACAATGGTGCTCATGGGGACCGGCAAGGCAAGGAGATGCCGACGGCTGAATATGCGAATGTGGTGTTACTTTTTCTTTCAGACTGTTGAGACCCATGTGTAGGGTACCCTGGTTTAATGATGAATATATTTGACAAAATGGAATTTAAAGTGTTTTGAAAAATTTTAAATGGTGCATTTATGTAAATTGCCGTGGAATTGGAACCGGACCATTGTGCTGAGCTTGAGCTAGATAATAGTTTTGATCGGACGTGGTCTGGTGGAATTTGTTAAGCTAACACGTGGTGTGTAAGGGTTTGTTAATTTTGTTGTCACGAATGTATTATAATGTTCGTAATTTTGTGATGGACTAACCTTTTAGGATAGGTAAGGTGTGTTGGTTTCGTATATGTTCACCTCAGTGATGCAGGTATCGGCGGGTGCATGGTTGATGTTGAGCGGGGACAGCTGGAGGCTGGTGCGTCCGGAGGCGTGCAAGCGACGGGGTTTGATGAACTGAGGTCACAGAAGTGGTGTGCTCAAGAAGCTTCGACCATGGCTAGGGATCCAAGGCAGCTGGAGGATGTAGCGTCAGTTACTTGATGGCGTAGTTGATCTGTCCGGTGGGCCTAGACGTGGGCTGGCGTCCGAGTAAGCTGTGAAGATATTTTCTGAAAAATATGTGAAGAATATTACCTCTCGGAAGTGTGTTTCGTAGTGTGTAACTTGTACACCACTCATCCTCAAATGAAGGATGGAGATGGGCTTTAGGGTTTAGGGCATCTCACCCTTAGCCCATATAAGGAGGGGAAGGGGTAGCCCTTCTCCCCATCCTCTTAAACATGAAAATTTCAGAAATAGAGAGGGAGAGTTGAGTGTGTTTTGGTAGTTAGAGTGCTTGTCACCACATAGTGTGATTTGTAATCCCCAACTTCTGTGCAATGAAATCATTTTTCTCCATAAGTATCTTACGTTTATTTGCTCATAAACACATCTGTGGTAAAAATTTGAAGTCCACTGATTTTCCCATTTGGGAGAATAAGGTGAAAACTGAGCCCCAAACTTTTTGCTCGAAGTTCTTGACAGCTTGTGGTGCTTAATTTTTCATATTTTCCGTGGAAAGAATTTTGAGAGGATTTTTGACATACTGCTTCAAAACTCATTATTAAATAGGGAAAACAATTTTCAAAAATCTAGAGTAGCAGAAAGCCACCATCCATCTCCTCCAAGTAGAAACAAACTCTAGAGAATATGCTTTTGCTTTGCAGAAAGCAGCGTGTGTTGTTTGAATTTTCATTTTTTTTCTACAGAGAATTTTGAGGAGATTTTCGGCTGACTTGCTCATGGATAATTTGCAATGGGGTCAAAAATTCCCAAAAATTGAAGATCACTAGAAAGCCACAGTCCATCTACTCCAAGTGAGAACAAATCTGCTTTTGCTTTTCTGAAAGTCTCTTTGGTCATTTGGCTTGATCTTGTTTCGTAAAGCAAGCTTTAAATTGATTTCTCTCTCTTTTGGACACTTGACAGCGAGGATTGTGAATTGAGAAGACACTTCGATGGATTTTGTTTTAGGATTGCCTATGATGAAGAAGGGTAAGGATAGTATCTTTGTTGTTGTGGATAGATTTCCAAAATGGCACATTTCATTCCATGCCACAAGAATGATGATGCTTCTCATATTGCTAACTTATTCTTTAAAGAGATTGTACACTTGCATGGTATGCCTTCTACTATTATTTCAGATCGTGATGCCAAATTCTTGAGCCATTTTTGGAGAACACTATGGAACAAGCTACGGATGAAGTTACTGTTTGCTACCACTTGCCACCCCCAAACCGATGGCTAAATTGAAGTTGTCAACCGCACATTGTCAACTATGTTGCGGACTGTTTTGAAGAAGAATTTGAAATAATGGGAGGAGTTCCTTTCTCATGTGGAGTTTTCCTATAACCATGCTGTGCATGCAACTACCAAAGTGAGCCCATTTTAGGTAGTGCATGGTTTCAACCCTCATGCTCCCATATATTTGTTGCCATTGCCATCAACTGAGAGAATTAATTTGGATGCAAAGGAACGTGCTGGTTTTATTCTTAAGTTGCATAAACCCACAAAAGAGAACATCGAACGCATGAATGAGAAGTATAGGATTGTCGGTAGTGTTGGTAGCAAGCCATTAACTTTTGAACCGGGTGATCTTGTTTGGTTACATTTGCACAGAGAGATTTCCTGACTTGAAAAAATCAAAGTTGATGCCGCGTGCTGATGGTTCATTTAAGGTGCTTGACCGAATTAATGATAATGCATATAAGCTTGAACTGTCCATAGACTTTGGGGGTTAGCCCCACCTTTAACATTGCAGATTTGAAACCTTATTTGGGTCATGAGGATGAACTTGAGTCGAGGACGACTCCAGATCAAAAAGGGGAGGATGATGAGGACATTACCGGAACGGATACAAACTTAGCAACAGCACCACCACCTCCTATGGAAGGACCAATTACAAAGGCACTGATCAGGGTAGCATGGGATGACACTGAGGCTTGAAGCAAGATGTTACTGTGATGATGCTCGAGGCAAGATGACGGTGACAACCAAGGTATGACGCCATGCATGGTGGTGGCGGTCTAGATGCCACAGGACGACGAGTATGCTCGAGACAGGACAATGGTGCTGCCAAACAATGGTGCTCATGGAGACCGGCAAGGAGATGCCGATGGCTGAATATGTGAATGTGGTGTTACATTTTTTAGACTGTTGAGACCCATGTGGAGGGTACCCTGGTTTGATGATGAATATATCTGACAAGATGGAATTTAAAGTGTTTTGAAAAATTTTAAATGGTGCATTTGTGTAAATTACCGTGGAATTGGAACCGGACCATTGTGCTGAGCTTGAGCTAGATAATAGTTTTGATCGGACGTGGTCCAGTGGAATTTGTTAAGCTGACACGTGGCGTGTAAGGGCTTGTTAATTGTGCTGTCACGAATGTATTATAATGTTCGTAATTTTGTGATGGACTAACCTTTCAGAACATATAACGTGTTTTGGTTTCGTGTATGTTCACCTCAGTCATACAGGTATCGGCGGATATGTGGTTGACGCTGAGTGGGACAGCTGGAGGCATGACGAGCTACAGACCGTAGACGGCGAGATGGTTTCACATATCGTTTTGAAGTTTCGGCCGTTGGGCTAATTCCAATGGGCCATCAACTGAGGAGCCGGAGGTGGAGATGCGGCAAAAACGAAGCCCACGATGCCAACGTCGGAGGAGAGCTCGCTACGGAATTTATCACTGTACTAGCTTTAATTTAATTCGAAATTAAAAAAATAATTTCCCGTTTAATAAAATTAAAAAAATAGCATCCCGGCGCCTGATGATCGGGCGTTAATTTTGAAACGCCGAACGGATGGGCGATTAATTATAAAACGCCCTTGAATTAGGCGGTATATAAATAACGACCGTCCAGAGGGCGTTTTTTAAATCTCGCCCATTCAACGGGCGCTTAATATAAAGCGCCTGTCCACCGGGCGCTTTATAATTACCGCCCATCCAGCCGGTGCTTTATATGTCAGTGGCCCCCCTCCTGGCTCCCCCCCTACCACTGCCATCAAAGCCTGAGAGATTAATATGAGATTGGGTATGTCGCAATGGCACCACAGATGAGTTTCCACCACGCCGGAAGCCATCGAGTAGCCACGCCCACAGCCTCCACGCCGCCTGCCGGCCGATTGTGCCGCCACGGCCCAGAAAATGAAGCTAAAGGCGCAGAAAACGAAAATGTATTGATGGGACTGAATTTTTTTTTTCTAAAATTTAACGTGAATGAAAAAATATTTATAAAATTAGAACAAGTTACGCACCATTCTGTTATTCGATTCCCTCCTTTTTTGACATTATCAAATACTATATCGTTATGACATTATCATTATTAACGGGTAATTACTTTGTTATTAAATTAAACGCATGTTTAACGAGACATGACATGACATGAATTGACGTAATCGGCGAATGACGGTGACATCCCACCAATGATCGGCCTTTTACGCATGCGCCCACGATTCGCACGCACTTCAAGACCTGCAGGGCACGCACTTCAAGGTGAAAGAATCCGAGGCGCGGGCGGAGCCGAGGCGTGCGCAGGGAAAAAAGAAACAACGTTGTTTTATGCATCATACATGCCATGACTTGTATCACGTTAATCAATTTGTTTTAATATTTAATCATCGGTTCTGAAAAACCATAAAATTTGATGGTGACAACCGGGAATGATAGAAGAAGGTAAAATGACACTTTATTTTTTCTGACTTCGATCGGAACACAAGTACGCATGCGTTCAAGGCAGTTGATCTGGAAAATGACATGGACAAATGCACCACCGAAAGTCTTTGCATGAAAGGTTTTCTCGGTCGGATCTTGATGTGCCGTACTCCTCCGAAATTTATTTCGCTTGTAGCGCCTAAATTCGCTCGGATCACGGGTAATGACATCCACAAAGACATTTATAATTGGTGCATGGGGGTTAGCCTCAAATTGTGGATCAAGAACTAATCGCATTCGCTCCCACTCGCCGCCACACACTCAATAGACCATTTACTCGATCCTCAGAATCTGCAGATTCTTCCGTGCGAGATAGTCTATGTATGTAGATGCAGCCATAGGGTATGGATCATCCATCCATTTTGTAAAGCCACAATCCTGTGCCTGCAAAAAATCGAGTTTATTTTGAATAACCTTTTTGTAACCTAATATGGTTAATTTTGATGCTATACGCACCTCAAACATGGGACATCGGTAAAACCTACGGCCCGCAAAACCATCCGCAACACGATCATAAATCTGCACGACCGTGTCGATCCCGTGGAGGCACTGCGGCCATCCTCTATAGAACTCTGGATCTTTAAGCATCGTAGGATTTGTGTTGTAGTGAGCTCTCGATACGATCGGCAAATCTTCAGAGGGTGCGTGTGCTTGAACTCCTGGGCCATATGAAAGCCACCATCTAGGTGGCACAAATGGACGAGTAGTAGTATGCACGTTATCCATCTACTACATATAAAGAGGACGATCAAACACATAGAACACACATATAAGCAGGTTGAACATAATAAAATCAAAAATATTGTCACAATTAAACGGATTGAAATAAGAGACCACCTCCGAAACGATTGAAGATACAGTTCTTGTGCAAGTGACGAGTGTTCAAAAACTAAATATGTGCTATGGGTGTTAGTGCGGTGCGAGATTCGTGGCCACCGGGTGCTCCATTTAAAGGAAATTGACATCGGATTCGTACCAGGGCCTGGGCGAGAAGCTGCTTTTTAAACACTGTGTATAAGCACTGTGTACAAACACTGTGTGAGCAGTTTTTGCCTCTTTGTGCTGTCACGTCGCTTTCACACTGTGTATAAGTACTGTGTAGAATCATGTTGCTACTCGTGCTGTCACGTCGCTTTCGGCTGCAGTGTCCACCGACGAAGAGAGATAGGACATGTTTGCACCGACGGAGAGAGAAAGAAGTGGGATTAACAGTGTTGACAGTGACTGGTCAATTTCACGAACAGTATACGTGAATTATTGCTTAAAAAATACTTAACATTCATCGCTTCTCACCGTGACAGTGTGGTACCCTTTCCATCTATAAATATCGTGGCTCCATAAGCTTCGAACCGCAGAACCTCACATACACCATGGCAAGCTGGGGTCCTTCCACACGTCCGTTCATTCCTGATACCTGGTGGGAGTCATTTGGTCCAGGAGAGCTTGCTCGTCCGCCTGCATCTGGCATGCGTGTGTTGGACTACGACGACTGGAGAGATGGTCCAGCCTCCGAGAGATCGGGCTATGCTTCAATATGGCTATGGCCGAAATGCCAGTGTGGTAACCCTGCCGTTGTGCAGTGGTTCGACTACGTCCATAAAGGCTTCACTGGTTGTAGATTCTACCGGTGCCCAGACTACAACGTAAGTATCGTCCTTATTTTCCGTCATAGATCTCGTGCACAGACAAAGTATATCAATTGAACTCACAGATTTCAGATGTTATCTGTGGATGGACTATGTGAATGGATGAGCCTTACCCGAGCGCTGCATATTTTTACATCGCAAGCCTCCACGCAAAGATAGATCGCTTGAAGAGCAGGCTCCGTGCACTACAGTCATCTGCACAGCAAACAACTCAGCAGCGTCCTCAGAGGCGTCGCCAACAACCGCCGGCAAACGCGGAGCCATCAAACCGCATGGTTCTCGATCAACACTACATCCCAACTCGTTTTTGTAGTGACACCTCATGCCTCTGTGGATGCCATTACCTCAGCACACCGAACGCAGAAGTTTTTCGGCGAAGATCGGTCATGCAAGAACAATATCCAGGGTACTTTGACACAACGTGGGAAGCGACTCCTCAATGTTCAGCCACGTGGTGTTCATGCGAATGCCATAACCCTTTTACACAGCCATAGCCATGCACGTAAAATAGTAGGCATTTCAGAGTGACGACTTTATGCTACAATGGTTGTATCATTGATGTTCATACGACTTGTTATGTATTTAATCTATGAGTTCAATTGCGATGTGTTTTTCCATAATAGGAAAAATCGAAGGCATTTTAGACGTTGCGCTGCACTGCGCTACCAGGTACGACGGACACTACGTCGTCGAGCGTTAAACAGTGCAGGGTACAATCGGGCGTGGATAAAATAACATAAACAAAGTAATAACAAGACGATATGAAAAGTGACATAGTAGCGGTACTAACAACACACAAAAGTATGGACTAACATACATCCTACGGACGTCCCCTCTTACGCTTCACGCCCATAACAGAACCATCAGCTCGAGACTTGCGCGCACGTCCGAGCTGTGTAGTGGGAAAAGTGAAGCGGTCCGGGGCCCCGACGTCTCGCTGCGGTCGGGGCTGTGGCTCCGGCGTCGCATGCTCTGGCTGCGACTGCTGCGAGGTGACAGGGGGTGCCTCAGACAACTGTGACGGCCCTATCTCCTGCTGACTCCCGTAGAAGTAGTCCGAGTAGTCCGTTGGGAGAGGACTGCTCTGGTACACCGGTGGCTCGACGAGAGGGCTGTAACGCATCTCGGCGCCCGCCTCTGGGCTGTCCCAAGCCGAGGTGTACGCAGGATCTGCAATGTGTTTATTTGTAAGTATCATCACATATGCGACTATCAAAAATAAAAACAGGAGAACTAACCATCAAATGTGGGCGCAGCAGGTGGTCTGAACGACCCGTGAAACGTAGAGGCCGCCTGAGTGGACGAGCCTGGCACGTCGACAGAAGGACGGACCGGGCCGCGAAACCCACCTGATGTAGAGGGCGAGTCGTGTCGGGGCCGGAAAGACCCCTGGAAACCTCCGGACGACCCGGGCACGTCCTGAGGGGGCCGAAAAGACTCCTGCAAGCCTCCGGACGCCCCTACGACACTCGGTGCTGGAGCACGGGGACGCTTGCTGACTGCACGCGACATATATTTAATTATTATAATTCATATGTGCGTGTTGAAGGGAAAAAATATGTTTGCCTGACTATACCGGAGAAGGGGTGCAGGGACCGCTGCGACGCAGGCGAGGCGCTGGATCACCGCAACAGACGCCGACGTCATCGCGTGCACTTCTCGTAAATCGTCCTGAAGGACTCAAAGACCTCGCTTGTCGTCATCTGAATACCCGTCTAGATGCGCTCCATGGCATGGCGCGCTTCTAAGCCGGACAGTCGTACGAGGTCATGCTGTTCAACAATTATCGAAAACACGACATCCCACACAAATGTAAGTTTTATGATGCAGACAAAGTATTAATTATCCGTGCGAGATAGAAATGTTACCGCTTGATATGCAGCCTATCGGTGGTGCTCAGGGTACGTGTCGGAGACGCTAGGTACGTGCACGATCTCCGTAGAAGGCGTGTATCCGACCCGATCCTCGTCGACGAGATCCTCCAGTGCATGTTCCCACTCTTCCACCCATCGGACCATCGCAGGGGCCCAAAGAGCGCCGGCACTCTGGCCTCGTCTGGTGACCCTACAGCATTATTAAATGTTTAGACCATTACACTATGATAACAACAATCGTGAAGAAAGCACGTGTATCGAACGTACTGGTGAACGTGACGGGAACGGTGCACGATCGGTAGGGAAACTCCCGCCGGAGTTCGAATCGGCGCATCACCAGGCGGTGAGTACTCCTCGACAAAGATGTCGAAGAGTACTGGCTTCCTCGTAAGCCAGTACTCGGAGTCACGCGTACAGAGCGACGACAGACCAAGAGGTGCACGACGATGAGGTCGTCCCGGTAGGGCTTCCACTGGAAGTCGTGGTCCTGCAGCTCGTCCAGCATCTGGACGTAGTCCGGGTAGTCCCTGTGGGGTGTGACATGAGCCCACGTCGGCTGCAAAATTGGTCAAATTGTTAAATTACATAATATCAATAAGATAGGATGACAAATCAAAAGTGTGGTTATTTCATTACCTGTCGGCGAAACCACAAAAACCCCATCGTAGGTCTATCCTCCTCGGTCTCGTGGTAGTACACAGCGCCGTACACACTGTGATCCATGAGATGTCGACCGACGGCGATCCTCTCGTACGATCACAACTGGAGTAGCAGTGGACAGCCTGTGATCAGCGGCTCCTCCTTCTCCGTCTTGTACACGCAATGCGACAAACCCCTATACGTGGCCGCAAGCACCGCGAGGCCTAGGCAGAGGCGGGTACTGATCTCCACAGAGTCGGCGATCCTCGGGCGTCTGAAAGAAGAAACTTGTCCATCAGCATTTCGGACGTGTTGCAAAACAACACGTACCCGAACAGCCAAAGCAGGTATGCCTCGAGGTGTCTGGACACCGTAGCCTCGTCTGCCTCCGGGTGGATGGTCTCCGCCTGTTAAAAAGTTTAACAAGGTATTATGCATGACGTCATCTGGTTAGAAAGAATATCATTTAGAATTTGCCTCTTACCGTAAACTGCAGTATCCACCTCTTCGTCGGCCCATGCGTCTCCGAATTTGGAATGGGCCTGTAGTTCGAGGAACCCGGCCGCCGCTGGATATTGGCGTACCGGGCCATCAGCTTAGCACGCCAAAGTGGCGACACGTCCACAGCCACCACTGGGTCACCCGCACAGGGAAGTCCTAGTATATAGGACACATCCTGTAGGGTGGGGGCGACCTCACCACAGGGCAGGTGGAAGGTGTGGGTCTCTGGCCTCCATCGGTCGACGAGAGCGGCAAGAAAAGACCCGTCGAAGCAGAACCGCATCTGCTGAAGCCGACGCGGAAGGGCCTGTCGCTCCTCGAGGGCAGTCGCCTCCAGCATCCGGCACACTGGGAGTAAGCCGACAAGGCGTAACCTACATATCCATAATAAATAAGATATCGTAAAATTTCATTAAGCAATATACAATTTTTTTCCTCACCTGTGAACCCAGCGGGCGTCGATAGTAAGGAGCTCCTTCGGTACTCTAGGACGAAAGGCTGGAAGCGGACGCCCCTCAACGGCACTCCTGCGCGACCGATGCCTTTGGTCCACAGAGGGATCCAAAAGACGATCGGCCAGCTGTCCGCCACCCTCGTCCGCCATGCTGAAGCACCTGCATTACATAAAATTAACGAATTAATAAAATCTTTTACAGCGACGTACGGATCAATTTAAAATGAAATTACGGATTACCATACTTTAAAATACAGATAACACAAATTTTAATATGACAAAGACTCCTCATCGTACATAGTATATGTCCGCAACGGATATAGCATTATTACAATACATGGTGAGAAGCCCAACTGAAATGTTATGTCGTTACAACATGACATACACGAATATAAATATTACAAATTTCGTCGCATTACATTACATGTCCAGTCAACGGAAAGGACGTCGACCATCGTGTGTTGACCCTGAAGGTCCAGCCTCGAAATCGTACATTCCACTACTGGGATTGTTACAGTTTTGGTACGTGTGGCCGACCTCATTGCACCTGCTGCATATCTTCACAGGACGCCCCGCCTCAAACAGATCCATGTCATTTCGAATACGTCGATGCACTTGGCGTCCTAAGTTGCATTTCAGCTTGTTCCTATCCGGGACATACCTACAGTTTGGCCCAACTGAGTCAGTGAATGACCCGTACATACCGTACCCGTATATCTCGGCATGCCAAGTGTGGAGTATAGCTTCTTTCCTGTAATACTGAGAAACATAATTGTATGTTGATTGATTTGTCATCGACGCCGCTGCAAGTACATAAGAGCAAGGCTTATGTAAAAGTTTCGGCTTACGACAGGAGCACTTGCATTGATCATCAGCAAGAATGCACTCCTGTCTGTTCCTCTGACGTTTACGCCCAAGGCGAGCCCTATCTATGCAGTGAACTTTATACCTCAACTCGTCGGTACCCATTGCGTGAGGTGAGTGTAGCTGTGCCTTCTTAACCTTTTCAATGATGTACTTTGTCATAACCCCAGAAAAGAACAACCGATTGTCAGACATGGCAATTGAGACTGCTAGATACCTGTCCATGAAATACTTGCATGTTCGGTGCAGAATACCCTCGACAATTGCTACAAGCGGCAGTGTCCTGGTCTCTCTCATGACCCAGTTGTATACCTCCGCCAAGTTTGTTGTCATGATCCCGTATTTACGGCCTTCTGAATCATAGAGCAATGCCCACTTCTCTTTCGGACAGTCTTCAATCCATTCTGAAAAGTTTGTAATTGTTCTGTTCCTCACGTTCCCAGCCTCCCTGGTATGCTTGTCGTCAGCTCATCCAAAGTCTGCCAAAGCCGATTGAACTTACGCTGCTGATTTTGCTTACACAATCGGTTGAACAAATTCATTAAGTGCTTACTCTTGAACTGGCTAAAAAAATTGGCACCCATATGTCTCATGCACCACTGGGTATGTATGTCCGGCCACTGAGCAGCTCGATAGTCAGAGCCAAACTTAATTTCTTCGATCACCGCCAACAATCCAAGATGTTCAGATGAATTATACAAACAATTTGGTCCGCCAACAACAACCGCATGCTTCACCCTCTAAAACCATTACCGACTCTCCGTTTCTCACCTCGACAAAAGCAAATGCCACCGGCAGAATCGATTGTTCCGTCAACGGCGATTGCGATCGAGATTTGCCCTTATACTTGCCGATTAGGAATGTTCCGTCAACACATAGAACTGGAGGACAATTTTGAAATCCCCTGATGCACTGCCCCAAGGCAAAGAAAACTCGCTGCAGAACGAACTTTTCAATATCATCGCCCTCTGCCTCCACCTCTTTATAATTATAATATGTACCCAAATTTCTCCTAGTTATGGCCGCCAACAAGGATGACATATTCGCATAAGATGCTTCATATGTTCCAAACCTCATCTCTAATGCTTTTTGCTTTGCCCTCCAAGCAGTTGCATACGGAATAGTGTACTGAAATTGTTTCTCCATGGCTCGAATGATAGACCAAGGCTCGTAGTTCACGTTCTTTGCTATTTGAGCCTGCATTATATGTGCCACCATTGTCGATGTTAGGTTCCTGTGCTTCTGTCTGACCTCAGTCACCGTACAATTATGCTCCCTCACTATTGAACATACCCAGTATTCCACCCACTTTCCTTTAAAGGCATGCACACGCCAAGGGCAACCGGGGACAATACACACCACATCGTACACACTTCGGCTAGACCTGACAACCCTGAATTCTCTCATAAGTGATAATGCCCAAATCTTCACGGCTGTCAGCAATTCTTCCTTCGAGGGGTATGTCGCTCCTTGTGTCACCTCGTTCTGGTGGTATTCCCAGGCTGTTTGAGTGTCTTCTCGGATAGATAGCTCTGCAAAGTTTGATGAGTTCCACTCGACCGATACGACATTTTGAAAGCTACCGGGACTCTCATCGTCTGACACATCTTCCTCGGGGACTTGCTCGTGCTCAGCATCCTCGGCCTCCATCTCCGCAACTATAGCTTCAATATACTCCCCCTCATCTGCCGCACCTATGTGTTCCTGTGTTGTTTGTTGCTCACTTGATCCATCCCCTCTCTCCTCCAGCTCCTCCACCTCTTCCTGCACCACATGCTCAGTGTCGTCACCATCTTCCTGCACCTCTTCCTGCACTACATTAGCTCCTTCGACAGGTTAATGCAAATCTTCTTCATTTTGTTCCTCAGATTTAGCTTTGAACAAGAAGTGCTAGTGGTCATCCTCGTTCGATGGCGATCTCGACATAACGCCTCCATCCGCTGGGTTGTCTTTATCGGTAGCAACTCCCAATAAGGTCTTTCCGTAGTACGGCTAGCAACAATGACCGATATCCGCACCATATTCTTCGGGTTAATTTGAAACGCCCTTATGACCAATTTTCAAGCCCCGCTAACGTTCTCTCCGTGGGCCTAGATATCCCCAACATCACTGACCGAAACATAGATAGGTCTACCCCGTCTGGACCAAAATTGATATCCCCTTGTCCGTAATGAACATTAAAATATTTTCTTTCTCCCATTGACCCTGTACAAAAACGAAATGAACTACTAATAAATTTTAAATTATTTTTGTACCGACAAAAACATCTTAAAGATTTATCGCTTTAAATCCCTTGTACTATGCTAAAACCTACGTGCATTATGCTTCATATAAATCGAGTCTGCTACTACCCTAACGACAGACCTACACATGTTCTCTAAATTTATAAGCCCTAACCGCAAACTGAACAAAAATTAACATACGCATTAAATCAACATATTGCCCTCCCTTACAACCCTAGTTATAACCCTAACTATAGACTACAAACTACTGCATATATTATAAAACATTAAATCCTAAAACTCATTTACATATTCATACAAAAAACATATCGAAATATTATTCTAATTTAAACCTCTAAATCAAATGTATATAAAAATTACATAAAATACAGGTACTTATTATCGGGACCTAATCGCTAAATTTACGCTTTAAACGAAATATTGCTAACCTACCTTGTTTTGCAATATTGCAAAATAAATGTACGATAGGGTTTAAAAATTACCTTCTTTTTCTCTCCTCTTCTCCCTCTCTTCCTCCTCTTCTCCCTCCCTTTCTCCTCTCCTCCTCCTCTTCTCCCTCTCTCTGACTCCTCCTCCTTTTTTTCTCTGCCGGCAGTGCGCAAATGGTCACTGTGCCGATCCAGCGCCGGCGCGCGAGGGATATGGCGCGATTTAGTACCCGTCCAACGGGCGATTTATTTCCGCGCGTATTAAACGCCCAACCAACGGACGGTTTTTATGCGACAGTGCATAAAACGCTCTATGGACGGGCGATTTTTACCGGGCCCACGCCCAGAGCCGTTGGAGCTATTAAACGCCCGTTGGTTAGGCGTTATTAGCTGTGCAGGTCTATAAGCGCTCGTTGAACGGGCGATTCATACATACCGCCCATTCAGCGGGCGCCAGGCGGCTATTTTTTTAATTTTATTAAACGGAAAATTATTTTTTTATCTTCGAATTAAATTAATGCTACCACAGTAAAAAAAATTCGCTCGCTACGCTTCCCAGCCGAGTGCTCCTCGAAAGTGGAAGCAGCTGTCCACAAAGCCAATGCGGCCAGCGTTCTTCACCGCCACGTGTGACCTCTATACTGTCTATGGGTCCGGCGGGAGGAGGAGGCCACGATAGCATGACGGCCCAATAGGAGGAGCGGCGGCGCGATGGCCTGGTAGAAAAAAGTAGCGGGAGTGGCGGTGCAAGAGGAGCTATGCACGGAGGATTGATGGGCCTGTGGGAGTGGCAGTGCGGGAGTAGCTATGTGCGGAGGAGAAGAGGGAGCGATGGGAGTGGCGGCGCGAGAAGAGCATCGCTGGGAGGAGAGAAAGAGAGAGCAGTGGCGGCGTGGCGTGGGATGCTGCCTCCGCCACCGCTCATCGGGTCGTTGCCATTGTTGCGGTCCACCCAATGGGAGAGGGGGCAGAAGAGTGGGGAGAGAATGAGGAGAGAAGGGAGCGGGGGATTGGGGTAAGAGAGGAAGATTCTTTGAGATTGTGACGGGGCATGTGTCAGACATATGTGTAGGGGTTGCAAATGTGCTGCTTTGCATACGTGTTTGAAGAGATTTTTTCTCCGAGTTACATGCATGGCTATAGTTCATATGTTTAGTTGCTCTAGATCTTGTTCTTTTACAAAACCTAGCGGTAAAAGCTCTAGCGTTTGGATAGTAATCTGGTACGCCGTGGACCGTCCGTGTTACAAAACCTGGTATCACGTATGTTGTTGTCATATCACTGCACTGATAGAGATGTTTGCCATAGAGATTCCCCATCACTGAATTCTCTTTGAAACCTGTCTTTTTTTTTAAGTACAATGATTTTTTTCTCAGGGAATATCTATGCTACAGAAAAATAATTAAAAAATTCACAGAAAAGTTCATTTGAATATACTATTACAGTATAAAAATTGCAGTAGTATGCTGTCTGGCACGCTGTGGTTAACAGGTTTCTTTGGTTGCCCCACGGGCCACGCAGGGTGGTGGATGCCGTAAAATCCCAACTTCTATTTACTATGCTACAATATATTGAAAATGAGTTTTTGGATTATTTAATTTATTTTCCTCTATAATAAAAATGCTCTTCTTATGGATTTAGGTTTGTCGAGAACCCTGCTTTACCAGGATTCACCCACAATCGATTGCTAATTACAGATATCAATGCTAGCAACTTGTGAGCAACAATTTGTTAAACATCATCACACAATCACAAATATCTAAGAAAATAACATATTAGCCAAAAGTAATTATTCCACAACTACTTATATAATAGCTTTATTAAAGACGACATATTATTGTTCGTAATATATCAGAGTGCGGAAATCCAACCCTTGATGATGATACAGTCCAACCCTTGAGCGTCAGTTAATCCTAATCGAAGTCCGAGACAGAATTATCTTGATCCTGAATGTAGACCGGACCTGATTCTTCTTCTGAATACAAATTTATCCATGGTATGTCTAATGAATACACAGCTACCCAACAAGAATA
The DNA here is from genome assembly GCA_036346415.1 of Raddia guianensis. Lineage (NCBI taxonomy): Eukaryota > Viridiplantae > Streptophyta > Magnoliopsida > Poales > Poaceae > Raddia > Raddia guianensis. Next base: position 49,839,779 of record CM070542.1, on the reverse strand, counting down.
TTGTTGTAAAACAGCTTTGTAGAGCAATTAATAGTGAGATTTTCCAAAAAGAACACGCAAAGCTGGGCCTCCCAAAGCTCTTTGTAGATCAAGCCTGCCTCGAACAATTCAAACAACACCAATCCATCCGGTTAAATTATAAACACATGAGACTATCATGTACGACCTTTCTCCCCTCTCATAACCGTGGGAACGGATATCATAATAGTTTCAACCTCTACAGAGTGTAACACATTTTACACATAAGTCTAGTTGTACTTATATCTTAACTCTTACTTAAAAGCTTATATGAAGTAATGATGCAAGATTATTCAGTAGTTTTTTCTTTTAACACCGATAACCCCTTTAAGGTATAAAAAACAGCAAACAATCAACAAAACATATAGCTCATAAAATTATATAAAATTTTAGTCTATTTATAGAGAATAATGGGTCTATAATCATCTAATTTGGAATTCGGATGCTCCCAGAATAATTCCCAAAAGTTTCGAATAAATCAGAAAACCCTAAAAAGAATAAACCGGCTTAATCCAGATTAATAGACAGTATTTCAAGGCACACACTCATTTCCTGAACTTATGGATTTCAAATATAACAAAGATTTTTTACGATATGCAATGCACTTGATTTTAAAGTTTTAAAAATGAGGATGTGATTCCCCAATGTCGGCGCCACCAGCCTCGCTCCCAATCAGATTCGGCGCTGTCGACCTCGTCTCAAACTCATTCCGGTTTCTCGAGCCTCGTCTCCACCAGGATCTGTGGTCTCCATGCTCCCTCGCGAACGATGACTTCACCTCCGTGCCGCCCATGTTTTCCCCTACGCGCTCTGCGTGCCTTGCTAACTGTGCTAGGCACCCAGGCGTTTCCACAGAGACAGGGCCGCACAATGATTTTGTACCATCAGGCCTGCCTCCAACGTCGGTGCAGGCAACCAAACATACAGCGCCTGCCCCACAAACCTCTTGGATGGCCTTCTTGCGGGCAATCAATTACACCCAAAACCACTTCTCAACATCTCAGTAAATAATAATAATAATCGCATGATGTCACAACTATAATTGTTGTACATCGGCTACTAGCAAAGGGTTATTTGCATTCATGCCACTGTAACTATGAAGTTCTCAATTTACAAAAAGCCACTTTGAATTCGCCATTCGCAAATGTAGCACTATAAAGTTAGGCTGGCCTTATGAAAAAGGATTAATTGGATCATAAAAAGTTAGGACCAAATGCCTCGTGCCTTCCTCCTCCCTTCCTCTCATCCCCCTTTCTCTCAGCCTCCCTCCCTCTTATAGGAGATGTCTGTCCACCGCTGTTAGTGCCCCTTCCATGTGTCTCTATCACCATCAAATTAGTCTAGAGTCGCCACTGCTACGTTGGGCTCGTGCCTCCATCGTCGCTCCTACCCTATCTCCATGGCACCGTCGTTGCCTCCTTGAGTTTGAGTTGCCACCCTTTCCCTTGCCCTACATCGACACCGCTACTGTCGCCCTCCCTTTTGCGTGGTTGCACCACCGTCACCCCTTTCCTCACCCACGTCGCCACCATCTTTGTGCGCTAGCACAGTCGACCAAAGGCCAGAGTTCGCTAGAGATAGGAGGGAGGGGGGTGTGAAGGAGAAAAAAAGGCTCAATGGCACATTTGATGTAAATTTGAAAAGGACTAGCGGTCAAAAAAGTCTATGATGGCATTTCTATGTGGAATCTCACTTTATTATGCCATGTTCGTGAATGCCGATTTCATGTGGTTGATTGTATTGATCAACCTTGAAGCTGTGATGTTTGTTTCTTGTACAGGTGTGTACATCTTACATGCAGAGACTAGAATGTAATTCTATTATCTAGGGGGAAAAAAGTTGATTACTGTCGAATCCCACGCGAGGGTAACTTTGCTAGAGGACCAATATATCATTCCAATGGAGTAGTTCAACCTAAATATCATACGGAATATACTACCTAAGTTCATGTATGGAAAAAGAGCTCCAAAAGAAAGGAGCAGACCAGCCACTGCGTTCAGTTCAACGAGACAAGAGGCAAGGGAAAAATTGACGTTAATTTTATTTGAATTGCTGGTTTCAATTCAAATCCAAATTTTAACGCTCAAATCAAAAGAAAGAGTTTTTGACCACTCCAAGTATGTAACAAAGCTTTTGAAATTTATGGAAGCGTTGTGGTTTTAAAAATGGAGCGAAATTTGGGATGTTACACCAAATAATAGTTGAGAAAACCAATAGTTTCACATAGGCTGTTCAATTAAAATCCAGATATGCGTTACTGAAATCGCCTTGGAGTCCTTGGTAATGTTGTCAGGACTTACTTGCACATGCAACGCCGAATGTCTATCATCAACTCCAGGATTATCGCTGCAGCAACCCAACAAGGTCATGTATGCTGTTTGTGTAAAGATCTGGATGGATTTTATTTGAATCGTCCTGGAGTTCTGGGAAGGTAGTAACACCTGCAATTGCAACGTCAGGTACAAGGTATTTGAGAACTTCACTGAAGACAAGAAAGAGATTGTCTAATAAATGAGTAAAAGCAGAACTTTCCCACCGGACAGAACAAGAAGGGTCTTGCAACCGGTATTCTGTCCAAATAGTATGTCTGTGTCTAGTCTATCACCAACCATGCACATTCTTGATGTTTCCAAACTGAAGCTGCAGCAATTAAGCAGCAAGGATTAAAAGATAATCTATAATAAGAAAAATATACTCCGTAAATCAATACGAACGAATGCAGTGGCTTCCCATCTTCCCAGCACTATATCAAACAAACACCATGGGCATGTGCAAATGTTGGGTAAGATGAGGATGCATGTCCGAGAATCAAAAGCCAATTAGACAACATTTCCTTTTGCTTTTAAATCCTCTCCATTCATGTGTATCTATAAACTTAATAGGATAAAGATATAAGAAAACCGAGATAGCCTACAAGACACTATGAAACAGGCTGTACATATGAAAGGAACTGTGTTGAAAGGTAAGTTCAGAAATCCCAACTGCTAAGTAATCAAGTGTTGTGATAATTAAAGCAGCAACACACTCTGATATAATCACATAAACAATCTCTGATTGAGTATAATTGCTTTGCATGTTATTCTTATTTCCTTTTCATGAATTAAATTGGTTTGCTGGCTAAGATCTGTAAACTTTTCATAAAAACTATTAAAATATTATAATACCAACAAGAAAAATTTTCTGCACTTCAGATTTCCATTAACACAGTACAGAAACATATATCGATAGAGGGCTTGACATTACCTACAACCCAGAATCTGCAGTGTATGTTTGGAGATAATCCTACACCTTTGCTTGCAAGTTAGCATTTCCTATTTCCATGTTTTGATAAGATCCTTAAAAAATCAATTAGTTAGGACCTTATGGTCCTCGGGATTTGATTAGAGATCATTTGTTAGGCTTCGTCCATTTAAGAGGGGCACCGGCGCATGAATAAAGCAAGCAAGAATTTATCAATCTATTCTTCCTCTCTATCTCCTCTACCTCTGTCTCTGTCAGAGTCACGCCATCCCTCTTCCCAACAAACAGGGACACAGTCTCGTGCTTCCCTCCTACCCTTGAGCGTGCTGTTCTCTTACTATTGATCCACATACATCATGACACCGAGACAATGAGGCCTGGGTCCAAGACCACCACCCGTCCATGCCTTAGTTCCAGTTTGGGATGTGAAAATATGACTTTTTGCCAACCCTTCCAGACTTCCATTCATGCAATATATGCAAAATACACAACTGATAAATTGCATTATACCCAAAAGATGGCTTAGAGATGTTTAGTCCATATCTTATAGTAAACCCTCACATACCTGGCATGAATTTATATTGTTCAAATGTTCTGGTAAGCAGCAAGGCATAAACAGTACATAAGGGTACTGAAGCAGTGTGAACAGTACCCCATGGTGCTGTAGCACCACCTGATATTGCGGTCAGTAGATTTCTTCAAGATATGTCACTGGATAAAAGTCCAAGTCAAATAGGGATAAGAGTCCAGGTTGAGTTAGGAATAAAGTTGTTACTTATTAGAGATATGTTTCTTCCAGAATACATATATTTGTCCCAGTAAAATGGGTAGCTTTGTACATGTTCTGATCAATCAATAAACTAAGTCTTTAGTTTAGTCTGTAAGACCAAGCCTCGGAGCTTCTCTACCATGACAGGGAACAGCCCTAGTGGTCGCTAGGTGAGGGCAAGTGCTCTATCACCAGTCCTTCGAACCATACCCAACCAACCCATGACACAACACCAACTGGGTCAGTATTGGCAATTTGTCTACAACCAATGCATCTAAATAATTTACAGAGGCTTCCCTGATTTCCCTCACGAAGAATTAAAATCTAACATGTTAATGATTAACAAATGCTACTTTGCTTATCTGTGCACTTTGCAAACCTTTTCAAGAGAAAGTCCATCAGAAAGTTTGAAGGTTTTCCAACAACAATGGGCTCTTTCTGGACCGAGCAACTTACAGCAGCAACCATAGTTCCAGCTCCTGTAAATACAAGTAATCAGGACATGAACTGATACAGATAGAAGCTGAAATTCTTTTATAAAACATCTCAATAACAAAACCTGGCCATTCTTGGCTGGATGTCATATGTCCAGTAGGATCACGGTTGGTTGCAATGAAAAGGCAGCCTGGATTTTCACGAATACATAAACTTGCATACCTGCAAGAATATTATAATGATTGGATACATGCAAAACTCAAATTTTGAAAATGACAACGGAACATGTGGAATGAAAAAAGTAATGTGAAAAAATGGGAGATGAGATATTTAAAATATGCTCATTACTTTTAATGTACTTGCAATGTTTCATCTCGGCAAGATAAACTAAAAATGGTGTCGTGAGATTGCATCCATCTGAGTTATAAGATAGCAAAACAAGGTGAACACAACATACTTGCTTGATTGGTGCATGTTATAATTTAAAGTTTTTAGTTCAGTTCAAAACTACATCTGGAATAATCTATTGACATTTGCAGATAGCTAGTAAAACAATGTTAGAGTCACTAAGCGGCAAAATGAAATTTATTCAATTGAAATGAATTAGATAGAAGCTAATAGTCGAAAACAGAAACGAGAGCAAAAAAAATATCACAAAAATTGTGAAGGGCGGTGCTCAGATTTAAAGTTCGTGAATGTACGCTCAAGTTCAAAGTGCATGTCCCAAGCAAATGGAGCATGAAATCCAAAATATCAGTTTCATAGAACAAGGGTTATGCATCCAAGGGAAAGAAGAAAGACCAATGGGCCTGGATATAGTTTATTAATGAGTAAATTACATATTACCCCCCAGAAGTTGTGATCAAATCTTACTTAACTCCTGGATTTTGAAAAATACTTTTTCGCCACCTGTAAGTTGTTGTCGTTTGCACCGTTGCCCCAAAATCATCAATGTCGCTATTAAATGCTAATCTGGACGTGTATGTGGCCGTTAAATGCTAATATGTATGTCGCATCATCATAAATGCTTACATGTAAATCCATGTAGACTTCAGTTTCATTTTATTTTATAAAAAAAAAATCAATTTTGAGCCAAATCCGTGGAAATTATTTTTGACAATGGATTTTTTGCGTAAAAAAATGAGTTAATAGAATATATGCCATTGCTCAAACCCAAAATTCGAGAATTGCCATCATTCATTTGCTTATTGGATATATACCATTACGAAAACACGTTTATTCAATATTTGCCACTCTGTACAACACATGTCCCTTTTTTTGTACTTTTAATCCGATTTATGCCACCACACAATCCTCTATTTTCGAGATTTGCCATTGTTTCATTGCAAAAAAAGGGACACGTGTCGCACACAGTGACAAATATCGAAAAAACATGTTTTCATAATGGCATATATCCGATAAGCAAAGAAACGATGGCAATTCTCGAATTTCGGGTTTGAACAGTGGCATATATCCTATTAACCCTAAAAAATAGATATACCATGAAAACTAAATGTCGAGTTTTTTATAATTGAAAACATAAAAATGAAAAAAAAAATCAGTTTACTTTAAAATAAATCATTGAAAACGTGAGTTTTCATATCAGCATTTAAAGGTCACCTAGACGTCTGCATCATCACTTGACATCAACACTAATGGTTTTGGGGCGACGTTGCAAACGGCGGGAACTTCCGGTGGCCAAAAATGTAATTTTTCAATATCCAGGAGTTAATTGAGATTTGGTAACAACTTCCGAGGGAAATATGTAATTTTCTCTTTATTTATTTCCACCTTCCTAGAGGCAACCTATAACACTAGCCTTCCCTCCTAAAGAAGGGAAGGAACATGAGGCAAAATTCAATTTGTGAAATTAAATGGGCGATTTAGTAGGGCCATCCACCTGCACTGGCTCTGGCTATCCTGGAAAGCTAGCAACAAGCCTTGGCTTGGAATGAAGCTGCCCTGCAACCCCATAGATTTTACGCTTTCCAGCGAGGCAACCTCCATTGAGCTTGGTGACGGCGACAAAGCTCTTTTCTAGCATGACAATTGGTTAGATCATTGATGCCCAAAGGACATTGCTCTGAACCTCTTCCAATTGGTTAGGTTAGAGAACCGCTCGGTCACCATTGAACTTCAAGACAACAACTGCATTGCTTCACGGTGGAGCATTCACAATTTCACACTCTTCAGCAGCTCTAAGAGTTTCTCACCCTCTGGCGGAAAATCCATACCATAAACATTCAGCCCAACAAGTCGGATGATATCTTCTGGCGCCCTTCCGCCTCGAGCTCCTACTCCTCCATGTTGGCTTACCTCTTGCAATTCCAAGGTAGCTTACGTTGCACCAACACGAGCCTCATTTGGAAAGCTGACACGAAGCCAAAATGCAAGTTCTTTGCTCGGACCCTAACTCTCAACAAGCTCAAGACTCCTAACGTTCTTGCAAGGAAAGGCCGGCCCCATAACCTTGACCGTCGGCTTTGCTATCGCAAGATGGAATCAGCATCACACCTTTTCCTGCGCTGCACCTTCTCAACAAAGGTCCGGACCCGCATTCTCCTCGTGTCAAACTTCATCACTGCACGTCAACCAACTCGGCCCTCTTCATTCATTTTTTGGATTGGTGGCAGCGCTTTGCCTCGTCGGTCCCCAAGCCGAACAGAAGAGCCTTCAACAGTCTGGTTACCTACACAGCTTAGAATATGTGGAAAGAGCGTAATAGAAGGATATTTCAGGGGGTCGGCTTTGTCGTCGCCTCTCATGGCTCAGGCTATTCTAGAGGACCTATCCTGCTGAGGGAGGACCTTTATATAACGCTTCCCAGGCCCTTCCTTGGGCCTAGGTCTCTATACATAGTTGTACAGAATTTCCTTCTTCTTCTTGATGAATAAGGCAGTGTTCCTGTCTCTTTACTCAAAAAAAATTAAATGGCGATCAAAAAAAGTTGTGGCCATGGAATGGCGTGAAAAAATAATGTATCAACAGCCATCCCTCATAAAAACATCGATCTACTTACAAAGCAATGAAGACAATATTAGAGATAATGCGGTAAAAGGGCTCACTGCATTTTGTAATAGTTGAAGTACTGATCGAGTCCAACAATGACAGCTCCAACCTGAAACAAGGTATTTCATTAGCACAGGCCAGTGCTTTTCTTAATGCAAAAAGTCGAAAACTCTAATTAATTGTTTAAACATTACACTTTTGTCATGGTCAAAGTAGAAGTTTGCTTCCAAAATTATGTTTTTCTTGCCATCCTCCTGCAGAAAACATGTAATCAGAAACAAAATAACATAGAAAGTTAGCGAACAGGTAGTTAAAAAAATTGGAAGACCAAGAAGGCAAACATGTCTTACCGGACCACCAAAACATTCAAAACCAGCCAACTTGAGCTCTTCCAAAATGCCATCCTCACCAACAACATAAACCTTAATAGAAAAAAGATGTCCCGGCATAATCAGTATTATATTCGTGAAAACACAAGATAAAATCCATAAAAAAAATAGCATATACTAAGTAGCAGATTACATTATTTTCCCAGATAATATGGGAATTAACGCATTAACGTGACAGGTATTGTGAATTTGTGATAAAAATCTCCGAAACCATGAATACATGAAGTTGTCTCACGCTCTCGCTTAGGTCCATAATTCTAGTGTTTGATGGAATGAACTCTGGCCTTGCGTATGGTGACATGGCAGTCCATGTCATCGAAGGCCTTGTTCTTTTTAGCGTATCGTTGCGGTGGCGTATTACTGTAGCAAATTTGAGAGCCCTTAAAAAGAGGTCTAAATATTATTAAAAAATAATTTAAAATAGTTTTAAGATCTTTGGAAGGGTTGCTAAAAGCCACGAAAAACGTTACAAGTTATCACAACATATAGGCTATATAAAAATAACAAAATTTGCTACAATAATACGCAACGGTACATAACATTGAACAGAACAAGGGCTAAGTGAACTCTAAAAACCACTAGGCTTGTAATGAAATAAAAACCTAACTTCATGTATGAAAATAACCAGTTTTACGAAATTTGAACCTAAGCGAGAACATGTGTCAACTTCATGTACCTAGAGTGCAATTTACTCTAAGATGGAATGAATGCAAAAGGTTAGAAGTCCAAGCAGAACTAAATTGGGATAGAGTTGAAATAATAATTGATTTCGGTCGAGCATTGTTAATATTTTCCCTAAGGTATATCATGTTCTAGTTATCTTTAGGCAAAGTCATGAGAAATGTGTAAATTGTTATTTGCACAAGTAGATACTTTTATCAGTCATGCAATCAACAGATTAAAACGGTCAATTTTGTAGAGAATAAAGACAACTTCAATCAGTTTATAACGGAAGCTAGCAAACAGCTAGATTTTAACTGAAGTTTCCAATTTCCATGAAACCGTAGTTCATAGGTCAAACTACGCACAATAATATTGTTGGACAAATGAAGAGCAACCGACTCAAGTGACAAATGCGTCTTTATTTTTCTAGCATAAAATTGCTATCGTGTGGTGGACAACTAGACAACTTTTTCAATCTTAACATAAATGTTCAGTCTATGGCTGAGTAACTAAGGTTGTTTGTAACCCAAGTTTCTGCAGAAGTGTCTTGCTTTTTTTTTTATGATAACATGAGTGGCTACCAGGTTAGGCAGATATTCTAAATCATGTATACAATAAAGCAGAAAGAAAGAAGAGAACATAACCCAGAAAAATAAAATTAAACCTGCATGAAAATAATTCATGTTACCTTCTTTTCTGGAGAGAAATTATTCAACTTCAGGAACATGGCTGCCGCAAATGAAGATGTAAAAATCTCTTCCTACACAGAAGATAATAAATAGTTGCATTGCAATAAACTATCAATGAAAGAATCCCGCCAGTCGTATAGAAAAGTACCTCGGTAACTTCAAGCCCAAGTGCTCTAAATTTCTTTGAATATTGTCTTCTCGATTTTCTAGAATTATTTGTTACAAAGACTAACTTCTTACCCTGCACCAAGCCAATACAGTAAATGCATCGTTACTAAATCACCATATGATGACATTTTGTGAGGAGATTGCACCGTTAGTCCCTAAACTTGTCCCGCCTATACACATAAATCCATATCCATAAGTATTAAAACTGCTTATTTAGGTGCTTGAACTTGCAAAACCATTGCAACCTGGTCCAATGGGTGGTTTCACAGGGTGGTTTGGTGACGTGAACTGTCACATCATCATCGTGCCTACTTGTCATCTCAACCCTTCCCCACTTTCAATTCTCTCTCTCTCTAGTTCTCTCTCTCCCCTCTCGGCTTCATACCCCACCACCGCTCCTTCCCCCGAGGCCGCGCCGCCGCCGTCGATCCTGCCCCGGCGAGGCCACGCCGCCGCCGCTTGTTCTATCCTGGCGATGTCGTGCGCCGTTGTCACTCCTCCCATGAGGCCACGCCGCGCGCTTGTTCTGTCCGGCGATGCGCGCCGTCGTCCACCTCCCGCGAGGCGCCGCCGCCGTCGATCCTACCTCGGCGAGGCTGCGCGGCCGCCGTCAATCCTACCTCGGCGAGGCCACATCACCACCGCTTCGTCTGTCCGGCGATGCCGCGTCGCCATGATCACTCCTCCCCACGCGAGGTCGCCGCCGCCGTCGCTCCTCCCGTGAGCCAGCGCCGCCGTCGATCCTGCCGCGAGGCCGTGCGCCGCTATCACTGCTGCCCCGGCGAGGCCGCGCCGCCGATGCTTGTCCAGCCCTCGCCTAGCCGCACTGAGCGTTTGTGGATGGTGGTGGAGACGGCGACAGGGCCGACACCGGAGCCGAAGCAAATGGCAACGCCATCAACGGGGAGGGTGCCGCCAGAGACGAGGCTGGCGGCGGCGTGCTTGGGGAGGGAGCCACCAGAGACGAGGCGGACGGCGGCGGTGTCGAAGGAGCGGAGGGAGGAGGCCACAATGGCGAGCTCAGGAAGGGGCCACAATGGCGAGCTCTGGAGAAGGGGCGTGGGGCGGCGGTGAGCTCAGGGCGGCGGCGACGGCCCGACAAAGTTCGAAGGAGGCGCGTGGGCAGGCAGAGAGAGAGATATAGAGGGGAGAGAGAGAAGAAAGAGAGGAGAAGTGATGGGCCACGTGGCAGGTGATGTGGTAGTCCACATGACCAAACCACCCTGTGAAATCACCTATTGGACCAGGTTGCAATAGTTTCGCAAGTTTAAGCCTCTAAATAAACAGTTTTAATACTTACGGATTTATGTGCACAGGCGGGACAAGTTTAGAGACTAACGGTGCAATTTTCTCATTTGTGAGCTATTCTAAAGTTGATACTGTGTCCAGACTTTATTTTTAAGAATGTGATCAACGTCCTAAATGGCAGTGAATATTACTATTTGTTAATTAATATCGATGTTCTATTCCTCATGTAGCATTAATAATAATATAGATATTAGGATCAATTGTACGTATGATTAGCACCAAAACAATGTTACAGCAACACTATGTTGCATTAGCAAAATCCAAGTACTTCATTTTTGTTAAGTGCAAAGCTAGAAGGCATGGCATTGGCATACACTGATACATACTGATGTTTGGTACATAATGGGGAAGTATATATCACACTCATTAATCCTGCATTCCTGCCACTACTTCTACCAAGTTATAAATTTTGTTACTTAAATAGTTGAAATATGAATTCCTTTTGTAATATTTGGGAAGATTGCAAAGGCCAAGTAACAGTAAGTGGGAAAAAGGTGTCGAATTACTATAAGGAACAATATTACTCCCTCCGGTCACAAAAAAATGACGTCTTTAACTTTGCAGAGTTTCCAAGATTCAAATTTGACCACTAAATACTACTCCTTCCGTTACAAAATATAAGGCGTGCTTGTATTCGGAAAAGTCAACGTTTGTAACTTTTAACTAATAATTAAGCTAAAAATATAAATGTTTAGTGTTATGCATGTGATATGGTTAGATTCATATTTGAAATTATTTTCATATGATGTTAACTTTATAATTATTAATAATAAATTGTGGGAGCAATAAATGGTCAATTTTTCACGTTGAAGACCATGTTAAAAATTTATATGCCTTATATTTTGGAACGGAGGGAGTATTATAATTTATTTTATTTTGACAAACCAATAAAATTATAGTATAATTGAACTACTTTTCAAGCCAAATCTACACATATAACTTTTATATACATAATCCAAATATTTAAAAAGATATTGGTGGCTCAACTTTGAAAACTTAGACTCGCACGCTACTCAAACGTCGGGAGTATTGTTTTCTTCAGACAGACATACAACCTCTCTTTTTCCTCCATTTTTTTCGTTATTCTCCTCTAAATTCTAATATCTTTTTCCTATCTTCCCCCTTTCTCTCTAGGTTTTTGGTTTCCTTTCACGCTTCATCTAATTTTCCTCGAGACTATATGCTTCTGTTAGTATCAGATACAGAAATTGCATTTTCTTTTCATCTCATGATGAATGTAAAACAGATGGAATGAAAAATATTTGTCATATTCTCCCTACATACCCCAAAAATAAAACTGAAATTTTACTGCATATTAACTAAATAATCAAAGACTTATCTCACACCAAGGACAAAACTGGTGTGCAAAGCAGAGAGCAGATGCAAAATTACCTCTGTAGTCTAGAATCCCAAATCTCAATTTAGGTGTAAATAAAAGCTTTTCTTGATTATGTTGATAACCTAATCATACGAATTCCGTCCGCATGGCTAGCTCTTATCACAAAAGGGAAAACAGAAAAAGAATAACTCGTGCGCGCGCGCACACAAAAAAAAAAAAAAAAAAAAATCGCAATGTTTGACCACCTCTTGAAAATACCGCCTGAAATAAACTATATGCAGACTTGCGGCGAATTGAAGTGTTATTAGTAAATTATAATTCAGTATAAACAACTTACGCTTACGCGTACCTACAACCCGAAACTTCTTATCAGAATCTTGGTGTGATTGTGATCCGAGTAATGAGCCACTAGCACAGTACGACACTTACTAATGCAAAAGACGCAGATTAATAGCCATATATTACCATTGTCAAAAAAAAGGGACAAGAATCAAATTATTAGCCAATTCCTATTACAAGAACTAGAATGAGCGGCATACCATGTTACGCAGCAACTCCATCGTCTCGGGGACTCCTCCTATGAGCTCGTCCCCCTTCCAAATCACCCCTACAGAGCACAAATTAAACGGACAGCAACAAGGATCCCTAGTCAGAACCGCCCAGGGACCAAAATATTAAATAGAATTCCAAAAAAAAAAAGCGAGAAGAAGAAAAAAAAAAAAAGGCAACGAATGGGAGACCATCGCAATCGAAGAGGAACGCATCCACGGAATCGACGAGGGATCGGGCGGCGTCGGCGGTGAGGAGGCCGCATGGAGGGCTTTTGAGCCCGTTAGCCTCAGCCATGGCTTCCTTCTGCGGTTTTGCCTCAGGCTCTTCTCCAGAGGGAGAGGTTCTTCTTGGCTGCCGGCCGCTGGTATGGAATTGAATCTCTCCCTCACTCCCTCTTTAGTGAGTGGGGGTCAATTTCTTGCCCTTCCGTTCTTTTGGCTCGTGCTCGTGCAGTCGTGCTCTTTCGACGACGACAGCAAAAAAAAAAAGAAAAAAAAAGAAAAAAAAAAGAAAAAAAGAACATGTGCATTCTGACGAAAACAATATAAAAATATACGTGTTTCGGAAAATAATGGTTCTTTTCTCGGTGTGCTGTGTGACTGTGTCCCAATAAAACTGGTCTTCCTAGATATTTTTTAGTTTTAATTCTAGTTAAAAAAAGTTGACCATATTTTTAGAAAAAACTAAACAAATTATTAAAAAGTTTTTTTGGGTTTTTTGGACAACCCTACGAAGTTTTGAAAAAATCATTTCAAAAAATTGCAGTGAATAGTCTTGTACAAAATAGCAAAAATTTTAAACCCGACAAAAAACTAAACTAGAAAAAGGCATCAAAGATGACCACTATCCCCAACCAACCCCTTCATTTTATTCCCTCTCATTTTCTCTTCCCTGTATTTATTCTCTTTATTTTCTACCATTTCCAACAATAACTCTTCAAAATGACTTATATTGGAGCAGAGAAATAATCCCTATCTAAAAAGAATGGAAGTGAAAATTCCTTTCGAAGAAAATGGTGAAAAGAATTTGCTGGGACAGCTGAAGGAACCAGAATCACTTCGTGAAAGAAAAATGGGAGAAGAAGGGATACCATGGGAATAGTCTAACTCATTTGCTATCCTAAGCACTCTCGATGTGATAACATCATCCATTTTATATAGTTGTTGCATAGAATAAATGGCTGGTGTGAATGATAATTAATGGAGGGAGAACATTATTGTAATAGCTTATTTTGGACCTTAGGAAGTTTTTATGTAATAAGATCCTTGGTATTTTCAAAACCTTAGCGCTTTAGTAATAAGATATAGGAAAAGTGAGAACTAAAGCCACAAACTAATCATACTTAAATGCAACTTAATAAGACATCAACATATAAAAGGTTTGCTATGTTTTTTAAATTTTATGTGGGAGTTTTGTTATCTATTTTTGATGTGTTTATCCATTTCTTGACATATATTTTATCACCTTGTAATCCTTTGTAGTCTAGATTATACATCATTTTAGTTGGATAATGATGGTACCACTTGGTTGGTAGCCCTTACTAGCTTGCTAAGTCATGCACGTAATTCGGGGATATTGTTAATTAATATTGACTAATGAGTGATATGACATTGAGAGTAAAAGCATGTATTTGCTCTATCTATATGGATACTCCGACTACCTAGTTATACCAGCTGTTTTGTTAAGCATAGGTTATAAAATGGGTTTTTGAGTGTTCCTCAAAGGATAAGTAGTATGACTTCCTTGTCCCTTTGTGGGGAAAAAAAATTGAAGTCATCTGGGCACACCATTTGGGAGTTATGAGGTGAATACCAAGGCCTAAACTTTCTGCTCAAAGTTTATTGCAGACAAGTTTGTGCAATTTTTCGTAAAATTTTTAATAAATCTTGAGCTGAAATTGAGGATTGTTGCAAGACACATTAACCTCTTCAGAGAAAAATCTAAAAATTCACTGGAGTTACAAAATTGGTAGCAACAACCTCTTGAGTGTTGACCCAAGGGTTTTTCAAAGTAGTTTTTGTAGTTTGAATGATTTGTCCTTAAGCAAAACTTCATATGTTGCTTTTTGTTTGGACCCTGGACAACCTGAAACACGTTTCAAAATTGCCCACCATACAGACACAAGTTTCATCTATGCAAATCGAGGTACATGTAGTTATTCAGTGATCCGGTTAAAGGACTGGTGGGTTCGAGAAACACTTGCCTGAAGGAAAGAAAACTTCATAGCTCCCATTCACATCCCTTTGGTCGCTTAGCTGTGCTTATAAATTTCGTAGAAAAGACGTTTCCACAAACATATCAACATGATTGAACTGTTGAAAAAGTTTGCTGAAAAATGTAAAAGCTCGGTTTCAAGAGTTTTTTGTGTGGTAGTTAACTTCTCTTGATTGTGTTTACCAAAGTGATGAGAGAAAATTTATCATTCATTATGTGGGATAAAATTATGTGCATATGAAAATTTATAGTATAGCATGGGCATGGAGCATCTATAATGCAATGCAATTCTCCCGTTTGGCAATACGAAGACTAGCGGGCTGAGGCCTTAGCCCATGCATGATCCACGGGAATAGCTTGGTTACCAATAAACCAACCCAATAGTCAAAAATTTAAAATAATAAAAATGATTATAATTTGGAAATTTATATTATCAATAAACATCATAATAAAGACATAAAATTATGTCGAGCCTCGAATCAGACATCCATAAAAAATCATTCCACTGGATGCATGACTTCGACATAAAAACTAGAAAAATAACTGCGGAAATCGAGTCAAAATCTTTTGAATATTGAAAAATAACTATTGAAACTTAGAAAAATTACGGATGAAACCTGGAAAAGACCAATGAAACTTCGCTACCTACCGATAAAACTTGAGTGTGACAATAAAACTTAGGAAAACTATTGATAATGCTTCGCTAACTAGTGATGAAACTTAAAGAAGTTTTGATGCAAGTTGACTAAACTATTGATGAAACTTAAAGAATGAGCAATAAAACTTAGCAAAAATCAACTAATGAAACTTGAAGGATACTAATAAAACTTGCTAAACTACCGTTGAAACCTCATGTTATATTGTCGTTAAAAAAATCACCCCTAAAAAAGTTTCAAAAAACAAAAATCCAAGTTTCATGAGACAAAACCGAAGTTTGACCACATACATGGCTGAGTTCCCATAATGAAAATGGAGATGGACCTTCTTCCGGCCCTCTTTTTTAAGTCTGGTGATCCCCTATGCCGTTCTCGTCAAATTCGGCTGCCAAAACGAGCCAAACTTGTTTGTCGTTCAAAACTGGAGAGAGCGGTAAGGAGATGAGGTAAGAAATAGAGAAAGGATGAGAGACGGAGAAAGATAAATTACATGAGAATTGAGAGAGATGTGAAAAATGGCGGTGTGACGTGAGCGACCACATTGACAAGCCAGCGAGTGGCAACCGAGCAAGATTGCAAAAGCTCCAAACACATATGTCGGGGATAAAATCATGGCCCATTGCTATGGCCCACTCCCTGACGGCCCAATCGAATAGCCTACTAGGGCCCAGCTCCCTAGAAGGTTCTATCAGGCCCACGTGCATCCTGCCGAACAGTTTTCTGGCTAGCACGGTGCGTAATGGCCTAGGATTCGTGTTTGAGTCCGACTCGAACAGAGTTCTGCACGGCTACGTAAAGACCCGGACGTTGGTTTCCCGGATTGGAGTAGGAGTCGTGATCCCCAAGACTTGGAGTTTTCCTTATCTACCTGGGGATGTATTTGGCATGTTTGAGTTCGTTACGATCTCGTAGTTAGCCCGGCCCGATTATCCCTGGTAGGTCGGTTTTCTCAGCACTATATAAACAGGGCCTCTACGGCGTATAGAGGGGGAATCCCGCACGAGTTTACGCACCTGATCTTCCACCTGATCATCGCATTGAAGCTTAGACCGCATATTACTTTCTGTACACTCATAATCTCGCCGAGATCTGTTCATCTCGTCGAGCATCCTCTTGTAATCATCTCTGATATATAAGAAAGGCTGGACGTAGGGTTGTTATCTCCCCGGAGAGGCCCGAACCAGGATAAAAATCCATGTCTCCCTGTTGCTCGTTGGTTGCTGTTTGTTCTGTTCGGTGTGTCTCCTATCTCCCCTTTCTCAAGAACCTTAGTTGACTTGAGATCGATATCTCAACTGTCGACAGTTGGCGCCGTCCGTGGGGACATAGCAGATCGAGCATGTCGAACTCCATCAGCGACCAGGGATCTCTTCCTGAGGACTACGACTCAGAAGAACAGGATGTCTCGTCCCCTGTCAGATCGGATCGATCTGTTCGATCTCGATCGCTCTCCATATCTGGGACAGAAATCTCTGGATACGCTCCAGAGATGGTCTTAGATCAAGCTCCCGTCATCGACGACGAATACGGAACCGACGATCTTTACGATGATTTAGATCTCTCGGATTTCAAGGCTATGTCGGTCGATTCTTCCTGTGGCGACACAGTGATGACACTGTCTAGCTTACCAACGTACGGCCACCGCAGTATCAACATGGCTGGTGCAGGAACCTCAGAGGATCCTGCGCGGGTCGCGGCGGCCGAAGAGATCGAGCGGATCAATTCTGCTCGGCTTCAAGATGGATCTGCACAAGCTGCCCGCGAATAAGATGTTGTTCGCCGCAGTCTGGATGAATCCATCAACCAAACTCTGGCGCAGATTCGCGATCAGTGCAAGCGTCAGCCGACGCGACCCGCCTCGCGTACCTACACCAGATCCCCGGCAAAAGCTTCGCTTGTCCGGGAAGAATCCCCGCGCAACCGGACTTCGGTCGGGCAAGATGCGGATGCCTCAGGGATCCCAGGACCCCTTAAGCAGAGCCGGGAACGGCTTCAGGCCCTGGAGACGGTAATCAGATCCGCTAACCAGGACAATCTCGCCCTTATGGGCGACGCTGTTGCTTCTCACCTTGAGCGACTGGCCGAAGGCCTTAAGTCCATAGGTGAAGGTAATACCTCATCCGGGCAGCGCGGTCAGCCTGTCCGGGTGGATTCGGACAGCGAGTGCTCCGATCGATCGCGTGACCCTCGTCACCGTCGAAGGACCACTGTCCACGAACAAGCTACCTGTGGTCGCTGTCGCTCGCCAAGTCCCCGTAATCATCGCGACCACAGGGGTAAGCGTGCGCGCGACGATCATGGACGATCCCCTCGTGAGGAGCAAATCGTAGCGACCACGAGGAAGGAGCGAGGAGGACGTCATCCTTTACCGTCAAGGTGCGCTCGGAGTCCTCTCCAAGTGCATCTCTCAGCAGGAGGGTGTGTTTCTTCTTAGGGACATACACGAGGGTGCCTGTGGCAACCACGCCTCCTTCAGGACTCTGGTCGGTAAAGCGTTTCGCAAGGGTTATTATTGGCCTACAACGTTACAAGATGCCCGGGATGTAGTGACTAAGTGCAAGGCTTGCCAATTTCACGCCCGGAAGACACATAAGCCCGCCCAAGAGCTCCAAATGATCCCCCATCTTAGCCTTTCTCCACATGGGGTCTGGATCTGCTCGGCCCGTTCCCTAAGGGGTATAAGGGCTACACATACTTGCTCGTCGCCATCGACACTTTTACAAAGTGGATTGAGGCAGAGCATGTGTCCTCTCTTCACGCCAAATCGGCTGTGCGCTTTTTCAAGAACAACGTGATCACGCGTTTCGGGATTCCCCATAAGCTGATCACCGATAACGGTCCCCAGTTCAGAAGCGAGCTATTCCAGGAATACTGCGAACAGCTGGGAACCAAGGTCTGCTTCGCCTCTGTGGCACATCCACAGAGCAATGGAGTAGTTGAGCGAGCTAACGGACAGATTGTCCAGAGTATTAAATGGCGCGTGTTCGCGGTACTCCGCGAGCACAACAAAGCCTGGGTCGACGAAGTTCCTTCCGTCCTCTGGGCAGTTCGCACCACGGCCAGCCGGGCAACCGGAGAAACTCCTTTCCAATTGGTCTACGGTGCAGAAGCCATCTTGCCCGCCGAAGTAGTACTCGGTTTGCCTCGCACGAGGTCGGTCAACTTAGTTGACGACGAGCAAGAGCATTTACTCGAACTCGATCTCCTCGAAGGCACACGCGAACGGGCACAAGTCAGAATGGCGCGCTACCAGCAAGATCTTCGCCGGCACGCTGCCAAATCAGTTCGACCAAGGGTTTTGAAGGCGGGCGACCTCGTTCTGCGCCGTGTACAGAATCTGTCCAATGCCAACAAGTTAACTCCCCGATGGGAGGACCCGTTCATGGTCGTTTCTACTGCTCGCCCGGGGCTGTTCGCCTGGCAATGGAGGACGGGAGAGAGCTGAGTAGCACTTGGAACATCAACCAGCTTCGTAAGTTCTTTGTGTAGATCTTTCGTGTGTTTGCTTAGCTCCTCTCTTTTTGTCAAACTTCGCGCCTTAGTTCGTCCAAGTCTCTCGGGCTGCCATGTAAAGTTCAATCCAATTAACAGTGAATTTTCGCGGCCCCCTGTGACCCTTTTCACTTCTTGTCTTCTCAGACTATCTCCTCTCTCGTAACACTTGATGGCTGCCCAGTCTTGCGAACTCTTGGCTCCGCGATCTTCAGGGTTTCCCTGCCCGTATCTCGTTTCAACAAGTTTCTAAACTCAGAGTTGCGTAACACGGTATCCAGCCTCGCGGCTAAGTCTGCTCTTGTAAACCCTCCGCGGCAGAGGCACTTACCACTCACGGCACAACCACTTGGCGAAGCCTGCTCTCGTAAGCCCTCAGCGGCAGAGACACTTTTCTTGTTTGGTTACCTTTGGAATCGCCTAATTTACGTTAACGAGCAGTTCCTGGAACGAGTCGATCAGGATACGGGTGTCGCTCTATCTCTCTATGCACGTTCTCGAATTCGCAAACTCGTCCGTACCGGGGGCTAGGGTGTCGCTCTTTCTCTTGTGCACCTGTTCGTGTTCGCAAACTCAGGTTTTCGAGCAGCTGCACAACGGGGGCTGGGAGTTAGGCTGGCGTTCTACCGGTTTTTCTTAAAACTTCCTAGCGCTGTTTCGCCTTGCTTTTGGTTTTCTGTTCGTTCTTGTCTTTTTACAGGGAAAAGGTAAGTATTTATTGCTTTAACAAAATTTACATGTACAAGGCCCTTTCGGGAGCAGCCCTATTGCTACTTAGAAGCAAGTTGCTCCTTGAACTCCTCAATCACTTCCTTGAGGTGCAGGACCTCCCTTTGGGCCCGGAACCCTTCTCTGGCCTCAGCTCGGAGACGTTCGGCTTCCTCCTTGCTGTTCCTGGCCTGCTCCGTTGCCTTCGCACGGAGAGCCTCAACCTATTCGGTCTTGACACGCAGCTACTCGGTCAGATCTTCGCTCTGACTAGCTCGCTGCTCGGCGGTCTTGAGCTGCTCGTCCAGCTCCTTGACCCTTCTCTCCGCGGTGCTCGCCCTTGCGGCCAGCCCGTGCATCTCCTCGGCCTCCTCCTATGATACCCATAGGGTAGAGATCTTCTCCTAGAGAGCCGCGGAAGACTGCCTTTACTCGGTTAGTTGGGCTTTTAGCTTTTTAACCTTCACCTTCAGCCTGCTCCGGCTTTTGGCTGGTGCAGGGGGCTCCTCCTCTAGCCCCCTCATCCGGAGCTGCTCCTGGAAGGCTGCCAGAACGGCGCTGCGCTCGACAGTGACGCATTCCACGAGGTCCTCCATGGTGCCCTTTATGAATTGAAAAAGAGAAGACCAAGTTAAACTTTGGGCAGCTATAGCTCGAGCAGACAAGGTTTGGTTTCGAAGTTTACCTCTCCAAGTCGACGCTCCAAACCCTGGCGCAGGCGATCTTCAAGGCCGTGGGTCACGAAGCCTCGTTTGTTCGGGATAAGGCCCGCGCGGTGATCTCTCCGCTTTGTCTTTCCCGTCTTGGTAGCGCTTGCGCTTTGGGCGATTGCGGTGGGCGAAGTGTCATCCGTGCTCTGCCCTTCTTACGCTCTTACGCTTCGCTTCGCCGGGGGCAAGACCGGCGCTTCTCCGATAGGAGATGCCGGTGGAGTGGCAGACAGGGTGGCTTGAGGCCCCTGCCAGCGATCTTCTTCTTGCTCCCCGGTGGCAGGGATCTCTCCCTGCTCGTCGGAGGTTGCCGTCGCTACAGGGACGATCTCCCCCTGCGACGAAGTGCCGGATAGGACCGTCTGTTCGGTCCCGTCTTGGGCAGCCGGCAGAGCCAAGACCTTGGCTCCGCTCTCCGTGGCACCGTGCTCCGCTTCTTGGGTTTCCAGCCTGTTGATCGCGCCCTTCAAGGCATCGGTTGATCGGCTGGGCGGACGGGAGCAAAGCCCACGCCGCCGTTTGTCCTTAAGGCGGCGACCTCGTTGCTCGCGAGGCACCGTGCAGGTGCTCGGGCAGCAAGGACCGCTCGACCGCCGCGTACACGTAGTCCGCGTCGACCTCCTTCTGGGCAGCTGATGAAAAAGAGAAGGGTTAGTTCGTGCGTGGTTTGGTACAATGTAAAGGGAACAGCCTTACTACTACGTACCTACCGCAGGGAACGTGACCTTCTTCTTCGCTCATTTGTGAAGCTTGCGCCTCTTACTCGGGGGCTCCTTGGCTTCCTCACCTTGTCCTCCGGGAGCTTACGGCGACAAGCTCAGCTCCCTGCTGAGCTGGGCACTCTTCTGGCGCAGCGCAAGAAGCTTCTCCTTGCGCTCTATCTACTCCTCGAGCCTCCTCTGCTCGGCAATCTGTTGCAACCGTTCCATACGGCCCGAATGAGTTTGTGTGAAGCGTTTCAGCCAAATGGACATGTTCCGTACCTCTTCATCGCTTTGCTCGGCGAGGAGGGATGGACTTGGGCGTTCTCCCCTCGGCTGGCCGCACTCGCGCTTAAGTTGCCCGGGGCGCTTCTTCGCCACAGGGGGCTTCTGGGATGGTTGGCGGCAGCTGCGGCGCGGTGAGCTCCGTGTTGGCACCGCGGCCACCTTGGGCTTCTCGGCCACTTTGGCCTTGCCCTTCCTCGCTCCCTCGTTCTCGGAGAGTTCCTCCACGATCCCTCCGAGGATCATCTGGTCCTCCTGTTTATTTGGGAAGCGAATGTTAGCATTTTTTACCGTGCAAGTCTTGCAAAACCGAACGGGGTGTAAGTATGTTACCTCGGATGTGCGGACGGATGTGCGGACGAGCACGTTGCGTGGACACATGTAGGCCACCTCGTCGGTGACCTCGCCGTCCTTCCTAGCAGCCTTCAGCATAGAGTCGACCTGCTCGGTTGCCCATGTTTCGGTTGGTTGCACTGCCCGAACAGAAGAGATCTTTAATTCCTGTCCGGATGAAAACACCAAGTAAAGGTTGAGTCTTAAAGGCACTTACCCGTATTCTCCCTGGTGATGTCTTCCCATCCTTCTATCTTGTAGAAGGGGTAGGATCTTCTCCGCAGCGGACAGATTCTGTTCGCTGTGAAGTCACAGATGATCTTCCTACCCGTGAGCCCGAGGCCCACGAGGGAGGCGATCTTCCGTGTCAAGTACCAATCCTCGTCGGACAGCTCCGGCCGAGGCATTGGCGTTCCCTTCGCCGGAGCTTTCCCGGTGAAGACGAGCTTGCTGTCGCCGCTCCTTCTGGTGTAGAACCACCTCATCCACTACGGCCCCATCGAGTCGAGCAGCGGTGGACGAGGATACGGGACGTCGTCGGCAGTGGCCCGGAGTTTGAGGTAGTAGCACCCAGCGCCGAAGCGGCGGAGCTGCTCCTCGTCACTGTATAATAGTGGAGGAACATCCCCACCGATGGATCAACTCCAAGATAGCCCTCGCACAGGTGTGCGAAGACAACCATCTGGAGGATCGAGTTGGGGTTCAGATTTGCGACCTCCAACCCGCTGATGTTGAGAAAGGCCTCCACAAAGTCGCTTTCGGGAGACCTCAACCGAGCAGTCTGAATCGCTCGAAGTTGACGAACTCGTCCTCGGCGGTTCGGTGTTCCTCCTCCCTGAGCGACCTCCATTTGCCGGTGTCGATGTGGCCTTCCTCCTCCCAAATCTTTCAAGTCTTCCTCGGTCAAGCTAGTGTCTGAGAATTTGGCTATGGCGGTTCCTAGGGCTGGACGAACAGATTTTGGGGTGGAGTTTGGCTGGTTGATGCTGAGCGCGGTTGGAATTAGGGTTTGGGAAGGAAAGGCGTGAGAGCGAAAGTGGCAAGCCGCGGACGGCTTGGGTGCTTCTTATAGACCCAAACGAGCATCTTTGCAATGGTTCTTTGCCATTAAACGGCTAGTTTTTTTACTGCAACGGCTAAGTAAAACGGTCGTCTGTTTTCACTGCGCAGCGTAAGTTACCATTGAGATTTGCCAACGGCTACTTTTCGATGTCTTCTGACCGAGGACCGGGTGCTCGCTTTCGGATAGATGTTGTTCCTGTTCGACGAGCGGAGTTGCTTCAGTCTTGATCCGTTTTGTTCGGTCCGAAACGGTCTTGTTCGGTGAGCCTTAACTCGTTTCGATTAAATGCATTTGCGTCTTTGTAGCGACAAAATTTTTCTTTTCTTGACTTTGAGTCTCAAGTGGAAGACCCGCTCTAGTAAGTCCTTCCACTTGAGTCTCGAAACTAAACTGTCGAGATAAAATCACGGTCCATTGCCATGGCTCGCTCACTGACGGCCCAATCGAAACTGACCTAATAGGGCCCGGCTCCTAGAAGGTTCTATCGGCCCATGTGCATCTGTTGAGCGACTTCTGGTGCACGGTGCGTAATGGCCTAGGATTCGTGTTTGAGTCCGACTCGAACAGAATTCTGCACGGCTACGTGAAGACCCGGACGTTGGTTTCCCGGATTGGAGTAGGAGTCGTGATCTCTAAGACTTGGAGTTTTTCTTATCTACCTTGGGATGTATTTGGCATGTTTAAGTTCGTTACGATCTCGTAGTTAGCCCGGCCCGATTATTCCTGGTAGGTCGGTTTGCTCAGCACTATATAAACAAGGCCTCTACGACGTATAGAGGGGGAATCCCGCACGAGTTTACGCACCTGATCTTCCACCTGATCATCGCATTGAAGTTTAGACCGCATATTACTTTCTGTACACTCATAATCTCGCCGAGATCTGTTCATCTCGTCGAGCATCCTCTTGTAATCATCTCTGATATATAAGAAAGGCTGGACGTAGGGTTGTTATCTCCCCGGAGAGACCCGAACCAGGATAAAAAACCCTGTCTCCCTGTTACTCATTGGTTGCTGTTTGTTCTGTTCGGTATGTCTCCTATCTCCCCTTTCTCAAGAACCTTAGTTGACTTAAGATCGATATCTCAACCGTCGACAACATAGGCTTTGTCTATTTGTGTGGAGGCACATATGTAAAGAGAGGGCCACACAGCCTCTGTAGTACTGCAGGGTGCAATTGAACCATTGATATGTGGGCCTGGGGTGTATGGAGCCTATATGTAAGTGACCCCAACTACAGGAGAAGAACTGCAGAGGATGCTCATCCGATAGAGATGGTGAATTCAGAAAGAAGGGTCTACCCCATGTGCACACGCGGTGGCATGAGAGCAAAGCAACATCAAAACATGATGTGCATGATCTCCACTGTTGTGGGTATTGCGGGCTAAATGCAGCGCGGCAGGACGGAGGGGTAGATGGGCACGCGGCGTCCAAGGGCCTAACCTCTGAGCCCGGCCCAGTTCGGCCCACCAGACCCAGCCCGTTTGGCCTGAAACAAAACAGCTGGTACCGCTGCCGCCGCCGCCCGCTTTTCCTTTTGCCCGGCGGGGTCTCACATACCTTCCTTTGCTTGCTCCCCCACAAAACCCTCCCACAAATCTCTCTCCACTCTCTCTCTCTCCCCTCGGCTCTCCCACCTCCTCTTCTCTCTCCTCCTTTCCTTCCCTTCCTCCGCTCGGCTTTCCCCTCCTCTCCTCCTCGGGATTCGCGTCCGTCCCTTTGCGCGTTCGCTCGTGCAGGAGTGGAGCGGCGGCGGCGGCAGGAAGGAAGGGAGGGTCCCGGCGGCGGCGGAGGCGGCAGGCGGCGAAGGGGAACATCCGCAGGAGGAGGAGGAGGAGGATGGCGTCGGCAAGGGTTTCGTTCTCGTCGCAGGTGCGGCGGATGATCCAGAACATCAAGGAGATCGCGGGCGGCCACACCGACGAGGAGGTCTACGCCGCGCTCCGCGAATGCAACATGGATCCCAACGAGACCGTCCAGAACCTCCTCCGCCAAGGTAGCCATCCCCGCCCTAACCACCCTTCTCCCGATTCCCTTCGATTTGGTTCCTCTGTGGTGGAGCAGGCGGGGCTCTTGCGTGGCGTTCTCGTGCTCTGTTCCTGCGGCAGTGGGGTTGAGGAGGAACAGATGCGCGGCGCCTAGTAGACCTCCTGATTTGATGCGCGCCTGTTTGATTCGGGCTCTAGGAGTTGTAGGGTCTTTGTTGCTTAGCATCTAGGGTTGTTGGCAATCGTCTGGATTGCGACTCTTAGTTGTTACCTATGTTCGTTTTCAAAAAAAGCTGTTATCTGTGTTTGATTTTGAGTGAAAGAACGGGAAAATACTAAAATGTTCTAAACGATTGTATGCTTGTGTGCGGTCTTGGTTGCTTCCTGGATCTGTGGTGACACCTAACATAATAGGCAAAGTAATGTCAAGGCAAGATTTACAGTCTCTATTAGGCTTGATGCCTCAAAGGATGAGGTTGGGGACCTAATATGACAATATTTTATTAGAACGTCATTCATACTTGCATTTGACTGTAAGTATATCTTCCAAACCTGTTTATCCTTTCACATTGTCACATTGTTAAGCATACATAGATAGGCATACATAGATAGTATCATAGTACCATTCACCAGGCAAGGAATGCACATACATAACCTGACCTATTCGGTTGCCACGCTTCCTCTTAGCCCAATACCTCCCGGTTGAGTGCCAAACAAAATAGGATGTAATTTGAGAATGCGTGAGGACCTGAACTCATTGTTGTGATTATAGATCCTGATACACTAATATGACCTTCCAGTTAGAACAGGCACATCATGCTAACCTTTTAACCAGAGAGATAATTTACTTTAGAATCAAGAAGCAGCATATGCTAGAAATTGACTCGTAAAGTGGAAAGAAAATGCTTGATGGGAAGAAGTTATCTTTTTTCGAATGAACAAAGTAAGTTGAAAAAGAAAATCTTTTTTCGAATGAATAAAGTCAGTTGAAAAAGAAAGAAGCTGCATATTGTATTAAGTCAACTTGACAACCTTCTTGGCAGCATTAAGATGCCATGGAAATTTGTGATCCATGCATGTTTAGATGACCGCATCTACCAGCTAGCATGGTATCTGGGTGCAAGTATAAATTGGTCTTTTGACTCCCCGCCCGCCCTTGTCGTGAGATGGGATGCGTGTGGTGTCTGCCTCTTCAGAAACCCCTCCGTGGCCTTATGCCGCTAGCTCACCCCATTGGGTGGATATTCCCTATCAAGCAGGCTCCTCTGCAGCAGCGAAGCCATGCGTCACTGCCATTGCGCCTTGCTGTCCTCACTGCCTGCACTTTGATCCCCTTAAGTTTTCTATATCCTGGGGCTGACTGAGCATACCATGCGCCCCTGAATCCACTGCTTCCTTGCAACTCCAGCTGTTCAACCTTGACACTTTTACTTTGTCCAAATGCACGGACAGTACTCATTGGGTACTTCAAGATCTTTGCCTGACACTCCATGTTTCAATTTGAACTCCTTTCTTAACGCATCAAATATATATGGCTCTGCATGTTTAGATGCTTCTGAAATTCCTGCCTAAGTAGCAAGTGGTTGCATACATTATACACACACACACACACACAAAAGCAAATATAGTTTGATTTCAACTGATCATTAAGGTTGTGTACAAAAGAGTAACAAGTAAGTCTAATAGATTATGAAACAACAGAGATAAAAGAGTGGCTTACCTCCATTACTTCCAACAGGTTCGGTACATGATTAGTTTGGAGCATTTTCAATATCAGAACCCCATTTATAAAAGCTTTTCCAGCATCACACTTAAAACATTATTATCAGAAGGCTTTCTAGTATCATACCTGACTTGCCATCTGTTTTTTTAGAATGTATTACTATGATATGGAGAGTGGGAGGGAGCATTAAATTCATCTGGATGCATTAGTTGTTCCTTTATGTGGATAGTATGGTCTTTTGTCCCGTTGTTTTTGACAACTTTAGAGAATAGAGTTAACTTAGTATATGTGCTGAGCTAAAAAGGCACTATATTTTAAAACTGAAGGAGTAAATAATTTTGTTATATGTGAGGGCCAATCAGGAGAGGACGTGCTTCTAATTTCCTTGGATTTTGCAAAGCTCAGGGATTTGTAGTTCTTTTGTTTCATTTTTCTTTTTATCGTGCAAAAAGGTGTTTTTTATCTTGATTGTGATGATTTTGAATTGCACCTAGTTTATATAAATTACAGGTACTTCAGACAATTGGCTAATTCTTTGCAATGTAAAAGCTTGTCTGAGTTTATCTGCAATGACAGTTCCTAAAATCCCACATATCCAGTACCTTTTTATGATCCAGATCGATAGAATGGATTCATTATAACATGACTACTATGCAGCCTAGCTAGTGGAATTAGATTCATCTTCACTTTTTAAATATTTTTTTACGTTACAACTGCCAAAGCTTAAATTCTAGTTTTTTTTCGCTGTAAGACAAGCTTATGTCTTTATATGTAGAGAACGGATCATTCTTATAACTTATTCCCTGGAGATTTTGTTGAGGTAAACAGAAGTAATGGATTGTTTGAGGTATCTCTTTTGTACTTCACTGCATGTTATTTTAAAAATGTTCCTTTGTATTTTGAAATTATGCATGTATGCTGTTAAGATGTTCTGATTGCACTCTACCTTAACATAATTATTGCTTATTTCAGATACCTTCCATGAGGTGAAAAGAAAACGTGAGAAGAAAAGGGAGGTAAGGGGTTTCTCCCTGCTCTCATGTTTATATTGTTACTGTGCCATGCTGATCTTTTGTAGACTTTTTTGCTTTTGTTTTTTATTTGAATATATGGCCTATGATAATACTGTAAAATGGCCTTGCTAGGTCAGATGCGTGTTTAGATTAAGGGCTTGTTTGGTTGCTTGCCGCAGGCCGCCACACCGCAAGTGCGGCACGCCACGCTCGCTTGGTGTCGGTTTGGTTGCTGCCACAGGTTCTGGCGCGCCACAACTTGTTGCACGCCGCACAGTTCATTTTCCCTGCCGCAGCTCGCTTAACCTGCGGCGTTCGATTTGGTCGCCGCAGTTGCGGCACGAGCGCAGCTGAGGCGTGGCGTTTTGCGGCGAGAAGCAAACAGCCCCTAAATCATCGACAGAAATCAATTTGATTGTTTATGGCATGAATATTAAAAGTGGTAAAAGTAGCTTTGAATTAGTTTTAAATGCACAAACTGACTGGTAGGATACATTACAAGATTTTATTAAGCAGGTTGGCACTTGGCACACTAATTTGAAATATAACGGGCCATAAATTGTTGCAAGTAAATATTAAGTGTAACACAACGCCGATTGTAAATTGTTCCATACTTTGTCAGGTAGGTAAACTGAAACAAGTCCTATGTGAAAGAGGGCATGATATTTCATTAATTGGCATGATACTTGCCATGTGTGTTCCTATTTCTGTAGTCTTTTCAGAGGTGCATAAATGTTTTTTTAACTTTGTATTACAGAGCATCAAAGAATCAGCTGAATTCCGATGGAGGCCTGGGACACAAGGGCGAGGTGGAAAGGGTGGCCGGGGCAGTTATTCTTCACGTCAAGTATCCAACTCTAGTGGTATGCCTGTATTATTTTGCAAAATTGAAATGCTCTAGCTAGTATATATATTTGGAGTTCAGTTATTTTTTCTTTATCCACAGCTTGTGCTGTTATCTGATTTTCTTTGAAGAGCAGTTTTCCTTTTATAGCTTAAGTTGAAATATGTAGACACTTAGACACTTATGATGAATATGTGTAATTGATATTTCTGGTTCATAATGAATGACTTCTATAACCATTTGATTTGTGCAGTGCAGCTTATTGAATGTATGATTTTGAGTAGTATATTAAGCAAATAAGAAGATAACTAAATATGATAAGCTGAAGAGAAAGGTTCCTGAGTAGGATTAAAGTATTCTCCTGACATGATAAATAGATAAAAGTCATGTCATTTTGTATGCAGTAGCCTGATATCAAAAACTAATTTATAATAATTCTTGTGCTCAATTTTTTTGATACTTCAGACCTCACTGGGAAAAATGTTATTGCTGGAAAGGAAAATGGAGTGAATCCAGACATGGCCAAATGCAGTAGCTCTTCACCTGCCAATCCAAATGCAGACACCAAAGCCCCAACTTCCATATTAAGGTATTTATATTGTAAATGAATGTGATTTTACAGAGCTTGGAGTTAATATATGTTGATAGATTCTGCTTCTCATTTGGCTTGTATGCTATTTAGTTGAGAATATTGTGATCTGAGGTTATCTTTTTTGTGCTCCTCATCTGAAAATCTGGGCCAGATATTCCTGTTAGTGGTTTATTTGTTCATGAATTATGACTATTTGGCAGAACTGTTTCCTTTCATGTATTTTCTTGAAAAGGGCATTTTTTGTGTTATTAAAATAAAAAGGTATTCCATGCATTTATATTAGTTTGTTCTAAAAATAAAACATGTCTGGTGTAGATTTATGTAATTCAACAGCACAGCCTGCACATTGGAACATAACTTTAAGATTATTACTGTATTACCATGTTAGTTTTTTCTCCTAGGTGGAAGGAAAAAGGAGAAGGGAGTCTTTTTTAAATCAAATTTTGATTATAATGGAATTCTGAAATATAAACATGAATAGACCACACAAATTCCATGTTATATTGTGTTCCATGGGATCGAAGAGAGAGTATTTGAAGCTGCTTTGTTTTGCTTATCTGTGTTTATCATGTACAATGTACAATTAGGTATGGTCTGCACCCATTTAACCATGCAACTGAACTTTTGCCAGTTTGTCAGGTGCGATATCCAATGTTCCATTCCAACCTGTTGCTCCTGAGAAAACTTCTCTTGGTATTGGTCATTCGCCAACTTCAGATTCAAAAGGGTTGGTTGATGTGGAAGGTACTCCAGAGGATGTTGCTTTGGAATCGGGTCCAGATGTATGCCAATCATCAATACAGCCACCAACATCTATATCAGGAGCATGCACTTTAGCATTGGACCCAGCGCCTACTCCATCCCTTGAGGTCGACAGCCATAGTGAAATTAGTGCTGCCAAACACGCTTTCGGAACTCAGTGTGCAGCTGGAGAAAATAAGATGTCTTCTGATGATGTATCAACGGTTCCGAAAGGTACACAATTTTTTTTTCAGTTGGAACTACATTTTTGTTAGCCTTGTTGTGTTATTGACACCTCTTCATACTTATAGACACATCCCAGCCTTCTTGTTTGTCATCTATTGCACTACCTGGTAGTAGGCCATCTTCTAGCTACAGTAGTCATTCACAGCACTTAAATGGCTCGCAAAAAGGTATTTATCAAATTCTGAACTCTTTATTTGTGGGTCCAACCTTGTGCTTTTCTTATTGGAAATAACTTGACATCTAGTGCTATCAGTGTTCAAAATCATGGGCTTGTAGCGTTGCTATTTCTATCTTTTTTTTTTCCCAAATGAGACAACACTATATAGCACAGCTTCTGCTGTGGAATTAGCGGTGGCTCTTGTCATCTACTATTTTGTGCTAGATTATTTAGTGAACATGTAATCAGGCTTTCAGGTACATCAGGGTTAGGTAATTTTTTTACAGTTGCCTTCTAAACTTTCAAAATCCTTCCACACAACTGTTGTCCGTAGTTCAGGATGTTTGAATGCCATCTTGTGGAACTACATATAGCACAACAGGAATTGTGACTTAACTATATATTTTGACTTACTAATACATTGCTAGTTTAAGTTGATTCTAAAGCAATACAGCGAATTATTTGCACTAGTAGTATTGCTCATAAAGTGCGCTGCCAGCCGAGTTTCAATCATAGTTATGAAATCAAGTCTACAATTCTACAGGGAAAAAAAACAAAAAACTGTTTTTGCGCAGTTCCCTTAAGAAGGTTCACATGTGGAGGCCAGGCTTCAAATGTCTGACCATCTGGTTTCCCCCTTGGCACTTGCTGTGTGAGCCTGCAATGATCAATGTTTTTGTAGGCTGGGTTTACAAAGCTGCCACCTAACCGCGGTTAACCCGGGCTCCGCTATATGGACGGTTCGGTTTACCGGCGATTTGGACCGAACAAAATTCATCCAAATAAAATTTGAACTGGCAATTTGCATAAAATTTCTAAAATTTCTATTAATTAGTCTAAGCACTTTGGCTTAAAAAGAATTTATAAAATCAAATTTTTTATCATCATTTCATGTGATTTTGTGTTAAAAAAATACTAACTGCCAAAAACTGCAGCTAACCACCAAAAACCACGGCTACCCGGGACAAATTTTGTCAAAATTCAAATTCGGATTCATGCAACAAACAGCGATAAAACCGCGGTTAACTGTGGTTAACCTGCTCCGTGCAAAAGCCTCCTTTTTCGGTTTTGTAAACCCTGTTTGTAGGTGCTAGGTGGTAGATTAGTGGCTGGGAATCGCGTAGGTGGCCATACAGCAGGCAACACCATAGAGCAAAACTGACCTATATCGTCTGTTGGAAGAGACAAAAGTGAGCCCAGGAGCATAGGCAAAAGTGAGCTCAACAATAAGCAAAATCATCCCTCTAACAAAAGCTTGGGGGAGGCAATAACCAGCAAGCCCTTGCTTCATGGTCACAGCTACCTCATGCCCGTGGCTTCCCCAATGACCCACCCTCAGCACAGTCGTCTCATGCCTGAAGGCTTGGAGGTGATGGATTGTTCCCCTAACTTTTGCGACGAAGGAGCCTCGATGAACGATGACACTGCTTTGATTACTCTAGGCTCCGCGACAGCGGTGAAGAGGGTGTAACTTCAAAGGTGGTGTGTGAGGGGGCTGTGCGGAAGGGAGCGAGCGGTGCCTCTGAGTGATTTACCTTTTCCCAGGCCTAATGAACATCACAGCTTCTAACCCTGCCTACAACTGGTGACCCTCTAATGCCTACCACCTTAGTACAACTTGTAGCCTATATGCGAAAACCAGTGAGGATATGTGGAAACCAACTAGACTGGGTACTTATGTTGACCAGGAAGGCAATGATTTGCTTATGAACCTTCAAAATTTGGATATACACATGAAATTTTGAACTAAATATTTGTTAATAAAAGATAAATACTGGCATTGTGAACTGCCAATTAGGCCAGTAAATTGGTAGCCGGGCCTTTTTTGAACTATTGTTTTACGCCTTGCTATGTCTAAGATTGAGCACAGGGAAAGCTGCTCGCATTCCTTGTTACTGCCTAACTATTTATTGCCCACTTAGATGTTCTGCAAGCTTGAATGCTTGACAATTTCAGTGAGAAAAGAACAAAAAAGAGGCAGAATACGTTATCTTCTGTGGTTGCATGAACAAATTGCTCTTTAGTGGATACCCATATCCCCCTTATCTATCAAAACTGATACACTTATTCTGCAATTAACTTGCAACATTTTTTGACTAATTATTGCTTTTCACAGTTCATTTCTTCATTTCATTCCATACTCTCTATGTTTGTTTGATACCATACACTTTATAGTTATATATGTGGCCAATGCTTTATTTGCAACAACTTATCACCGTTTTGTATGATAAGCAATATTGCAGTTACATTTGAATGGAAAATTATGCTATTTGTTTGCTAATCCTAATGCAAATTTTCTTATTTAGGTATTCCAAATAAAGAGTGGAAGCCAAAATCAACAAACAAACCTACCCAAGCTGAAATCATTATGCATGATGATGTGCCTGTTACTGTAGAGACTGTTTCCCAGCCAGCTCTGGTACCAAATTCTGCACATAAGGAAGATATCTCTTTGAAAATGGACAAAAGTATGCAGTTATCTTACAAGCAGCATGTCATCATTCCAGATCACCTTCAGGTCACAGAGTCAGAAAAATATGGGCTCAGTTTCGGCAGTTTTGGCACCAGTTTTGAACAAACTGTGGGCCTTTCAAATGATCCTGAAAAATATGGGCTCCGTTTCGGCAGTTTTGTCACAAGTTTTGAACAAACTGTGGGCCTTCCTAAAGATCCTGAAAGTGATCAGAGCTCATCGCCACCTGAATATGAATCTTTTCAGGTGGATGAAGTTGCAGATGAACCTGCTGCTAGGTT
Organism: Raddia guianensis; assembly: GCA_036346415.1. Lineage (NCBI taxonomy): Eukaryota > Viridiplantae > Streptophyta > Magnoliopsida > Poales > Poaceae > Raddia > Raddia guianensis. The sequence continues at coordinate 49,806,983 of CM070542.1, read as the reverse complement.
TGTATTTTGATCAATGTCTTTGATTTTATGCATTGCTAGTAAGCTGCCCATTGTGTAAAGCAAATGGAGCCAAATGATCTTTTATTTTTTGGCTTTAGATTATTATGGGCTAAAGCAAAATGGCATATCAAACTATCTATACTTTTGCATGAAGTTATAGCGAGTTCTTTAGTATCATCAAGGGTCAAATGGAAACAACCTCTATGATTTTTAATCTCAGGGGTAAGGTTGCGTACACCGACTCCCTTACCCTACCCCACTTTTGCGGGGGTTTCCTTGAAAACACTGGGGGTATGATGATGATGATGCTATTAAGCTGCTCATTGTGTATATTTGACCGCTATCTCTTATGTTTGTTTTTAAAATGTTGTCCGAAAATTAGTTTATTGTGAATTTATGGTTGTCATGAGGTGTGACACTGCAGTAGATGGCTCACTTTGTTGATACTATAGTCTATAGCAGCCCATTTATTGTTCAGGTGGGCAAACTTACCCATACAATCCACCTTTAAAGGTTACTTAGCCTGCAAGCTCCTTGTGAACTTGAAATCGATTGGATATTTGGTTTATTAGAGTTAGTTTTGAGTCTTACTGTTATTGTAATTCAAATCGGCCTTATAAAAGGGTACACATTTTTAACTTATCAAGTTACATGTTTTTCTCATTGAAATTTAGAACTCTCTTGCATATTCTAGTATTTCGCGTCCTATTACCCATTGAATTTCACAAGTATCTTCCATATGATATTGTAGCACCCTGGCCATCTTCCATATGATATTTACCCTAATGGCATACTTGGTATGAGTTTACATATTTATGTGGGGCTGTGAGCTACTATACTTTATTTGTATGTGCGTTGTGTTATGAGTGTTGTATTGATCTGTACTTCTGTAGGTCAAGGGCCTATATATATAGGGTTCAATGGAAAGCCTAATAAGGCAATAAAGCTCGTATAGGGAAGAACTCTAATTCTATCCTACTATCTGTAAACAGTCTATGATTCTAATTATATCTTTAACATGTTGGACATGGAAATGACTCTAGCTGTTCTCTAATTGCTTATTTCTGGTATACATCCCAGGTTACTAAAATAAATATTGTAATGCGCAAAAACAGCTAACTTTTTAGTTGTTAATTAGGAGTTATTTTACAATGCAGTTTATTTTCTGCATTGTGAACTACTATACTACGTGCAATCAGGGAGTTAATATTTTTTAGTTGCATTTAACATTTGTTTGGTGATTGAACTGCAGTCATCAGGACGCATCATCTACTGGTCAAAAGGCAGATGAGCCAGGCCTGTCTCAGTTGCATGTGGAAATGACAGATGATATGTCTCGTCTGGAGGTTGATAATTCATCCAGTACTCCTGAAGCTGCAGAATCAGATCAATCAAAGGATGCAGCAGCTTCACATATACCCCAAGATTTAGTTCAAACTACATCTTTCTCAACTTTTGCACTGGCACCACAAGCACAAGGGAATCAGATTCCGCTACTAGAGACATCTGAATCTCAGGCACGTCATGTACTTATTTGACCCATGTTTTTATTTATGTATCCTACATTCTTATTGGTGTGATCTGGCTGCTGAGATGTTAGTCCACAGTATATTGGAAATTAGTCTTTTCCCTTTTTCTTTTGGTTGCAAACAGTCTTGTTAGCATGCTTGACTGCAAATGTACTTTTGGTTGTACTAGATTTAGGGTAGTTGAAAATTTCATATATAGGGTTGTGTGTTGCATTTTTGTCCAAACCTTTTATGTTTGTTCTACCTGGCATGAGAAACCAAGTCCACAAATAGACTACATGCACTTTCTAACCGACTATCCTCTGACCTATCTGTACTCTTCTGCTTAAATGCTTCAAGTTTATAGTGACTTAATTATTATTTATTTGAGTCTACATAATCACTTGGAAATTACACATACAGGTGCAACATCCAAATGATTTTTCTGCAAGCTATTATACACAACTGTACCGACCAATTGCTGATGCTGATGGCCGTCTCTCACCATTTACTGCTCCTGGAGCTGGTATCAAGTATGGGAACATATCAGTTCTGCCAGCTCAAAATGCCCAGACTCAAGAGGTTTGCATCTAAGACCATTTTGTCATGTCTCATTATTTGGTTGCTTATCAGCATCTGTGGCTGAGCTTGTTGATATGGTGCAAAATTCCAAGACAAATCTGAGCATGCAATTAATTGTATCCACTGTTTCTTTTTTATACTTATTGCTCTCTTTGGTATGATTAGTTTGACTCTTGGTAGAGGTTAATGCACAACTATACTTCCTATTTCGTATTTCTACCTTAGATATCTATACAGATGGCTGTGTGATTATGTCGTTTCATGCATGTATTCTGATTTCCATTATATTAGTATGGTGTATTCGCTCACAAACAAAGGTAATGCATTATCATTACTTGATTTGATTATTCTGGTATATTTAGGGCTAACGTGGGCTGGTCTAGAATGGTTTTCTACATGGTTGTTAAGGCGTCCTTGAAGCGTCGCTTCAAGGACGCTTAGGCGGTAAAAAGGTTTTTTGTGGACGCCTTAGCTTCAAGGTGTATGGCGTCGCTTTATCGGCCGTGGCGTCGCTGTGGCGTCTAAGGCGGCGACTTTGCCCCAGATCCAGAGCCCAAATCCCCCCAAATCGTCGTGTACCTTGGCTAGTATGAGTTCGCCTGGTGCTCCTCTGATCTGCGACACCGCCTAGTGCTCCTCGGATCTGCGCCACCGCCTAGCCGTGGTAGCGCAGAAGTGCTTGACGTCGTCAAGTGAACCTCCAGCAGCGGTTGGAGCTGAGTGGGGGAAGTAACCGGAGAAGGGAGTAGTGGAACGCATCGGCTGGACCATGGGAGGAGAGGGAGGCAGCGCCGGAGCAGGGGAGATGGAGGCGGAGCTAGAGTAGGGGAGAAGAAAGAGGTGGTGCTGGATGGAGTGGCGGCGGCGGCTTGGTCTTAGGGTTAAGAACAGGGAGGGAGAAGAAGTTGGACGACTGGGCACTTGGGCTGTAGGGAGGTAAATGAAGTGGATACTTGGGCTGGGCAACTGGGCCTTGTAAGTTGGTCTTTATAATTCCTAACTGAAAAATGCAACACTGGATTTGAATTGAGCCATAGAAGTGGTAATTTATTTGGTTTCATTCGCCATACTTACGTGTCTATGGCATCGCCTCGCCACGCGCCTTAAGCGCTTAAAAGGTAAAAAGGTCCGGGCGACCGCCGCGCGCCTTAAGCGCCGTAACAACCATGGTTTTCTATGTAATTGTAAATATACATATAACCTAGATGTTTACATGTGGATCTTACAGTCTCTGCCAATGGTTTGTTTTTGGATATGTTGACAGTTTCTGTTGGACACTTGCATTTTTGTGTTTACTTTAATCCTTTATTTCAATCCAATTCATGACTGCTTTTTAGTTTCAACAGGCAGTCAACTCATTGGTGATGTCTTCATCTGGCTCCACCCCACTTGCCACTCCATCTTCTGGAGTTGTACCAAGTTCTATTGCTATTCCACAACCACCTGTTCCAGTATTCCGGCAGCCTTTGGGTGTACATTTGCCTCATTATCAACCAGGCTTTATCCCATATAATCAGTACATCCCTCCATTCTATGTTCCACCACATGCCCTCCACCATTTTATGGGTAATCCTGTGTTTCCTCAGTCTCCTTCAACTGGAAGCATGTATCCACCTGTAAGTGCAGCTGCTGCACCATCCAAATACTCTACCACTGCATACAAGCCTGGTGCTAACCCTGGAAGCCAGGCACATGCCCTAACACCTGGTGTCTATGGAACATATGGGTCTAGTGCACCAATCTATTCAAATAACACGGTGGTGGCAAGCGGAACTTCAACGGAGAACGATGATGTCAGTGGATCACAATTCAAAGAAAATAACGTCTATATTTCTGGGCAGCAGGTAAACATTGATGCATATAAATATGAAAAAAAACACCTGTATTTAGGTCAACTTTATTTTTAGAAAGTTTTTCATGAAAAATTTGTGTCAATAAAATGCCCAAGAATTTAGAAACTTTTTCAGGATTATCTAATTAGAGTTACCTGTCTGGTGCTGTAAATTAATGGAGTTTATTTGTATACAATATATAATATAAGGATACTGAATATAAATCTCAGTTTACTGCTAAATTTCACCCTTCTAATGTCTTTAGAAAAAAACAGTAATCAAACAATTTTTGAAAAAATAATCTTGGAAAATGTTGTCAAATCTAAGTTTTCATTTATTTAGAAAACTTGCTTGATTTAGTAGAGTTATCTGTTTGGTGCCCTAATTATTCGTCATTGATGTAATTCCATATCATGATTTTGCCCTTCTAATGTTGACATTCTAAGTTTATGGCTATAGGTCAATTTACTCTTAAAAGTTTGCCCTTCTAATGTTTTAACATTCTAAATTTATGGCTTATAAGCACAAATTTGATACAATTTGCAATGTTAGTGCAGTTCATTGGCAAACAATGGATTGAAGTTTGTGGAAGTGGAGTTTGTTTTTAGGAAACAAGTACAAAAACATGATAAGTACATATTTAATGTTGGTACCTCATAAACGAATGCAATGGCCATTATACTTTTGAGGTTTTCTTTTGTTTTTCATGTGTGCTAAGTTGTGTCAATATTTCAGATTTAGTTAGTTCAAGATCATTTTAATTTATTGGGTCCTGTTCATAGTTCCAATTCGAGCATTTAACTAAATTAAGAGATTTAAGGTTGTACATTTTTCTCTTGTGTCAAGTTAATTTTTTTATAAGGGAAAATCGCATTGTTGCTCTTCGAACTTGCAGCGATTCTCACTTAGCCTTCTGAACTTGTATTTTACTTTCTTGGCTCCCTAAACTTGTCTCTGTTTGTACAGTTACCTTAAACTTAAATCCGTTAGAGCAACCGTTAAATGTGATGTGGCAGCTTAGGTGGCCATTAACCATTGAGGTGGATGCCACGTCGCCATTAACCGTTGAAATGGCTAGCCACTGCCACATGTGCAATCCACCTTTTTTTTAAGAGTTTGAAATTTGATATTTCAAAATTCCTGGTTGAAAAATTCCAAATTTTGGGGAAAAAAATCTAAATTTGACTTTCGGAATTTTTAAACTCAAATTTTGGTGTTTGAATCACAAAATTTGGAATATTTTAAACAAATAACAGTTGAAATTTCAAAGTTTTGATGTCATAACATGTGAAAATTTTAATTTAAAATTGTGTTTTGGAAAACAAAACTGAATCAAATTTAAATTTTTAAAAATTCAAACTCGAAATGTTTTTGAATTTTAATCCCAAAATTTTGAATGTTAGGAAAAAATGAATTTAAATTTTGAGTTCTGAAATTTAGACCTTTGATCTTGAAAATTTGAAGTTGAGCATTTGAAAAATCGAATATTGTTTTGGTTGATTGTACCTCGTTCTTAAATTTGTTGCACATGTGGCTTGCCATGTCAGCTTTTTAGTGTCCATGTGGGATCCATTTCAGCGGTTATCAGCCACCTAGGAAGTCACATCACCGTTTTACGGCTCCCTAATGGTTTTGAGATAATCATGCAAATGAAGACAAGTTTAGGGGTGCGATAAAGTAAAATACAAGTTCGAGGGGTTAAGTGAGAATCGCTGCACGTATGAGGGGCTACAGTGCAGTTTTATCTTTTCATAATAACCGGGCACCATCTCATTGGCAATGAAAATGTCGACCTAGAACTGCAATAAACCAAACGAACTAGGGTCTGCTGACTACTTGAAATCCTTGGTACATCTGATTCTCTTTTTTTTTTTTTTGCAATGTGTTGCTTAAGAGTGAAGGCTCCACCGTCTGGATCCCTGGACGAGATGTATCTGGACTCCATTCTAGTACCTTCTATGGCCTGCCTCCACAGGGACAGCACTTGGCATTTGCCCCTGCTCAAGGTGGTCATGGTGCCTACGGAGGGATGTACCATCCAGCTCAGACCATGTCTGGAGCCGCTGTTCATCCACTTCTTCAGCCATCACAGACCATTGCTGGAGCTGTTGAAATGGTTGGGCCACCTGCTAATGGTTATCAGCAGCCACAGCGTGCTCAGATGAGCTGGGGTAATTATTGACTACAGGTAGAGTATATTCTTGCGAGTAGCCACCGTAGGATGAAAAGGAACAGTTATTTGTTGGATACCTGAGTGGTGGTAAAGAGAGTTGAGTTTTAAGCCTTGAGGTGCCTGATCGAGAGTGTATATATCATCAAGCATGGGTGATCTGCAGGAAAAGGATGCAGATCTCCAGATGGCCTAGGGGTTGTCACTGTGGTATGGTTTGTAGCAGGAACTGACCACAAGTTAGACGAGGGTCTACGCAGGTTTCGTTGTTTTTACCTCGTTTTATGTTTGCTGCGAGAAAGCGCTTGTTTCTTCTCTGAGGTCGCATATACTTTGGACATGTCAAAGTGAGCTAGTGGGATTTTCATTCTTTCCGCTGCTTTACATGTAAAGTAAATTTTGGTGTACGAGAACATGTCTCTACTGTTCTACTTCGGTGTAATACAAACAGCGGTATAAACCAACCCTCAGTTGCAGATAATAAGTCTCATTAGTACGTTGGTATACTGTCGTAATACTCGCGCCAACGATGGGGAAAAGATCCTAGCTGATCGTTTGAGCTTGGTGCATGCAATATTGTGATCCGGTTGGATATAGGCAAATATTTATCTTTTTATGCGGTCCCAGAATATTAATGCCAGTATTACTGATGAAATAAAACTAACGCTCATGCATAAAATAAAAGAGAATTACCATACAGCCCCTAGAACTCTCATGTAATCTCAAATTTCTCCTTGAATTTGCAATTTACCTTTTCTGCCCTTGGAGCATAGTCTCTGTTTGCACCGAAGCTTTAAAATTGTTGTGGTATAATTAAAATGATAAGGTGGTGGTTAGTTTTATAATGGTTGCTACATGTGCTTGTCATGTTCGTGCATTTTTTTCTCATGAAAAGTCATCCATGTCACCTCCTTCCCCTATCTTAATGGAAAAAACAATTTTTTTTTAAAAAAGTAAACATTTTCTCGGAAAGGTACATATTTTTTTTAAAAAATAAAATGTTTTAAAATAATTAGATTTCGTAAAATTTTATTTTGTATTTTAAAATTTTGAAACATACAAATTATTTTACATTTTTGAAAGTTGCAAAATTTTAATATTCAATTTTAATATTCAATTTTAATGAATTTTGAACTCTAAATTTGTATTTTAAAATTTCAAAATCAAATTTATTTGTGAAAAAAATGGAGATTTATTTCAGAGCAAAATTTACCATTGTTTTTAAAGTTAAATTTTCAAAAAATTCAAGTTTGTTAAGACTTATTATTAAGTGGCAAATTCATATTTAACTGTTACTGACAGTTATTAGTCAAAGAGTGGTAGTTATATGTTAGAGATGTGTCTTCTCAAGATAGATACCCTTTCATTTTCTATATAGTGGGGCTTTGCCCTTTGTAATAAAAAAAGTGGGGAATCAATAAAAACATTCTCTCTCTCTCTAATCTATTTTATTGCCTACTACTGTGCTAATAGTGGCATAATAATGCATTAACACAACCAGCGCTGTCTCTTGTGTAGGTGACTATGATTAGTACAAATAGGGTAGGTAACTGTGATTAGTACTAACAACAGAGAGAAGCAGCCAAGGAAGAGCATATTCTTCATTTTGGGTAGTGGTTACAATCGCAGCACACTCTATTTGGCAAAGTTTAGGCCTATTCTTTTCGGTTGAAAGTTGCTCAGTCCATGATGACAGAACACCTGAGACCAAGATTGATCCTTTGCAAAGTGGGCAGTTCGTTATGCCATCACTCCAACCCAATCGTCGCCATGTTCTGAGATAGAGAGGGAGAAAGGGGGGAGGAGCACTATGTAACATCCCAAATTTAGGACTTGTAGAAAACTATATAAAATATTAAAATAATGAAAAACATTTTATGTGACTAATATTTTGGCATTGAATTTAAAACCCTTTTGCTACTATACTTGCGTTTTAAAAAATATATATTTATATATAATAAAAATAATATTGGAAAATATCCTTTTTAGATTGAAAAGCTATTAACAATTTCAACAGCCTATTTTTGTAACTTGCTCAAAGTAAATATTTTCAAAATAAAGAAAAGGTTCATCTAGCCCCTATAAAAGAGATGACTTATTTTATTTATTTTTGAATGACTCCTTGCTAAAATTTGTTTATTTTAGAATTTCGAATTTAATTGCATGTAATTGCTTTCTTTAATTTTTTATTAGGTAAATATTTGGCCATCCAATTTATGTGTTTGGTAAATTATAGTATTTAATCCTAAAACAATATTTTTCTTTAAAAATATAAACCTCTTGTAAAGATTTATATATCAAATTTAAATATCAAAGTATTTTATGCCAAATGACCATCTATATTAATTTTTATGCATTTAAATAATTTCTCTAAATATTATATTTCGAGCTTTAAAATTTAAATCTTGTGCTTGGCTCAAAATTCAAATTTGAATTTCAAAATCCTTTGTGATCCGGCTCCCTATGCCTCTGCTGGTCCAACCCATCTCTAGCCCAGCTGCCCTGCTCTCTCTCTCTCTCTCTCTCTCTCTCTCTCCCTCTCTCTTCACTTGCTCTGCTTCTGCCCTGCACTTCCAAGAGACGACGTGGCTTCTTCTGAACCGCCCAATCATGCATCCAACAGTCAATACCATGGCCACGTTGCCCCAGCATTCCCCTACCTTGCTCGTGCGCCGACCGCATCCCGCTCGTGCCCAGAGCGCACCGTCTGCACCGTGCATGCGCCCAGCGCCTACGCCCTCACACCCTGGCAACGCCCAGTGCGATGCCCGCGCCACACCCGCGCCGTGTACCGACACTGATGCACAGAAGTCGTCGTCGCCTCTTGTGCCCGCGCGTTCCCACGGCAAAGCCCCGTTTTGCCTTCCTTTACCACCCACTAGGCTGGCCGGCGAGCTACTTGCGATCAAAATATCGCCTCCCCATGCACCACGTCTTACCCGGCACTGACTCACCTCGCCGCTGGCACCGCACCTACCTTTATCCTGTTCGATCGGCGCTCTCCCCCGTCTCAGAATCATCCCGCCTCCCTACTTTTCCCCGCTGAACCCGGAGCTTTGGTCGGAGACTGTTGTCATTGTCCGCGTCATGCCCTCGCCGTTGGCTTGAGACCCATGAAACCATCTTGGCCCTATCCCAATCTGGCTTCTCCCCCATCGCCTTAATCCTCCCCTATATAAGCCGATGTTGCAGCCCTTTCCCCTCCTCCCCTCTCCGCTCTGCTTCGGTTGAGCACTGCCACCGTCGCAACGCCGCCGTGGTGAGCTCCCACCTTCGGAAACCCCACCATTTGGATCCTCTCTCTCACCCTACAAGCAATTTCCCTATCGTCGCTTGTAGCTAGTAGGAGAAGCTCATCGCCATCACGCTAGTAAAAGTTCCCCCTTTCGGATTTCTTGCCGCCGGTGACTTCTCGGGAACCCTCCTTCCTCCTTCTCCACACCCAAGACATCATCAACCTCGTCCCCGAAGAAATCGACTCCTCAAGCCCTAGAGTTCTAAGCTCTCATTGAGCTAGCTTTTTGGGGGGATGTGGCCCAAGAGACCTAAGCCTGCTGTTGTACGTTGGGCCTGCATATGTGGCAGGCCAACGACCTAGGGGTGCTCGCCGTTCCACGCTCCTGCCTAGGGCCATGCTGCATTCCATGATTCAGAGCTTGGGGGTAGCTATGCGCCAGAAAACGTGGAGGTCCAGCCAGTGCGTCACCCACGTAGGCTACCTGCGTGACAAAACCGCCTATGGAGGGATTTGCGCCACTAAACGTACTACAGGTGTCCACCTAGACGGTTTTGCACGTGGGTGCCTAGAGTCTCTGCACCACTATCGAACGTGTTGATGTTCCCCATGGAAGCGGGGGTTGCCCAATGGGCGTTGGACCAGCCCCCATCCAATGCACAGCGCTAGCCGTTGGATCATGATCTGACTGCTGAGATTAGATCCAGTGGAAAACTTTGTTATTTTTTATATAGCTACGTATAAAAGTTGAAAAAATAAAGTAAAAATATGAAAATTATCTAATATGAAACAAGTTTGACATATATTTTTTCATAATTTTTATGAATTTGTTTTGTCCACTTTATATTTTAAAACACTTTTCTTCAACAAATATTAATCATAAAAATATGAAAAATATACATGTCAAAAGCTTACACATATTAGATAATATTGATATTTTATTTTTTTTGCAATATTTACACAATACTATACAAAAATAACAAGTTTTTCGCTAGATCTAATTTTCGCTTCCCCTGTGCATAGGCCTGTTCTACTTGGTGTACTTGCACGTGATGCAAATCAAAAGGAAGAGGAATTGTCGCAAGACATGAAAATGGGAGGCGTGCAATCGTCTCGGTTGTGCAACGAGTGGATGCGTATAAGCGAGGATTTTTTTGGTAGGTTGCTTGTACGTGGGGCGGCATGGTTGCAAAGGTTACAGGCAGATCGATCATAAAGAAATTGTTGCAAAATATGTGGACCTGGTTATACACGTAGAGTATTATGGGCAAAATCAAATCGAGATCAATTCTTATCCCTAAAGGTTTCTTGGTTAAGAAACACACCATTAGAGCGTGCACATCATGGGAGGTATCAGCGCCAGCCGACATCACTTGTCTTGCGATCAAGCGGAAAAATTTCAAACTTGCAGTGCAAATGTGGCGGGCGAAAGCGAAACGAGCGCGATTAACGCGCTGATGCAGGCCGCCTCTGCCTCTCCTGCTGTGCATGCTCTTATAAATATGAGAGACCACTTTGTAATTGGTTGCGGCCATATTAAGATTAATAAAAATTTCCACCTCGTGTGTTCTCTCTGCATCTGTCTATATATGATAAATTGGTGGGCATACAAATTAATATAAACACATGCAGTTAACGTAGTATGAGAAACCACAATAAAATTAAATTGGCTTTCTCACTTAAGAAGAGAGAAGACCAAAATATCCTATTAAAATAAACGGTTGGATTTAAAATATACTAGTATACTACTCCCTTTATTCTTTTTTGTTTGACGCCTTTGATTTTTGAACACGTCTTTAACCATTCCTATTATTTAAAAATTTAGTACAAACATGCAAAAAAAAAAAGTTATATTTAATGTACCTTTATTGATAAAAGAAATCACAACAAAATAAATTATATTTATATAGTTTTTTACTTTTTTAAATAAAACGAATGATTAAATGTATGTTTAAAAGTCGAAGGTGTAAAAAAAAAACTGAGGAAGCGGTATATTTAAAAAGGAGCACCGTAAAAGAGCCAGCATTCTTTACTCATATACAGAGGTCGTGCCTAAACTAGAGCAAAAGAATCGAGATGGCCTGTCCCGAAGCTTCCCCCACATTTCCAACGCAGCAGCCATCGATTTAATTTTTCTTTTTAAACCATAGCTTTAAATAATGAAGAGTGGATATATTGTAACCTATGTACTCCCTCCGTTCCAAATTATAGGTCGTTTGACTTTTTTGACACGCACTTTGACCACTCGTTTTATTAAAATTTTTTTATAATTATAATTTATTTTTGTTATGATTTAGTCTATCATTAATAGTACTTTAATAATGACTTGAGTTTTTTCATATTTTCACTAATTTTTTGAATAAAACGAGTGATCAAAGTACGTGTCAAAAAAGTCAAACGACCTATAATTTCGAATGGAGGGAGTAGGTATGAATGGATTGTCAACTTCATCAATCAAGGTTCGAACTTCGAACAGCACGTCAATTAGAGAAATATTAGGCCTCAATCTCATAGCTTGCGTGTCACATTCACGCTGGACAAATTCTCTTTCCTCTATTTCTAGAAACGAAAAAAAAATAGTTTCCTCCTCCCAATTGCAAGTCATGACGTGTATGTGCGGAAAAAGAATACCACACTGGTCTTTAAGATTTCAACCTTGGCCCAAGATGAGAAAGCAAGCGAGAGTAATATTCCCCTCGGTGATGATGCGCCAATATATAATGGACGATAGGCTGTACATGCTGATTGAATGAATGCCATGTAGTTATTCTGCGTGATTAATTATGTGGCCGATTAGCATGAATAAGAGCGCGACCACATGACACGGCTTCTTATTCCATGTGGCTTCCCTTCATGTTTTATTTTGGAAAAAAAAAACTCCAAAGGACATATACATTCCTCAAAAACAATATATACATGGCCGGAGCCCAAACAATAAAAAAGAAAATAAAAAGGAAGAAGATAAGCAACAAAAAAATAATCAGATTCCAACGTACAGATCCATTAAGAAATGGCACCTCAAATGATTCACTCCCTCTCAGGCTCTCACACGAAGCAGCTGCATCGATGAGTGAATTTGGGAGGCTACGGTGAAGTTGGTTGCAATCATGAGTGAAAGATCTTGTCGTTTCTCCGCAACCAAATATACCAACGGACAATGGAAAAAAGCTCCTTGAAGAATGGTCGGACCTCAGGATTAGCACCATGAAGAGCTATGATCATAAAAAGCCAGCCTTGTTATTGGAACAAAAAGCTTCATACAGGACAAAATATCTTTTGTAGTTGGGCATTTGATGAAGAGAGGTAGTATAGTTTATTCAACATTAAATTAGCGGTGAGAGCAGACTACATACCCATTTCAAATGCCCTTTCAAGTGTTGGGCTGATTAAGCAAGATCAACCATAAAAGGAGTTTATGTTTAAGTCGATTGTTGCTCTTCCAAACAATGTTGTAAGCATTAAAATAGGAATGAATTATTGGATGTGATTTTCCTGTAAAATCTATTGGAAGGGTATTTACTAATGTTCCAAATATAGTTCCAAAAGTTAACATGCTTGATGGGAACGGGGTACCGATCTTCCGACATGTAGGATAAACTCGATTGGTGCAGAACTCGACGTAGATGATCCGGCTTCTGATCAGATCTGACCAAACTGTGCAATCGCAACACCACCATATCCGTTCGTTATCAACCGCGTCAAGACACGGTTGACCTCACCACGGAGGTTAATTCCTAGAAGCGAATCGAAACCACGAACAAAAACGCAACAGATACACTCCCAATATTACAAATTACCGATTAAGCACACAAGTTGGGGTTCTCCAAACCGATAAACGGTAAAGCTGTAACGGCAAAACAATCTAAGCAAAACCCAAATCTAAACGATGAAAGCTATTGAATATATAGCGTCGGCTAGGGTTTGGGGCGCCCAACCCTATAGGTACATGGGCCAAGGGCCCAAAGTGGAGGTGGCAGAACACCCAAAAGATTTTGGACATTCTCTTGTTTTCGTGATTCTCGTTGATTTTGATGAAATTTGTGCCTCAAACCGGATCCATTGGAAAGCACTCATCGTGTCCTTGTCTGTGCATGACAAGAAAATCCAAAACAAACATCGTATGACCAAGTTATGGTCATTTCAAGTTGGACTGATCCTAGTGGCCAAACTGGGCTCGTGGACAACGAAACGGGTTTGATCTTTGGTTGGACCTTGCGCAACATGCGTGTTTGGACCTGAGGTCGTCGAGGAGGTGCAGATGCGCCTTTCTTGAGTATGACTTCAAGTAGTGGAGGTGGCCAAGATGATAGCTGAACTGGTGGTAGTGAAAGTGCAATATCATCACGACGAGCTTGCCGGTTGCACGTGCGACCTGGCCAAGGTGGCGGTCGACAAAACCATGCATCCGTAGACATTGTAGTATATGTAGATGCAGTAGAGCCGTAGAGGATGTTGTAAGGTGTTGCCAACTTGTAATAGATGTAGTGGTCGAAGTGGTGAATTGAAATCTTGTCGACAACCATGCTAAAGAAAAGCTCAGCGATGACCATTTACAGGACGCCTACATATTACTATAGCTTTGATCTCCAAAGTTTCGAAATTTTGGCCTCCATGTGTTGCGAATTTCTTGCATCGTGTAGTACGGGGAAACAATTGGAGGCCATTGTTGCCGCCAAGCTCACAGCAGGTAGCCAGCACATGGGAGCATGGGATATGCTCTAAGTGTGACTTGTTGCACGAGCAAATTCCTTCATAATTCCCAATGTAGCAAATTTGGAAGGTGTTGCCCACGCTAAACTCCAACATGTACTTCCTTCGGCAGCTTTGAATTCGTTCGTGGTCCTACCATATAGTTGGGTCAGGTGGAATTGTGCCTTCAACCATCGTTGCTCGATGAGCGCTCCGACGCATGGAGCAAACATGCACTTCGACTGCTCTGCTGCATAGCCACGGTCTCGAAAGTACTCCATGATCCGATAGAATGTAAGCTCTATGATTGAGCATATCGAGAAACCACGAACTCCTCGAAACACATTGTTGTACGACTCTGCGATATTGGTCGTCATTACCATATACCTAGAAAATGACACGTACACTTTATTAGTGTAACATCCATACATAAAGGGGGCGTGATCAATGGCACTACTTACCAAGCGCCGCCAATATCATGAGCTAGTGCCCACCTCTCCGCCGGTTTACCCGCGATCCACTGTGCAAACATTGTGTTGCGACGCACAATCACTCCTTCGCCTCCAATAATCTGCGTGGCTTCCTACTCCTGATCCGCCATAAGTTTTTGTGAGCGTTCGTTCAGGTCCCTATATATTGCTTGAAACTTACGCAATTGGTTCTGCATGCACATTGTCTTAAACTTATTAACCATCGTGCAGCTCCTGAATGCAGTGTACAAATTTGCACCAACGTGTCGTATGCACCATCGTGATTGAACATCAGGCCAAGCACAAGCTGGGTCATTCCCTCCCTTCAGAACATTCAGGACATGCAATATTCCCAACCCGCGGTCTGATACAACGCAAACACCAGTTCTATCCATGACTACCCCAGTCTTCATGAACCACAGTAACCAAAGCCTGCTGTCGTTGTTCTCATTATACACAATAGCGAAGGCAACAGGGACTATTTGATTGTTCCTATTGGCAGCTAGCGCGGTCAGAAGAGTCCCACAATACCTCCCCTTTAAAAATATATCGTCCACGTAAAGCACTAGCCGGTAATGCCTAAATGCTTCTATGCATAGACCAAATGCCTATCATAGTCTCAACAGGTACATATGACCTTCAGTATAGGAGTCATCTGTCTGTTGTATGGGCCGTTGGTCAATTCCTCATTCAATGTCTGGGTTGATCTATGCTATCTGCCGCAGTAGATGGGAAGCCCAGTTATACGAGTCTTTGAATCCCTAAATATCATTGTTGGTGCCATTTCTTTTGCCCGCCAAGCAAGGTGGTATGGATTACCATCCATGTTCGGCTCTGCATCTCCGCAATTATGTCTGACTCGACTATGCTAATGGGTGTCTGGGCTATGTGCCTGGCATCCATGAGCTTGTTCATGTTTAGCACACCCTCTGTGTGACAAGTCTGCGGTTCATATCGTGAGATAATAAAATATTTATCATGCTTTGGTCTATGGACCCGTACACGGTACAAGCACTCCCCATCTTTTTTGCACCCAACCACATAGACGTCTGGCCCATATAGTAGCACTTTGTGCTCACGACGGTGATGATGCCGAAATTGGAAAAGAAGTATTGCGGCTCCTGCTTACTGCCGAAACTTTGCCCTACTTGTATATCATTATGCTGTTATCCCCAGCTAAAAATATGGGAGAAATCATCCATAACGCAGTTCGCTGCTTGTACTTGGCGAAAGTACGCTACCGCAGGCCCTTGATCATCCTCACCATCATCTGCACCTTCTCCCGTCACGTCGACCTCATGATCTTCCATGACCGCCACATCAATCTCCTCAGCTACGACAACCGTATTATGTGCTCCAACGCACTCCTCTACTTCCGTGGTTTGGCCTCGCGATGAGCCCCCAATATCTACCTGTTGACACCAAAATTTGGCAGGAAAATCGGATATGGTGAAATGGCTAAATGTATTAGAATTATTGGGCCAAATCAGAAAATGGGCTTCATCGGCAAGGAGGAAATACATATTGAAGAATACCGATAATTACGAGATTCTGGAAGCACGCTCTGATCAGAAGATATATTTCGCGGCGCGGTAAAATAGGTGTATCGGTATCGAATTTGTAATAGTATAAATAGGACCTTAGGTCTCGAAAAAAATATATACATCATACACAAACACAACTACTTTCTCGAATCCGATCGATCTCGTCGTAAGGCTTCAACTCGCAGGTAGAGCTATCTCAATGGGATAATCGATTCTCTCCTTGTAACCCGTATGCATGGCCGTATCATCTTGATCTCGTGTATACAAAGCATGTTAAACTGTCTCGGGATTTACCAATCTTTAATGTGTTCTCGCATATTGCACTGTCTCGATTTAATCGATCTGTAATGTGTGTTTATCTTGCAATGCCGATTGTCAAATATTTCATATGTTTTTTCCTGAATCCGATGTATGCAACTGTCTCGTTTAATCGATCTTGTGTATGCCTTGTTTAGGATCTTGCATGTGTAAATGTTTGCCGATTAGTGTTTTATCTACCTTTATTAGTCTTAGACCTTTAAATCGGTTTATTGGTTTGCATCTAGATTTAGATATGAATACTATCTTGGCCTGACCAATCTGTTCAATCTATTTCTTGGTTTAATCTAATATATTGGTGCGAAGGTTTATTACTAACATTATATAAAAATATCAAAAAGAAGTAGAAGATTTATAATTGAACGCCTATTTACATTTAATTGCTTTATCAGGCATTAAGCCGATAGATTTTGTAATCGGGTTATTTAAAGCCGATTACATATAACCTGATCTGGCTAACTTCAAAAGTCGATTAGGGTTTAGTTACTGACAATTTTCTCCTTGTCAATTTACAGGTCAATTGACTGGCACGCTTGGTCTTTGGTTGCAACGCAATCCCAGAGTTGACGCTTCCGCACGTGTGTTCACCAAAAGCTCACTTTTTGTGTCAACACACTTTTTGGCACGCTCAGTGGGACTCAAGAATCAAATCCAACAAGATGACGCGTACCGATGCCGAAGCGGCATTGGAAGCACTCAAGCTCGCTGCTGAGGCAGTGACGTTTGATGAATTGAGCCCTGATCAGAAAAGGGAAGTCGAAGATAGGCTCGCCGAGATCCATGAAGAAAACAAGAAAAGAATGCTTACTGGCTATCGGAAAACTCGTAGTGGCCAGATTACGAAGACTTCTATTAGAGATCCACTGCTCACCGGAGATTTTTCCGAAGTGATAAGAGATCAAATTAATAGCTCTATTTACCGATCGATGCTGGATCAGTCATTGGTTTTAGGGCGAATTGTCCAAGAGGGGACTAGCGCCGCGCTGCATAACATCATGACTGGGCAAGCCCCTCAAGGGAATCGGAATATGTCGCAAGGGATGAATTCCGGAAGTCCGTATCCAGCTTATACCCAACCAGGAACGTCTCATGCTGGAACCTTCCAACCAAATCCTCCAGTGACGATTAACCCGACTCCGATTCAGATCATACCTAATAATCAGGCTATAGTCCTGATCCCAGATCCGATTTATCAGCCGATTAATCCCGGGATGAATGAAAATCTGGAAGAGATGACGAGGAACTTGGTGTATAACATGATGAAGCAATGTGGGTTCAACACTTCTAAAATTACCTCTCATTATACTATGCCGTATCCATCGGCTTTCAATGAAACAGAGTTTCCACATAAGTATCGAGTTCCTGACTTTGTAAATGCCAAATTCAGTGGGAGCGACAACACCTCTATGCGCGAACATGTCGCTAGATTCCTTGCGCTGTGCGGAGAGGCTGCATCGAAAGATACTCTCAAATGCCGATTGTTCCCACTTTCGCTATCAGGATCGGCTTTTAATTGGTTCACATCGCTTCCTCCAAACAATGTCACTTCCTGACTAGATCTGGAGAAGAAGTTTCATGAGTATTTTTACTCCGGGGAAAATGAGGCACAAATTACCGATATAAACGATTATCTGCGTCAGTTCAGGGAGGTGAGAAATCGATGTTACAGCCTTTCACTGCCTGACAATGAGTTGGCGGAATTAACTTTCAAGAGATTACTACTAGTTAATCAGAAAAAGGTGGGCAATCAGGAATTTACTGATATATCGCATCTGGCTCACAAAATCGCGCTGTACAAGAGCCGATTCTCTGATAATTCATACCCAGGCCAAAAGGAGTATCGGAACAACAACAATAATAAGGGTAAAGACAAAGCCATCAATGTTGTTGATACAGATGAGAATGAAGAATCAGATGACTCCGATACTGAAGACGTTGGTGCTTATATTGCAGAATGGGTAAACAATAAGAAGGAATTCGAGCTTGGGTGGATAAAGCCGAAGGGCTCTCAAAAGAGCAAGTATTCTTTTGATACATCGAAGTGTGATCGGATTTTCGATCATCTGCTGCAGGAAAAATAGATTCGGCTCAAACAGGGGCATGTGATTCCTCCACTCGAAGAGCTGAAGAAGCAGAAATATTGCAAATGGCATAATTCTTACTCACACGCTACCAATGAATGCAATGTATTCAAGCAAGTGGTGCAAAAAGCGATCGAGAGCGGACAACTTCGATATCAAGGTAAAAATTTGTAGATCGACACAGAACCTTTCCCAGTCGGTATTTGTTGGGATGGTCGATGCTAAAAGAAAAGCCGATGATTCTGAAAGCTCCAATCGGTTTAAAGTACTCGTTGGCTCTAAGAGGATTGTGGTGGAAGAAAAGCCAGAATTACGATTTCGATCAGCAGGCCGACGAGTTGGCGAGAGAACTGGCGAGTGGCGCGAAGGGAAGCGCAGGCAAAATTATAATTCGATTCCCAAGCCAAGGCCAAAGCCAACCTTCGATCAGCTATTGGAAAAGTATGAACGGATGGCTAAGAAGACACCTCGTAGGAGCATCGAAACAAATACCCCTGAGCCTATGCTGGAGAATTCAAAAGATCAAGATTGGGAGATGGAGCATTGGGAATGTCCATTTTTCCGATACTGCTGGGAAGAGAGGATGTCGCTGTCTACTCTAGAGAATTGCCCAATGAATCATGCCTTTATCCCACCGAAGAGAACATCGATAAAAGATCGGCTAGTGTTTCCTAATGAAAAAGCCGAGGATATACCGGTGAATAGAGATACCAATGTTCATCGTCCTCCCAAGGTGTCATTGCCACAGTGGTGCCCAAGTGGAATCACAAAGTCTCAGAAGCGACGCTTGCAGCGGATGAGAAACACTGAGGCGAAAGAAGCAGAGGCTGAAAGGTTCAGGGATGCTCTGTTGGAGCAGGTAAAGCCGATGAGACTGACTAGGGGCAAACAAGAGTGGAGGCCCAAGTTGAGATCGGCTGTTATTATCAATACTAAGGCGGGCTCTGATGAAATCTCTATTGATACCAACATGGTTTTCTGTTACCTCGGGAATTCAAGTGTGATTATGAAGAGGCTGCTGCAGAGTTGGTAATTGGAGCTGAAGATGCTATATTCAAGAAACCAGAAAACGCCCGATTACACTTGAAGCCATTGTTTATTATGGGCTATATGAATGGAAAGCCGATTTCCAGAATGATGGTGGACATTGGAGCTACTGTAAATCTGATGCCATATTCTGTGTGTCGAAAAATCGGAAAATCTACAGAAGATTTGGTCAAGACCAATATAGTTTTAAGCGATTTCAATGGAAATCCGACCGAAGCTAAAGGGGTTCTGGTCGTGGAGCTCACTGTAGGGAGCAAAACAATCCCGACAGCTTTCTTTGTGATTGAAGGAAAGGGGAGTTATAATGTGCTGTTGGGAAGGGACTGGATATACGCCAATTGCTGCATCCCATCGACATTACATCAGATTCTAATTCAATGGATTGGCGAGCAGATAGAAGTGGTCAGAGGAGAGTCTCTAACCGCAGAAACCGATTGAGACGAAATACGTGACAACTTGGAGGCGTGTGATTTCCTCAGCTTTAGTAAATCTGGCTTTAAGCCAACAACATTGGAAGCGCAATCAGTAACTTAAGGACACGAGGGTTTTTTATGGGAACCGTGGCTCTAGAGGGAATTGAATATAAGATGGACCAGGGTTTTATATCGGCTGATGAACTTGAAAAAGTCGATATTGGAACAGATGGGAAAGAAAGGCCCACTTACATTAGTAAACAGTTACCGCGGGAATATAAAGATCGGCTTATCCAGATACTCAAGGATCGGGTTGATTGCTTCGCTTGGGAATATCATGAGATGCCTGGTCTAGACCGATCTATAGTTGAGCACAAAATTAAGACGAAGCCTGGGTTTCGGCCAGTAAAACAATCACCGAGGAGGATCAGTTGGAAAATTTATGATCAAGTGAAAGCTGAGATTCAGAGGTTATTGGATGCAAAGTTTATTCGGCCATGCAAATATGCCGATTGGATTTCTAATATAGTACCAGTTGGTAAAAAGGATTCTGATAAAATTCGGGTATGCATTGATTTTCGGGATTTGATTAAAGCAACGTACAAAGATGAATATCCGATGCTGATTGCCGATCGGTTGATTGACGCTGCCTCAGGCAATCGGATTATCAGTTTCTTGGATGGAAATACTGGTTACAATCAAATCTTTCTGGCCGAAGAAGATGTGAACAAGACTGCGTTTAGATGTCCTGGAGCTATCGGCTTATTTGAATGGGTTGTCATGACTTTTGGGCTGATCAACGTTGGGGCTACCTATCAGAGAGGAATGAACTTGATCTGCCATGACTTAATCGGTAAATTGATTGAAATCTACATTGATGACGTGGTAATTAAATCTCAGGAGGAAGAACAACACTTGGCTGATATTGTGACCGTGTTGGATCGGTTTCGGAAATATGGCATGAGGATGAATCCAAAGAAGTGTGCTTTTGGAGTGTCGGCCGGCGAGTTCTTGGGGTTTATGGTGCACCAGAGAGGAATCGAAGTTCATCCTGATAGAGTAAAGGCGATTTTGAATACTAAGCCTCCAGATTCAAAGGTTTGTCTACAAGAGCTCATCGGTAAGATTAATTACTTGAGGAGATTTATTTCAAATTTATCGGAAAGAATCATCCCGTTTTCTCCATTGCTTAAATTGAAAAATTCTGATAAATTTGTTTGGGGACCAGAGCAGCAGAAAGCATTTGATAATATCAAAGAATACTTGATAAGTCCACCTGTTCTAGTCGCTCCAAAAGAAAATTTGTCATTTAAATTATATCTATTGGTATCGGATAAAACAATAGGGGCAGTTCTGGTCCAAGAAATCAATGGAAAGGAACATGCAATTTTCTATTTGAGCAGAAAGTTGTTTGACCCAAAACCCGATACACGGTAGTGGAGGTCTTGTCTTTGTCTATACTTTGCTTGTACTAAGTTGAGGCATTATCTGTTGGGTGCTGAATGCAAAGTAGTTTGTCAGACCAATGTGGTCAAGTATATGCTTAATGCTCCGATTATTAAAGGACGACTCGGTAAGTGGGCATATACTCTCATTGAGTTTGACTTAACGTATGAATCTCCGAAAGCTATCAAGGGGCAGGTATTAGCCGATTTCATCACACAACATCAAAACATTAATCTTTCGATTCTCTTGCCCTGGGTAATGTTCTTTGATGGATCGGTTTGTGAGAAGGGTTGTGGAATCGATATTTTTATAGTTTCCTCTGGTGGTGTTCTTTACCGATTCAGTGTTGCAATGGATTTTTGGTTGACCAACAATCAAGTGGAGTATGAAGCCTTGATTCAAGGATTGGAGTGGTTAATTCAAGCTGGAGTTATTTCTGTGAAAGTCTTTGGGGATTCACAGTAAGTGGTTTTCCAGATGTTCGGTAAATATGAGTGCCATAGTGAACTGCTTCGGGAATATCTAGAGAGAGCATCTGATTTGGCTAAATATTTCAGCATATTCATGATTTATCATATTCCGAGAGAACAGAATTGTGAGGCCAATGATTTGGCTTAAGAGGCGTCAGGATATAAATTGCCGATCATGCAATTGGAAATTATCCCAATTGAAAATCCGATTCCGATAGGATGGTAGGCAGAAATTATCGGTTATCTTAAAGATCCTCAAGGGAAAACCGATAGGAAGCTTAAAAGAAGAGCTCAGAGGTATGTATTAATTGGTGATAAATTATACTATCAGAGTTTTGATGGGTTATTGCTTAAGTGCCTGAATGAAGAAGAGGTAAAGTTGCAATCGGAGAAATTCATGAAGGACTTTGTGGGTGAAAGGACCGAGATGACGCCTAGAGGGGGGGGTGAATAGGCGTGACACCAAATTCAATCTTCAACTGGGCTGCGGAAGTAGGTTCGGACTGTCCGTAACACCCCTCGGACAGTCCGAGGTCAAATGCGAAGAATCCTCCCTAAAATCTTCCGAAATGTCCTGCACAACTCAAACAACAAGAATACCAAGAACAATAACACAGAAACACAGCAGAGGTCTCCCTCAAGCACAAGATAGTAAATAGAGTAGATCTAGCAAGGGAGAAACTCAAACCAAATGTGAAGAGGGACACAAGGAGTTTTATCCCGAAGTTCGGATCTTTGAGGAGATCCTACTCTCCGTTGAGGTAGGCTCCAACTCCTTTGAGCCCGAGTCCCACTTGACTCTTTCCCTCTCGGATTTGTGCCAATGCACGCACCGACTTTGCTTCTTGATTCCTTCCCTTGCGGAGATGGAATCGTACCTTCACAAACTTGCGCTGACCAACCACACTTCGTCGGTGGCTCACCGGTGACGCCTAACCGTCTAAGAGTCCTCAACCTCCAAGGGTAATAGATGCTCAATGAAGAACGAACTCGGAGATGTACTCAAGTGCTCAATAATCAAATCTTGCTTGCTTGCTTACTTGGATTCACACTTTCTTCACCAATCTTCTCTCCCACTAGATGAATCACAAAGATTCAATCCTTTCTCCCAACACTCCTCACAAGGGAAATCACTAAGATTTAACCCTAATCCCTTCCCAACTCTTCTTTCAAAGAGGATCACTAAGATCTAGGGTTTAGGAGGTGTGGGAGGCTCAAGAGCAAGATGATAGGTCAATAAACTTGTGATCTAGCCGTTATTTGCAAGTGGGGAGAGAGGGGCTTTAAATAGATGGCTTGGAAAACTAGCCGTTGAGTTCAGATGTCGCAGACTTCGGACAGTCCGAAACTTTTTCGGACAGTCCGGTAAATCAGATAAATCAAGACAGAGAGCTCGTCTGGAGGGTGCCTCGCACAATCCAGACCGGACAGTCCGTACCAGATCCTCGGACAGTCCGAGACTGCATCACAGCCTCGACGAAAACATGGATAACTTTTTACTCCGAACTCCGTTTTAGGTGATCTTGGGCTCTACGGAAAGCTGAAAAAAAGGGCTATCTAACCCACAAGGTATCACCACCTCAAACCCAAGTGAGTGATGCATAGATTAAGAGAAATCAAAGCCAACTCCACTTCTTTGCACTATCTAACCCCCACCAATCACTTCTCTTTGTCTCCTCACAAGGATTGATCAATTGAGCACCTGAGACATATTAAAGCCATTCTCCATGGCATCCCGCTTAATAGTACGGCAATCCTTAGACTCAAATGAAAGCAAGATAGTACAAGTCTAGGAAAAGCACTTGCCGTCTTCTTTTCTTCATGCCGTCGCAAACTTGAAGCAATGTGCATGATGACCTTCACCAAATGATTGATGACGCCTTCACCTTGCCAACCTTGACTTGGTTCACCTCATGAGACTTTTGTCTTATCGACTTTGACTTGATCATCCCCCGACGATCTCCACGTCAAATCGATCTCGACTTGGTCCTCAACTCTTGGTGACACCGTCGTCTTGTTGACTACGGCTTAGCCGTCATCCTCTTGACATACCTTAGTCATCACACACATGCACGGGACCTAATTCTTTTCCAAATCACTCAATAAATCCATTAGTCCCGAAAGCTCAATACATATGAATAAGGTTATGTTCGTGAGCAATTAAGCGCGTCAAGTGTTTCATACAAGGAGACACAATATGAATAAAAACACTTGACACAATATTGTTCATTAAGTGCATCATGACATATGTAATTAAGCTATATGCACTTGAGAGGTGATTGCCAACATGATGAAATAATTAAATCATGGCAAAGAACACAATCTTCACTTAAATGAAGCACATGAAAGGATATATAGGAATTGTATATGTGCGAACAACATTTAGAGCAAGAGTGAAGATGTGGACTACACTATTAAACTTCACTAAGTGAGATGCATGAGAATATACACAAACAAGGCATGCATGCACCAATCCCATTTATAGCAATATGAAGTTTAATTCTTGATAAGATAAAGAGCACTTACACATGAGAAATGCAATAACAAATGTAGATCAAGGATACCGAGATTGCATACCTCAATTAGTCATCCATCCTATTTCCATATATGAGAGTAAGGAAAATCTATAATCAAGTGTGTTAGCCTCAACATAAAACATGAGCATACCTTCCACTTGTTATATTTAATTCTCCTCTAAATAGATGAGACTAATGTTCAACTTGGCAATAAACACGTTAGTCTCATAGCAATATAATCAATCACTAAACCAAGCATTGTCATTAAGTGTGTTTGTCATTAATCACTAAAATCACACAAGGTGTACCTTGAACTTACAGTGGGACACATCAATCAGCATACAAGATGAGATGGATGTTGAAGCGTGTGGGATATTTCTGGCCAACGATGATGGAAGATTGTTTTAAATATTATAAAGGCTGCAAAGATTGTCAGAAGTTCGGGAATATTCAGCATGCGCCTACATCTATTTTGCATCCGATCGTGAAGCCGTGGCCTTTTAGATGATGGGGAATTGATATGATCAGAGAAATATTTCCTTCCTCGTCCAAGGGGCATCGGTATATTTTGGTAGCAACGGATTATTTTACTAAGTGGGTTGAAGCTGTACCATTGAAGAAAGTGACTGCTACCGAAGCAATCGATTTTGTCAGAGAACACATAATTTACCGATTTGGGATTCCTCAGATGATTACTACGGATCAGGGATCGATATTTATGTCAGAAGTATTTCAAGATTATGCTTGAAGTTTGGGGATCACAACGATTAACTCTTTCGCCGTATTATGCTCAAGCCAACGGTCAAGCAGAGTCTTCAAATAAGAACGCTATAAAACTGATTAAGCGAAAAATCGATGAAAGGCCGCGAGGTTGGCATAATACTTTGGCGGATGCGCTATGGGCATATCGGATTGCTAAGCATGGGGCTACGAAAGTGTCACCATTTGAGTTGGTATATGGTCAAGAAGCTGTTCTACCGGTTGAAGCTATCATCGGATCTACGAGAGTTGAAGAAGAAAATAACGTAAAAGCCGATGATTATAAAAATCTGATGGTGGATAGGCTAAGCAAAGAGTTGCTAGGCATTATAACAAGAAGGTTGTGCCGAAAACTTTTGAAGTAGGAGATCTTGTGTGGAAAACGTTTTTACCGATTGGGTCCAAAGATCCTAAGTACGGGAAATGGTCTCCGAATTGGGAAGGGCCGTTTAAGATCAATCGGATTGTTCTTGGAAACGCATATATTTTGGAAACGCTTGAAGGGCAAGTTTTCGGTAAGGCGATTAATGCTAAGTATCTGAAGAAGTATTATTCAAGCGTTTGGGTTGGAGCTTGAATAGACAAGTTTATAAAGCCGATTTGTTTTTAACGAATCGCCTATAGTTTAAATGCCGACTAATACTTGTGTCGGTACGATGTTGGTATTTCGCTCAACACGTTGCTGTTGAGGAAAAGCCGATTCTAATGAATCGCCTATAGTACAATAATGAATATAAGTGCAACATTGCATAAAGAGATAATGTTGTTACAAAAGGCACGAAGGCCTCAACTGTTTTCGCACCAAAGGGCAAGGTGAAACATTGTTTTACGATCGGTAAATACCGATCCACACACGAGAGAATTTAAGATTTTTGGCTCGCAGGCCAATCATTCGCAAAACTGAAAAATGGCTGCGGCGGCGTTGGTGATTGTGTCTCGGATTTGGTTGGTGGTATCGGTGTCTTCTTCGACCGATCCGGGTATAATCGGAATTTTCTTCTTGGCTTCCAGTGCTGCCAAGCCGCAAGCCTTCACGGTGCTATATTGCTCTTTACCTACCGATTTTAACTCCTCGAAGCTTGAGCGAGCGCTTGCTTCGGTCTTTCTTGCCTTCTCCAACTCTAGTTCCAGGGACTTGACCCTTCAAACTTCCTTGGAGGCAGTAGCTTTTGCCGATTTAGCCTCTTGCTTTAGCTTGAGGAGCTTGTCATTTTGAGAATTGGCATCCTGGATCAGCCCCTTGAGTTCCGCTTCAGCTTCATTCAAGGTTTCCCTCTGGTGGAGCCGATCCAGCTTGGCATCAAAATCAGCTTTCTTGTCATCAAGAGATAATAATTTTGAAATAGCCGATACCACTTGCTCCGGGAGAATTTCCTTGATGGAGTCTGCTATTTCCCGGATGGCAGATGGGTTAGCCAGAAAAGCTGATTCGTTGCCGACCAGCTCCCACATTTGCTTCAGCTTGGCAAGGGTATCTGGCGAAAACCAATTGCTCTTGGTTGGTGCCGCAGTGGGTGGCTCGATGATGACGGCTGGAGGTGATTGAGTCCTGATCGGAGAAGATAAGAAATCCAGCTCGTCGTCAAGCCAATCCATGCTGGATGGATCAAAGTTCAGCTCATCGGTTTTCGTCCCGTCATATATGATAACCTGCGTGGATGCCACATTTACTCGAACTGGGCTACGGGGTAGAAACATGTACTGGAAAGAGAAATTCTAATGTTACAAGGGATCGGACTTTGAAGAATTTTATGAGATAAAATAAGAAATTCTGATTACGTCTTGGGGATTGAAGGCCGGTGGTGTCTGTGAGGCCGGTGGAGGAGCAGGCGTGGCATCATTCTTCTTTTGGATAGGGGAAGTGTCCTGAAATCAAAATGCCGACAAGCAAAAACCCGAAGGGAAGTTACGAGAATTTAGAGAGGAATCAAGTGCTTACTATGTCACATACCGATTCGGTGCTATCGGGTGTACGCACCTTTTGAGGTCTTGGCTTCTTGGCAGCCAATTTCTTCCTCGGGCCGGTTTCACCTTCGGGTCTCCCTGTTGATTAAAAAGTTAAGAAATTGGGTTTTGCAGAATTATATACTATAAACCGATTTTACCTCTCTTCTTCGGTTGCTGAGAGGACCCTTGAGTGAAGGCCGATGCAGACTTGGCTGTGGAATGAAGACGGCCAGCTTCCTCTCCGATGAGCTTGGCCCTGGAGCGCTTGTCTCCGCTTTGAAAAGGAAAATAACATGACGTTAGTAATCGGAAAGAGAGGGGTATGGGTTAGTGAACGCACGCAAGTTAGTAACCTCGCTGTCAGAAGACGATGCGTGATTTTGAGACTCTGTTCTTTCATCGTCTAAATTTGATGAAGAAGGTCCCGACTCTGAAGAGTTTTCCTCCTTATCGTCGTTATCTTCATCATCGGAACTATCGGAATCGGTATTACTTGAGCTGCTATTCTTCGATTCTAATAGAGCTTCAGCCATGCCAGCAATTTTAGGCCAGTTGGGTTTGCAGATTTCTTTCTGGCCAGTGAACCGTTTGATTAAGGCTGCAGCTCCGCCTTCCGTGGCAAAAATATTCTTGGCAATGGTCTCCCACCAGATATCAAACTTTGGAGATGTGTCAGACCACATTACGAACTCCATCGGCATTTCGAAATCGATGTGTGCAGCTGACAGAATTCCATATACCGATCAGGGGTTCAAATCTTCTCTGGCATTCAGATGGCGGTATATGAATAGATCGGGAATATCCTGTCCGAGGCTGAATTGCCGAGCGACCACAATGGGGTGATAGAACTCATATGATGATTTTCTGATATGAGTTCTTGTGCTCAAAATGGCAAAGAAAACACCTGGAGATATAAATTCTTTTTATGTTGACAGGACTTCACCCTTCAAAATATTGGCCAATCGGAAAAAGAAGGAATTGGGTATCTATCCAGATCAGTGTATGGGTTGAATTGTTCCAAACCATATTCCGATTCAGACATGGTAAAGAATGCTACCAAGGAATGGGAGAGATCCTCTTGGTTTAGACGCCTTCTGTTGCAGTTTACTGATATCATCTCTCCATATGATCTGCATGGGCGCTCGTTGCTATCGGATTCTTTCTCGTTCGGGAATTCCAGATTGAAGTCCAGTTCTCCTATGGAGTTGTATATTTGGAGCTTCAAAAACATACAGATAAACCAGAAGGGACCACCCAGGTTTCCTATAGAGAAATCGGCTTTCTTGGAGCAGAGACCTTCCCTGATCTCATGCATCATCCGATAAGTTGCTCCTCGCAGGTACTTTTCTATTGCCAAATTCTGGCCTGTTGCCAATGCTTCAGCTACTCCCTGGCACACCTTGCTAGGGCTAAGAGATTGGCCGCAGAAAAAGAATCTATCGAGCCACATGTTCAGAAAGGCGATATGCTCTTCATCTTCTACGTCGCCCGTTTGCTAAAGGGTTGTGATGTAACGTTGCCAGCCGAAGTTCTTCTCTGGAACCAGCTTGAGGGTGGCCGATAGGTCAAAAGCCGATAGCATTTCGCCATCGGGACTAAAACCAGTTAGCATTGCTACGTCAAGAAGCGTAGGGCTTATGGGTCCAGTCGGGAAAAGGAAAGCATTGGCTGTGTCACACCAAAAGTAAGCCGATGTGCCATGAAGGGTTCGTCTGCTGGCGGAGGGTGTAAGGAAAGAAGGATAGCATCGGTAATTCCTAACTCATCCCATTGCTCTTGTTTCTGGCGATAGACCCGAATGAGCCAGTCCTTATATCCCTTGATCGGGCTAGGCCAGGATCTAAAGGCCGATTTCCAGCTATCTATACTGAGCTTGTCGGCAAAAAGGGCAAGTCTTGCTACTGAGTGGTCTATAAAATCCGATGGGTCTCGTTCCCCTATGGGCCCTAAAGAGTACAACGCTTCGGTGTCTGAGCATCGGAATAGTACCTGAGACATATTGCCGATTGAAGGCTGAATGAAGAATGGTGGTGCGCTGGAAATCCTGAGGGCTCTGGAAATTCCGATGCGGGAGGCTCGTGCGCAGGAGAATGGGTGAAAGTGACAGCGAATGACTGCCTATTTATAGTCGCGGTAAAACTAGGGTTTTTACCGGGCATTTCGACGTTACTGTTTCGGCCCATATCACTTGGTGGGCTAACACGTGTTCTCAAAATAGGCCTGAAGCGAAGGTCGCAGGGGTAAAATTGTGAAATGTTCAACGATGATTTCGTAAAATCCGATTTTTACATTAAAGTTCGGCTAATGAGAATACCCATTGCCAAACTTAGGGGCATATGTTGACACCCAAATTTGGTAGAAAAATCGGATATGGTGAAATGGCTAAATGTATCAGAATTATTGGGCCAAATCAGAAAATGGGCTTCATCGCCAAGGAGGAAATACATATTGAAGAATACCGATAATTACAAGATTCTAGAAGCACGCTCTGATCAGAAGATATATTTCGCGGCACTGTAAAATAGGTCGTATCGGTATCGAATTAGTAATAGTATAAATAGGACCTTAGGTCTCGGAAAAAATATATTTTGCTTGTGCCTCCCTCCTCTCAATGTACCATTACAGCGTACACATCAATCTCGAACGCTTACTCAACAGACTTTACAACATACAAGTCCGTGAACTTGATTCTGGCTCACACAGTTGCACACTACATGCGAAGTGTTCGGACGAACGGGCCGAATCACTTTGTTAGACTTTGAAGTTTCGCCGATCTATGCCAAGTTTTCTACCTACCACCCTATTAAGTATTTAGGTCATATAGGAAGATCTATTGGGACTTGTGTGTGCATGCTAACAAAAGTACCCTGCACTTATGTTGGAGCATCCCCATAGAAAATATACAGTGTTGTACACATAAAAATATGTCCATGTGTCATTCAAAATTTTTTTCACTCATCTATATATGCATTCTCAATTATTGCGAAAGTATGCCACATTGTCGCTCATCTATATATGCATTAAAAAATTATTTGCATTAAAATTGTCGAATACTTCCGCCACACTCAATTATTGCATTACAATTAATTTACATCTATATATGCATTAAAAAATTATTTGCATTAAAATTATTGAACGCTTCCGTCACACTCAATTATTGCATTACAATTAATTTAGTTAATAATGTATCATTTTATGTAAATTGTAAAAATATACCTGCGCTCATATATTTAAGAATATTATATTTATTTTGTGCATTTAAGAAAAATGTAATTTTGGGGCAGAATTAGGGGAACTAGATTAAACGTAAAAATGAGATTAAACGTGATGTTTTTATTTTCCGAGCAGCGCAAGCTCTCTGTTTAAGCCCTCCGTCGTTCACAACGGCGGGATAAGCCTCGAGAGTAATGCATAATTAAATAGCAACGTATTCGGTGTAACGTTACTTATAAGCTGACCTATGCAAACCTCGGTATACAAAATGAAGATATGGTCCTTGTGGGGTTCCCAATTGGATCACACATGATTTTTCGGAGATTATTCAAAATTTTAATTCAATATAACATTTTTCTTCATTTTATTGTCTAAAAAAATCCCCTCTTGACGGGCTTTAAATTCGCTTACCTTTGAAGCTTGTCCTGTGAAACTGCACTAGTCCCTAGATCAATACACTAGTGCCTCACATTACAAAGCCAGATCATTACATACATTGCAAAATGGAGCTTTATTACAGACAGGGTATATTAAATGTGCTTAAGTACTTAGATACACCAAGGGCAATATAACATTGTTTACTTACAGATAAAAGGGAGTAGCTAGCGGAAGATTACATGCGAAGTTACAGAAGTTGCTCCTAGTCTATGAATGTGACCCTAGACTGCAGGAGAGCCTAAATCTGACCATGAACTTCATGGTAGGATCCCCTTCTTCATGATATGCGTAGTCGCCATCTTCTGGATTTCCATACTCTAAAAAGGTGAGTGGGTGTGAGGATAAGTGTGCAATCAAACCGCACTTGCAAGTTAACACCGTCCTTAATGCATATTAGTGATAAAGGCTTTATAATGGAGTTGGGGTTATTTTCTTTGCGAAAATGCAAGTTTTAGAACTAACATATGTATAAAAACCTAACCTAGCCATTTTCGAAAGGACGTCTCCAAAAAGATGTCGAGGAGAGATATATCAAAATTCATATACTTAATACTCAAGCCACACAGGCACCCTCTACATATATTTTCCGCGTCCCACCTTCTTTCACCTCACCATCATTTCGGGTTGGCAATCCCCATTGCGAACCACTATATTTCCCAAGTTCCCGCGAACTGGTGACCCGACCCACCCCGCTGATTGTCGTTCAACGAATGGCATTGGGCCCTATAGTTCACCCCGGTAGACAGGGTCAGATCTCTACACAAGAGACGGCATAATTCACCTTTCCCCCAGGATTGGTCAAAAGCTACACAAGCCTAGGCCACACAGGCTTATTAGATTAGACAAACTTCTATATATGGTCACACAGACCACCAATCATGCGCTTCTGCGTGATGGCCACGCGTTGTGGTGTTATGGACCAAAGCTCACACAGATGCAATGTCGGCGGTTTCCCGCTGAGCTCAACACATGAGCACCCTTTCAGACGAACCCAAACTTCATCTGGTCATTCTACCTTCTCATCTTTATTTTTCACATAGATAAATGTCACACAGACTTAGATAAATGTCACACAGACGATGCTTATGGGTCCACCCTGCCCAACAGCCTTCTCTTCCATTATTCCCATCTCGTTTCCTGTTTCCTATAAACCCGCGTTCCATAGTTCACACCACTGACATTTTAACACATGCAGAGCAAAATTCATCATGATCAAGGTTTGTAATGTCATCATGTCCACCGGTGAGTTTTGCCTCACCATTGATTGGATACCCGATTAAATCAGTAAGACCTAAGCACGTCTAAGCAGATTTTACCCAAGATTAGAAAGTCTAAATATTTTATGTATAATGTGGGCAGACAAACAACCATGATATCAAGGAATCATGTATGGTAACAAATATTCATCAAGGATGGGGCATGATATCATCATAATTAAACAAATAGGCAATTTGCAAATCATAGCAGGCATGCAAGTTTATATTTTAAACAAGATAGTTTAGTAAAACATGGGTAGAATAATGATCTAGGGTGTTAACTCGCCTTGTTGATTAGTGGAATGCACTTGGCTTGCTTCCGGAAATTCTTCTTACAGAATCGGCTCGTCTGATAGAGCAGCGATTCCCAAATTAATAGACACTCTAAGTAATGTACAAGTGAAAATGCAGGGCTGAGTATCGATCTTAGGTGAAAGTGCTAAGTTTAGTGTCTAGGATGGTTAAGCGTGAAATTACCAAGATATCCTTAGGAAATTTTCTAATTTGGAAATGTGAAAATGCTTATATTTATACCTTCCTTAATATATTCAGAGCCCCTTCTTTATTCCAACACTTAATTCACAATTTTCCTAGGGTGTAGAGTGTTCCTAGGATTTTCTGGAATTTTCTAGGAATTTTTGGAGCTATTTTACTATTTTTAATAATTAGAAATGCATTTATGTAATTATCTAAATCAATAGTTATCTAAGAAAACAATTCGAATAGTACTGGGCCAAGCCAAGCACTGTGCGTGCCGTGACGGCACAGCGAATCCTAGACTACAGCGCAGCGCACCGGCCGGTACAACCCATTTGGCCTCGTGGCCCAGCCGAGACGTGGAGCACACCAGGCAGCGACGCCAAAGGCGTATTTCCAGAGAGCGCCTCCACTTGATCCGACATGTGGGACCAGGGCCCACTGGCCAGTGACTTAGATCCGAGCGAACCGTGACGAAACAGAGAGAGAGAGACTGACAGGCGGGACCCAGCGGCCAGTGGATCTCGCTCACACGGCGCTTGAGATGATGACATCACTGTCTTCAACCTTGCGCCGGTGCGTGACCCGAAGGGAAATCAACGCTCGCCGACGCTAGGGGCTACTCCGGCAAGTGCAGGTGCTACCTAAGGGATCAGTAAGCCCAGGCGCGTCTAATGGTACTTAACGGCACGACCGATGGTGGCCGGACGGGGCGGCGCCATTGCCGGCGGCGATGAGACTGTTCGGCATCCAACGACGACCACGCTAGCGTACGGCTCCGATCAAAATGAAAGACGAGAGAGCTTCGGGAGAACACGGGCGAGCTTACTGCGGTCTTGGGGAATGGACAGAGCACGCACAATTCGGCTTGACAGCGTATGGTCATGAAGCGGCTCCGAGCAGGGCAACGACGGCGAGGCAACTCCAGCGAAGCTATGATGAAATTGACCAAGGGGAAACGATCGTTAGACGACAGGGGCTCTCTGGGCGAACAGAATCGGAATGGAACGTACCGAAGAGGGAGGAATCGTCGGAGACGGCTTCGGCACGGCGTAACTCCGGCGAGCGATTCCGAGCACTGTGCTTGCTCCGGTGACGTGCGCGTTGGCCATAGAACTTAGGGCGTTGTCGTGGACAAGAGTGAGAAGGCAGAGACGCTTGAGAGTGAGGAAAACGGAGGAAAAGGAAGAACCGAGGCAACGACGGCGCTTTATACTAGTGAGGGCGATGGCGTCGGGCCCAGCGACGCTAGCACGACGCGAGCGAGCGGTGGGATGGTTACGTGGCGTCGTAGGCTTGCTCCAAATCAATCCGCTCCACTGGCTGGCCGACAGCGAGGTGGAGAGAGAGAGGACGGTGAGCGGCGCCGATAGAGAGAGAGAGCTGCGGGAGGGAGAGAGAACCAGAGAGAGAAGAGAGTGAAATGGGCTGAATTCTGGCCCATGATCAGCCTAGATGGAGCAATCCATGAATTGCTCTAAAATTTGTTTTTTCACCTAAATTTGCATTTGGAATTTGAATTCTAGCTAATTAGCTCAATTCTTTTGAATTGGTCTCAACTTTGGGGTGTTACACCTCTATGATAATGTCTATTATTGTAAAATCCCTAAAAAACAAGTTAATATCACGTGTGCAGAATTGTCCTTAATAGTTTCTTACCAATATTACAAATTTTTGCTTAATTAGTTATTATTCTATGCAGATTTTAATGCCTGATCATGATGAGATTACCATTTTACTTAGTTTTTACATCAAAATGATAAGCACTAACATAGCACACATATTTTTTTGCTCATGTGCATGCCTACAGTATAAAAAACTATTTACCTAACTGATTATTGTTCTTGTGCATGCCTGTGCAACAAAGCCTACTTTTTAAAATGAAATACTAAACACTCTCGGTGGACACCATTCTGGAAGTTTATTAAACAATGGCCTTTATTAATATAACAACTTCATTAATATCTATAATACGAGTTAATGAAACGTTTGCACTCGCATTAATACACTGTATATTCGTTTCAATTTTTTATTTAACTTACTTCAAATATTACATGCACAGTTTACGTTAATATTTTCTTACCACGGCTAGAAATTAGTCGGTACTATAGTCATAATATGTATATACAACATAATGCTACATTTACTACTGTATAAATCTACATTAATTTATACTTTATTCTACTGTATTATACAAGTCTACGCACGGTAATTTATTAAATTGCATACCTAGTGATAATATGTCGAATGAATAGTCTGCTCACGAGGTACCAATGCCTGCGCATTGAAACACATGAAATAATGAATGTAAACAGCTTAATAGAATTTACATGAAAACAAAAAAAATCAAATATCATCTACATATTACATTACCTTCGGACTGGTTCAAAGCAAAAAAAAAAAAACAGAGCACCTCGATGAAGATAATGAGAAAACGCAAGCAACAGAAGCGTAACTGAGCACCGGGCAACAAGAATGTTGTGCAGAGGACTGAGGACCACTCCTCATTTTATAGCCGAATGTGTGTGCATTAAATTATCATAAGGCTTGCCATTTATTAGTCACTTATTTAGTAATTAAACGCGGCCTTAACACATCAGTGGCAGACATAAAATGATGTCTATGGTAGACACGGAGTGACCACCCACCAGCAAAGCTTTCGTCTTTTTCCGCATGCAGTTGCTCTACCGTTCATTCATTCAGGCACGCACTCCAACGCATTCAGGCACGCAATCCAATGCAGAGGGGGAATCCTAGGTGAGGCAATCCGATGCGCGGGCGCGAGCAGGCCAAGCAGAGGCGCGCGCAGGGGCAGCCACGT
Source organism: Raddia guianensis (assembly GCA_036346415.1). Lineage (NCBI taxonomy): Eukaryota > Viridiplantae > Streptophyta > Magnoliopsida > Poales > Poaceae > Raddia > Raddia guianensis. Next base: position 49,771,751 of record CM070542.1, on the reverse strand, counting down.
GGCGAGCCGAGGTGGCTTCCGCCATGGGGCGTGGCGGAAGTGGCCTTTCCACCGTCTGGGGTTGGCGGAAGCCCCGTTGTCTCCATGTTGGGTGTCCGAAACCCCATTTCCGTTGTGTCGGGTGACTAAATCGAGCTCATATCCGTAAAATCGGAAAGTGCCGCATACTTTTGCAATTCGAAATTACATGCAAATTATTTAATCAATGCTCACAAGTTAGTATGTTTTGAATACCATAGCGAATATAATACAAAAGAGAAAATATAGATAATTAATAAAAAATATAAATAGTGTCATGATGTTCATCTATTTTGAAACAGTCGAAGGTGCTCCGACCATGGCCGGACAACATTTCGATATGATGCTACCAATATGCAATAGACGATCTCGACCGTGGAACGAGCCGTCGAGGGCACGAAATGACTGACGTCTCCCTCGCTGCGCGCGGGGAGTGCCACGCAGGCCGCAGGCAGGCACACACATGGCCAGCGACGTCGACGATGCCACCCCACAAGTTACCGAAGCCGCCGGTTCCCACCTTCCATGTCCTTGACTCTCTCGCCTCCCCTGCGCCTCCCTCTCACCTCACTCGAAAGCTCCAAGATATTTCTTTCTTTCTTTCTTTCTTTCTTTCTTCTCTCTCCCTCCCAACTGCTCCGCTCTCTCTCTCTCTCTCTCTCTCTCTCTCCTCGCTACGCTTTAGATTCTCCAGATCTGAGCAGCGCCTAGTCGCTCGCTTGATTCAACTCACAATTTTGGCAACATAATTCTCTGGATTAGATTCGGTTGTCTTCTTCTTCTTGGTGGTGGTTGCTTGGTTGCTTGTTTGCTCGAATCACTCCCAACTTCCCAAGCTTTCCTACTCGTTGGCCTTCTTCTGCTTGATTTAATGATTTTTCTCTAGTTTTATTGTTGGCGTCTAGTTCTTGGATACCTCAACTCAATTCCCTTCCTCTCCCTTGTTCCCGTGCCGGCCAGCCGGTGCTGCGCGTCTGTGAGGATGGCTCTTCTCCGTGCTATCCTCCTCCTCATGTGCGCGTCTCTGGCTCTGGCTTCCACCTCCGAACCAGACCTTCCATGGACCTGCGGCGACGACAAAGTTGCCGTCTTTGAGGCCTCCGATGGCCGTCGCAGCCTGTCCGTCAATGGGGTCTCGGTGCAAGACCGTGTTCTTGGCTGCGAGAAGCTCCGATCGTACTTCGGGAGTGGCTGCCTCAGCTGCGGCGAGCGGGCGGAGGCATGGAGGGGCGCGTGGAGGCAGTACTGCGGCGGTGGGAATGCCTCGAGCTATGGTCAGTTCAGTTGCTTCATTGATCCTGCCGATTAGTTTCTCTGGTTTCTTTCTTCAGCTGTCCTGTTAGGTGTTTCCTGGTTCTTGCTTCAATTCTGCTCGTATTGATGCCCATTGTTATCCAGTTTGATATGCTTATGTTGTATGGTAGCTCCAGTTTAGGTAGTAGCTTGAATTGTGCTCTTGGTGGTGCTATTTGTGATCTAATGCGATTTATCATTTTTTCTGCAAATTATGTTGTTTTGTTAATGTTCTGTTTTTCTTTGGGAAAGATCAAACCATAATTAAATAATTAAGCATAGTTGTAGATTCTACCCCACACGTACAGTTGCAGAGTAAATTGTAATATAAACCTGCTTTAATCATTTCTTTTGAGATAGTTAGAAAGCTACGGCCTTGACATCCATTTGTGCAACTATGTCATTTGGTGGCCGGAGTTGTGTCCTGGAACACGAAAATAAAAAGGATTCGTCAAGTCGACATAGCTGTTATCTCGGGTCTTTTTTAGGTCATGCATTTGAAAATGAAACCATCTAGTGGAAGTAGGCTCATTAGAAATATGCAATTTATGAAAATGTTTGATCTACTTATCACATAACAGAGGTAAGATTTTGCGTACAAATGATGAATCGAACTGATCAAAGCAATAGTATTTTTTGGGCAAGTCATATAACTCTTGCAGGATCTGTACTTTTTTTATTTTTATTTTCTTGTTGTGTAACTTTTTAGTCTTTTTCTTTATGGGAATCCCACTTCTATTCCAAACCACACAACTTATGGATGACAGAGATTGTGTCTGCTAAGTTCTCTTTTCTCGAATGGTTTGTTATGAAATGTAGTAACTTCAGCTCGAAATATGCCAAGGAAGTTTTTGAGGCAGCCCCTGGAGAGTGCTAATGGTGCAAAAATTGAAGATGACCCATGTGGAAACTTGGGACAGCATGAAAATGAACAGGATGCCACCGATTCCTTGGAAAATGAGGATCATCTCCTGGCTGTGCCAGGTGTGATTATCCTATGCTGTGGTCTGATGCTCCCATGCTTCCATGCCGAAAGAAAAGAAGGTAGCAGGCACAACACTACCGCCATTCAGCGCAATGCTGGTGAGTTCTTCCAAAAATAAGTATGATGTGGAATCGTTGTCATTTATTTCTTCCGAAAAATAATTATGTTGTTGTACTGATGGTAATTGAGAAACACAAAAACACAGTATAGACTAAAACTTGGGTAACAAAATTTTCACTGAACAGCTCTAAAATTCCATCTAATTCACGCGTTGTACTGTGTGTTTAGTGTTTTGATTCGATTAGAGGCCATACCACCTTGCCATGGCTGCGTGGATTGTAATATTTGGTCTCAATCACTGTCCTTGTCTTTAATGGTTGAAACGTCTAGGGAAGGACATTGAATTAGGAGGGTGGTCCTCCAAGTAAATTAATTATTCCCAGCACTGACACAGGTGAATAAGTAGGGTACACTGTGAACATCGAGAAAACCATGCCTAAGAAACTCAGCAAAATAAATCAAAACTTTGGAATATCAATGTAGCACATACAGTAATGGATGTGTGCTGTACACTAGTACACTGGGAGAGTAAATATTTGTTGGCAGGAGGTCGGACGACTTAAGATGTAAAACAGTGCTACGTGAAGGAAGCCAGGAAGGCACTAGTTGAAGGAGAATAGATCTAGACTAGTCAATCAAGGGTGCAGCCCTAATCCTCCTGCAGCCTGCTGCACATCTCTAGGCATGTGACAGCCAGGGTCTGCTGTTGCCATGCACCTGGACCGTGTTGTTGCGTTGTGTGTTGTTGTGGCGTGTCTGCGCTGCACCATGATTTTTATATGAATGTTGTTTGGTAATTCTGCTCTACTGATCATTGGTGAAGAAATTGAAGTACTGCCCTAGTTTTATCACGATTAGAGTCCACATATACCGTGGAATATTAGGGCTATGAACCCAATACTGTTATACAGTTGTCGATATTGGGATATGGTCACTCCACTTCCATAAAAATGCACCTAGATTAGTTTCTCTGTAGTATTTGTTTTGATAATGGAAGAAACTTCCGTCCTCTACACCAACTAGGGATACGTATACGGCCGTTGTAAAATCTTAAAACCAACACAAAATGGTAAACAATTGTTACGCTAAGGCAAGCAACAAGTTTCTCTATAGTAATTTGAGAGTAGCATGCAACAATGATGAACCCTTACAAACTAAACAGAGTCGCTATTGTATGCATTTGCAAATTTCTACTCTACTAGCCACTTTACCAGACAAGCAGCTCCCCTCTATCATGTTCATTTTCATTGCACGCCATACATACATTTCACAACCTGTTCTGTGAACGTACGACGGTATAGGGGAATGGAATTTACTAGTTTTGCAAATGTTATATAGCCATCTAGAAAAAATAGAACAAGCTTTGTCCAGCTTGATTAGTACTAAATGCATAGTGCTGTTGTTCTATAGTTCTTCTGATATATTGCTACTTTTTTCAGTCTCATTTGGATTTCTGTTCAGCTTTATGCACAAAGAAAAATGGAATTAATGCCAAATTTTTTACATACTTTGGTCCTATTAATTTATGGCCATCTTTCTGACAATAATACCAGTAAAATAAATTAATAGGGTTGTTTCGGCTAAAATGTTGCCCAGTAGAGCCAAAATGAAACGTTTGCAAATAGAAATCACTTTGCTAAGTATTTTAATATTTCCGTATGGCATCAATTGTCTCAATTGGTGTTGATTTATGGTCCAAATTCAATCAAAGGAGGCCAACTTTTGACGGAGCGGAGCGGAGGCCCGTCACCGAGAGGCTTAGGCCGGAGACCATTGATCATTATTATTGACCTAGGTCATCGTCTTATATATATATATATATATATATATATATATAGAGAGAGAGAGAGAGAGAGAGCGAGCTGCAGGGGTGTACGGATCTCTCAGACACACATAACGCTTTCGAAATCCGAGATGCCTAACGATCGATCAAGCGTTGATCTTGTTCATCTCACTGAAATGTAGCCAGTGACCAAGTTTCGTATTTTTTTGAATTTATTTACTATTTGTTTCCTATTTTCAAAAATCAGATTTTTTGGACGCACCACGACTAATTGGAAGGCTGATTTTTGAAAATAGTAAACAAATTCAAAAAAATGCGAAACTTGGTCACTGGCTACATTTCAATGAGACGAACAAGATCAACGGTTCGAATCAGTTGTTAGATATCTCAGATTTCGAAAACGCGTTGGGAGCATGGATCCGTGCTTCCGGGTGCACACTAGCTTTCCTCTCTCTCTCTCTCTCTCTATATATATATATATAGTAAAAATATTTGGGACTCCATGGAGCCCGTGCTCCGTACCTGCTTTGGAAACAATTAATTGTGCAGTTATTGCATTCCAATTAGTCGTGGTGCGTCCAAAAAATTTGATTTTTGAAAATAGGAAACAAATAGTAAACAAATTCAAAAAAATGCGAAACTTGGTCACTGACTACATTTCAATGAGACGAACAAGATCAACGGTTCGGATCAGTTGTTAGATATCTCAGATTTCGAAAACGCGTTGGGAGCATGGATCCGTGCTCCCGGGTGCACACTAGCTTTCCTCTCTCTCTCTCTCTCTCTATATATATATAGTAAAAATATTTGGGACTCCATGAAGCGGCTACAAAGCATGAAGCACTGATTCCGAGTCAGTGCTCCATGCTTTGTTGCCGTCGGATTCATCCAAGATTCGTGTTTATCAAGTAGATACATGCACAACAACGTTGTCATTTGCCATACAAAGGTGTGAATGCAATAACTGCACAATTAATTGTTTCCAAAGCAGGTACGGAGCACGGGCTCCATAGAGTCCCAAATATTTTTACTATATATATATATATGGTAGCACTAAAATACTCTTAAGAGTATTTTAACTAAGATACTCCTATGTTTAGATGATGACAAGTGTCCCTCCCCATCATCCATGCAACTAACTTTGATAGCCTTATTTATTTCCATTTTTCCACCGTGTTACGATATCTGATCTTGTACCACCTTGAAACACTTGTCTGTGAGAAGTAGTAAAGTATATACAGAATGTAGTAAAGTTTGTTCATGATTATAGTAAACTAAAATTTTAAAAAGTGAGACCAGTTTAGTTTTGTTCGAAAAAATGTAACGATTATAAAAGTGGAAACGGTTTTTTTCAGTCGGATCTTTCAATTGAAAACTATAGCGAAAAAACTAGATTAAATTGCTCGCGTCATCCTCCACCGCATGGGCTGTGGATACCAGATTTGGTCGGTCTTTACTATTTTTTCTGTGTAATTTTGCTACAATCGGTACGCACATTTACTATAATATGTCCGCCGAAGTCTGTGTGCGTGGGAAGGTGGAGAATGTGAGTACACGTGGCGGGCTATAAATGTGGGAGTATTTTAGTTAAAATACTCCTAGGAGTATTTTAGTGTTTCTCTCTCTCTCTCTCTCTATATATATATATATATAGAGAGAGAGAGAGAGAGAGTAGCTAGCGTACTCTCGAGAGTACGGATCCCTCCATACTCTCGATGAGTTTACGCAATCCGAGGATTTTTGGACCGATCCGAACCTTTGATCTTGTTCTTCTCATTGAAATGTAGCTACTGACAAAATTTCATAATTTTTTGAATTTGTTTATTATTTGTTTTATATTTTTGAAAATCAGCTTTTTTGGACGCTCCATGAGTAATTAGAAGGCTGATTTTAAAAAATATAAAACAAATAGTAAACAATTTTAAAAAATTACGAAACTTGGTCGCTAGCTATGTTTCAATGAGACAAACAAGATCAACTATTTGGATCGGTCCAAATATTCTTAGATTGCGTAAACTCGTCGAGAGTACGGAGGGATCCCGTACTCTCGAGAGTACGCTAGCATTTCTCTCTCTCTCTCTATATATATATGTGTGTGTGTGTGTGTGTTTGTAAACCGCCGAGAGGGTTAAAAAATTGAAAAAGTTGTTTTCTCCGGTGTTTCTAAACTTTCCTGATATAGTGAAGTTTCGCTGGCCGGCGCCCGTGGTTTTTTCCCCTGCGCATTGAAGGGGTTTTCCATGTTAAATCCTGTGTCTCGAACTCTCGATATGTTTGTGTTTTCGATCTACTTCGTTTTTGCCATGCGGATTGCTAACAATTGGGATTCATGCCACTAGTTGTGAATTGTTTGCAAAATTATTTTTTTTTGGCTGCTGTAGTTCCGCTGTAATTCACTGTCAAGCTTTATTGGAACATTGTCCTTAACAACCTTTGTTTCTTCCCAGTTGAATCCGTTCCATCATTTGAAGTAAGCACATCATCTGAGAAGGTCCCACCTACTCCACATCGAATACCTCCAAGTCCATCTAGATTCGCACCATCTCCACTTATCGCTAGAGTTGGATCTGTCAACTTAACTGTCCAACAGATCCTCAGGGCTACTCAGAATTTCTCAACTTCATTTAAGTTGGGTGAAGGAGGATTTGGAACTGTCTACAAGGCAGTGTTGTCAGATGGCCAGATTGTTGCAGTCAAGAGAGCTAAAAAGGTAGTTAAATGCTATCTATATTCTGTCTTCTGTTGTTAGTGATTGTTAATTCCACATGAAATTGTGCTGATTATTCATGTTTTTATTTCACTATCTTGTTTCATCAGGCATTTTTTCTCTTCAGCGTATTTTCAGAAACTAAATATGGATTAAGTTATTTTGTTTTCTGCCAGCAACACATAATGAGTTTTACTATCTTTACAGGACCAATTTGCAGGTCCCAGAGATGAGTTCAGCAATGAAGTAGACCTGCTTGCGAAGATTGATCATCGGAATTTGGTGAGATTACTGGGTTACACTGATAAAGGAAATGAGCGTATTCTTATCACCGAGTTTGTTCCAAATGGCACTCTAAGAGAACATCTGGATGGTAAATTACACTTTCTTCTTTGTATATGTATTTTCAGTTTTCATTTCAGATAGCTTCAGTCACTATTCACTATATGTGCTCCTCCACTCTACAGGCCACCATGGTAGAACCCTGGATTTTAATCAACGCCTAGAAATTGCGATTGATGTTGCCCATGCACTCACTTATTTGCATCTATATGCAGGTAGGCGATCTACATGCTCACTTCATCAATTTGATGTGATGTGTGCTTTCATGCATTTTCATTTCATTGGTTTCCGCTGTTTACACTCTTGACTCTTGAGATGTGCCAGCACTGTAACTTAATTTACCAGTAGAATGATATTTCTTTTTCAAAGGTCTTTACCATTATCTAGTGACCGCATAAATTTCATACATCTTGAAGCAAATTCGCTGAATAATATGATTGAAATCTTTTGAGTACATTATTCTCAAAATGGAATAATCGCTGATTAATCTCTAATCCTTCTAGTAGCGATTTGTTCTGATTAATTGTTGATTGACCCTGTCTAGTCACTAGTTCCTAGCTCGTTGACCGACTAGCGACTGACATCTTATTGAACCATGGTTGAGTGAAGGATTGCATTGTTGCTATTGTGTTAGTTGCTAAATTTGATATGTTCGTTACTTTTTTGGGGAAATAAGGGAACTGAGAATCTCTGTGTTGTGAACAGAGAAGACAATAATTCATCGTGATGTGAAGTCATCAAACATCCTGCTAACAGAGAGCTACCGTGCTAAGGTATCTGACTTTGGATTTGCAAGAAGTGGCCCCAGTGACACAGAGAAGACACACATCTCGACAAAAGTGAAAGGAACAGCCGGTTACCTAGACCCTGAGTACCTGAGAACATACCAACTCACTCCTAAAAGTGATGTCTTCTCCTTTGGCATACTACTTGTCGAAATTCTTTCTGCTCGCCGACCAGTAGAACTGAAGCGGGCCGCTGAAGAAAGGATTACTATCAGATGGGTATGTTGGATGATTTTTTTGTCCATCTCCAATTCTTTACAATCAATTCCAATCTCTTTTACATGTTTCAGAATGTATGCAGTTAAGTGCAGTGCCAATGCTGCCCCCAACTTGGGGCGAGGAATAGTGCTGATAGAATATAAAAGAAGATAGGAAAAAGTTGCTGAATAGTGCTATGTTCACTCTAAGTTGGAGTAGGATTGGGCATGCCCTAACACAAAACATTTAAAACTAACTGCTAATATGCATGCAAGGATTTTGGATTGTCATGTGGAAATAATATTGCTAGATTTTTTCTATGTAGTACTTTCTTATAATTACATTGTTCGGAGTAGCTTGGCTTAGGCGTAAAGCTTAAGCCTAGTTAAATTGAAAAAACTGAACGTTTTGGCTTTCTAGTCTAGCTACTTTTTTTTTTATCAGGAAGTCACTTATAACAGCTTTTAAAAATAACACAAATGAAGCAGGCTAGTTTTAAGAAGCAGCTTCAATATTCTCTCAAAATCCAACTTATCATTCAGCTCGGCCACTTTGTAACATGTATATTTATCATATTTTCAGTAATACATCATTTTCAGAATATGATGATCAAATATCAGCATATTGGAAACCATGTTGATGTTTGAAAGGACAAATAAAAGAGAGAATAGAGGTAGTATATACTTGATTCTAGACTTCTAGTAGAAGATGTGCTTCTATGCTGCTGTATGAACTAAAATGACCGCAACTTTGTATCAAAACTAGTTTCATTGTAGTCATAACTGTTCTAAATCTGTATATAATACTATGGAAACAATCTCAAGTAAGAATTACCTATAATGTAAAAAAAGCGAATTAACCTTTCGTTCTGTTTGGTTGTGCCCATCATGAGAAATGACTGCATTTAACTTTGTATTTCTATAGACTTTCAAGAAATTTAATGAAGGCAACATGAGGGAGATATTGGATCCGTTGTTGGAGGACCATGTGGGTGACGATGTGCTCGAAAAGTTACTCAGCTTGGCTTTCCAATGTGCTGCTCCAACGCGAGAGGACCGCCCCACCATGAAGGAAGTTGGAGAGCAGTTGTGGGAGATAAGGAAAGAGTATGGAAAGAGCATCAGGAAAGTGTGAAGATCATGGATAACGATAGCTTTTTAGGCTTTTCTTCAGCCACTATCAGAGCACGCAAATTCTTTGCACTATTTTATACCACATGTGATGATATATTTCTGAGCTGACAATTGACAAATGTGCTCTTGAACATTGTACATACGGAGAGAACATTACCAGCAATTTGTATCTTCCATATCAATCACATTGCAGTTTACTTTCTCCATGGAGGTACTATCTCTTTGATTGAATGTGTATGTAGGACGTCCTACATTTTGTCTCTGGATGTATTTCTCTTAATTTTATTTAATGAGAATTGAATTAAAATTAGGCCAGTGAAAAGACAAATCACATGCTAATGAATGGTTTCTCTAGATAATGGAATATAAATTCCAGTCTCTACCACGTACACTGCCATGTGTACGAGTGCATCTACTTGACGCAGGAGTACAGGACATATAAAATGCAATGTGATGTTTGTCCTGTTAAGAAGGCAGTTTATATTGATCGGGGCTTATAGGCCGGTATATATAAATATACAAAAAAAATCCTAGGGTTACATAAATTATAGATTAACACACCGTTAAGCGCAAAGGTACATCTACGACATTGAGTTTGGAGAAAGAAAAGTTATGATGCGCAATTTAAAACTTTATAAGAACATACTAAAGAGCAATCACCTGTTGTTGCAACTGTGATCGAACATATGAAGCATCAACACCAATATGCTTGGTAAGTTAATGCTTCACTCGATCATGAGATATACTGATAATGACAAAACTATGAGAGTGCATTGTCGTAGATGTGGAAGGAACAACATCAAAATATGCTAAGAGCCATTGTAGCTAGGTCACCTTAGCCGTAACAGAAACAAAAACTCACAACTCAGCCTTAGTAATAGAGCTTGCTGCTTCTTGGTATTCCAGATAATGAGAGAAGAGCCAAGAAAGATACAGTTTGCAGAGAGGGACTTGCGATCTACAGGATCATTCGAAAGGATCTAGTTGGCCTATAGGGGGTGCATAGGCAACTTTTAAAATTTTAATTCAAGTTCGAGGCTTTAGCAATTAGTTACCCAAACTATTTAACAAGACCTATTCTACACAAGAGGTAACAAACAACGGCGGAAACTAAACAAGAAGAAAGTGCAATAAGGTAAATGCTAAAATTTAAATGCGGAAAGTAAACAAAGGGGCAGAGATTTGTTTGAGCAAGGTTCGGAGTGCTACTCCTACTCCCCATTGAGGCAAGTCCTTCACCAAGGACCGGCTATCGCTCGAGCCGTAGCCTCATTCCACTCGAGGTAGCTTTTCAACACTCCGTGGTAGGTAAGCTCCAAGCCTTCACAACACCATCTTGAAAGCTCCCACAACCTGCATAGCAAGCTCTTCAAGAATACCACCACCAAGCCGTTTAGAATTGGAAATCCAATGATAACAAGTTTCACATCATCATACATCATACAAGTAGATAACATCTTCTAAATCAAATTTGGATAGCTAGCTTTGGAGCAATAGGATTTGGGCCTTTTGTGGAAGAATTGTGCAGCCGAAGAACAAGACTCAAGACTTGGCAAATAGGTGTGAGAACCCTCACCATCGGAGCTCTTGTACCTCGTCACTTTCTTCCCCCTCTCACGAGACAGATCTAGTTCTTGAAGGCGCTCCAGAATGGCTTCGGTAGAATCATCTCGTCTCCCCCCTCTAGCTTCTGGCTCCTTGTTCAGATCTGGAACCATAGGATCCGCGGCATCCTCAACTCCCCGTCGTCCCTCTCCTTTCCCGCATTGGATAGCTGAGCCCCGATCCAGATCTCGCTGGACCCTGCCCCGTTCCTCGCCGCGACCTCCTTCCCCACCTTCACTTGATGTGGACCTCTCTCTTGCCATGCCGAAAAACACCGCTCGCCCACCTCCAAAGGTGGCGGAATGCAGATCTGCCTCCCCCAAAACCCTAGCTCGAACAAGCGAGTCGCCAGGCGAGTCGCCTTTCGACGCTAGAGGCTAAGTGGAAAACCACGATTGCCGAGATTCAGTTAAGTCTTCTTGAGGTCATCATCACCAAAACCCCTTAATAACATATTTTGGCAAGAATTGAGGGACCTAGATGATACATCATTAGCCCAAGAATGACTGGAATAGGCTTGAAGTTGCAGAGAACTAGAGCTAAAGAAGAACAAACGATGGTCAAGAGAGATAGTCCACCATCAGACAAAAGTAGCAACCACAAGAGTGAAAACAGTGGCCTTATAAGCAATAAGAGGCATAATCACAGCCATAATCCTAATGAAAACCATGTGCAACAAGATGAGCCTTATGGCCCTCAAGAGATCCATCTGATTGAGTCTTAATCTTATAGACCCATTTGCACATTATTGGTGCATAGGGATGACCCTAGGGCAAAGGATCCAAGTCCTTTGTTTGCCCCTTTTTTCAGGTTTAACCAATTTGTTCGTCACAAATTTGCCCTAGTGCAAAACATTAAGGAAAAAGCGGGCGTGCCAGTGTACTAAGTACACAAAGGAAAAGATCGAGAACACTGCTGTTTCATTTAACCATAGAAACATAAGTTCTCGAAAATGTGCGTCCATAGCTTATTGGCTAAGCATATGATCAGGCGATGTAGTGGTTCTGGCTCCTGGGTCCTCGGGAGAACGCCTAGTTAATTACGTTCGCGACACACGCGAACCACCTCCAATTAAGCTGTGTTCATCTTCTTCTTTTTTCACTTTGCGATAACCATTCTCGTCAGTGTGAATGAGTGTTGGTGTAGCGATGACGACAGATCACGTTATTGTGAGAATGTTTGTGAACTGTTTGTAGCGTAGCCTTATCGTCGGCTCCGCCCGCTCGGATTGTTCGGCCTCGTCAGTCTCGAACTCCGAATGTAGTGTCTTGAATTAAGTTGGTGAAGAGCATGGCTCGCTCTCAGTATTGGTGATTTTTGCAGCTTCTCGAGAGGTAGCTTTATACTTCGGTTGGCAGGGAAGAACGGCAACCTCGGCGGCGCTTCCACAGCGAGGATTTTCAATGTAATCTCTATAGGATTACAACAATTTCCAGATTTCACTTGCTACTCAAGCGAATGATCAACCACACTATAAATAAATTCCTGAACTCTTGCATGTATAATCTTGCATGCATGTGACATGAAAAGTCACGTAGATGATATCAAGACCATGAAAAATATAACGCTCTTTAATTTGCCTCTTTATTACGTATCACATATCAGCAGCATATGACCCTTTGCAATAATTAACATCGCATACAACACTGCAACAGGCTGTACTCCTGTGCGAGTCCATGGTAGACAAAACTCCTGACGAATTGATGGAGCATAGCACGTCGTCTTCCTTGGCGAAGGGGCTGCTCCATGGCCTCACTCCTCGCCGCAACTTCCTTGCTGCTAATCTCCGTGACGGCGTGTTCGGCGTATGTGGACGGCGTCATGATTAACTCGGACGGCTCGCCGGTTAACTGCCGATGCTTGACGAGGACACGTGCGCAGAAAAGATGGGGCAGCGCGCTGGGCTCGCCGCCATGCTTGGAGAAGAGCCTCCTATGCCGGATGGTGCCGAGGAAGAAGCCGATGGGCGCCGCCTTTGCCGCCCAGGGGAGGAGAAGCCGGCGTCTCCACTGCACGTCGTGGAAGATGGTAGAGGGCGCCAGCTGAACCGTCGTCTGTGGACGTGGAAGAGAGGACGCCGCCATGGGAGACCCGGGTCGCCGTGTCGCTGCTGCCCGCGTGTTGAGGAAGAAGAGTACCGCGCCGCCGCCGCCGTGTGTGGGCGCCGTCGTTTTGGGGGAGGAGCGAAGCCGAGGGCGCGCCGCCAGGGACGCCGCCGAGGCGAGATGGGCACGCCGCTGCATGGCCCCCAGGCCGCTGCGCGGAGGAGATGGGCGTAGTGCCGCTGGCCACCGCCAGCCCGTGGGAGGCAGATGATGGAATAATTAGTACTTTCAGGTTTATTCTTAATCAAGAGATATAACATGCACAACGTCTGAGAGATAGATAATGTTAGAATTATTGGGCCTAGCCCATTTAATATCTAAATAATTCCTGGAAAATCTCAAAATCCCATGTATGCATGAGGCATGTGAAATTTCTTTAGTACCATATTGCTAGTGGGAGGAGTGGAGGACATGCTTAAATAGTGGAGCTTGCTCCCTCCCACTAGAGAATGTGATGGGAGAGAGAAATAGAGAATCACACGCGCGCGCTCGCCTCGGGCTCGGGCCAGGGCCGCGCACCTGCGTGAATGGTCCGCCGAATCCGGATTCTCGTGCTTGCGCAGACGCAGCCTCCTTTTACAGTTTTATTTCTTTTACTCTCCGGATTTTGCGGGACAGATATGGAATATACAAATCGTGTTGGACTCGGTCGCGGCCCGTTTCGCGATCCGTTTGCCTCACGTATTTTGCTATATAAATCTGCCGCCGCGCCGTCCAGAGTGACAAGATCAGATCGACCTAGGGTTTGCCACCTCCCTCTGCTGCGCCACCGCTTCGGCTCTTCCCCATCCCGTGCGCCGGCGTGCACCGCCGTTCGGGAGAGCAGGTCTCCGGAACCGATCGCCCTCGAGCTCCTGCACCGGATAGGGCGAATCAGGTTTTTGCGGAGATCGCCCTCGAGCTCCTGCACCGGATAGGGCGAATCAGGTTTTTGGGAAGCGCTTCGCGCGCGTCACGCTTCTTCTTCGCTTCGCGAGGACTTCTTCCACTACGCCGTCGCGATCTGCGTCGGCACCACCTTCTCCAACACGGCGTCGATTCGAGAATCGAACCAGATCTCGCCGCAACTCGCACTGCATCTCTGGCGGCAACGACCAAGTCCAATAAGTCATCTCCTTCGCAAGTTCACCGAGAGATATCGTGTATTTCTTACGCGCGTGTATCTAGGTTGTGCTTCGTGCTTTCAACCTGTTTTATCTATCACTTTCGATGGTTGTGCGTGTTATATCTCTGTTTAAAATAAACCTGAAAGTGCTAATTATTCCAACAATCCAAAAACCTGATTTATTTAGGCACTTTGGTTTATCGATGGCTCGTTTTGCTGATGCTCTGAAACCGGAGAAATTCGGTGGAGTAAATTTCAAGAGATGGCAAGTAAAGGTGCAAATTGTGGTGGATGACTATGAACGTATCTTGGGTAAAGGATGGCAAACCGGAGGAACCCTAACTCTGAAAAGGAGAAAGAGTTCGAGAAGCCACCACTCTTTTAAGGTGTAGTTCTTAGTGTGCTCTCGCACCGTCTGTGTGATGTGTATATGAACATCACAGATCGAAAGAGATCCGGGATCGTTGAGTAATAAATTTGGTGCATCGACTGGCGAAGGAATCAGTATGTCATGGAAGCGATACCACGACTTCAAGATGGTTGATAACCGCTACGCTTGTCGAGCAGGCTCATGAGATCTTGGTCATTGTGAGGAACTCGAACTCCTTAAGTGCAAGTTACCCGATAAGTTTGTGGTCAGGGGCATTATTGCCAAGTTACCTTCTTCGTGGAGAAACTTTGCCAAGTTACCCGATAAGTTTGTGGTCAGGGCATTATTGCCAAGTTACCTCCTTCGTGGAGAAACTTTGCCACATCTCTAAAACATAAGAGACAAGAGATCTCCGTTGAGGGTTGATCGCGTCTCTAGATGTTGAAGAGAAAGCTCGGGCTAAAGATGCACCAGGAAAGGAGTCGAGGGACGATCCAAATACCAATGTTGTCCAAAGAAGATGGCACATTGGTGAGAGAACCGATGGGTATGTTTTACCTCTCGTTCTTTCAAGAATCGCCACTGATTGGTGGATTGATACTGGGGCTAATGTGCATGTGTGTTCGACGTTTCAATGTTCACTTCTTATCGGCACCCACGGTTCACCCGTTTTGATGGGGAACGGGTCCAATGCTTCGTTCTTGGTGTTGGCACGGTAGAACCAAGTTTACTTGAGAGAAGATCGTGCAATCAAGAACGTCAAGATGTCCCTCAATCAATAAGAACTCGTCACGGGTCCCTTCTCTGCAGAGATGGGTTTAAAGTGGTGTTTGAGTTCAATAAGGTAGTCTTGTCGAAACATGGTTTGTTTATTGGCAAAGGCTATGAGTCACGGAGGCTTGTTCCGCTTTTCCCTTTCGATAATTGTCATAAAGTTGTGAACCATATTTGTGATCATGCTATTGAGAGTGAGGTCGATGTTTGGCACTCACGCTTATGTCATGCTAATTTTGGTTCTATGTCTCGCTTGCAGTATGGGTTTAATCCTAAATTTCCCAATCATCAAAGGTTCTAAGTGCCAGACTTGTGTGCAATCAAAGCAACCTCGTAAGCCTCATAAGGCCGCCGAGGAGAGAAATTTGGCACCTCTAGAGCTCATACATTCAGATATTTGTGAGATGAATGGTGTGTTGACAAAGGGTGGAAAGAGATATTTCATGACTCTGATTGATGATGCTTCTAGATATTGCTATGTGTATCTGTTGAAAACTAAAGACGAGGCTCTAGACTTCTTTAAAATCTATAAGACTGAGGTTGAAAACCAGTTAGACAGGAAAATTAAGAGACTTAGGTCGGATCGTGGTGGAGAGTATTTCTCTAGTGAGTTCGACTTATTCTGTGCGGAAAATGGAATTATTCATGAGAGGACGCCTCCCTATTCGCCCTAATCAAACGGGGTGGCTGAAAGAAAGAACCGCACTCTAACTGATTTGGTGAATGCCATGTTAGACACTGCGGGTTTATCTAAGGCATGGTGGGGGGAGGCCGTGTTGACCGCATGTCATGTCCTGAATAAAGTCCCTGCAAAGAATAAGGAGAAAACCCCATATGAAATATGGAAGGGGAGAAAGCCATCACTTTCTTATCTGCGCACTTGGGGTTGTTTGGCGAAAGTCAATGTGCCAATCACAAAGAAGCGCAAGCTTGGGCCTAAGACAGTAGATTGTGTCCATCTGGGTTATGCTCCTCGTAGCGTTGGCAGTAGATTTTTGGTGATAAGATCAGAGGTGTCTGACATGTCTGTTGGCACGATCATGGAGTCTAATGATGCTACTTTATTTGAGAACATCTTTCCTATGAAAATTGAGCATAGCAGTTCTGGTAAAACTAGTGAGATAATTCCCGAACCTTCTACTCAAATTGAATATCCCGAACCAACACCGAGGAAAATCCCGAGGAGGATGACGGTGAGGCTCAGGAGGAGCAAGAGATGAGGATTGCAAAATCCTTTGGTGATGACTTCATCTGTATCTCGTGGGTGACACTCCCACGCCGATTTGAAGCGTTTGCATCCCGATGCGAGACCTCTTCGAAAGAGGCGGTTCAGAGTGAGATGGATTCCATTCTTGCGAATCGGACTTGGGAACTCACGTAACTACCTTATGGTTGCAAACCCGTAGGGTGTAAATGGATATTTAAGAAGAAGCTTAGGCCCGATGGTACTATTGAAAAGTATAAGGCTCGGCTTGTGGCCAAGGGTTATACCCAAAAAGAAGGCGAAGATTTCTTTGATACATATTCACCGTGGCTAGATTGACTACAATTAGTGTACTACTTTCCTTGGCTACCTCACATAGTCTTATTGTTCATCAAATGGACGTTAAGACAGCTTTCCTAAATGGAGAGTTGGACGAGGAGATCTATATGGATCGACTGATGGACTTGTAGTAGAAGGTCAAGAAGGCAAGGTGTGTAGGTTATTGAAATCTTTGTATGGCACAAACAAGCTCCTAAGCAATGGCATGAGAAGTTCGATGAACTTTAACCTCATGGGCTTTGTCGTGAATGAGGCCGATAAATGTGTATATTATCGGTATGGTGGGGGCTGTATGTTATTTTGTGTCTCTATGTGAATGACATATTAATTTTTGGGACAAGTCTTGATGTGGTTCACGAGGTCAAGTCTTTCTTGTCTCAAAATTTTGATATGAAAGATCTAGAAAAGGCTGATGTAATCTTGAACATCAAGCTACTGAAGGGTGAGGATGGGATCACTTTGTCACAATCCCATTATGTGGAAAAGGTTTTGAATCGCTTTGGCTTTGCTGATTGCAAAACTTCTCCAACACCCTATGATCCTAGCATTGTGCTTCGAAAGAACAAGAGAATTGCTAGAGATCAGTTGACTTACTCTCAAATCATCGGGTCACTTATGTACCTAGCTAGCGCTACAAGGCCAGACATCTCGTTTGCTGTTAGCAAGTTGAGCCGGTTTACTTCTAATTCGGGAGATGATCATTGGCGAGCACTCGAAAGGGTAATGCGCTACTTGAGAGGTACTACAAACTTTGGCTTGCACTATACTGGTTACCCAACAAATACTGGAAGGGTATAGTGATTCCAATTGATTTCGACGCGATGAGATAAAGGCCACAAGTGGATATGTGTTCACTCATGGTGGCGGAGCAATCTCGTGGAGGTCTTGTAAACAGACTATCTTGACACGCTCAACAATGGAAGCAGAATTGATCGCTGGACACGCCACCGTTGAAGCAGAGTGGTTGCGTGAACTCTTGATGGATCTTCCGGTGGTTGAAAAGTCGATTCGGCTATCCTTATGAACTGTGATAATCAAACGGTGATTGTTAAGGTTAACGATTCTAAGGACAACATGAAGTCCTCAAGACATGTGAAAAGACGATCAAGTCTCGTCAGAAATTGAGAAACTCCGGAGTGATAGCGTTGGATTATATCCAAACGGCTAAAAACCTGGCCGATCCTTTTACAAAGGGTTTATCACGGTGTGTGATAGACAATGCATCGAGGGAACTGGGTATAAGACCCACGTAAGTGACACTATAGCGGTAACCCAGCCTATGTGATCGGAGATCCCGTGAATTAGGTCCTGGGGAAAACAAGCTAATGGTTAGTGGATGAGAGTATAACCTAACCCATTCCATGTGAGATGCAATACTCTCAAAATCAGATGGCAAAGTTGGCATTTGCCTTAATGTTGTTCTCGCTGGCTTTAATTAGCGAAGATGTCATCCTCTGAGCATCTTGAAAGAACACACCTATATGAGCCCGACTGTTGGAAGTCGCAGTCTATGAGACTTGGGTAATCTCTAGTAAGCTCATGAAGAGACCATGGAGTACGACTTATATGCTCCACCCGCGGGGTAGCCTATTGGCAGCCAAGTATCAATTGGCTTTGAGTGAAACTTGTTCACACAAAACTTGCAATTCAAGGCGTAGTCCATTGTCCAAGTTATGAATGAACGTAGCTTAAACGTCTAGGTGCAATTCAAGGCATAGTCCATTGTCACCGAAACACTGGTATATAAACAGCTTTGGGAACAGGCAAACTTGATGGGACTTTGAGACCTGGTGGAATTATTGGGCCTGGCCCATTTAATATCTAAATAATTCCTGCAAAATCTCAAAGGCCCATGTATGCATGAGACATGTGAAATTTCTTTAGTACCATATTGCTAGTGGGAGGAGTGGAGGACATGCTTAAATAGTGGAGCTTGCTCCCTCCCACTAGAGAATGTGATGGGAGAGAGAAATAGAGAATCACATCGCTCCGCCGGCGGGCGGGCTCGGGTCGGGGTCGGGCGACAGCGTGCGCGCACGGCACTGCGTGAATGGTCCGCCAAACCGACCCTCGTGCTTGCGCAGACGCAGCCTCCTTTTGCGCTTTTATTTCTTTTGCTCTCCGGATTTTGCGGGACGATATGGAATATACAAATCGTGTTGGACTCGGTCGCGCCCGCTTCGCGATCCGCTTGCCTCACGATTTTGCTATATAACTGCCACCGCGCGGCCCAGAGTGACAAGATCGATCGACCTAGGGTTTGCCACCTCCTCTCTGCTGCGCCGCCTCGGCTCTTCCCATCCGTCTTGCGGCGTGCCGCCGCTCGGGAGAGCAGTCTCCGGAACCGATCGCCCTCGAGCTCCTGCCCGGTAGGGCGAATCAGGTTTTAGGAAGCGCCGCGCGATCGTCATAGCTTCTTCACTGGCGAGGATTTCTTCCACTACGCCGTCGTCGCGATCTGCGTCGGCACCACCTTCTCCAACACGGCGTCAGATTCGGAGAACCAGAACCAAACCTCGCCGCAACTCATACCGTACGGCGACGACGACCAAGTCCAGTAAGTCATCACTTTCGCGAGTACACCAGAGAGATATACGTGTAGTTTTTCTGCATATGTATCTAGGTTGTGCTTCTGTGGCTTCAACCTGTTTTATCCGTTGGAATAATTAGCACTTTCGGGTTTATTTTAAACAGAGATATAACACGCACAACCATCGAAAGTGATAGATAAAACAAAGTTGAAAGCATGTAGCACAACCTAGATACACGCGTAAGAAATACACGATATCTCTGATGAACTTATGTAAATCATCCCATAAAATCCAAGAGCAAAAGAAATAAAAGCGCAAAAGGAGGTCAGATCTGCGAAGCACGAGGGTCCGGTTTCGGCGGACCATTCACGCAGTGCCGTCGCGACGCTGCCGCCGCCCGCCCGAGCCCGCCAGCCAAAGCGAGCGAGCGATGCGCAGGATTCTCTATTTCTCTCTCCCATCACATTCTCTAGTGGGAGGGAGCAAGCTCCACTATTTAAGCATGTCCTCCACTCCTCCCACTAGCAATATGGTACTAAAGAAATTTCACATGCCTCATGCATATATGGGCCTTTGAGATTTTCCAGGAATTATTTAGATATTAAATGGGCCAGGCCCAACAATTCTAACAGCAGAGGTTGCCGTGTGTGTGGATGCCGATGGTGCCGTCGCCAGCGCGTGATAGGCAGAGGCCACGCCGTCGGGTGTGTGGATGCCGATGGCGCCGCCGCCGTGCATGATGTCAATGTCACCGTGCCGATGGAGGGAGGAGCGTCGTCAGCCGCCGCTTCAGACGCCGAGGGAGATGCCGCCGTCGCCGCCGGCTTGGGGGGCACCGCGGCCGAGGTAGATGGAGTTGGGCACGCTGCCGTGGGATTGCCACTGTGTCGTCGAAGGGAGCGAGGAGCGCCGCGCCACCCTTTGTGCCGCTTGCGCCGGCGAGGGAAAAGGGGAGACCGTCGGTGCCGCCTCGCGAACGCCGGATCTGGACGTGGAGCCACCGCCGTGCGTGGGGAGCACGCACCGCCATGCTGGGATGGAGAGACGCCGTCGTGCGTGGGGAGCACGCGCCGCCGTGCTGCTGGTTGGAGACATGGCACCGCCACCGTGCTGTGTTGGCGCCGGAGAAGAAGTAATGCCGCCAGTCGAGGAAGATGTCGCGCCGGGGCAGGAGAGCGTCTGGTGGCGCCGGCCGATGTAGATGGCCGTCATGCATGCTGAAGAGGAGGGGTGTGCTGGCCACGGGCGCAGAGAAGGAGCAGGCTGGCCCCGAGCGCATGGAGGAGGGTCACGCCGGGGACGTTGCCGAGGTGAGATGACCGCCTAGGGTGCCGCCGCGGCTGTGGAGGTGCACCACTGGGCGCCGCTTGCACTGGCGAGGCGAAGGGGCGGCATGCGTGGAAGGCCAAGCCGACTATCGCCCGTGTTTGGAGGAGATGGTGGTTGGTGACTTTGCCCATGGGGAGAAACCCAGAAGAGAGAGGGTCAATGGGAAAAGAGAGAGAGAGAGAGAGAGCAGGCAAAAAATCGGCCTGCCCTTTGATCATGGCACCGGTGAGCCAAGGCACAAATGTGCCTCCTCTCCCTTAAACTATTGCCTGCAAGTAATATTAAAGAAAAGAGAACAAGGTGCAGCCCTTTCTTCCTGCTAGGCTGCTACCTCTCATGCATGTACAGTGAGAAGAAGAAAGAGAGAGATGATAGAGACGTGAGAGAGCTAGCAAGAGGAATCCTGCATTTTACCTTTTCCTTGTCTCTTCTTTGATTTCCGCGCTTGCTACCGTTGCTTGCGTGTGCTGGTTGAGCAGAGAAATGATGTGTGTGTGAATGAGCTTGCACTGTTGCCTGTGTCCGCCCCTAGTGATCTGTTGTGCGAGAGAAGAAACCCTTTTTGCAGATGCTTCGGCTTTTTAAAGATGTTGCCTACTGATCGTGGATTCGTGGGAGGAGTGGAGCCTCTGCACTTCCCCACGTTCACCAGCGAAGATACGGGGGCGTTTAGTTTGTGGTTTGACCGCGCCGGATTAATCCGTTGAGCTACAACAACCTTGCTACCTGATCAAATCCTAAATTAATTCATTAACCACTGAAAGTATTTATTTATTTAATTTTTTTATTCAACACAATTCACCTATGGAGAGCAAAAAATATAAGGGACGATCTAGGGCAGTGGGCCGGCTATCTCCCTTGCATCCCTAATCACCACTGCCAAAAATGAAATAGCTCCTCCTTTGAGAGCGTCCTCAGTCGCTCCTTAGTAACCCTATCCCTACACTATACCCCAAGATTATCTGCATCTTCATAAATTTACTCATACTTTACCCTACGTCCCAAAACATATGTTCATTCAACAACTCTCCTATCCCAAAATGTCCAATAAAATTGCAGGGGACGAAATGGATCGGAAACCACTCACAACGTATTTGTACCTATATGTTTTGTTTTGTACGGATTTGGACATGTACAGGACAATATAGTATGATATAAGACCATCTCCAAGGGCATTTGTTCGGAGCTCAATTTCTCTTCGCGAAGAAATTCTGGTTCCTTAAGATGTTCCAACACGACTTCTCCGCGGTTCTCTCTAGAAGAAATTTCTTCATTCATTCCCTTTAGAATGAAATTCTCTCTGTGTTTTTTGTAAATTTCTTCGAATGGATATTGTTGGAGATGGTAGGAAATGAAGGGAAAGAATGTGGAGAAGGGAATGGAATGAAGGAAAAATAGTTGGAGGTGGTCTAAGCATATGGATAAATATTCAGATGAATACATATAACATATGAATGAATAATGATCCGAACACATATTTTTTTTAATAATACACGCAAACATGAATCGACGTTATAAATTAGGTGGTAGCTATATTAAATATTTATCGGTGATTAAATTTATATTCTTAAAAAATAGGATGTGACACATTTAAATTAATTTTTGTTAAGCAAAATATGGATGCCAAATTGCCAATATCAAAATGACATCTATAATTTATTGTCATAACTATAATATTAGTGCTCATATACAAAAGAAAACAACATTGCTGGTCATCGGGCATTCGATGATGCCATGTCTTCGTAACCCTCATGCAACACTTTGCCTCGCTACCTGCTCCCTCCATCTCTCTCTCTCTCTCTCTCTCTCTCTCTCTCTCTCTCTCCCCCCCATGTGCTTATGGTTTTGCTGGTGCTCGCCTCTACTACCACACAACTTGCTGGTGCTCGCTATCGGTGTTGCAGCCGTGTGGCTTGCTGCTGCTATCGCTGTAAGTTTGTTGAGCCGTCTCCTCTCTCTCTCTAAATGTTTGTTGGAGCTTTTTTGTATTTGCCATGGTTGTTGTTGCCCCTCCTTCGCTTGATCCACCTCCTACTCGATTTATCTGACGAGAATGACAAAGAACTTGCCGGATTTGGGGAAGAAGATGGTGAGGAAGAGATGGATTATCTTGTCGATCATCACATTTCTATGTATGAAACATTCTAATTTGTTTATTGAAATATCGGTTTTGTTCTCACGGAACATCTAACCACCGTGGAACATGATGTTTTCATCGTTTTTTGCATGTTTCATTAGTTCTTTTGACATGTTCCAACAATTCTTTTAGTATATTCCAACATTGATCAACTATGTTCCAACATGTTCCGTCGGGTCTTTTTTCTTGTTTCGTCAACCTTTTTAACATATTTCACTAGTTTGATTAGCATGTTTCGATAGTTGTTTGTTTTTTAGATGACTTTATGTTGCAAGTTCCTTCAGCAAAATATCATGTTCCAACATGTACAACCAAATTTCTAGTAGTACATTGTGTATGTTCCATTTGCATATTGTATTTGTTTGGAATAAGTTGCCTATGAACAAGCATCCAATTTTTTTACTGGATCAAACATCCAATCTGCGGTGGCTTTTAAGAAATAAAGAATAGCTTGGAAATTGCACAACAACACAAGAAAATGGAGGCAACCATATAGGCTAATATCCCTAGTCAACAAGTCACTAGCTAGCTCCATGGGTTAAGTTTGTAAGCATCGAGCTCCCATGGGTTTTTATTTTATTTTTCATGGAGCTTGGTCATTCATTTTGGCGATTGATGCACTTCACCTACTTTGTAGGAATCTTGGCATTCATGGACCCCACAGGACGTTAATTACTTTCTCGGGCGTCCGCACTCAAGATTAAGGACTTATTTTCATATTCCTTCTTTTAATCATGTGTGAGTGGTTTGCTTTTCCTTTGTTGCTTGTGGAATCTTCTCTACGACAACTGGGTCCTAGGAGCATAGTCGAGTCCTTAGTCGTCTCTCAGTTTTCGGAGTTTTCCAGGGGGCTCTGGGTCCGGGTTTCTTGTCCTCAAGTCTGTTTTCGTAGCGTCTAAGTTTTCCAAATCTCCAAATATTTTCTTTGGCGCCAAACCTTCCCTGTCAAGCAATGTGATCTGCCGAACACTCCCGGTGGGCCACTCTGGGGCCCGGACTGTCCTAGCTGAGTGTTCCCTTATAATATGTTGTAGAGCAGATTCCTTCGGTTGGACTGCCTTGGTGTCCGGACTGTCCGGCCCAAGTTATCTCCTCTCTGTCTCTAATTATTTTTGACAGGGAGCGCTTGCCTTCGTCCGGACTGTCCGAGGGTTGTCCAGGGTATTGTCCGGCCTAAGGCATGAAACTAGATTTGAGAATTTCTTCTTTAGGGTTCCAAAGTGGGGATTTCGTGGGGGCGTATATAAAGGCCTTATCTTCTCTCTTCCAAGTGTGTGAGCTCTCTCCCATCTAGTCCTAGCCCTAGGGTTTCCATGTGCACGTGAGAGGAGTGTTGGTGAGGTGAGTGCCCTCTGGATTTGTGCTCTTTGGGACTCCGTCGCTGGAAGGAGGATCTTTACTAAGCCATCTTCATCAAGCCTTCGATGAGCTCTCATGCCTTCATGTTTCGGGGGAAGTCCACCGTGTGTTGGCCCGCTGTGTATCGGTGGTGATGGAGTGAAGTCCACTATGTGTTGGTGGCCGCCGAGGTGTGTTGGTGCTGGTGGGTTTGAGGAGCTCGCCGTGTGTGGGAGCACTAATGACCATGTGAGAGGTTTGGAGCCCACCTTGCTTTCGTGGTGAAGGGCTGCCGCGAGTGGATTGAGCCGGAAGGCTCGAGAGGGAGCCAGTTCTCGTTCGTCGAGGGCTTGCCTTAACGGGGAGTAGGAGTTCGTCTCTAACCCTCAGGAAAATATCCTTGTGTCACCTTTATTTTTCCTGCAATTTAATTTTTCGGAAGTTTCCTTTTATGCATGTTTGTGATTTGTGGTACTTGTTCATTTAATTTATATGCCCTTTTGTATTGATTCAGCTCGTATAGTTTTAGGGTTGATTAGCTAAATGGTTCACTTTTAATTTGCCTAATATCCAAGAAAAACACAAAAAAAAAAGTAGTCCAACTCACCCCCTCTTGGCCTTCAATCTCTTCAAAGTTAAAAAGGGCTAATATAAGCTCTCTTTGATTCTTGTTTACTTCTAGTTTTAGTTGTAGTTGGAAAAAATGATCACCTTTAAAAATGTATGGAAATGCCAAATAAATTATTTTAAAAATATTTTTGAGATCTTTGAGAAAATCCTACAAATTCCCAAAAAAAATATTTCAAAAAATACAATTAATGATCTATATAAAAATAAAAAAATAACTAAAACAAGAAATCGAAGAGGGCCATAGATGTTATATAAAAATGCTTAGATATTAGGAAAAAGTGTCGTTTGGTCCCTCAACTATGCCCACGACATCAAATTGGTCATTGAACCCAAATATCGGGCTTGATCGGTCCCCCAACTATGAAAAAGGGCTTGACCAATCCTTTCACTGGTCAAAAGGGCGATTCTGGGGTGGTAAGCATGTCTTGCCTGGTTTCACTGATGTGGTAGCCAGGTGGCATTGACGTGGCTGCCACGTCATCTCTTCATCTCTTGTCTCTACCTCCAATTTCTCCTAGCTCAGGGACATGGCAAATATCGGAGATGGAGGTCACACCAGTCGAATGGTGGTGACCGATGTCGATGGGAGAGTGAGAGAGGTAGGTGGTAGGTGACGACAATGACGGGTCGACAGCTGACACTGGCCAACACCGACCAGTGGGCTCGGATGCCCCTTAGAAGATAGAGGGAGAGTTTAGAGAGAGAAAGACACATATTGGAGAGAGGGATTTTTTTTGTGACAATTAAATTGTGACGAAAAGAGCGATTTTTTTGTCACTGTATGCAATCTGTGACGACCCTATGACGAAAACTAGTCTGTCACAGAAGGTGCGTCTCTAAAGATCATCTGTGACAAAATAAGAAAAAACGTCACAAATTTAGTGACGAACATTACATCGTCACAAAGAATTATGACGCCTCGAATCGTCACAGATTGAAACAGAAACGTCACAAGTGGATGACTGGGATGCTGCCAAATGGCAGATGACGTGTCATGTCTCATGGCAGATGACGTGGCCAAATATTGTGACGAATTTTATCGTCATAATTTATCAAAAGGCTAGCATAAATAATATGGGCTTGGCCCAATTTAAGGCCCAATTTCTAATTTGACCAAGCCCATTTTAAGGCTAATTTGGTTTGGTGAATTCTGTGACGAAAATTGAGCGCCATAAACTCACATTTTCCACCATAAGCACATCCACCAGACATAACAAATGCCGATAAAGCTCGTCGCAACGTTCACAAATTATCGACCAATGCCGATAAAGCTCATCTCAACGTTTACAGAAATGTCACAAGTCAAGAACGGTAAAGTAGAATTTAATACAAAATCACAAAAGCACTACTACGGGTTTTGTGAACCGCCACCTAGGTCGGGATCTGGGTTAAGCAAATCCGTCACGAATTGCTCTAGCGGAGTCGACCTTGTGGCACTGCCGTCACCTCCCTGCGGTGCAATCATCGCAGGCGCAGGCGTAGCCAAACCGGACATCTGCAATAGTTCAGAAAACGGTGAATTTTTGAAAACTTTATGCATTTATGTGTTGTTTTGAATATGTTGTAAAATGGTTTAAATGCATTACCCCTGGGGCAGCTGTGGGAGCATGTGGAAACTGTACCATGGGGAACCAATGCGGCGGCGCGAACGGGGGAAGTGTGCCGGCCTGTGTCATCGGGGCCCCAGACGTCGGCGTGAAGACAGGCGGCGGCGTACAAGGCATCTGTGCCTGACTGGA
Organism: Raddia guianensis; assembly: GCA_036346415.1. Taxonomy (NCBI): domain Eukaryota; kingdom Viridiplantae; phylum Streptophyta; class Magnoliopsida; order Poales; family Poaceae; genus Raddia; species Raddia guianensis. The sequence goes on along the minus strand of CM070542.1, from coordinate 49,745,241 downwards.
GGACCCCGCCCCCGAGAACATCTGCGGATATAATATGTTAGCTTATAAAACCAGAAATGACAACCTAGCTAGCAGGCTATACGCTTTTAATTACCCTTTGCATGTACTGCATCATGTACAAGTTCTGTTCTTGTATGGCCTGCATGCGCCGATTGTTCTCCTCTTACTCCGCCTTCCACCGCTGCTCGTCCGCCTCCCTCTGTTGTTTCAACTCCTCGATAAGTTTGTTCTGGGCGTCCAGCTGGGCACGAGCGGAAGCCGAGGCAGACTGTCGACGTGCCCTAACCTCAGGCTTGTACGAGTCGGGCGGCACGACAGCGTTCATGATGCCGTACCTGCCGTGAGCCCTCTCACCAAACTCGTCGTATATGAGCACAGGGTCGGCTGGTATGCTGTCAGGGTCACAGTTGGCACCGTGCTTTTCCCTCATGGCCGCATTATAGATATCCTGCGAACAAATCAGATATATAGGGGATTACTTTGAAAATGCTCAAAGTAGGTGTAGAGAAGCGAATAGAGATAGCCACTTACAAGCTTCTCCTGGGCAGCTAGCGGCATCAGTGGTTGTGTGCCGTCTGGCCGGACACGGGGCGTGTGTGCAATCCTCCACACGGCGATTCCTGAGGGCTCAAGTCCCGTCTCGTGCTCCTATATGAAATCAAATAGGGATATATGTCCTAATGATATTCTTAAAGTTATAATATTGTAGGTAGAGAAGAAGTGTACTTACGATGTCTCGTGCAATGTGACCCATGCCGAGCCCTCCAAGGTAGGTGGAGCAGATATCAGGGTTGGCATCCCTATTGCCCCTGTTTCATTTAGACATCTCGATCCAGTCCGATGATTCCCACATCAGACATAGGTCCCTCTAGAAGCGTGGGCACTTGTCCATCCAGTCTGGACGGTAATCAATATATTGCTTGGCGTCGAGGTACTCCAGCGCTGCCCTTCCCCTCGACATATGTCGGCCCCTCTTCTTGTGGTGCTTGATCACCGCATCCAAGCGGGCCAGCCTTAAGGTGTCCTTGACCTTCTTTGTCGCCATTCTGTTGAGGACATGGCGACAGGACTCGTAGTCCTCTGCAGTCGCGTCAGAGGATAGCTGATACCTCGCCTAAAACAAAACAAATAAATGATCATATACATGCAGTCACAAATTTATGAACACAAAAAAAACCTGTAAGAAATTTAGCATATTATACCCAGAACTCTTCGATGACGGCATTGGCCACAATATCTCCCTCCCCGTCCCGCACAAGGTAGTAGTCGCTCCAACTCAGCGCAGGGCGTTTGTTGCCACGGCCCTCACCCACTCGCCCGGGGTAGAACTGCCTAAGGAGCACCCCTAGCTGCTTGCCTGGCTCCTGCGGGCCCTTGTTGAGACAAACCAAACCGCTGCACGTATGGTTATCAATTGAATTCAAAACACGGTTAGAAAGTTTATGTTTAACAATTTAAGACATCGAATTCAAAACTGTTGGTTAGCACATATACCTGTCCCCAGGGGCAACCTGTATCTCTATCCTCTGAGATGGATCTGTGGGGGCTTTTGACATTTTATTTCGCCCCCGGTGTCTCTTGGAGCTCGAGGACTCGGCTCCAGAGGACGAGGGCGCCGGCTCCCACTCGTCATCCCCATCCTCATCGCTCTCATCCAACCGAGCATTTGAAAATATTATCCTCCAGTCCTCATCCTCCCCCTCCCCCTCATCGTCGCTCTCCTCGGAGTCGAACTCCTCTTCATAGCCCTCCGGCACACCCGCCGACACCTCATTCGACGCGAGCTCCCCCCTCCTCCTCCGACGAGAGCTCTCCCCTCCCCCTCCATGTGCTCTCTCCACATCCTCATCCACAGACCCGACCTGCGAGTTGGGGGCCAACTCCTCGAAGCTAGACCCCACCCGACGGTCAGTGGCCACCACCTCGTCCGATGTGCTGTGCTCCCGACTCCTCCTGCCGCGTCGCCCAAAGAGCTTCTGCTCCCGCTAACTTGCTCAATGGTCTGTCATCCTGCACAAATCAAACAAAATTGATAAAATTGAGTAACACAAAATAAGTGCATATGAAAGTAAATGACACAAAATAAATGTATATGTCATAGAAACCTAAAATTCTTCCGCTTCATCTTCCTCTCTCTCTTCCTCCTCTTCGGTTTCTTCCCCTTCCCCTTCCTCCACCTCTTCCTCTTCTACTTCCTCGTATTCTTCCCCTTCCTCCACATCCTCCTCTTCTGCGGTCTCTTCCTCTTCGTTTTCTTCTACTTCATCTTCCGTTTGTTATATCACATCACTAATATCGACGTACAGCTCTCCTGACAACTCTCGTTCTTGAAATGGCTCCATATCTTGTTGAGACTCGTAGTCTTCTTCCTGGAGGTCGAGCAATCCACCAAACGGATCGCTTTTGATACAACTTCTTATGATTTATTTCAACTAGTCCTAGTTTAGGAGTACGCCGCACCCCACACTTAGGATCGAACCATCTGCACCGAAATAGTACGAGCGAGAGATCATTGTTGCCTTCATAAGATATTTCCACTATCTCCTCAATAATCCCGTAATACTCTATGTCTGTACCATCAAAGTCGGCTGTGACATAACTAACGCCGCCGCTATTAACTGTGCTTGCATTTGGACGAGAAGACTCAGCCGCTTCGGATCGAAAACGATATCCATGGCAATCATAACATCCATGGACCTTAATTCTACGACTGCATCCACGTGACATTTGGCGAAGATCGTTATGCACGCTGGAGTGTTTTTGACACTGCACAACCATAACAATGTCGAAGATTCAGCAAAACTTACGTAATAATGGAAATGTGCTGTATAAGGGATATAAACTTACGTGGTAATGAAACCATGTTAGAAAATTTGGATGGTCTTGTCCACGTCCTCGCCGTTTGAGCTTGTTAATTTGTTCGGCTGATGGTTCACCTGGTCTTCCCCACTCTTTTTTAATAAATTGACTATAAGATCAGGTGATTCAATTCGTTATTTATAGAATGACTAATGATTTATAATTTTATTGAGAAATCTAAGAACTTACTTTATGTACACCTTCATTTCATCCATGTTGTCGTACACGTACAGTTGTATCATAATTTTTTCCGCTTCATCCAGGTCACGTGTTGTGCTTTTGTCAACGTTACGTCCAGCTTGGTCATAAAACACTTCAATGTTGGAACGACTTTTACGACGTGCCTTCTTATATCTCGGTTGTGCCACATGGACTTTGTTCCTTGTCGCAAAATACTTGTCTGTGAAATAGGCGACTTCCTGAGTTAGCCAAGCTTCGGCAATACTTCCTTCCACTCGTGCTTTGTTCTTTACCTTCTCTCTAAGATTTTTCATCATCCGTTCAACAGGATACATCCACCTGAACTGCGCCGGCCCCCAACTTTTGCTTCATATGGCAAATGGACTAATAGATGTTGCATGCAATTGAAAAACCCAGGAATATAAATCTTCTCGAGTTTTGTCACAAGCACAACAACCTCCTTCTCCAATTCCTCCATCCTCAATACAGATATCTCTTTTGCACACAACTCTCGATAGAAGAAGTTCAGCTCTGAAAGTGTTCTCCAGATAACGTCGTCAACATATCCACGCCAGACAGTCGGAAACAGACGTTCTATAAAGACTTTGTAGTCGTGGGCCTTCATTCCATTTAACTTGCATTGGTCCATACTAACGGTATGACGAAGGCTAGCCGCATAACCATCTGGAAATTTAACTTTCTCCTTAATCCAAACTAGAATCTCCCTTATTTGCCCACGTGTGAGGCAGTACTTTGCCCTAGTCTTCATCCCCTTCTCGTCGAGGTTCAATTCTGGACGATCACATATTAAAGCACAGTCTAGTCGAGCTTTTTTGTTATCCCTTGTTTTTTGTGGGATGTCCCAGTTTATATTGACGATTGTCTCACACATATTCTTTTCTTGATGCATCAGGTCAAGGTTGTGAGGCTGCTTCAGGTCTATTGCGTACGGAAGGTTATAAATGCTGCACTTATGGGTCCAATGGTGCTCCCCGCCATAACCATCCTTATAGCCCTTTTTTGCCAAATCTTCATGCCAAACAATAATATCATTGACCTCGAACCGTTCTAGTGGTCTCTGTTTCATCATAGTCTTGCCTATATGAAATGCATTTCTTTGCTTTCTAAATGGATGGTTCGGCTCAAGAAAACGACGGTGACAGTCGAACCAACAAGCCTTATCATCTTTTTTAAGTATGAAAGCATCAGTGTTACACAGGTATTTTGGGCACGACAACTGTCCATGCGTGCTCTAACCCAAGAACATGCCATACGCCGGAAAATCGTGTATTGACTACAAGTATGCAGCTCGCATTCTAAAGTTCTGACCCTTGTAGCTATCATGTGTCAACACTCATTTATTCCACAGGTCGCTGAACTCTTCTACCAGTGGTTGTATGAACAAATCTAAATTTTTTCCAGAAGACTTAGGGCCATGTATAATAACACAAAGAAACATATACTCTTCTTTCAAACAGAGTTGCGGCGGTAGATTGTATGGGATAGCAAATACCGGCCAACACGAGTATGGGTGTGAGGTCATATTGAATGGCGTGAACCCGTCTGTGCTCAGCTGCAAACTCAGGGTGTAGATGGTCAAAATGCCTCCAAGCTTGTGCATCTGATGGATGGATCATTACACCTTCCTTTCTACGTTTCCTCTCTTTGTGCCACCTCATGTGCCTAGCTGTGGACTTGACATGTACAACCGTTACAGACGTTGAGAGATTGGAAAGAAACGAAAGGTTTTATGAGCCACCATCGTCTGTCTAATCACACCATGTCTTCCTTTAACTTCCACATAACGACTCTCACCGCAATACTTACAATGAGTTAGTCCAGAATCATCCTTTTGGTAAAGCATGCAGAATTTTAAACAATAATCTATCCTCTCGCACGGCATGCCTAACACACTAAGAAGTTTCTTCGACTCGTACAGATTTGGAGTCATTCTGTGTCCAGTCGAAAGTAGGCTATCAACCAATTTGCCAAGGTCGTTGAAGCAATTGCCAGAGAGGTTGTATTTAGTTTTCACGGCCATTAGACGTGACACCGCCGAGAGCATGATCACATCGGTATACTCATGCAGCGGCTTCTTGGCAGAATCAAGAAGATTCTCGAATTGTTGAGCAAGTGGCTGGGACTCTTCCTCGGGGAAGAGATCATAAGCCCTACCCACATCAACCATGAGCTCGTCCAATCTGTCCACCTCAACTTCATCGAAACCCTTTCCAAAATCCACAGGGCTGGGCGCCGGACGTTTTCTCTCACCATGATATACCCATTCAAAATAATTTGGTTTAAATCCATTCCTACAGAGGTGCTCGCTAATATCCCTCTTAGTCCTCTTTTCGGTATTTGAGCAGACAGCGCAGGGACAATGAACAAGCGCTGTATTAGGGTTGGAGAATCTTCCGAAAGCATCTTCCACGAATGTCTCAACTTTGTCGAACCACTCATCAGTGTGCCGACCAGACTTCTTCCATCCATCGTACATCCACCGCCGATCTTCCATCGTTTACTATATAACGTTCATGCATGTATACCAGTTCAGTTTTAAACGGTTAACGGCTTAAGCCTAACTAATTAGGAGGGCTTACCCACCTATGGATGTGCATTTGAGTACGGTGGCCGTGGGCACGAAGGTGTCTGGTTGAAATTCGCGAGAATAACCTGCGGTCCTCCCAAGTGCAGCGACGGTGCAATACCGCTTATGTTATGCACCAGAGAACGATAGGGTTATTCGCCGAATTCCAACCCATACACCCCGTGCCCACGACCATCAGATTTCAAACGATCCGTAGGTCTGTCCAAAACGTGGACAGCTCGGAAGCACAAAAAATTTCATAATGAAACTCAACGAATCACCGCCTGAGTTCCGTATGAAATTACAGAGCGCTTCCGAACGGGTTTCATATGGCTGCGTTTAGAAAACAACATAATAACAAGGTAGAATCACTAATCGATGTCTTACTAATAACAGTACTAGCATATTTAATTAATACTATTAATGTCGTCCGCAAAGAAATACCAACGAGATAGTTACCATATTAAATACTATAGTCAAAACAGTTAGGCCATACCTCCACGATGTGTGAACACGTTGCGACGAAAACGACCGAAAGGCCGCGGGCCACGGCCGGACGTAGTGACCCGCACTATGGCGGGGTAGTGGCGAAGGGCGCATCGGTGGATGGCCACCGAGGCGGCCGGTAGTGGTGAGGTGGACGACCACCGGCGGCGGGGTGGGCGACCATTGAGAGGGCGGCCGCGGTGGGCGGCCACCGAGGCGGCCGGAGTAGTGGCTGGGCCGACACGGGTGGGGAAAGCGGCAGCGGCACGGCGGCAGGAGTGGAGGCGGCGTCCGGGGAGGCGGCGCCAGCCAGACGCTGGTCGGCGGAAGCGGCCGCGCGTGGTGGACGCGCGCGGCGGCGGCAACACACGCGGCAAGCGGAGCCGGCGGCACGCGAGGACCGGCGCGACGGGCGGTGGCGTCTTGTCAAGGCGGAGCGGTGGCGGCAACGGCCGACGACAGCGTGGGGCCGGAGCAAAGGGGTGATGGGGCGGCGGCGGCGGCGGCGGAGGGAGGCAGCGGTTTAATATATGGCCTGTGCGCTAGGTCTAAGGACGTAGCGCACAGGCCATATGTTTTTGTAAAAAATTATCAGTGTCGGCGGAAAGGCTAGGCCGCCCACACTTCTACATGAAACCAGGTCAGCCACCGCGTGGGGCCCACAAGCCAGTGATACATAGTTTAACGACCTATGTCGGCGATATAAAGGAAACCGACCACAAAAAGCACCTATGTCACCGGCAATTCTAGGCCACCGACACTGCTGCATGAAACCATGTCAGCCAACCGCGTGGGGCCCACAAGCCAGTGATACATAGTTCGACGACCTATGTCGGCGGTATAGAGAAAGCCGACCATAAAAACTACCTATGTCGGTGGCATAACAGTGGCCGACCACATAGATCCCGTAGACACCGCGCACCCGCCGCTTTCTGACCCACCCTCGGCTTGATCCGAAGAATTTCTTTGTGCAAAGTTAGAGTTTATAGCATACCCAACACAAAATATACCAATCCACAAGGTTTTCCTGCCCTTCCGTACACTTTCGGCACAAGGTCATTCCTAACCCGAACAAGTCCGTTACGAAACTAATACAACCTCAACGTTACAAAGGGATTGTGTGTCGAAAGTGCAACAAAGGGCGTGACAACCATATGGAATGACTTGTTATGGATTGTGCATGCCTTAGAACCTTACGTTGCACAAAACAATGCCTCGGATCGAGCGGAGAGATGGTCAAAATGGAAAGGGGAATGGGTCTGTGTGGTCGGCAGAAGTTTTAGCCGCCGACACAGAATACGTAACCTGTGCTTTCATCAGGGAGGCCCACAAGTCAGTAGCACTAAACAGTGTCGGAGGTTTACGGAAGACTGCTTAAATAGACAATCTATGTCGGCGGTTTCTTCTCAAGCCGACCACATAGGTCCTGGCTGCCCTACTCGTGAGTTCTCCCTTGTTGGCCCCACATGGCAGACACACCGACTTTTCTATTAAACTTAACAGCGACTGTTCGGGACGTTAAGTTACTGTCAATGCGAGAAACAATGTGGTCGGCCTACGTAGGGCCGCCGACATAGACCTGTATGGCGGGCTTGAAAATTCAAAATTTGCGGATGCGCGCAGTATGGATTGGGAGTATTGTCGGCGGTTTTAATGATATCGACGACATAGCCGTTCGCCATATACTTTTGTCGGCGGGATTATTTATTATCGTCGACATTGTGTTGTCGTCGGTATTATGGCCGCCGACACTGATTTTCCGGTCGTCTACACTGATTTCGTTTCCTGTAGTGTGCGGCCGTCCGTTCACAAGAAAATTCTATGCATCACGGATGTACACGTACATATATCCATTTGCAACACCTTGTGGTCTTTTAAGACGTGTTCCTCCCATCGTCTCTTCATCTCAGTCCCGTGGAGAGAGAGAGAGAGACCGCCGGGAAAAAGGGAGGCGGCCGGAGAGGGCGCGGCGCTCCGGCGGAGGCGTCCTCGGCGGCGGGCAACGCAACAACTTCAGATTCCGCCGATAGCGCGAAAGCAGGGGCGGCAACGGCGACCGGCGAAGCTCCGCGGCGACGCGAGGAGGCGTCTTTGGCGGCTGCTGCGGCGGCGACGAGGCGTCTGGCCGCCACGCCTACATGCCTTCACGCCCACTCGAAAGCGATCGTCGCCGCCGTTTCGTCCCGCCATCGTCCGAAGCCGCCAAGACCTAGTCTGCAGCGCTGCCAAGGTTGGAGGGACGCTGAAAGCCACCTCGAGCTCACCGTGCTCAATAAGCGGGATTCTCTGCCGTTGCGTGGCAAAGGCGAGATAAACAAGAATCGTGACTTTATAAGCGGTGAACAATGCAAAACAAAGGAAAAATGAACAGTGTTTTCAGCGGTGTTTTCTTCTGATCCCATGAACAGATTTTCTAACAGTGTTTTTGCTACAGTACCCGTGACTTTTGGCCTGTTTTTCCCTGCCTTTGCCACACAAAGGCAGAGAATACGCACCGGTGCTCAGCAGCCTATCACTCCATCCTCGTCCATCTCTGAAGCTGTTCTGTATCTTAGCTACCTACCTACCTCTCTCTGGTGCTCCTCCTCCTCTTGTTAGTTTCATCCAGTTCTATGCAACTTGTGCATGAATGATGTCGAGCTGAACCCAATTAGGAGCTGACTCTGCTGCCACTCCGGGGAAGAAAAATTTGAATGGATGTTTCATTTTCAGTTTCTTTGAGAGCTATATTCATCAAGTGCCACACAAATGAAAAAGATAAGTTAATAGCAGACCTGTTATTTGAGACCTGAACTTTTATGATGGCTTCTCGATGAATCTTCTGAATCTTGTATGGCTGCCAAAAAAATTGGCATGCTTAGAGTTCAGGTTCCTCGTTGAATGCTTCAGTTCATGCCACTCCTTGAATCAGGTGACCTTGTGCAGTTGTGCATATCGAAATAAAATGGTACATCTTAGTGATACTTACAAGTCCATACTCACAGATGATGCTTTGCTGATTTACAAGCAACAGAGCATAGCAGCACCAAAATCTTGCTAATTTCAGGAATTAGCACAATTGGACATACTCAAATTCCATTCACCCAGCGTAGCATTTCCCGGGGGCAGGGGGGCTCAACCAGAGCGAGCTCGTCGGGGACTTAGGCGCAGGCGGTGGGCGGCGACTTGATGGCGCGCCCGCGCTGCTGCCTCACCTTTTTTCTTCTATGATTTTCTTTTTCCTTCTACGCGCGTGGAGAAGTATTGAGCTGCATGCCCTAACCAATTCACCCAAAAGCCTATGCTGGTGGAAAAAAGAGGGCAATTCACTTATACTTCAACACTTCCCGCACGCGCGTAGAGAAGTATTGAGCTGCATGTCCTAACCAATTCACCCAAAAGCCTATGCTGGTGGAAAAAAAAGGGCAATTCAAAAAGAGGGCAATTCACTTATATTTCAACATTCCCCGCACGTGCAGGCATAGAGGCTCCTCCAGACCTCAAACGTAGAATAGAGTGAACAACTTATTTAATTCTACCACTGACTCAAACTCGAGACCTCCTGGCACGATCTGTATTGAATTGCGTGTCTGTACCAATTCACCCAAAAGTTCTGGTGATGAGGAAAGGAGGGCAATTCACTTGTACTTCAACAAGGAGGAGAAGGTCGAGGAATGAATAAATAGCAGTAGCTTTGAGATTGATGCAAAGAGGGCATGTGGAAGCCATCTAGGCTGTGTTGCAAAGGGAGCATCTTGCATCACCGGTGCATATAATTTTCTTCCGTTCCGTTCTCTGCTTCTTCAACATTCGTGCGGCTCCAGATCCGACAGGCTACTGCCGCCGGGCCCACAAGTCAGAGCTGATAGCACCGGCCGTCCGGCCACAAAACTCCGCAATCCCATCGCCGTCGCTTCCCACCGCCCCGCGCCCCGCCCCTTCTCCTCCTACCTTCCATCGATCGCTCCCCCTCCCCCCCTCCTTACCGGAGACCACTCGCGTCGGCCGGAGACGCAGCCGCCGAGCAGAACGACCCGCGGATCGTGTCATTCGGCCGAGGAACCGCCGCATCCCAAGCTGTCCCCAGGTCCAAGATCCAAATCCCCCCCTTCCCCGCTGGTTCTTCTCAAGCCTTGCCGTTCTTCGAAGCTTAATGCCGAGCTTGGAGCAAAGGCCGTAGCTTCCGGCGAGCGAGGTGATCTCGACCCCAACCCCCATGGCTGGGTTCGGCGGCAACTGCAGGGTGGGGGTTGTTCTCTTCTTCTCCGCCTGGATCGCGCTCGCGGCGCTCAGCAGGCTGCTGCGGCCGGTGCCGAATGGCTGCGTGATGACCTACATGTACCCGACCTACATCCCCATCTCCACGCCCAAGAACGTCTCCTCCGACAGGTACGGGCTGTTCCTCTACCACGAGGGGTGGAAGCAGATCGACTTCGACGAGCATATAAAGAATCTTGACGGCGTGCCCGTGCTTTTCATCCCCGGCAACGGCGGCAGCTACAAGCAGGTGAACATGCCTCTGGATGGATTGCTTTAGTCTCCTTAAATTCACTTAAAAAACGGAGCATTGCTGGCCCCAAGTGTATATCGCACTAATGGATGGATGCTAAATATGCTAGATTGCTAGTACAGTGGCATGAACAGTATGTTGATGCACCTCATGATTCTTAGGCTCATGTCTGTTGATGCGCTGACGTTCTGGAAGTAAAAAAAAAAAAGGATGCTATGATTAATGTAACAGTCAGCATATACTGGATTAGTTACATATGCTGCTCGATGGATTAGAGAATGGAAAGGTCCTTCATATTCTTTTGCACACCTCATTTCTCCTTAAATTTATGCCTTGCTCTGCCAAGAAATGTGCACCACCCATTATTGGAAAAGAATATGAATTGGTTGGGTAGGTCCATATTTGAACTTAACATGGACAAGTTGTGCTATTATAGTGTTGCTGTTACTGATGATATAGTAATTACCTCTATAATTTTATTGTGCACCTAGGTCCGATCATTGGCTGCAGAATCTTTTCGAGCATATCAGAATGGTCCACTTGAACCTACATTTTATCAGGAAGCATCTAGTACCTCATCAGTAAATGAACTGGAGGATTTTTCTATTCCATCACGATATGGTCGTATGTTGGATTGGTTTGCTGTTGATCTTGAAGGGGAACACTCTGCAATGGACGGTCGCATTCTTGAAGAGCATACAGAATATGTCGTCTACGCCATTCACAGAGTAACCAATCCTAACTCTAATATTGGATCCTAATATATGGTGTAATTTGTCGTCAGTTTGTTTTTGACATCTTCTAAGCCTCTACTATCATCCCTGCCAAGTAGGAAAAATTTATACTGAACTTTATTGAAAATATACAATGATATTATATTTTTACAAACAAATGCAGAAAAGCCACAGAAATCCTTAAGGTTTTCAGATAGGTTTCGCTGTGCAAGCTGGAGTATGATTTCTTTCAATTGATTTTATCTGCAAATGGTCTTTGCTTTGTAGATCCTTGATCAATACAGAGAATCCCATTTAGCACGATCAAAGGATGGTGTTCAATCTTCTAGTAAATTGCCATCCAGTGTTATACTAGTTGGACATTCAATGGGTGGTTTTGTGGCTCGAGCAGCTCTTGTCCACTCAGGCTTGAGGAAATCGGCAGTAGAAACCATATTGACACTCTCCAGCCCGCATCGGTACTGCCCCCCTCCTATCTCTGTGTGTGTGCACGCCCGTGTCTTCTCTCTCTCTCAATCTCTCTCGTGCGCGTGTGGTTACAGGCTTGTTTTTTCCTTTTATATTTTATCTTTTTTTTGAGAAATAAATGCTGTGTTGCTTGTGACTGAGTGGGTGTTAGTGTTACGCTTACGCATGATTGGAAATGATTGTTTATGCAGGTACCCTCCTATTGCCCTGCAGCCGTCTCTGGGTCAGTTTTTCTCCCGTGTCAATGAAGAGTGGAGAAATGGATACAAAACAGGAGAATCACGTACAAGTAGTCCAAAGTTATCGAATGTTGTCGTTGTCTCTGTGTCAGGTGGCATCCATGATTATCAGGTATCGTTCTTTGCTGCCAGTATACTTTCATTTATGTAGTTCATATTATGCATATTTGATTATTGTTACGTTATCTGCTTCCATAACAAGATGGTATTCTATGTAAATATGTAAGATGTATGATCTATCACCTTTTGTTTTGCAATATGTGATACACCCGTAGAGACCTCAAAATTCCCACATATTTAGAAGATGAAAATCATGTCTAATTGTCTATGAGTATGATACATGATATACTGGATTACCAATATCGGTGAAAAAATTGTCAAAATACCACTCCCCATGTGTGGCTTCGTTAAAATGCCACTTATATAGACCATCTGTGTCAGAGTGGCATTTTGACAAAGCCACTTCTAGAGAGTGGTATTTGGCAACTCTCCCCTGGATTGGTACTATGAAACCTATATTCATTTTTCACAATATTTGAAATTTGTACTTTGTGATCTAGATTTTATGCCTATGAGAAACAAGTTTCAGGGTATGTCTCATAAAGTGTTGTTATAATTTATGGGCCCTACTGGTAGCATGGCAAGACAATGTAGTCACTAGCCAGTGTGTGCAGCAAAAAGGTGATATCATCTGCACTTCTGCAGGAAATCAGTAGCCATCTGTACTGAATACTCTCCTAGTTATTTAGGATTTATTTAGTTTGCCTCCCTTATCACTTAGTTGGATTTCTTATATTTTTAGGATATTATTGTTAGGAAGCCCTCAATATTTGGAGACCACTGAACATTTTCAGGAAGCAGAAAATAGATGATATTCTTGGACTATTTAGTCCTTGCCCTTGTGGTGCATCGCCAGTCGGCGTGGTTGCACCACTTGGGCTGAGTGCCATCTATCCCCCAAATGCAACCATGCATACACCCACTTTTTTCTTAGCTGGCAGTCTGGCACTTTTGGGCATTTCATTATTTTGTGAGTTCTTACTTGTAAAATTGCCACTTCCTATTTTGAAAATTTCAATTTGAATCACTTTTGTTCCTGTGCAAAATGATAAATATGCACAGGAAAATGTGACCTACTGGTAACTTTTCATGGGAATTTTCGATTCTAAAAATGTAATAGGTCCTCAGATATTGATCTAGCATCTCAATGATTATTGTATGGGTTTTGGTTGAATCCTTGATATATACATCCTTTCCATGTCTGACACTTTAACATTTTGATCACATTGTGACATTAACCAATGACCATGGTTGTTTTTGAAAGTAGACACCAACTGAATAGTGAATCTCCTTTTATTTTGATTCAGGTGAGGTCAAGGTTGGCCTTGTTGGATTGCATTGTACCTTCAACTCATGGCTTTATGGTAGGGAGCTCCAGCATGAAGAATGTTTGGTTATCCATGGAGCATCAGTCTATCCTCTGGTGCAATCAATTAGTTGTACAGGTCAAAAATGCATTTTTATGTCAAATTGACCTTAGATTCTCAATATGTTTCAATATTTATTTACGTGAATTTTAACCTTCTGCAGGTTGCACACACTCTTCTTAGCATGATAGATCCTGTGAATGGGCAACCATTTCCGAAACCACAAAAAAGAGTTTTTGTGTTTGCAAAAATGCTTCAAAGCGCAGTTCCTCAGTCTTTGAATTGGATGACTCATGTTTCGAGTTCGCAGTCTTCAAATTTTCTTGCAAGTCAGAGCGGTACAGCTTGTTCTTTTCCTTGTTACATCATTTGCATAATTGCAAATTGACTGCTTAGAAGATGAAATATTTTTGGTATGCCACCTTGTTGATGGGCACATTAAGCATGACTGGGATCTGAAATTTAGGTAAAAAATGACAATTCCCATGTAATATCATACGATTTTTTAAAATATTCTTGCCATTTTATAATATATTGGAAGAGTGTCTACCAACTTTATTCTAATAAAAATAGTTTTTCTGTCAATAAAGTTTTTCTTTGATTTGTGAGAGTATTGTTGTTCACCTTTTCTGAAATTACTTCTATGTACCATATGTGCTAGGAAGGTTTCTTTGTCATGGTTCCAAGGTGCCCTTTTTGTGTTATCTTACCTTATCTTCCCATCTGTAAAGTCAGAGATAAGAAAATAAGTTAAAAAAAGGCGGAAAGAAGGGCACCTAATTTTGTACTTCCACTGATCTTTTGCAGTTATTCTGTTAATAGTTCATTGATAGGTTCTTTTTTGCATTTTTTTTCTTTTGATGTGTACTTGTATATTTGGCCCAAGGGAATACAAGCTGCATTCTTGTTTTTATTTAATCTAACTTGACTGCTATAATGTGAGGTCATGCACTTGCTAGTTCAGTATGTTTTAGAGTGTATGTTAAATTGGTAATCTAGTCTGACATGGTTATATTGCGGCAAACCGACAGTTCAATTTCGATGGAGTTGTCACCAACAATCTCTACATCTTTCAACTTTTTCAGTTGATACATATAATCATAGTGTATATCTCTAATTACCATAATATTTTATTTGACCTAATGTGACAGTTAATCATAGGTTTGTAGAGCGCACCAATTAAATGGTGTTGGACTTCCGTTTAATTTATGTTATGTTAATGAATATTTTCTGTTGTAGAATTACATAGAAAGGATTCACCATCTTGCCCCTCATTTGTTCAATGGACAAGTGATGGCCTTGAAAAGGACCTCCATGTTGAGTCAAATTCAGTTACTGTTCTAGCTATGGATGGCAGGAGAAGATGGCTAGATATTAAAAAGCTGGTAAGTGCAACTGGCTTACTAGAAATTAATCAAATTCAAAATTCTGTCTGCAGACACTTCATTAGATGTTTAGACGTAATAAGTTTCCATGTGAATAAATTTAGGGACTTAATGGCAGAGGACATTTTGTTTTTGTAACAAATCTTGCTCCATGTTCTGGAGTAAGGATTCACTTGTGGCCAGAAAAGCATCATCCGTCTGCACAAACTGAAGTACCTGCCAGTACAAAGATAGTGGAAGTTACATCAAAGATGGTTCAAATTCCTGCAGGACCTACACCAAAACAGGTAATATTTCGAATGTTCATCTCTCAGCTACTGGCTTGCTGAAATAATGCGTCTTTCTGATTTGTACTCATGTTCTCTGTTTTTGCTGGTTATACTACAGATGCTGCAAATGCATTTTCTATTCTCAACCACACTCTTGTGTTATTAACCTAATATCAGTAATATCTACACCATATTTTCCTTATATTTTTAGTTCTGCAGTTGGATATAAAAGTAAATATTATAGGGTTTGTATTATTGTATCATGGTATCAACACAGCATAGTTCCTCTTTTGCTTTCTCCTCTGATCTTTGTATGTGCAGTTCACTTGTATGTTTGTGCATATAACAACAACAACAAAGTGTCAGCATTCCTTTTCTCCTTTCCTTTCATTTTGTTTTACCATTTTTCACGGTTTCAGTGCAATATACTTTCCTGTTATCCAACTGATTTTCCTTGGTCCATTTTGAGTAAATTTACAAATCAACCCATCATTTGTGATAAGCCTGTTACACGTTTCAAGCAGGTTGAACCTGGGAGCCAAACGGAGCAACCACCTCCTTCTGCATTTCTTCTCTTAAATCCAGAAGAATTGAGTGGTTTCCGATTCCTGACTATATCTGTGGCACCAAGACCGGTATTCCCTTGTACCATTCGTGTTGAATATTTTGGTGCAACCAATTGTACTTCTATATGCTTTTATTTTTTGCTGGCCATCTATTTTCAGATAGTGTCTTTTGAATTAATTCCATTCTATTCTTTTATATTTTTTTGGCTTTTAGTAATAAAAAAATGTATGTTAAGGTTAAAGTGATGAAATTAATGAAATAAACAATATATAAAATATCTTGGTACTAAAATTCTACTCAGAGCATGCACAGCAGGCTCTGCATATGGCTCGGCAATTGACTGTAGCGCGCGCGGGCGATGTCAGATTCAAAATTTTGCCGCACACGGGCGGGTGGGAGCACTGCGCACGAGCAGTTTACTGCATATGCAGGCCGCTGATAAGCCTGCTACGCATGCTCTCAAGCTCCCATAAATTTGTCTTGTGAGATCAGCCTCTGTTAGTCTTATCTAGGCAAGAATTCAGCCTAAAAGTCCTGATCCATGTTCATTCTAGAAAGCTGAAGCCACTTTGAACATGATCCTAATGTTTCTTTAGCACTGAATAAATTTGGCCACTCTCAGGACAAAGTTTTATCACTTGAATTCCATTTATTTAACTGAAGAGAAACCAACCTTTTAATCTGTTCTTTTATGTGGCGTCTTATATCGCATGCTTTTACATCGTTATGCTAGTAGGATTGGATTAACAACTACCAACATTCATGTATCAACTTAAGATGACAAAAAGGTTAAGATATATTTAAATGCCAATCACAGACGAAATCAATTGTTGGTTAAGGGCAGGCATATTCTGTGGTTTACTTGATTTAAGATCTGACATTTTAAAAAGAGTACAATACATATAATTGACCAACAAGTATTTGGTCTTGCAAAGATAGAATATATTTTTCGGCCCTGTGCTTGAGGGTTTAGTTTGGTCCCTCTACCTTCAAAATGTATTCACCACTCTTGTGAGCAATTCAGGGCCTGTTTGGTTTGTTGCCTAAGGTTGCCACGCCTAATCTTAGTCCTGCCACACATTCTGAGGCATCCGTTTGGTTCAACGTATAATCTTAGTCACGCCACATTTTCTTAGCCTCCGTCCCCACATGTCATTGACTCGTTTTCTTGCCTCACTTTGCCACAAGTGTGGCGCGGATTTTCTCCGCCACACTTTTGTGGCTTGCCACACTTTGCCTAATGTGAAGTGTGGCACTTTTAGGCGAGAACCAAACAGGCCCTCAGTACCATGGGTGCATTCTTGAACATCAACACCCCCCTTCAATTGTTCTGACCTTTTCAGCAGCATGGACAATTCATCTATTCATCCACTGGCCACTTGTAATTCCTATTGTTTCTGCCCTCCAACTAACTCAATGTCACTGGACAACAGGGCCATGGCGGCTAGAGAGGTTGCACATTCCCCTCGTGCCACCATCTTGCCTCTAAGGCTCTGACCCGGAAGTCTGACTCAAGTGAGTTGGTTTGGTGTAACTGAGTGTAAACTGATAAATTAGGAAAAATGATGGAAACATTATAGCCCAAATAGGCTAAGGGTGTGTTTGGTTTGTGACCTAGATAGCCTTGTTGAATTTTTTTGTCATGGCCATCAAATCATTGGCAAATTTGTTTTGTTTGGATTAAAGCCAAAGTTGCTAAGGTATAAAGAGGATATTGTTTGGTTGGGAGCCAAATAAGATTTTGGCTAATAAAAAAAATCTAATTAATAAAATTGCAAAAATGAATTATAAAAATTCCAAAAAAGTAAAAAAATTGCAAAAATTATGGGAGGTAGACTAGGAATTTAGATGAACTATATTTTGTGTAATTTGGAGACTACGGATAAAATAGATAAAAAAATCAGAAAATAAAATTCAAATGTGCTGCACAGTTATCTAATAAACGGAGGGTGTTTGGAAAGAAGTATGGATTCTACATTATAGTAATCTTCACTATATGAATGACCTGAATGCATAGATTTAATAAAAATTATAAAATATAAGGTGGGTCAACACTAGATGAGCCTATATTGCATATACACTTAAAACACCCAGTACATTGGGACACTATCATATCAATGCATTAATAGTTGAATAATACGGGTTATTTTATTTCCTTTTAAAATCTCTAGGCAATTTAAAGATCATCTTCTAGTATATTTTGTGCTGGTAATTTTTTTATTAGTGGAAGCACATTGTAAATGTTTTTTTTTCTCATTGAATTGTTAAGAGCCACGACTTGGATAGCGTGGTTAGAGCGGTACCTACCAATGAGAAGCTTTTCGTAGGAGGAGATCTCAATGGCCATGTGGGGACAGCTAATGCGGGGTATGAGGTGGCACATGGAGGTTTCGGGTATGGTAGTAGGAATCAGGAGGGTGAGGAAGTTTTGGACTTTGCTATAGCTTATAATCTGATGATAGCCAACACTTTCTTTAGGAAGAGACAGTCTCATTTGGTGACCTTCAGTAGTGGCCAACACTCTAGTCAGATCGACTTTGTTCTCACTAGAAGAGAGGACAAGCGGGCATGTTTGGATTGTAAGGTGATACCCGGAGAATGTGTTGTTTCTCAACACAAGCTTGTTGTGGCTGATTTCCGCTTTTGTTTGCATGCCCGCAGGGATAAACAAACCAAAACCGTAAGAACGAAGTGGTGGAAACTCAAAGGGGAGGCGTCAGAAGTCTTTAAGGAAAGGGTTATCGCGGAGGGCTCTTGGAGCGAAGGAGAAGATGCAAACATCATATGGGTGAAGATGACAATTTGCATTAGGAAGGTGGCTTCGGAAGTGCTTGGAGTGACCAAAGGGAGCGGAGGTGCACCTAAAGATACGTGGTAGTGGAATGAGGATGTACAAAAGGCTCTTAAGGAGAAGAAAGAGTGCTATAAACGCATGTACCATGACAGAAGTGCAGATAACATAGAGAGGTACAAGGTGGCAAAGAAGACCGCGAAGCGAGCAGTGAGTGAGGCAAAGGGCCGAGCCTATGATGATCTTTACCAACGGTTAAGTACAAAGGAAGAAGAGAAGGACGTTTACAAGATGGCTAGGATCCGTGAGAGGAAGACAAGGGACCTCAATCAAGTCAAATGCATTAAGGATGAGAGGGATCAACTCTTGGTGAAGGAGGAGGACATCAAACATAGATGGCAGGAGTACTTTGACAATTTGTTCAATGATGAGAATGAGAACACGACTTTTCAGTTGGACGACTCCTTTGATGATACCAGTAGACGCTTTGTTCGTAGGATCCAAGAAACTGAGGTTAGAGAAGCTTTAAAAAGGATGAAAGGGGGCAAGGCGATGGGTCCCGATGGTATCCCAATCGAGGTGTGGAAATGCCTCAGGGACATAGCTATTGTATGGCTAACCAAGCTGTTCAACCATATTTTTTGGTCGAACAAGATGCCCGAAGGGTGGAGGAGAAGTTTTTTAGTACCAATCTTCAAGAACAAGGGAGATATTCAAAGTTGCATAAATTATAGGGGGATTAAGCTGATGAGCCACACGATGAAGCTATGGGAGAGAGTTGTAGAGCATCGTTTGAGAGGAATGACGAGTATCACCATGAACCAATTTGGGTTCATGCCCGGAAGGTCGACCATAGAAGCAATTTTCTTTTAAGACAAGTTATGGAGCGGTATAGGGAGCAGAAGAAGGACCTACACTTGGTTTTCATAGACTTGGAGAAGGCTTATGATAAGATTCCAAGGAATGTTACGTGGTGGGCTTTGGAAAAGCATAAAGTCCGAACAAAGTATGTTGCCCTCATCAAGGACATGTACAACAATGTTGTGACTAGTGTTCGAACAACTGATGGTGACACGGATGACTTTCCGATTAAAATAGGACTACATCAAGGTTCAGCTTTGAGCCCTTATCTCTTTGCCTTGGTGATGGATGAGGTCACAAGGGATATTCAAGGAGATATCCCTTGGTGTATGCTTTTTGCCGACGATGTAGTACTAGTGGATGAAAACCGAGCGGGAGTGAATAGAAAACTAGAGTTGTGGCGGCAGACTCTAGCGTCGAAAGGTTTTAGACTTAGCAGGACTAAAACCGAATATATGAGACGTGACTTCGATACCACTAGACATGAGGAGGGAGATGTGAGTTTGGAAGGTCAGGTGGTGCCCAAGAAGGATACCTTCCGTTACTTGGGATTGATGCTACAAAGAGATGGGGATGTTGACGAGGATGTTAGCCATAGAATTAAAGCGGGTTGGATGAAATGGCGTCAAGCGTCTAGTGTTTTATGCGACAAGAGGGTACCACAGAAGCTAAAAGGCAAGTTCTATAGGACGGCTATTAGACCTGCGATGTTGTATGGTGCAGAATGTTGGTCTACTAAAAGACATGTTCAACAATTAAGTGTCGCAGAGATGCGTATGTTGCGTTGGATTTGTGGTCACACAAGGATGGATCGAGTTCGAAACGATGAGATACGTGATCGGCTAGGGGTAGCTCCAATTGAAGAAAAACTTGTACAACACCGGCTGAGATGGTTTGGACATGTACACCGGAGACCTCCAGGGGCACCAGTGCATAGCGGCATCATAAGACGTGACAATAATGTGAAGAGAGGTAGGGGGCGGCCAAACTTGACCTGGGAGGAGGCAGTCAAGAGGGACCTAAAAGGTTGGAATATAACGAGAGAGTTGGCCTTGGATTGAGGTGCATGGAAAGCAGCTATCCACGTGCCCGAACCTTCATTAGGTTTTATGCCATGTTTTCTCTTCTATCTTTTTAGGCCTGTTCTTCTTTTTCTTCTTTTTCTCCCTTTGTTGGTGGCTCGTTTTGGGTTTCAACTCTAGCCTACCCCAACTTGCTTGGGAATTAAAGGCTTTGTTGTTGTTGTTGTATTGAATTGTTAAGAGTCGCTGCTTATTCAGATCTTTAGTATTCAGACTATTTCAGGCAGACCTCCCCCAGCGGCTTCTATGGCAGTGGGGCAGTTCTTCAATCCAGAGGAAGGGTCAAGCACACTGTCTCTTGGCAGAATTGCCTACTCCAGCTATGTTCATCAAGTTAGTGTTTTTTTTTTAATCAATTATAGATTTTAATGTTTTGCATGCAAAACTTTACTGAATGGGATGAAACTTGTATCTCTTGGTCTCAGGAAATATTTTTGACAGAGAATCACCCACTGGTTTTAAACTTGTCATTCTCTGTGAGTCTTGGTCTTCTACCAGTTATATTATCACTGAAAACTACCGGATGTGGAATGAGAAATAGTGTTGACCAAGCGGAAGCTGAGAAAAACAGTGAGCTATTGCTTCTCTTAACTCTGTGCATATGCTGTTTTTTCATAGAATGTAACTTGGTGGTAGAAACTAAAACAGCCAGTATACAATCTAATGATCTATCCTGGCTATTATGGAAGACAACCTCTTTGCTTGTCTGCTAACAGATTATAATTATATTGTCCATCTAATTCCTTGTGCTTTTATACTTTCTGCTGTACCATTCTACCTGTAATGCTTACCTGTTTGAAGAACATTGGTTACATATTGTTACAACCTTATTAATTTTGATATATTGGTTTGCATTGTAGACCTTTGTAAATTGCGATGCTTCCCACCTGTTGCTTTGGCTTGGGATTCTGTATCAGGCCTACACATCATTCCAAATATATACTCCGAGACAATAGTTGTTGATTCATCACCTGCTACATGGGATTCACATCAAGGAACTAAGAGAACTACTGTGCTAGTGCTGGTGGGTTATCTGTTGACTTTTTGATTTTTTCGATACGGAAGTAAGTTCAGTAGTGACACTGGAAAAGCATATTATGGAAATTGACTCTCCAATGTTTTTGGCAACTGTAAATTTTCATTCCAACAATAATCTTACCAATCATTTTAATAAATTGTTCAATACCTGAGTGATAAACTGATAATTCAATACCTTGTTTTTTTATCATTCTTTTAAGAGCCTATAGCACATCAATTATAAGTTATTAGCCCATTACCATCTGCCAGCATGTCTTCTGCTTCCTCATCTGCCTCACTAACATTGCTATTCTTGCTGACATCGGCACAAATTGTCCTGCCTGATTCACTGAACGCCTCACTGTGGTTGCCAAAATATTGCTGTCTACCTACCCTAGTTTCTATATTATCAGTCTCCATGCTTGAAATGCCACTCATCCCATGAACATTACAAGTTACCAATCCTGCATTATCAGCCACAACACCAATTCCCAGTAGTTATGTGCACATGTGAGCTGGCACAAATGTTATTGCCTCAATAGTCAATGTAAAAACTATAATATTGTATTTGTTAGTATCCAACTGATATTGATTTCTTGGAGTCTCACGCAACAATACTGACGTTTGGCATTTGGGGTGTCTATTTGCACAATATGCATTTCTGAAAAGTGTCGTTGTCTGTCTATTTTAATCTACCAGCTGTTATTCAGGATCCAAAATACATAATTCCTTATTTTTGAATCACTACAAATATGGCTTCAAATTTTGTAGGCTGACCCACATTGCTCTTACAAAGTCAGTCTTCGTGCTTCACTTAGTGCTGCAGCTAGCAGATTCTTCTTATTGCACTCATCAGAGGTAATCTTGCTATCCATAAAAATTTTTATTCGTTCATTATTACAGGCTGTTTTCCTTATTTCTGAGTCACATTCACATTCTGAGGATGATGTCGTTCAAATAGTTAACACGGACAATGTTTGTGTCCAGCTCATATACAAAAACTTTGAAAGCTATCCACCTCTATCTTCCTGAAGGCCATACATATTTACCAGTTCAGTTCTAGGGCAAATGCATGTTTGTTTTTTATTGCTATGCTATTGTACTGTCCATCATCTGCACTTGTTGTCTACGAAGCGTTCCACACAGTATGACATTGGTGATTTCAGTATGGTTACTTGTTAAACTGTATAATTTTATGTTTTGCAGATTCTTGGTTTCATGGTTGCCATAATATTTTTTGGTCTAATGCGGCAATCGTCAGCATGGGAATGTGATACTTCTGTGCCATCTATTTTGTCAGCTATAGAATCTAACCTGAGACTGCCAAGCCCATTCGTGTTCCTTTGCTTCATGCCAATACTTCTGTTTCTTGCCTTTTTATTTTTCACATCAGAGCAAAACCCTCCGTTTGGAACATTTCTATTTGTTACCATGGTCTGCTATATAGTTGCCAATGGTTTCACAATTTTGTTGATACTAAGTTCAAAATTGATTCTTTATGTGGCTGCAATTCTACATGTCTTCATCAAGAGACGGTCAGTACACACTAACTGCAACTTCATGAATTTGTTTCTACAATTATTTCTGGTTAATTATGCAGTGCCTTGACATTTGACTGATGCTGTACAAGAGCTAGGCGTCTTAAAGTTTTGGGTGATATGTTTTGGTCCCTAAACTAGGGGTGTTGGTACATCTTGGTCCCTGAACATGAAAAATGAGTAACCGTGGTGTCACGGCTGGGTAATAGAAATTACCTACTGCTGGAGCAATCGGGAATCAACAGGCCCTTGGCTCTCTAGATCCCCGAGTTGCGGCACGGCAGATGCAAAAGAAGAGGTATACTCTGGTAATTCCGATAGTTCTATTCCTCAAATCACAGCCTATTTATAGCCGGGCTAAAGGCTTTACAAGGAAATACTAATTTAGGAAAGCCACATATGGAAATTAACTAGAAGATAGAATAGAAGGGACTCGGCTGGCCTAATTAACCGCATCCGTGCCAATCAGGGATCATTCTGGCACGGATGTGGGCTTAGCCCGCCGTCCATACACCAGCCCATAGCGGCCTTTAGGAGGAGCCGCCGTGACACGCGGTCCCTCAATTGGTAAAACTGAGCACAAAAAGGTCCCTTGACCAGTTAAACAGAACAATTGTTTTGGGCAATCTATCTGATACGTGCTTGATCTCAAGCACGCAATGAGAACAAATATGGTCCTTAACGTAGGCTAAACAAGCTATGATCGAAGCTAGCGTCTAGGCTGTTAAGTGGAGCCACTGGCTATGAGATTAGATCTCAATTTACTTCATTGCTTGGATAATTAGAAAGATACATGATTATCCCTTTTATAGTGATGAATAACATGGGCTTGAAGAAAATAATCCTAACTAATCTTATCTGTAAGAGCATGGACAGCAGTGTCCCTATTACTGGCCTGCATCAGGTGGGAACGTAGCAGGCAGCATAGACTAACTACGGTAGCAACAGTAAAATAGGAAGGGGTGCTAGGGATGCTCTAAGGAAACTAATTTTATCTAATCCTTGACATGAAATCCATCTAATCTTATCCTAACCAACTCCCAGCCTGTGCTACAATACCGCGGGTGCTTTTCATGTTAGTAGGTACTGTTGGCCTTTTGGGTCTTATTGGGTGTGCACATAACATTACTTCCCTCGTGAAGCAACCTTCTTGTTACGTGCAAGCACGCAACAGAGGGATATAGGGGGATACGGCCCTTGAAGCGGGTGAGACGAGCTGTTGTCGAAACTACCGCCTTAGGCTGTTATCGGAGCCACCGCCTATGAGATTAAATCTCGAAATTATTTCATTGTTTGGATGATAATAAAGGATACATGACCCTCCATTTTATAGGGAGCACTGACTTGGACCTTAAGTAAAAGACCAACTTAAACTCTAAGAAAAGACGACTTGCCATAAGAAAACTTACCTAATAAAATGAAACTAATAAGGTACTATCTTCTATAATCCTAATTGCAGTGGGGCCATGTGCTACAGTATACATGGTACTGTTCACACGTTACTGTTCATGGGCCTATGCCTTAATGGGTCTGCCCATATCACTTGTCCTCAAGGTTGAAGTCCAAGAGATCTTGCCGACGTTCTAGAATTCGACGTCAATGATGCTGAACATGAAGCGCGCCACCATGAGCATGACGTTGCCGCGATGACCTTACATGGTTGCAGCCCATCCATCGATGAAGATGGAGATGTTGATGTCATGGTCGTCGAGTGTGCGACCGATGTGGCGGAATACATGGAGCGACGCTAGGCCGAACGCAATGATGTACTTTCACTTGAACCTTTGTCGCCTTGGGAGCCATCCTGTAGTGAGGATACCAGCATGGCTTTGCTAATGGAATCATTGCCGTGCTGTCGTTTGGCGTTGTTGACAACGTCAGTGTTGGCGTCGTGATCGCCGTGCAGCTCGCTATCGACAGCGACGATGGTGATGGTGATGGCATCACGATATGTGCTTGTTTCCAAGTCGTTATGTTTTGCCATCATAACGTCTTCCACCATCTTCTGGATCTTGGTCACGGATGCCTTGATCTCACCATTGGCAGCCGCTAACATGGTGATGTGCCCCTCTTCGGTCGCCATCTTTGAAGGACCATCTCTCTTTGATCCGTCGTTGTGCTATGGTTGCCGTTCTTCATAGATCTGTGACCAGGGTGGTTTGAAAGGACGTTGATCTTCATAAATCCGCGATCGGGGCGCCAATCTTCATGGGAATGGTAATCTTGATACTGCGGTGTCCCGAATAGTCGTCGTTCTTCTCGGGAGGATCATTCTCTCGGACCGAATACTGATCATCAGGGGTGGGCATTCGGTTTCTTCGGTTCGGTTTCTTCGGTATTTGAAAAGTTCGGTTTTCCAAAACTAGCTACCAAAGTTTTTCTGAAAAAAACCAAAACCGAAACCGAACTACCGAACTAATTCGGTTCGGTAGTTCGGTATATTCGATACTACCAAATAAACTAGCTAGCACTTCGCTTCCTTTACCAAAGATCGTGAAGCATCGTGAGGCTTGGAAGAAGCCGCCGCAGCGTAGGGAAGAGGAAGAGCCGCGGAGGAAGGAGAGGAGCCACCGAGCCCGTCGCTGTAGCAGAGAGGCGCCACCGCCACACCTGCCGCCGTTGGACGCTGCCGTCATGGCGCGAGCAGGAGGGCACCGCCTGCCTCCATGAGTGCGTAGGAGGGAGGAGAACCGAGGCTAGGCCGCGGCGCGCGCAGGAGGGAGGGGGGCCGAGGCTAGCTGAGAATGGCGGCGCCGCCATCTTCAGATCCTCTTGAACCCTCGTCTTCTTAGGAGAAATCACGCATGAGATCAGCATGGTGTTGCTAGGATCATGCCAATGCTGCTGTTGGGTGTCGTCAACGATGTCATTGATGGTATTGTGGTCGCCGACCAAACCTGTGTCGTCACGATTGGAGGTGGCGCTCGGCTGTCCCTAGAATCATCGTGCTGCCCCGACTCCAATTCCTCCACCGCCTTCCCCTTCCGTTCAATGTCCTCCATTTCCTTGCCCTTGACTTGGATCGACTCAATATGGTCGGCCAACATCTTCTCCAATCTAGCCATTGATGCCCGCATCATGTCCTACGAGGTGCGTAGCTCCTCGATGGACGCCTCCAACCTTACGATCCGCTCCTTGCTAGAAGCCATCACAGGAGGACTGGTCGGCACCCTTGACACGGGCGAGACGAGTTGTTGTCGAAGCTACCGCCTTTGGTTGTTATCGGAGCCCCGCCTATGAGATCTATATTTTAATTTTTACTTCATAGTTTGGATGATAATAAAAAATACATGATCTTCTCTTTTATAGGGATAATTGACTTAGACCCTAAGAAAAGACTGACTTGAACTCTAAAAAAAGAATAGATGTAAACTAACCATGGTTATCAATACGTCGTATATACGACGTATCTACGGTAATACGGCATCAGGAAGCCATACGTCCAACTCTTATTGCGAATATGGCTTAATACGTCCGTATTGCCCATTAGTACGTCCTTAATACGGCGTATTGCCCGTATTAGCTCGTATTAGAGACGTATTGGGCGTACTAGCCACTGGGCTCATAGTAGAAGTAGAGTACATGTTGGGCTCTTGTCCTGTATTTGGGAATATGGCTTGACTTTTGTTAGGACTTTGGCTTGGGGCCTATTATGTGGACCTATGTTATTTCCTTATTTGTGGACTTGTCACTCATGTGGACATATGTTATTTACCTAATATTTCTGAACCTAGTCGTATTATTATGTGCTTAATACGTCGTATTACTGCTCGTATTTTCGTATATAGTGTAACAAGGTGGCCCGTCGTATCGTACTCGTATTGCGTATTGATAACCTTGAAACTAACATAATATACTAAAACAGCTGTAATCGGGGCCATGTGCTACAGTACCCGCGGGTACTGTTCATGGGCCTGCCTTGTTCTTTTCAGCGTATCGTATCGATGTGTATTACTGTAGCAATTTTTTGTATTTTTATGTGGCATATATGTTGTGATAATTTGTAACGATTTTTTCGTGACTTTTAGTAGGCCTTCCGAAGATCCTAAAACTATTTTTAATTATTTATTTATTTATTTATAATCTTTAGACCTCATTTCGAGAGCTCTCAAATTTGATACAGTAATACGCCAACGCAACGATACGCTCAAAAGAACAAGACCATACCTGGCATTGCAATGCAACCGGGCTACTTTAGGGAACAGTAAAAGTTTTTACTCTTTTTTTTCACTTAATATGCAATTGCTGCATCTTGCGCTGAGTTATGCATCTTGATTAATTGTTCTGCATAAGGGGGAAAAGTTTGAGAGTAAAACAATGTGTATAAAATAAGAACCAACCATGCATTATTGTTTGATTACTTATATTTTTTACATTGATGCAGCTGGCATTCATGGGAGGATGGTGTTCAATCTGTGTATATTCGCCAGTTCCTTGCTTTCTCATTCTCATTTCAGTCACTAAAGGTAACTTACTTTTGGAACTATAGATGCAGGGCCTGAATTGTTTGTGGAATGTTTTCTTCTTGGTTCTCATATTCAGATACTAACTGATGTAAATTTGAAAAGATTGTGCAGATGATTAAGAACAATACAAATATAATCGTAGCATTTGCTACAATTCCTCTTGTCTGCTTTCTTCATCCAGCAATTGGCCTTGGTTTATTACTTCTCTCACATGCCTTCCATGCCCATATAACCCTTTGCAGGTATATCTTAACTTTGTTGACATTCATTAGTTTGAATTACTAAAATTCTGCATGAATTTTTTTTTTTTCTTGTGCCTCCCCTTACTTTTCTGCTTGTTCGTTTCAGTGTATGAAAAAAAATATTCTGTGAATGTACTTGATGTGCATTTTCTTCAGCAGTATATGGAATATATAAACTTTATCTGTTTACACGTGTAATTTTGCAAATGGCAACTACTAAATGGATATTTATTCTTGTAACAGTTTCTTAGCAGCTTCATTTCGCAGTATCTCTCAGAAAAAGGATTTGTATAAATCCAAGGCAGGTGATAATCATATCATGCTATCTAAAAGTAAACCAGATGGCCTGCAACAACTTCTGCCGATGGATGATAGCCCAACAGCTGCTAAAAGCTTTACTGACAGTCAACTAGAATGTTTCGACAGCTGGCATGGGATCATGATATTGCATCTTGTAGCTACACTCATGTTTGCGCCTTCACTAGTAGCTTGGCTACAGGTTTGTTGTTCTTAACTTCTTATATACCTGAATATTATTGAGCACACTACTCGAAGTTTCCATTTTTATTTAGTTGTTTGTCAGTGATTACTGATGTCATGCAATAACACATTGACTATCAGAATATGCTTCATCATACTGGTTTTTCCAGTAGCAGTAGCAGAAGTAATCGCCTGGACCAAGTACCCATTGGCCATTAGGCCGTGCCTTCCAAACTATGTGTATGATTTTGGTGGATTGATCTCATCCCATACTTTCCACCACTCAGACCAAACAAAGCATGCCACTGGTTCTCATTTTTATGCTTTTTTTAATCCTTAATATATTGATAAATAAGCAATGATGGCTGGCTGGAATGGCGTTTTTTACTTATTGTGCACTTCTTCATATATAGGCGACACATGCTAGACAGACTAAAACCAATAGTGTATTTGCCATCTTGAAGTTGGGACTACCGTTTTCAAGACGTCAAGAATAGGAGATAAATTGTATAAACACTTAGTACCCAATTCCTCTTTTTACCCGTTTCTGTTATAAACACTCAGTACCCAATTCCTTTTTATTTGACCCATTTCTGTGACATATAAACTACACAGCTGGCATTGTGGCAACTGGCACCTGTCCTCCAAGCTTGTGCTGTTGTAGTGAAATTCATTAGGCTGCAGACCTCTGCCTAGCACCCAACTCTCTAAGTTGGCTGATTAGCAAACAAGGGAGGAGAGATGGTGGGAGCAGTACATCTAAAAGCTCGAGCAGAGTTACAGTGGAGGCCCTTGAGCAGATGGACTGAATAACTGGAGCTGAGGATGACAATGTCAACGAAAGGAGACAAAATTCGTGGGTGATGCAGCTATAAGGTTGATTCATCAGTGTGGGAGGATGATTTGGCTGGTGCGAGGTGGAATTAATGGCAAGTATCTGGCTCGCCGTTTGACAATGCACATGTCCATACCTAGCATTGGTGGTCTATGGTTAGCTGGGTGACTTGGTCACATAGGAGGCAGCTTCAGTCAGTGTTTCCCATAGCCATATGGCTTATACGGCCATAAATACTTGCCTTCTTCAACCTTGAGCTTGACAGAGCACTGCTGTCTCCTCCATGGCCACGACTAGCTGATGTATCCTCTCAATTCACCAGGACCTTCTCTCACCCACCACCTATTCGCTGCCTTCACCAGCACCTTCTCTCCCCATCTCCCTCTCTCTCTCTCACCTACTCCTAGACTTGGCCGTGCTTAGGGCTAGGACCAGGGATTCATATTTCAGACAGGAAAAAATCCCGGCCTCCAGGGAAATAAGACAAAATATCCAAATTTGATGAAATTTACCAATATTTAGCATCTAGCATCATTTGAGGGAGAATAGGAGGTGGAAGACCAGCGGATTTAGGTTGTTGGTGAAAGAAGGACATATGGCATGCCTGGGGTCTTGGAGCTGCTGCTTGCGTAGGCGGTGAACCGGCGACCTTAGCCCACTAAGCCTGCCACTCCACGTGTGCCGTCTTCCCAGCTGCCGCTGCTGCTCCTTTTACTGCTGCCGCCTGAGATGGCAAGGAGCAAAAATACAAGAAAGAAAGCAGAGGGGTAGGAGAGCCGCTGTGCACCCTAGCAGTAGCAACCAAAATCGCCAGTGAGCCGCACACCACAGCCGTCGCAGGAGTAGAGCAAGAGGGGTGGGAGAGCCGCCCCGCGCCATAGTAGTAACCACCAAAATCGCTGGCAAGTCACACCACGGGTGCCGGAGGAGTAGAGCGAGAGGGGGGAGGGGAGGGATGTGGAGGACAGGCGCCACGCTGCACAGCTGTAGCCCCTGCCCATGATTTCTCTGGTGACCTGCACTGCTCTGCCTTGCCAGATCTTTCTTTTTGTAGAAAACACGTTGGGAGAGGCCAAGAGGATATTGTGGGTATATCACTGTGATGCCTTAGCATGGTGGGATGGATGGGGGTGGGAAAAAATCGAATTAGGCCAAAATTATTTGAGCGGGATGGGTTTTTTCGCCTTGGGCTGAAAGAAGCAGATTTCGTGGAAATTCTGGCAAAATTAAAAACTCTGCCTAGGGCTAGTTTCTTTTTTACCTCCCTACCTTGAACTTATTTTTAGAACACTTTTTAGTAAACTTGGTGATGGTGAAGTTTTTTATCCATTCCTTTAAAGTATGTTTTTTTTGAGCAAATGGGACAGGCGCTTTGCCATTCCCTTAAATATCATCATCATCATCATCATACCCCAATCGATGAAACTTACCACAAAAGAGTGGGTTAAGGGGGGAGGGGGCGCTTGGTGTTCACAACCTTACCCTGAGATAAAAATCACAGAATTTGTTTCCGTTTGACCCTTGGTGACAAAAAGAAGTAGAGATAGTTTGGTATGGCATTTTGCTTGCCCCTAATTGGGAAATGCAGCTAGAATTGTTCATTTTGCCCATGAAACATCTTAACATGGCGTAGTTGTCACCGAATTGCGGTATTCATGGTCAGTGATACTTGATAATAGTTGTCATACTTGGTTATCAAGTTACAATCTTCTACCTTCAAGATTAGGCTTTGATACATTAGCTCCAACTAATCGCACCCTGATTTGGGTTACATATTTTTTCCCTATAATGCGGTTAGTCCAGCAGGATATCCCAAATGAAAGCAAATCATGTTCCTATGAATATCCAAGCTTATGAGCAGAAACCTATGCACTTTCTTTTCATAACTTCGATATTATGCAGAACCCATGAAAACATCCATAGGATGCTCATTACCACAATGCTATGCGAGCTATATGGTGCTTAATCAAGGGTGATCTAATTTGATCTTATTCGTTTTTTTCTACAGAGGATCGGAATGGGGCACAATTTCCAGTTCGTGGATTCTGCAGTTTGTGTTGGTGTTATTCTTCATGGACTTTTCGGATCACAACCAAATTTTGACTGTATATCTTTCAAGCTACCTGGAAGGAGAGGGCGTGAAGTTGGATTAAGCTTTCTCTACCTTCTAGGTGGTTATTATTCCTTTGTTAGTTCCATGGTATTGGCGCCTTATAGAGCGTTGTATGCCATGGCAATAATTGGTTTCATCTGTCTTGCTTCCAGAATTATTGAGATAAGTAGGGTGAGAGGTGATAGTTCTAGAAAAATCCGGAAGCATTCGCATAAACACTGATGTGCCTTTTAGAGTGTTTTTTTTTTTGTGGGTTAGAATATTGTATAATATTGCAGATCTTGGTTGTGGGCTTGCGGTTGCAAACTGCAAAGCATTGCTTGATTTGATAGCGAGGCCAGTTTTGCGAGCGAGATAAGGGTTGGTTTTTGTTTGCACTGTTGTGGCGGAGCTCAAAGAGGATTAGATGTACCTGTTAGGCAAAATTGAGGAACAGCATTTTAAGCCCATCGTTTTAACACTTTTTTATTTTAAGCCCATCGTTTTAACACTTTTTTTTTCTGTAATGGTTGTACTGAAAGATGGATTAGGGATTGTGCATCATTGAATGCAAGCATGATATAAAGGAAGAAATGGATATATTTGGGACAGTTCATTCGCACTCATCACCTTCGTTGCTTATTATGTATTGTTGTTTTTAGAGTAAAAGATGTACAGAATGCCCAAGGCACAAGTGGATCAAGGTGGACGGCCCGATGTGGCTGGGCCGTGCGATTGGGCGGCTGAAGAATTCCTGCAACGTGTACAGCTGCATTGGGCCCATTTTTTTTTTTTTTTTGGGCAAGTCTCGTATTTTGAATGAACCGATGATTCTTACACCATAGCACCAATAGGACATGACATTTCAAAATTCTTGAGAAACGCCGAGCACATAGAGGCTCTGTTTCTTTCAAATTTATAATCGATTATAATTTGCACTTCTAATTATCATTTTGTCTTGGTTATATTTTGAAATATTTTATAGTTATTTTTTCGAAACTTTGCACAATTTGTCTCAAAGATCTCAAAAATATTTTTCATAATTTTTTTGGCTCTTTAAATCTTCTATAAAAACACTACAACCTTTTCAGAACCGTCCAAAGAAACACAGCCAGAGAGAATGAGCAATGAACCTGTGCACTTTCTTGATTGGTAAGCTACCCTAGATTGTATGATATTATTGCCACTTATTAATCTCCCATCCATTTAATTACAAAAATCTACCTCTCTCAAGCAGGATGCGCCTCACATCTCCCACCAAAAATGGGATGCACTGAAATGGAAAAAAAGGGAGAGAAAAAAATGAAGAATCACAAGTATGAACAAATTGGAAGCAAGGGATGAGAAGCAAGAAGTCGGCCATGTGCTGATGTGCTTGTGGCCGTCGATTCATTGGCCCTCAATCGTGCGGTTCACTTGTTCCTTGGTCTGCTCCCCCTCTCCTCCGCCACCCTCTCCTTCCTCGCCGACGCCGACACCGACCTCGTCATGGCGGCGCCCTCGGCCCGGGCGCGCTCTGCATGGTCGCCCCGTGGCCGGTGCACGTCCGGCGCGTCCTCTTTGCTCCTGGCGGCGAGCCTGGAGATGGCGTCTCGGTCCGGCGCGGCGGCGCCGTGGCTGCCTCCGGCCCCGCCGCCGACAGCTCTCTCCTGCTCGACGAAAAGAAGCTGCACGATGGTGCGCAGCGGCATCCGGTCGTTGGATATCGCCTGCGCCCGCACCTCCGGCGACAGCTTCCGGCAGTCGATCATCCGGCACAGCCGCTTCTTCTCCGCCTTGCTCAGCTCCGGGTGCTCCTGGACGAGCAGAGCTCGATTGGTTCCATCACATGGTCTCGTAGAAATAAATCCAAGAATGATATCTGAATTCTGACCTTGAGGTAGGCATCGATGGCGTGGTAGAGGCCGTCGTGGTCGCTCCGGGCGATCTCCGGCAAGCAGTCGGCGAGGTCGACGAACTTGGCGACGGGTAGGTTGCGGTCGAGGGCGATGGCCTGGAGGTACTCGTCGAAGACCCTGGCCACCTTCTCCATGGCGGCGCTCATCCGCAGTCGCTCGTCGGCGGGCAGCGCCGGGCGCTGGAACTGCGCGAGGAAGTGCTCCAGCACGGCCTCGGCGGCGCCGACGTCGTAGGCGTGCGGGTCGGAGGGCAGCGGGATGAGCAGGTCGGCCGCCCTGGCCTCGTCGAGCTGGGAGCCGGCCTGCCGGATGAGCTGCGCGCGCGTCGACGGCGACGCGCCGACGAAGTTGGCCACCCGCAGCAGGCGGAGCAGGAAGCGGCCCGTGACGGCGCCCGCGTCGCCGGGGATCATGGTGACGACGGTCTCCAGCACGCGGCGCTGCGTGGCGAGCGTGTCCTCGAGGGCGCCGTTGGCGGCGGCGCTGTGGAGCGGGTCGGGGAGGTGCTTGCAGGTGTAGACGTGGAGCGCCTCGCCGATGAGCGGCGGCGGGAGGAGCCTGGTGGCGCGCACGGTGGAGATGACGGAGCGGAACACCTCCATGTCCAGCTCCGAGATGTCCTCCGTCCACCAGTCCTTGGGGACTGACGGGTGGGGCCTCTTCGTGTACCCCGGCCGAGTGTATGTGTACGACCACGTCACCTATGTACGCTCCCATGCATGCAGATAACGTATATAATTCAATTAGGACTTACGGCATATAGTTTTACCGTTTATTTAGGATATAAATTATGCACTCAACAATAGGATTTACGGCATATAGTCTAAGCTCGATTGGTTGCCGGCTGTACCAATTTATGCCATCCAGTTAATTGTCAGATCCGATCAAAGGCAACTCGCTGCAATGATATGGGTCATTCTGATATATCCTCTCAAAGAAAAATAAATGGTGACGCCATAGCGGAGCTCCCCACAACCTATGCTGCTTAGCGGTACATCACTTTTTTTTAAAAAAAAAAACCAAAGGTTACATCTCATTTATTAAGCTCTGCCTCCATTCGTAATTCTCCATTCTATATCCTCCATTTATTAAGCCCTTTAGATTCACACACACGCACGCACATAAACGCGCACTAATAAGGTAGCGATAGATAAAAAAGATTTATTCAAAAGGCACTCGGATCGTTGACCCGGTGCCAACACTATAGATCCGTCCTAGGTAACTCTGTAAGGACGATGA
Source organism: Raddia guianensis (assembly GCA_036346415.1). Taxonomy (NCBI): domain Eukaryota; kingdom Viridiplantae; phylum Streptophyta; class Magnoliopsida; order Poales; family Poaceae; genus Raddia; species Raddia guianensis. The sequence continues at coordinate 49,711,010 of CM070542.1, read as the reverse complement.
ACCATCGTAATAATATCCCTTATTTTTCAATGGAATAATACAAAATCTATAGGTACCCATACTTGTTAAAGAGAAAGATCTCTGCAATTTTTTTTTGAAAGATCTGGCTCTACAATTTTGCTCAACTAAGTTGTTAATAACATAATAGTTTTGAAATAAATTTTTAAAAATACATGTTCTTGTTACGATTTTTTTCATGTGTGCCATTACAAAGTTTGTTTTCTTCAGATTTTGCCATTAGAAAGTCGATATTGTTGTAGATGCCATTATTTATGCAACTATGTATCACCCATGCCATTCTCGAGCATCTCGAAAGATCTACGACGTATACGAAACCAAAATATGACCAAAATACATATATGATAGGTGTGGCCTCCATGTCATCATCTTCTTCTTCCTCCTTCCTCCACGTCTCCTTCTCTCTTCTCTTTCTTCTCCATGGTTGACGAGGCAAGCCGGGAGCGTGACCGGCGAGCTGCGGGATGGCGGCGAGCTGTGGGGCGACGGCGGTGTCGGCGATCGGCTGCACGACGGAGTGGGTGGAAAGAAAGGAGGACGCGCAGGCCCTTAAAGAGGCATCGACCGCCATTGCTCGTTGCCGACCGCCTCCGAGATCACCAAAGTTGGAGATTGGGAGGTGGGGGAAGGAGAGGAGGAAGGAGAAGGGAGAAGGAGGGGAGAGGGTGACAAGTGGGCTCATGTGTCGGAGACGGTATTTCTTTCGTATTCGGCTCACGTAAAATACAAAAATCCTTAGAAAAGCCCGAGAATGACATGGGTGATAGATAGTTGCAAAAATAATAACATCTATAACAATATCGACTTTCTAATGGTAAAATTGAAGGAAGCAAACTTTGTAATGGCACGTATGGGAAAAAAAAATCCATGTTAATGGCATAACATCGAGGCAGCACTGACCTTGGACGGCGGGAGGAGGATCTTCTCGACGATGGCGTCGATGCAGGGCTGGACGATGCGGTTCTCGGACCAGCCGGAGATGCGCCAGGCGGCCTGCAGCGCGGTGATGGCGTCCTTCCACCCCTGCAGGATGCAGGAGTCGAAGAAGGCGTCGAGCTTGGCCACCAGGTTGCCCTTGGCCACCGACTCCGTCATCCGGAGGAACCTGGCCGCCAGCGCCGCCGCCACGAAGTTGCCGGCGCTGATGCTGATGGCGATGCCGTAGCAGAACTTGGCGCACAGCTCGAACGCCTCCTCCCCGCCTGGGATCTCGTGCAGCGCCACCGGCACCGGCTGCCCGCCCTCGTCGTCCGTGTCCGAGCACAGCCGCTGCAGGAGCCCGCATTTCAGCAGCAGGGGGAACTACACGTAAAAACACCTGAAATCAAGAGGCTGCTCATTGGAAGGGGAACCGCCCAAATTTTCTTCACCATCATTCTTTCTTTCTTTTGTTTGTTTTTCGGTAATACTTTTCGTATTTGTTGCCCTGGATGCAGCCTTTCGGTTCTCTTGTTCAGTTCTTGTTTAGTTCTTCTATGAATGTGCTGCTAAATCATCTACAGAGAGGGGTGATTCGAACTGAAGTTTCTATTTTTTGTGTACTGGCGAATTCCAAATGGACCATAGCAAATAAATAACCCTGCGATGCTGAACTACTAGTTGCATCCATGGAGCCAGTAATTTTTTGTGTACCTTGTTCTGCCTGAAATTGATGCAAATAAGCAACTGAAACTAGTGAAAGCACTCAAGTTTTGTTCTTGCTTCTTTGCTAATTTGTCATAAAGATCAGTGCTCTAGGTAATTGTTTGCATACTTGATAAGGCAGGTCGCAACCATTGTCCTCCATAGAAGCATTTTCATAGTGCTAACAGGATTTTAGCTGCAAATGATGCGGAGAACGAAGGTACAAAAACTCAGATTTCAGACTGAAAGTTCAGAATAATCTTTTTAGGTTCCAAAGCTAATTTGTCAAAAGTAACCTGTAGTTAAAAAGTTACATGAAGTTATTGAAAAAAGTTTGAAAGGTTTTTTTATTTCCGTAAAAGCCTAAAGTACTGTAACACTTTGCTTAGCAGGTTCATATCGATGTATCACCACTGCAGTTTAGTGTTTACTCCAATCTCGTCTGCCCCTTTTTCTTTTTTGTTTTTGCGCACAATGTACTTCATTGAATCTAAACTTAATTCATTTGTGTGTTTATTTTTTTACGTGGGAGCATAAATCAGTAAACATTAGTTCTATCATCTTTAGGCAAAGCCATCCTCATCAACACATGAACAGTTAGATACTTCACATTGCTAAATCCTCTGTCACAACCCTTTAGGAAGTAGGAACTACCCTCAAACATCAGCACTTGATCACTTTAGATTTTTCCAGTAAAGTTCTCCTATTAGTGGCATTCACGAGACAGGACTAAAGAGAACTGGAAATTCTATTCTTCCAACTTACTTAACTAGGTTTGCATGTTATTCAGATGAAACTTTTGAAGCGTGGATCTGAAAAGGGTGTGTCACACATTCTTTATGCATTTAATTTGGTACGTGAACCTTGACAATCTGTGTAAAGCAGATACTCAGTCCTATGAACCTAGATCAACATAAGTCGTTGATAAAGGATGACTAGACAAAGTTAGAGTTGGTTTGAGATCATCATTAGGCTTTGATGTATGCTAATCATTGTGAGCGGAGACTTAGTAAAGGCACCGTGGTTCATATCATCATTAGCCCCGTGACATTTCTTTAGAAAATAAATTGCTAAAGGTGAACATGTGAAGTAATAAACTATCTGAGAAAGATGGATCTGGTTCAGCGCCTCTCGTCCTGTTATTGTCTTTACAATGTCTTAATAATGTAGTGTTGTAAAGATAGGGTGGCCATCAGATTTGCATGCATTACAAATGGAGTTGATAGCAAAGAATATTTTTCGATCAACTTTCCACTTTCGTTGTGGAATAAAATAATTTCAGGGGAGATGTTCCATACAGATTAGGTGATAACTTAAGGTTATTCAGTTGACTAATGAATTTCATAGACTACTTTTGTGTCTAATAACAAATATGTCTGAAATAATCAAATAGAAAGGGTCTCTTTGAGGAGTAAAGAAAATGTAAATAGAGAAAATTATGAATATGCATCAGAGAGTAACTTGAGTACCTTGTGCAGTTGATACTTTGTGTTGTTGACATGTATGATAAGATCGGCAGGTATGTCTGACACTACTGACCTGCCAAGCCATAGCAAATCGAAATTAAATTTTAATTGTTCCCTTCATTGATTATTGACATTGTAATTAATGTTGTATTGGGCATCCTCTGTTTACTAAGATATTGCACATACTATGTGCAAATATTACCCGCAAAGATGTAAATACTACATGACATTTACCTGACGGCTTCTTCTGTATAGAATGTATCCGGCTTTGTACCAAGCTTCATGTACTTCATTGTGAAGGACTTCTTGGTCTCCTGCTAACGATGCTCTAGTTTAATCACTTGAGAACAGAAATATTTCAGAAAATACAAAGCTGATTGGTGCGAAATAGCAAGCGGAATGTTCAGCATTTGCATTTTACAATAAATAATAATCCTAATTATTAAACAAAATGTGATTAAAACATGGCTGCATTTCTCCACTTTAAGCCTTGTTTGGAAACAAAGTTTTTGAAAACCATGATTTTACAATAGCATGGTTTACCAATTGATTTAACATAAATATCAAGGTTTTAAAACCCTATTGAACCCATGGTATTTCTTAGAACTAGCAACGGCTTGGTTAAAAAGTTCTTTATCTAACTATTGACCATGGCTAAAGAAAAGAAGTGAAATCTTTATCTTACAGTAGAGTTTTCAATACTCCAAAACAACGTGGTTTTGGCAAAACTATCTTTTCAAAACAAGGTTTTCTACTATGTAACCAAACACCTCATGATATAAAATACAATGGTATTCTTAGAAACAATGGTATTGTCTCAAAACAATGAAAATACTTTAATTTCAAACAGGGCGTTAGTGAAAATAGAACAATGTCACTAGGTCGCGTGTGTCTTCTATTATTTGAAAGAGTATTAATTTAGAAATTATGGAAAGATAATGTGAAAGTCAGTCAAACATGTTGTACATTTCTGTAATTGGGTCAAACAACAACCAGCTCCCTGGTTAAATACTTATAATAACAAAAAACAGAAATAGATAAATAATCATGATATTCTAGCCAGGATTTCAGATAACCACTGTTGCTTGTTTTCGGAATCATGCGTAGTTCACGTTAAAAAGAATCTTGGTTAGAACAAAAGTAAGTGCTACAATCAACAAGTGCTTATGAAATTGCATAACTTGATGCAAAGAGAACATTAGAAAGTGAAAATAACAAGAAGGAAAATGATAGTAGTTTGGTCAGAACTTTTAGAACTCAAGAAAAACGCCATCTCAGTCCAAGCAAACAGGTGCAATGTATTATGATTCATGCTAAAAATTGATTTTTACCTTGACGAATTAAAGAGGAACTCAGAAACCTTAAGATCTGCCAGCTAAAAAGCTGAGCCTCAAACTTATAGAAAATGTGAGGGCACTGTGATGTGGCCCTTCTTTAGAGAAAAGGCACAATCAGCCCCTGCCAATATGTATAATGTGAGGAAGAGGAGCTTTCAGGACCACACCTTCAATTGTGAGTGTTGTGTGAGCTTTCGGTGAGGCCCATCCTAAGCTCTCTAAACCATCCCACCTTCAGGATCTCTCTTGAGAAAAAAGTGCATATTATTGATGTGTTTTTTGTATGCACTTCCTTGGGGTTTATGCAAGCATGACTTCAGAACTAGAGTCATACACACACATGGTGGCATTTTAGCGGCCTTTTGATTTGATTAGGCTCGCTCACCTTTTGTTGAGGGATTGTTGATGTGACTTGTGCCCAAACCACACACACACTCATCATCCAATACAAAGACAGGGTGCTGGTCACATTAGTGACAAAGATTTAAGAGTTAGATCAGGCCTCATTAGAGGCAGCTTTTTAAGGAAGCAAACATACACGATAAGAAAATTAAAATTTTCCACCCGGGGGTGGGTGGGGGTGGAGAGACTTTGTTTGATGGTGAAATAATAAATAAATTAAGTCAAGCTTTTTCAGGAGAGGGAAAAATCCAAAAGACAAGATTTTTGGGAGTTGGGGATCCCTAAAATCTGGTATGTTAGTTTTGTGCTTGTGTGCCTAGCATATAATTTCTAGAGTGTCCAAAGCATCAAGGCATTAAGGAAGACACATGGGGCCTCCATGCAACTCATGTCCCTTGAAGCCTCATCATGCACCAAACTCCAGCTTGTAGCATAAAAATTGAGAGAGATAGAGAGAGAGAGGGGAGAGAGAGTGGGAGAGAGAGAAAGAGCGAGATCAGTGTGCCATAAAAAGGTTGGAGAACAAACAGGGGCCAATGCACTAATACTCTGTGCTGCTTTCAGATGGAATAGTGCTTACCTCAAGCTGCTCTCACCCTACCAGGCCCCATCATTCATGCATGACTTGTTACTTGCTCCTTTCCTTTTGCTGTTCTCCCTTTTCTGCACAAGATGTTGGCAACTTGGCATCATCCCAGTGTCCATTTATGCATGTTGGCCTAAGGGTTCAGATGCAGGCTTGCCATGACGAGTACCTATATTGCCGAGTTCGATTCAGCACATGGAATTGATGGATGAATTCTTTGTTTTGCTCCTAAATATATATGTCAGTACTGATCGTCGCACGTTTTCAGACTGCGACACGTTTCGGTTTTACATAATTCTGAATGAACTCACTAACCAGTGGGATGTGGACTGAAACATCAAGTGCAGCTAGCATGAAATGTACATCAGATGCCAGGTTCATTGGAAGCGGGGGTTGGTATGGGAAAGAATTGCATTATGGAAAGGACCATGCAACACATGGATTTATTGTTTGCAGCTGGTGCCCTGGCAAAAATTAGTACGAGTAGTATTCAATGTATTAACAGCTAACTCTTAACAAAAGGAAAATAAACTAAAAACATTTTTTTTCTTTTCCTAAATGAACAGGACTTGCAGACTGCACAATTAAAAAAGAACAAAAGATATAGGAGGTCGTTAGTTAGCAGATGTGAGTGACAAATAAACATCATTGTACATTTCCAGTATGGATGAAATTCATGGAGAATTTTGTTATATCTCAGGTTGGCTAAAAGAAAAAGGAAATATATGTTCCTTTGGCTTTTAGTCTTTTGCCCATGCATATATATATTAAACGCTCCCATAAAAAACCACTAAGGTTCAGATAATCGCTTCTCTACTATTTGAAGGAACTTCAGCTAATCGGCCAAGAAATATTTTCTCGCGACGAAAAAGAATGAATTGATCTCTGCGTGCTTGTTGCAGGTTAATTTCTGAAAATTCAACATGGATCTAATGCGATGTGGACTGTAGATCAACTGTCCAATGGATGCAAACGTGCATGCAAGAGATGGCAGTTAGCTGAGAGAAAAAAAGAGAACACCTGAATTAGGAACCGCGCATGCAGGCTGTAGGAGACGTCCTTACTGATCCAGAGATCTTGCTCCAGATGTTGCAGCAGCCTTGGAGCTCGATCGGAGGCTCTTCCCTCCCTCGGTAGAGAGAGAGAGAGAGAGAGGATTCTTGTATTGGTGCACAGGGTGTGTTAGGAGTTAGGACTCCATGAGTTGAGGAAGTTATATGAAGCGGGGGGGAGGGGGGATGCTGACAATCAAGAGATATCCCCCTCCCTCAAATGCCTCCCTTCTCAGATGTCCTACACAAAAGATTCTCTACTTATTGTGTGAAATCATGAGAGAGAGAGAGAGAGAGAGAGAGAGAGAGAGAGAGAGTTGTGTGTGTGTGTGGTGATCAAGGAAAGGGGGCAATGTGGCAATGAGAGAGAGGCGAGGGAGGGAGAGAGGCCAGGATCTTGCTGCCCCCACGGCTGGGCGGAGGATAGTAGTGTATTATTGCCATCACTAGCACTAGCTTCATTGGTCTTCCGATGGGCCAAAACAAAAGGCAAAATGATGGGTTTGTGGGAAAACTTGAGAAAAGGCACTGTTGAGTTGTTGTTCAGCATGAATGGTTTGCAGGTTTATCACAAGTTGGATAACTGTTAATTATTTTTCAGTATCTCCCATAATGAAATGGAACTTTATGTTTCTTATTTAATTACTTTCCGAGGCATGGGCCTGCATTAGCTCTCATCATGTCTTCTTCTTAGTTCTCCTTTGAAAAGATAACTCAGAATTGGCCTATATCTGTATACTTATTGTGTGACGTGGACTGACATACATGTATATATAATATGTTACTCGATCCCTTGTATGAAATAAAAATAGTGGAAAACGTTGGCTAAATTGCTTATACTACGCGATAATGTGTTACGACCGACGTGGCACTCTGTGTGGAAGTATGAGCAAATGTTGAATTGACCTATTTCTAATTACCGATCCAGCATGATTTTTGGGGACAAAAAATGCATAGTGGTGGGATAAGATGGAAGTGTTGACGAACCCCAACCCAGACCACTGTCGTTCTTAGGCCTAGCACGTCCTAGGGATGGGGCCCATTTATTGGACCAGTCGAGGCCCCAATTGTCAATCATAAATTGAAAAGAAATCCATCTATTATGTACATCTGAAAAGAAATAAATTTTTTTCTCCTACATCCAATATTCATTGTGTGATTGATCTTCACCGTCTAACACCCGCGGTCGTAAAAACAATCTCGGACTACGCTTGGTAGCATGTTTGTTTGCAAGTTATCAGCACGAAGTTATGATGAATCGTAAGACGCCAGAGATCGACCATTGATGAACTGCACCGAATTGTCATCTCGTCACCAGGCCTAGCCAGGATTCGTCGATCTGTCCTACGCGATAGTTCTTGCATCCCACCTTCGGCACAGCAAGATCGAAGGTATAAATTGAATCATATTCACATATTTCAGCTTGGATCTAATAAAGAAATGTAGGGTTCCGAAAGAACCCATTGAATTAAACTACTGGTCTTCGGATCGGTGCCGAACAAAATTGAATAGTGCTTGTACATGAAGAACAACCATTGAAACAGGCTCTCCTAGCCATGCCGCTGTGCCCGCACTTGAAAACGGGCCGCGCCGCCGCTGCCAGCACAATGCGCTGCCACTGTGTCTTGCGCCGACGCCACGCCCTTCAAGCCGTCTTCAAGCCGCGCCATCAAGCGCTCATGCCGCCATCTTTGTCGCCGTCGCCTTGGCAGCGCCGCCGCCCAGCACGCATCACCTGCCGCGCTTGGCACCTGCGAGTTGTGGCGGCCGAAAGGTGGAAACCCTAACCGCCCACCTCGTTGTCATGGGCTAGGCCACGCCTGACCACCTCCACAGGCCGGCGTACCCCACAGGTCGCCTTAGCTGGCCGCCGTGCCACCTCTCCTTGCCACTCGTGGGTCGTCTTAGCAAACCGGTCGCTCGCGGGCCAGCCAGCAAGTCACCATGCTGTCAGGCCGCTGCGCTACCTTACTAGTGAAGGGAAATGGGTAGGCTACGCAAGCAACAATTTCAAAAATTCTACCACGAATCACCCAAGATCACATGCAAGTAGAGATCACAGATCGTTACCCTTGACACGTCGAAGAGGTCGCCGACTGCTCGCCGGTGCTCGCCGAGTGCTCGCCGATGATCCAACCAAGTTAGCGTGTCCGCGTATGGCAGCGCCTCTAGCGGTATCCACATGTACAGAGCAGTAACGCCGCACGGGGTGTGCTAGCACCTCGCCACACTGCTAGGGTTTCTGGGGAACGGGAGGGGCGCGCGACGGCTGCGCGTGGTGAAGGCTTAACTCATCTTGACGCCGCCCCCACGCCTCCGCTTATATAGATGCGCTAGTGGGCTTCGGCCAGCTAGGGTTCTATCCCCCACGCATAAACCCGTTGAACAGTTCCAACCCGTTAAGTGTGTGACCAGTTAGGTTCAGTGCAAGTCGGTAGTGGATCTAATCCAACGATCAACATAGGCACCTAGCAGTACGTATTGACCCCCAAATGCACAAAATCAATATTCGGCTGAACCTTTGATATATCCATGTATACCGATCCCTTTGCCACACGATACTAGTTAAGCTCAAGGCGAGATGCGCACCACCCTTGTTAATAGCTCAACTTCTTCACTTGACAGTATGATGGATAGAAACCATGACCAACACCTTAGTAACATTAGCACGACCGTGCACTTTCCCTATCCATTCACACGAGGGGCCCAGAGGTATCTCTCCCGTTATCCAGAAGGGACGAATTTCATCTTGATCATCACACCCTGGCTATGTATCGTGACATACCCAGTAGTCATCTTTGTAACTACCCAGTTGCGGTGTATCGTTTGATGACACCAAAGCATACAAGTCAACATCCTAGGTATATGTGACAATCTCAAGTCTAAGAACCATATAGGTGTACCACTCGAGACTATACGCTAATGATGCTATAAGAGATAACAACTCACAGCGTCTCCGAGTTGGTCTGTCCGACTACCCATGTTTTCCAACATGTGTCCATACCATTTGTTTGATATCTCCATATATATGATATGTGAAACATTACTATCAACCAATACGAATGCTGATTAAATCATAACCGCTCCTCATGATGATATGGATCAGGGACCCGTTTAGAATAATGTCACTTAACAATGTGTTTCACAATCAAGTCGTACCCAATAGACAAAGTCATGACATTTATTCAGAGAACTGATAAACGATATTATCATAAGTACATGAACAAAAACGTGGTACAATCATCCCTATGATTGATCTAGGGCATATTATCCCTTTCAACTAGTAGGCTATCCACTCGCGGGCCGCCATCGTAGGCCGACCGCTCGTGGGCCGCCACCTTCCTGGCAAAGTCGGAAGAAAAGAAAAGAAAATTGGGTCGTCGGCTGAAGCAAAAAAAAAGAAAAGGCCATGGGGTCAGAATGAAATAGAGAATAAAAGAAATGGGAAAGTGAATAAATGGACTTGAATTTAAATATGAATTGCATGCATATTTTTTATTTTTCTAAATTTACGCTTTGACCATGACAATTTATGAAATTATGAATTTGAAACTTGGCTATTTGACCCTTCTATGAAATTGAATCCTGTATATTTAATACATGTTTTGTTGTCATTTATTATTATATGCAATTATTTTTGAACAATGTTGCTATTATAATTTTGCAATCATTAGTTTTGCAATGATATACCGGAAACTATGAAAATTTTCTCACACACTTCGTTAATCTTATGAAATAAATTTACATCATGCAAATGTCTGACATTGTAAGCCATGAGTTCGAGTAGTTTGTGTCCCACAGCCAGAATTACCTCGCTTGAGCATCGGATGTAAAAAATTGTGCTCGGTGGTAAGGGTTCTGCGCCACCATCAACATTGAAGTGGGTTATGTTACCTTAGCACAAAATAACCAAGCACTGCATTTCATCAGGCACCATATGTCCACCACTCTAAAGCATGAGTACATGGTTGGAGAAAGTGCTACTGACCTTTGGGCTACACTTAAAAAGCAGTTCAAAAGCTCAAATATACTGTTGGGGCCATAAGCTAGTAGGATTGGAACCGCTAGAGGTTCGCAAATTTCAAAACTGTGGCCGAGTATAACTCTGCATTACATAGAATTGTCACAAATCTCTCTCTTTGTGGAATTAAAATTATAGAAGAAGAGAAGAAGGCACTTTCTACCTTCCAACATAATGCCATATAGAGTGCACGCAGCTACCGACAAAACGCTTACAAAGAATATAGTGAGCTAATCAATGTAATGCAAGTTGCGGGATCTTAAGACAATGTTCTGCTCAAGAACTTTACCTCGCAATCACTTGGTAAGCAGGCGGAAAATGAGCGCCAACAAATAACAGGATGAGAAGCCCAATAGAAAGAGGAAGTATAACTTAGATAAAGCGGAAGGATCGGCCTAGAAAAGAAAGAAGACATTCTAAATTCCAATGTAAATATGCCTATATATATAGGTGTTTGAATGTTACAAACTTCTCTAAACCTCTTCCAAAGCACTGATGCTAAATTAAGCATTCCTACTCTCATCTAGCACCAATATATACATGTGCTATCCTAAGTAGAAAACATCTTTTCTTCTAATTACCTACTTCGTATAATACTAGGTGATGCGGCAAGGGAAGTGGAAGTGCTAGAATTTGCGTAGACTACCTGCCTTTCCTTAAAAACATAATCATTTTCGCATAGATCTCGATCTTAATATATCAAGTTTTTTGGTAATTGATACACGAAGCTCATCAATAAAATTAGCGCAAATTATATTTTATATAAAACATTACTACAGAATTGCTAATCCATGCCTTCTCATCACTAGCAGATGGGCCAATAACCACCAGTGATAAGGCCCACCACACTGCACCTCGCATCTGTCACATTACAAAACCATTGGTGATCACTGCTAGTTTTTTAACAGAATCGCTAGTGATAATTTCACTGACGAGTCCATATATAAACGACCCACCAGTAATAGCCAATAAAAAACCGGCAGTGATATTAAAAATATCGACGCCGGTTTTTTAACGGAACCACTACAGATAGGATAATATCACTAGCGGTTCGAGATAAGAACCATTAGTGATACTATTTTTACAAATTTTTTGTCTCTAAAATTTTGTAACTTATTTTTATGAGCTCATATGGAAACAAATTTATATGTAAATTGTAGCTCTCAAAAAGATCTACAATTTTATAGTTGACATATTTTCCATCTAAAGCAATTTAGGTGCTCAAATATTCTTTACAATGTTAAACGATTTATTCAAACGAAGTCAGATTGAAATAATATATATACAAAAAAAATTGTATCTCTCTAGAATATGTACAGCTTTGTAGTTGAATGTTTCGAGTTGATGCCATTTAGATGATAAAAATATTATTTAAATATTTATAAAACAAAACTTAAATGATATCAGATATGGTGCATGGGTGAGATTGTTAGCTAGGGCGGGTCAGGGTGAAGTGGCCATCAGTTCGAGTCCTACTATGCACATATTTACATTCTTCTATTACCGCTCAAAATTAAACTGTCGGTGATAGTAATTATTACTGGCGGTTCGAGAACCGGACTATGACAGTTTCAACCCGCCGGTGATGTTGTTTTCTGTAGAAGTGAGATTTTCTAAAACAATTAATTAATTGGAAAGAAACATATATATGAGGCACGCACAAAAGAAAATAGGACACGGGTACACGGGACGCCAATATCTTTCGAAGTTGTGGATTTTAAAAATGTCCTTGAATTTTAAGCTAGCTATAAGGACGTCTCACACATTTAATACTCTATACATGCCATTATGTACATAAGTGCCGGATTTATCTCTGAGACCCCAGATGGGAGCCCAAAATCAATTCCAGAGGGGGCCGTATAACTGTGTAAGTACTATTAACTCCAAAAACTGCTACTAGAGTAGCTCTTCCTTTTCTCCTGTGCCACTGTATCCACAAACTTTGAAGAGGTCGCAACCACATTATTTGGCTGCTTTCCGAGCATTAGCTAGGACAGACAGGGATGCACTACCTCCTAATCTCATCAAATCATGCACACACCATCATGCCCTTTCTGCTTGGCAACTCTCTAGAACAATCCGTTTTCATTGTGCATGATAACAAAAGGCACTAGTAGCATATGTAGCTATATGTATATTATAATTAACTGAATTCTATCGCTGCTGAAAAGTTTATGCGCTTTCTTGACATTCAGGCTACGCTACAAACGCGTACGAACAAGATGGCAATATATGCAACCCTTGAATGTTCTTTTGTCAATCCGCCTGATCATTACTGTTCTGTAATTCTTTCCTGAAACACATGAATATCTATCTATATATCTGGATGATCTAGCTAGCTAGCTAGGCCAGTGAGCTCATGGCCTGCTCCAGTTCCATTAGCTAATCCACATATCCAATAAAGAAACGTACGTAGATGTCACCTTTATTTTGTCATAGAGGATAAAAGAAATTGGTGAATTAATTAACTCATAAGGATATTTATAATGATTCATATTTGTTTATAATTCCAGCACTCTTGACATGGAGGTTCCTTCGGACCATGTCAAATTGCACCTATTGTGTCTATCTCTTATCAAGACAAAAACTCGAGACCTACGTGACTTCCATACATCATTGAGTTGCATACATATATGTACCACCAATTTATCAGGAGGAAGAAGTTTTGGATGGGCAATGTGGATACCTTCCGGACAGCTACATCCTTAATGTCCCAGATGTATAACCCATGATGGTTACCCAGAGAAAAGAGACTCAGATCCAACACTTTGTCTTGTCGACAATTACGGCATGATGTAAATTAAAAGGCACTTTCTCCGTTTAATGCAAGATGCTAAGATGCAGGCCAATGGGATCTGGGCGCTGTCTACTAGGTGCATGCCCACTCACTCACTCACTCACTCACTCACTCACGGGTGATATATCGACTCTCATGGAGGGGCCAACTATAGGCAGAGTTAGATTTAGATTAATTGAGGTTTGACTCGTTACGATTTTGGGTGATCCATAATATGAAATGATGTTAGTAATCTATGTTCTTTTACATTACTAATACCAAGACATACCCAACAACTAATTAGTGCAACAATGAGACTCATTCCGGTTTGGACACGAAATCAACATATAAACTTTTTTTCCCGACTTCAAATTATTCCCTTGAGTACTGAATAGACATGTTGGTTCGTTGCTTTACAGTTTTCAACAAGTAAGTTTGTCTATTCAGCAAGGACGATGGGCTCGCAATCTGACATGAAGATCAAGGCAACTTTAACGTTGAAAACAATTAAAATAATAAATACTACGCTACTATTACAGAACACCCCCTTCTAAACTGACCCTCAATTGAAAAATGATTTGCAGGTAAAAAAATCGATAGTGATAAGTGTTATCACTCCCGGTTTGTGTTCCCACTCGGCAGTGATATCTCACTACCGATTCATGTCTTCAACAGTGATGTGTGAATGCTATAATTTGCATTACCTTCAACCTCGTGTTCCTATCACTTCTTCATTTCTCATGTTTTTCCCTTTTTCAGTGAGGTATGATTAATGAATGCAACACGGAGCCACTTCAAGGCATATATGCCAACCCAATCCTAACCTTCCCCAAACCTCTTCCTTCATCTCCTCCTCCTCCTCCTCCTCCTCCTCCTCCTCTACCTCTACCACCTCCTCGTCCATCTCTTTCCCTAGTTGCATCTCCATGGCTTCTCCATTGTGCTCCCCTTCTCAGCCACGCTCCATGCCTCTCCGCTTCACTCCTGGCACTGGGATGTGGCAGCTGCTGCACATCCACACACTCAGTGTTGCTGAGCGGGCATCCACCAAGATTGCTCCTCCTCCACCATGGCCTCAACCGTTGACTCAATTCTTACGGCACGGCCCGTACCACAGCCTTCACCCTTAGTCCCTTACAATGCGAGCCTCTACTACTGCCCCAACCCTTACAGCGCTGACCCCTGTCGCCATCTCAACACGTGCTTCTCCACGTCTAGTTTAGATTGAAAAATTATGGAAGGCATGTGGTTGGAGACTTCCTTCACTAAGTATTCTGCTTGTCAAATTTTAGTGATAAGACCCGTTGTTCATGCTTTAGTTGGTATTTTGTTTATCCTAATTTCTGACAAAATTGTATGCTACCATCGGATTATTATGAAATTTGATATAAAAGTTGTTTGTTAGGTTAGATTTAAGACTAATCTTTAGATATTTACCCCAAATGCTATGAGTTGTGCACTTTATATAGCCATTTTGTGTTTAAATTTATCACAACCATTTGATGTTTCAATGGTATAAAAGGGAGTGTTTCTATCAATTTTCCAAATTATGCATATATCGCAAAGTGGGAAGAATACGCTGACTAAATTAGTTGCGCTGTCAACAGATAGTTTTAGCTCATCCATTATAGTTGATAGCTCGTGTTCTGTTTATTATGCTAGTGTGGCATGCAAATAAACTACTGATTTTAGCTCATCCATTATATATCATGATGTGGGGTGCTAATAATTAAACTGATGGTTCATGCCATGATGCAACAATGATATAGGGACTATCAACGCTATCGGTTCATGCCATGGACTGACACTAATAGTGATTTACTATCAGTTTTGCAATTGATAGGATAGTTATCACTACTGGTTCAGGAACTGGAAATATAGCTAGCTAGTTTCCAGCGAGCAGTGGCAGGCTGTTGGTAGTGATAAAACCCCGCCATGATATAATGGGATACACTTGGTGGTGACTTCTTTTGAGAGTCGTTACAGTACACCTGCCCAATAGTAGTAAAAGCCATAAAAAACAACTATAAAAAACTAAATACCAAAATTATTAGATGTTAAACAAAATATCTGAACGTAGTTAACCCAAAAGACATAAAAAACATATAACAAAATCTATAGTCAATAACAATGACAAATCAACCAATAAATAAAAAAAATGAAAAATGATGACGGCATCTGTATGGAAGTAGTTTTTCCAATACAAAAAAACTGTATTTTTACTACCAAACTAATTGGAAAAATAGTGTATAATAACTGAAAGAGCAGTTGTCTACTTAAAATTGAGAAAGCAGGCGACTGCTATTTAGCAAATATGTAATATAATTCATACATATAAGGAAAAGATAATACATTAGAATTCTTGAAAATGATTTATTTTTTATCTTGCTAGTTTGAAGGCGGTTAATGACCTAGCTAGGAATGACTAACTTAAATTTTTCATCTCATATTGTCCATATGCCACCCCAAAGTAATAAATTAAAGGCTAGATTGACTGGGCCAATATAGGATGGATATTAAGGTGGAATGGAACTCTTGAGTGCCGAATCGGTCCTCATTGTTTATTTTGTTGAGTTTAGTTTGAGTAACTTCATATGTCTGCCTCACTCTTCCACTATGGCACAAGCCTCACAACTCCAGCGAGCCATCATCTCTCATGCTTAGTCGTTTTAGATCCTTCAATCATGCGCCTACCTTCCCCTCAGGTGCTAGATTCTGTTGATGAATCGGTATGGGATTGTAGACAATCCCATGGAATATCTAGACCCACTAATGAAACCCTGGCCTATTAGGTGTCTCTATGTATTATAGATTTTGATCTTGACCCAACCCGCTAGGATCCGACCCAACCAGATAACTAGGTTGAATTTGGGTCGGGTCAAGTCTTGGTGGACTCTTGCGCTGACTCAAACTAACTTGGCCTGACACTCTAGTCTCTCTCAACAGGATGAAGCCTCCTTGACACTCCTCTTCTAGCCTCAAGATCAAATTTGCATGGATTTGCGCCTATTGTTAGACGATCCACCACTCTCCTGGTCTCCCCACAGGACAAGCGCCCCAAAATTCCTAATTCCCCAAAGTGTGTCTGAACCTTATCCGCCGCTCACCCCTTCATTCTCCACATCTCCACCTCAGCAACAGCGGTGGACTGCTCCCGACTCCCTTTTGGCCTTCCCCTAGTGGTTTGCGGCAAACTGCTCATGTTGATTGCTTTAATGGCCCCTGGTGGCATCGCCTCATGGTAACGCTTGGGACGATGACAGGGGCCACCGCCATCGCCACCACCCTCTCGACATGGCTTCCTCCTCCTCCATAAGTCACTATGAATGACCAAGTGCAGCTTGTGTGCATCACTCTTGAGTTTTGATCAGTGCGGTCAAATGGTTCGGGCTTGTTACTCTTGGTGCTTGCCGACACCTAGACAGTGTGGATGCGTCGTGCACCGGCGATCTCCTCGATGGAGGTTGTAAGAAGGACCGAGGCAAATCGTTGTGTGGCATTGGTGTTTGCCATCTCTGAAGCGGAGGAATTAGAGACCACTAGTGGAGCGGAGGCGGTTGGCTCGACAGGGAGCCGGTCCTTGCGAGGATCAAGCCTCAACGTGGATTAGGGTATGTGAGAAGGTTGGTGGGTCGCTCTAGTTGTGACTAGAGGACAATTGTTTGGGGGCTAGTGCTTGGTTTGTTCATTGCTCATAACTGGTTAATGTCATGATAAAAAACATACAAATTTCCACCCAAGCCGTATTATTGGCCATTTTACAGGTAAAGCTAGGTAGATTCTGCCGAGTCATTAAAAACAAATCATCAATGAACCATACTTCTAGGATATGAAGTTGTATCGAAGGGGTGATGCCTATTCTAAATATTGACATAAATTAAGTTAGAGGTGTGGTCGTAGGTTTGTTGTTGGTATTGGTCTTGTCTAGAGAAAGTTTTGGGTCGAGTCATTAACAAAAATCTCTTTTAAAACTGTTTTAGAGAAGAATTAAAAAAAGGATTTTCCAAAACTATTGTTAAAAATAATTATTAAATCCCTCTGTCCAATTTTTGTTAAACCTGCATATAGTTAATAGGTTTGCATATGGAAACCTACAAGTACGGTTACGTGTTTACTAAAACGGATTTGATAGCGCCATTACCATATCCGTATCCATATTTTTTTCTGGATACGGATTCAGATACCTCTTGGATGCGAATACAAATAGGATAGCATAGCGAATATGAATACATACCAGATATCTACTCAATTCGGTCGGATACGAATATCTTACAACTTCAGCACATCAGCGAAAAAACAAGCCAACATGCGAAGATCTATCCCTTACACCTTACATTATTTTCAAGTCATTGATGCTTAGGAACATGGGGGTGTGTGTGTGCGCGCGCGTGTGTATTATATATAAAGCACCAGGTACAAAACAAGCCATAAGTACTTAATACATTCAACATTTGTTTCACGTTCCACCATGACCACCATTACAATTCAAATATGGATAGTATCCGTATCTGGGAAAAAAACTCGAATAGTATCCACATCCGTATCCATTTCCTATTCGGATATGGATAATCCGAATATGGATAACCCATTTTTCGGATATGGATGTCGGAGAATTCGGATTATTCATATCCATTTTGCACCCCCTAGTGTTTACCAGTTTGTGTGCGGGCTACCCTTTTCTTGGGTAGGCTCTGTCTTTTCTGTAGATAACTTTTCATTTGAAGACATGGAAGAATTCGGCTTAAAATTTTAGAATTTTCCTACACTCAAGCCATGCATGTGGTATTGAAGTGTTATTTTGTAAGTGTATTAAAAATTTTAACCCATATTATAAAATAAATCTAGCTATGCAATAAGTCTGATAGTTTGTATTATTTTAAAATGCAACTAGAATTCTGGATAGTTGGATTTTGGGGATCCCTGGGTCCCCACAGTTGCATTGGTACTTTCAACTTTCTTCAATAGTTAGCCAAGTTTTATTGGTCCTTCAAGTTTTATCAGTAGTTTAGCCAAGATTTATTAGTCATTCTTTAAAGCCCTTTTCTATAGTTTATGTGGCTTATCTGTCTTATCTTCCTATTTATTTATCTTCATTTAAATACAAACAATTTAGTTTTTTTGTTCTTTTTTTTTTATCTAGATGGTGCATGTGCCAAAAAACTATATGAAACAAGTCAAACAAAGAGAATCGAGTTATCAAAGCCACCACGTGAAGCTCTCAAAGTTAGAGGATAAGCAAGATAGATAAACTAAATAATCAAGCTGCGAAGAACATGGCCTAAGTTTCATTAATAGTTAGTTTCATCAATAGATTCCCCATGTTTCAGTAGAAAGTATTCAAATTTCATCAGTTTATACTCATGTTTTATCATTACATTATCTAGTTTCATCAATAAGTTTTCTAAATTCACATGTGTTTTCCCAAGTTTTAGAGGATGGCGTCATGCTGACTCAAACGTCTGATAGGATGGTTCCCGTTGGACATCCTGTTGATGCATTAGATGTAAATCTTTCATGTAGCTTGTTGATTTTAGGGCTACAACCTTTGCATGCAGTTGATGTGGCTTTCAGATGGGGTTACAAGCAAAACAGAGAGAGGTGATGCTTACCTGGTAGAGGGTAATAGCCCAACGTCTAGCCTTTTTGGACAACTACGACTAATATTAATTAAGTCAACTACTTAATGGGGTCCTTGTCAATCATCTCTACTCCTAAAAAGCACCTTATGACGATGAGTGATGATGGCTCATTAAATCAATCCGTACCATCCAAACCGATCCGACGGACCGCACTGCTATGGTCAAAATCAGCCCTTCGGACTCACCGCCCACCGCCCATCCAACCCAATCAGCTGCAACCCAGCTCAGCTCCCAATCGCACCCCTCTCTCCTCCATCACCGACTCTCCTATTCTGCTCCCTCGATCTGTCTCTTCCCTCCCCATTCTTCTCTGTTGTAGCGCCCGCGGCGGTCGCCCCCTCTACTCCGCCGCTGCCGCTACTCCGTCTCGACACCGCCGCTACTCCGCCGCCGCCGCCGCCCGCGCCGCGCGGCCCCTGCCTCAGCCGCGAGCAGCCACCATCGGCGAAGCCACCCGCGCCGTCCGCGCTGCGCGGCCCCTGTCTCAGCCGCGAGCGGCTTCTCGCTCGTGGCTTCCCTCCTCCCCGAGGAAAGGCACAGGCGCCGCCTCTCCTGGCTGTTCTCCGAGCTCCTCGCGCCACCGGTGGAGGGGAGCACAACAGCCGCGTCCAGGAGCTGAGGGTGCCGGGTTCTTGGCTTACGCCTGTTGGAGCAGCACAGGTTTGGCCCAAAGATTTCACCTTTTTTCTTGCCGTTCGTGTAGCAATGGTCTGTGGAGGTTGGTGTGGTGCTGCTCCGGTTTTTGGGTACCAGTCTAGAGTAATAGAGTATTAGAGCTCAACATGCCTGTCTAAGATTGGCCCCTTGCTTTCCAGTATGGTGCAATATGTCAGGCAAATTGCATTTATATGTGAACATATGGTGTTAGTTCTGAAGGCTCGGTTTGTAGTGTTCAGATCAGATGCTGATGATGGCATTAGTTTATTAGGTTAACTTAGGGGCTTCCTAATATGTAATCTTCAATCTTCCGTTTAAGTGCCATCAATGCATCCCTCTATTACCTGTGGAGCTGTGGTTTCTGAACTCACAAATTTTGAGCAGCGAACAGAACCTAGGAAATCCTATGGTTGGAATGCTTTTGGGAAAAAGGAAAGAACAGGCCTGTCTGTCAAGTTTATCTAAAAAAACTTGCAACCCACACACACAGACACTATGAAATGAGTGATGATAATCATGTATTTATGCGCGATCTTATCTTGCTTGGAAGAGGTCATGTAGAGGTGGACCATCCAATCACAAATGCCATTTTCTCAGTGATACTCTACAATTCTGAAGTAACGAACAGAGTGTTCCACGCATTTGCACAGCTAGATTTATGTCGACATTTAACTTGACATGGACATTACTTTTTTAGGAACGAGCAAGGTGTCCCACACGTTTGCGTGGCTACATCTTATATTTGATATGGACTTCTTTTGTAATATCGTATTTGATATTGACTCCTTTTAATTGTTTGGGTCCATAAGGTTAATTTGTTGTGTTCTGATAGTATACAATTTAAACGTGTTAAATCCTCCTATCACATTTGTCTTTAATTCATATCTCAATGTTGTATTAGTGATGGTTGAACAAAATGCATCGAAAAGATATTGCAACGACGCAACGCTTGGCTCAATACGGCTAGCCACATCATCTCCTGCTGTCCCATTTAGGTTATTTGAACAAGGTGGAAGTTCAAATCAGACTGCAGAACGGATTCAAGCAAGACAACAAACTGAGATAGCAAGCCATCAAAACGTAACACCTGATCAAAGGGATCAAGCGAATGCTCGACGTAGAGCACGAAGACAAAGTTTAACGATAGAACAAAAGGAAGAGGCTAATGCTCGTCAGCGAGCACGCAGACAAAGTTTAACAATAGAACAAAAGGAAGAGGCTAATGCTCGTCAGCGAGCACGCAGACAAAGTTTAACAATAGAACAGAGGGAAGATAGAAATGCTCGTCAGCGAGCGTGTAGGCAAAATTTGATGATAGAACAGATGGAAATGGCAAATGCTCGTCAGCGATTGCGTAGGCAGATCGTGGCACCCATAGAAAAACAAGCACTGCTGAATCGTTGTAGAGCAAACTATGCATCCACACGAGATACCCCGTGTGCTCAATCCATCGCTATGCCATGCCCAACAGCGGATATTTCATTGGTCGAGGATTCGTCGGTATCCCAACACTTCGAATGTGATCAAACCCCAACACAGCCTTCCAATCCACAAGAAGGTGACACCTTCAACTTACATTTTCCGTTATTATCTTCTCAGAAAATATTTTTTGAGCTCATACCCACATAGATGTATACACAGTTAATACGGAAACCGTCATTAGGGACCACATGACCGAGGAGTATATATTTCCTGATGAAGGTATTTCCCATAGTGTTTATTGCTCCATTGTTCCTCTCTACCACAATTCTCTCATTCATACTTTCAAACACTGTAGTCGATGATGGTGGCGATAATGTTGACATTCATGAAGCAAGATATTCCTCTGTGACAAGCTGTAGCCTTCCTGATCCATACGATCATGTGTACAGCAACATACCAGACCACACGCATGTGTTGAAACCTGAGCCGAACTGTGAAAAATGCGGGGCGATGAGGTTCCAGTATGAGACAAAGGGTTTCTGCTGTAGGGATGGAAAAGTAAAACTAGCGAGTCCAGATATTGATCCTGAGCTTGTGAGACTATGGACCGTATCGGATCCCGATGCAATTCATTTTCGAGAAAACATCAGATTCTTCAATGGACATTTTTCATTCACCACCCTTGGCGTCAGATTAGATGAAGCATATAGCAACATGAGGTCTGGCTCGTACACTTTTCGCGCCCATGGCCAGATCTACCATAATGTGCACTCTTTTGGTTCGAGGGATTCTGGCCCAGAACATCTCGAACTTTACTTCTACGACAGTGACCCCACCCTAAGCCATCGATTTCGTCGGTCTCTTAACTTGGATCGGCAAGTCATAAGGAATCTTGTTAACATTCTTCGTGGAAACCCATACTAGGTTGGATTATCGTATCACCTTGAACCTCGATGCTAGGTTGGACCAGAGGACATATAATGTGCCCATAACGTCAGAGGTTGCCGCAATATGGGTTGAGGGTAATGAGCCACGCTTGGGATTTGAGCGTAGTGTAAACCTGTATGGAAACAACAACACGAGGCATACTATCCGACCATACTTTGGTTGTTATGATCCATTGTCGTACCCTCTTTTTTTTCCAAGAGGCGAGCTTGGTTGGCATACGGACATCCCAAAGGTTGGTGCGTCTACCAACCAAGCAGCGACGGGTCATGGTGATAACCCTGATGAAGAAGGTCGATGTTTTTAATAGTACAATATATTGTTAGGGATTTTTTGTATTCCAGTTTTTATAACATATTACATGATCCTCTCGGTAGGAACCGAGAATGTGTTCTGCAGAATCGCTAGGTATAGATGGCCAAGCGGGCGGCGGCCCTTCGCGTTTAGGCACGGCCGCTTAAGCCGCAGCAAGACGGCTCGCTTAACTAATCGTCGCGCGTCGCGTCGCCATGGGCCGAGGCCGAGGCCCGTGCACGCGCGACGAACACGCTTAGCCGTCTTGGCCGCCTGCTTACACGATGGTCGTCGGTCAGCGCCAACGCGCCCATCGCCCGGCGTGGGAAAGCTCCTCAATTAACCAAATGAGCACATGTGTCGTTGTGTTCTAATATACCAAGGGTATAATATACATATATGTAAGAAACAAAAACAAAAAAATAAATTGTGTTGCGTCGGGTCGCCCACGGCCTGGCCTCGGCCAGCACGCACGCCACGTCGTCTTGGGTAAAAGACGCCCGCTTATTTTCATGCTTGGGCCGTGCTCGTGCGCAGGCCAAAATGCGGAGCTTTGTGTGCCTACCATTTGGCCCGCCCATCCGCCATCTATACCGCTAGGGAGTATTATCGCTACAAGTTTCAGATTCGTCAAAATTTATTCAATCCGTGCTATACTGGCGACGCCTCCTGCAAACAATATGCGCTTGATATGTACATTAAGATAGAGAGCGCGACTTGACTATATCAGGTTTAATCAGAAGAACATAAAGGCTGACCTATATCAAGGCCTGTTGGATAGCCTCGGTTCAGGCGAGTGTCGTGCTGGTGCGGTGGGAAAAAGAATCATGCTACCGCCATCCTTCGTAGGAGGAGGTCGTGATATGAAGCGTCGGTTCTTGGATGCAATGTGTTTAGTGCAAAAATATGGCAAGCCCGATGTATTCCTCACAATGACATGCAACCCATACTGGCAGGAGATAGTGTCTGAGCTTATGCGGGGTCAGACACCAAGTGATCGTCCAGATCTCATCGTTCGTGTGTTTAGGGCAAAATTGGAGGAGCTCAAGAAACAACTTTTCGAAAAGCACATTCTCAGCAAGGTTGTTGCCTATGTTTATGTGGTCGAGTTTCAAAAGAGAGGTCTTCCACATGCGCACTTCCTTCTCATTATGAACGGCCGATACAAGTTGACAACTCCGGAGCAGTATGACAGCATTATTTCTGCTGAGTTGCCAAACAAGACCAAATACCCAGAGTTATATAAGATGGTTGTGAAGCACATGATGCACGGCCCTTGCGGAAGACTGAAAATGAATAATGTATGCATGAAAGATGGTGTGTGCAAGTGCCACTATCCTCGCCAGTTTAATGCAGAAACAGTTCAAGGCAGAGACTCTTATCCGTTGTATAGGAGACGTGATGACGGGTGTGAAGTAAGGGTTCGAGGTGCAGAGCTAAATAATAGATGGGTTGTTCCCTACAACCCTTTCCATTTGAGGATGTTTAATTGCCACATGAACGTGGAGGTATGCTCAAGTATTAAAGCTGTGAAATACCTATTCAAGTATATATACAAGGGGCACGACCGCGCTTCTATCAATCTCGGTGAAGATGGAAACAATGAACCGATCGACGAGATCACACAATACAGGGACGCTAGGTGGGTTACACCGCCAGAGGCTCTATGGAGAATATACGGGTTTGATCTGAGCAAGATATCACCGCCTGTGAAGCAGATGCAACTCCATCTTCCTAATATGCACATGGTCTCATTCCATGCGGGACAGGATCTCCATAATGTTGTTGACCGTCAGAATGCTGAGAGAACCATGCTGACCGCGTACTTTGAAGCAAATAGGACACATGAGTGGGCTCGATGCATCCTCTACAAAAATTTCCCTGCGAGTTTTACATGGCATACAGGTGGCAAGATGTGGAATCCGAGGAAGAGGGGCACACAGATTGGTAGGATCGTGTCAGCCAGTCCTGCTGAAGGGGAACGGTACTATCTGAGGATTTTTCTAAACCATGTTGCCTGTGCAACCTCATTCGAGGACTTGAGGACAGTAGAAGGTGTGGTATGCCCTTCCTTTCGCCTGGCTGCAAAACGAAGGGGCCTAATTGATGCTGACAATTCCATAGACGAATGTCTTACGGAGGCAGAGGTGTTCCAGATGCCACCTTCTCTACGAAGGCTCTTTGCCACTATATTGGTCTTCTGTGAGCCCAGCGACGTCCGTGCGCTATGGAACAATCATTTAAATGGAATGTCAGATGACTATCGTCGTTCCCACTCATCTGCACGGGTGGTCGAGCAAATGGTCCTTCTTGATATCAAGCGTATGCTCCATTCTATGGGAAAGGACATAGCAGACTTCCCCCTGCCTAAAATTGACGAGTCGCATGACTACATGAGATATGAGCCACAAGAGATCATCGAGGAGTCCAACATTGAGGTGGAGGAAGAGCACATAGCTATCTCAGAGTCCCTGAACCCAGAACAAAGATCCGCGTACGATCGGATACTAGCAGCCGTCGAAAGCAACCAGGGTGGTGTGTTTTTCGTGGATGGCCCGGGAGGCACAGGAAAAACTTTTTTATACAAGGCACTACTCGCCAAGGTTCGTTCCCATGGAAAGATAGCTATTGCAAGCTGCGACATCCGGGTTCTTTGCGTCCATCATGCCCGGAGGAAGGACCGCACATTCGAGGTTTAAGATCCCGCTTGACATCCAAGATGGTGGAGTATGCGACTTCACAAAGCAAAGTGGGACAACTAAACTCCTTAGGAGATCATCTCTTATCATATGGGATGAAGCCTCAATGACGAAAAAGGCAAGCGGTTGAAGCCCTTGACAATAGCATGCGTGACATAACAGTAGTCATGACGTGCCGTTTGGGGAAAGACCGTTGTGTTTGGAGGAGACTTGACAGTGTGCTCCCGATCGTTCAGTAAGGAACACGTCCTCGGATAGTAAACTCGACCCTACGCATGTCATATCTTTGGGAATGCATGCAACAACTCAAGCTCGTTCGAAACATGAGAGCCCAAAGTGATCCTGAGTTTGCCAAGTACCTTTTACGCATCGGAGATGGGGTGGAGGATGCCGATGAAGAAGGTTACGTAAAGCTTCCTCAAGACATATGTGTTCCATCTACAGGAGATGACACCGATATCGACAGATTGATACAGAGTATTTTCCCAATGCTTGAACACAATCTAATGGATTCAAGCTACAGCACCTCACGAGCCATACTGTCAACCCGAAACGAGTGCGTCGACAGGATAAACATCAAGATGATTGACCGGTTCTGCGGTGAGGAGATGATTTATCATAGCTTCGATCGAGCGGAGGATGATCCACATGGCTACTATCCCCCCGAGTTCTTGAACACGCTCACCCCCAACGGGCCCCCTCCTCACGTGCTAAAACTGAAGATCAATTGCCCCGTGATTCTCCTTCGGAACATCGACCCAGCGAATGGATTGTGCAATGGGACAAGGCTGGTGGTTCGGGGCTTTCAAAGGAATGCCATCGACGCGCAGATCGTGCTTGGACAACATGCTGGTAATAGGGTGTTCCTTCCTCGAATACCACTCTGCCCCTCCGACGACGAGATGTTCCCATTTCGTTTCAAGAGGAAGCAGTTCTCGATTAGGCTCAGCTTCGCTATGACGATAAATAAGGCCCAAGGGCAGACCATCCCAAAAGTCGGTGTCTATCTACCGGACCCAGTATTCTCTCATGGTCAACTCTATGTTGCGTTATCTAGAGCTACATCAAGAAGTAATATTATGATACTTGCTAAACCCGACTACGACAGGTCAAAGCGACATAGCTCAAAGAATAGGTGTGGCACATTCACAAGGAACATCGTGTATAGGGAAGTGCTTACATCTTAGCCGATGTATCGGGATTATGTACCTTCGTTCTTTCCTATGAGATCATTGAATGTACTGATCCCTAATGGTCCCTAGATGAATGACCTAGAAAACATGTCATTACCTGAAGTCCTCGTGCTTTTCAATGTACATGTTTATTCAATCCAATTTGCTTTCAATACTAAGATTGACAATTGTTGCTTTTTAATTTATGTTTTTTCTTTCATTCCTTTGTAGTCCGTTGCAAAGCACGGGCATTGTACTAGTGTCCCTAACTCCTCTTTCAAGACGAATTCAAGCTTTCTATATTTGTAATTAATCTCCTGC
The DNA here is from genome assembly GCA_036346415.1 of Raddia guianensis. Classification (NCBI taxonomy): domain Eukaryota; kingdom Viridiplantae; phylum Streptophyta; class Magnoliopsida; order Poales; family Poaceae; genus Raddia; species Raddia guianensis. Next base: position 49,684,580 of record CM070542.1, on the reverse strand, counting down.
TTTGCACTCCAAGTTACGCCACCGGATGTACGTAGTCGTGCCTTGTGTGGAAACATATGGTCTATCAAATAACGATGCCCTATGGAAGCATGTCTCACAGCACCTTTGTCACATGGCCGAGCTCCAGGCCTAAGATACCTAGGCCCGAGGTGACCTAGGCCCTCCAAGTCTTTGGACCCATAATGGCAAGCCTCGATTACCTATTCAGGACAACCCTGGATTTCTCTTAGGTAAGGTCTTGGACAAAACTTTCGGGTCCACGTTGGTGGGGTTGGATGACGTAATACAGTTGACATATCCGAGCTGTGGGGCTCACTTTAAAGAAACAGATGTAAGCTCCATAAGTAAATACTCCCTCCTTCCCAATATACAAGTCGCAACTGGTTTTGGTATACGTCCCAGAAAATAGGACGGCAGCTCATCGTCTTCTGTTATGCGCATGCAATTCATTAACTGCATTGCATGAACCGCTCGTCCTCCTCCTTCGTTTAAAGAACATCGCAGCTCCACGTCTCCTGTTATGACTTATGAACCGCTTGTCCTCCTCCTTCAAGCTCCATTGTTTGCTCTTCCTTTCACCGCAACTGCAGGGCGACGAAAATTGAAGAGCATGGCCAAGGAGTCCTGAGTGCATGCGAGGCAACAAGCGGAGCTAGCCGAGCAGCAGGCGCAGATGGAGCTTGACCGGGCGCGAGCACTCCGCACCCACGCTCCGCGCCCACGCCATCCGCATGCTGCAGCAGTCTCAGGTGGAGCTCGATGACGATGGCGCTGTCGGTGTGAGCTCCATCACTGTCTTCACCTTGATCGACGACCACCTTGACTGCCTGGAATGTAAGAAGTTAGCTGTGTGTTGTGTTTAGTGCATTTGTATAACAAAATACATAATGTACATGTCGATTCTTGTGAAGGTATACAAAGCTTCAACTGGAAAACAAACCTTCTCCATGAGCACCTTCACTACCAGAATTCCAACCAAAATCAACAAATTCATCCCAATTGATGGGCTGATTCAAATCAAAACTGGGTATTATGTTTAATCATGGGAGAGAAGATGAGAGAAGAAAGAGAAGTGGAAGGAACGTGTGCTATGAAATGTGAATGAGCACTGCCTATATTTATAGGGCAAGTTGCATATCGGTGGCGCACTTACAAAAATTTGAAAAGATGGCATTTTTTTATTTTGGGTTACAATCTCGGTTAATCGCTGCATGGCGCTGTTAGCATGGACGTAGCGCGCGTGTTGGCGGAAAAAAATCAGCTGCATGGCTCTGAACGCATGGGCTACATGGCGCTGGACGCGCGCCCAAGAAAATTGCATGGGCGCCACAGCGCGGGCGCGCTCACGAAAATTTCAGTATGCGTGCACAGCACGAGTGCATTCGGGGAGACGCGGGCGGGCTGAGCGTAATTACCATCGGGGCAAGTGAAGAAAAAACGGTTCTTTTGTCTCTGCAATTTTTCTAGTTAAGCCTTATATAATGGGATGGAGGGAGTAAATTTAAGCCATCGTTAATCATTTTTTAACTAAGGTCTTGTTCTCCTCAACTTATCTTATTTGTTTTTATCTATTTATTTAACTTATTTCTTTGGAGTAGCTTCGAGAATCTGATCCACTTCGCTCAACTTGTGTTTTAGAGATTTTAGACAAGTTTTTGAGATAGGAAAAACCGGATTCAAGAAATAATTTTTAAAAAATTCAAAAAAGTAGATAAGCCAATCTAGTTAGATAAGCCGACAAAAAAAAAAAGACCTAGATCTCAAAACTTCTGCTGATGGCGCTGAGGGTTCTGACTTCTTAGCCACGTTCCACACATCTGGACTCTTCTTCACTATACACATGCATTAGAACCTTGAGCCACACGAGGAGGATGACCCAAAATGCAGCCCAAGCCCGCCAGCCCAATCCAGCCCGTCAGCCTACAATCTAACTGGGCCTAATGTAGGACATTTGCTGGAGACACTTCACTATGCAAATGCACCGGCCGAGGACCGGCCATTCCTGCGTAGACACACGTAGGGATGCAAGTGGGATGTTTTGCGGGTACCCGCAAGACCGCTTGCTTCACTAAAAATGCACTAAGCATTGTGAGGCTTAGTGTATTTTAATGAAGCAAGCGGTCTCGCGGTTACCCGCGAAGCAACCCATTTGCATCCCTAGACACATGTTTGGCTTGACAACCGTCCGTTATATCCTCATGCATGCAAGCCCTCTGCCAAAGATATGAAAACATTGGCCAAGAAGTTCCCCTCTCATGGGAAAGTGATTCTGCAGCAAAGCCTCTCGCAAAAGTTGCAATGTGCAGCCGGTATGCAGTTCCAAGGATCAAGCACACATGCATTGGCATCATATCAGCATGCATATGCATGCATGGTGATATATGGAACCACGGCCAAAATGAGGAGACCTGCCTCATGCATGATTGATTCCCCTACACAAGGAGCTGCCCCATACGTGCAAGGGCAGGCAGCTGCAGGCTGGTTCAGGCACATACAGATACATGCAGTGCTAGCTCACTTTTCACAGTGGTACTGCATGGTGGGAGACACCACTGCCCCACCTCATGAGCTCCACCACCACCATCAGTCCACCACTAGCTACCACCACCACTACTACTTGTACATGCAATACCAACCGAGACGGGCGCACAGCACGCGGCAGGGATATTCCATGTCACCATCCACACACCTTGGGGTTAGCTCCTCGATCGCGCTGTCGGCGACTCCGGCCGGGAGCGCAGGCCGAACATCGACAGCGATGGGGCATTGCCGATTCCTCCGGTTTGATGTTGTCCCCCTCCGGTGGCTAATGGCTTGGTAGCCTGCCCTTCCCCTTCCCTCCCTCCCTAGCTCCCACACTACTTCTGCATGCACTTGATGTGTATTTGGAAAGGTTGCCGCTCTCATCTTTGCCAATATCTCTTGTCCTAGGTTGGATTAGACCATTGTAGGGGCCATGATGCACTGATGATGGGTAAGTTGATGGTCAGACTTAGTCTGACCTGGAGAAAGCACAGCTGAAGAATTAATGAAGTTTGCAATGCCAATTAGTGATTACGTTTGATATATATGCATGCATGCGCTCATTAATTGGCAGAGTTAAATTGATGAGGCCAGCGATTAGCTAGGGGGCTTGATAACTTATTGCTCATTAATTGGCATAGAACATAGCATGATATGATGCTGTTGCTTCCTATCACTGGATTTGACAGTGCGTTCCATTCCCAAGGTTTTTTATCAGAAAAGTGGGGCGAAGAACTCTGAGTCTTGGTAAACATGGACAGGAGTATTTTGCTTGTTGTCGTAGATACGAGGGTTATTCCTACAATCCTACTGCATTTCCTGTATCTGATATTCATGGCTACTTCTCGTCAAAATGGAACAATTGATTACTAGCAAAAATTTGTTCAAATATCCGTGAAAAGGAACCAAGAAACTTTGCTAGAAGAATGCATACGCCCATACAATTGTTTTTGTGATATGCATGCCAAGCGCACAAATGGGTTCGCTATGGGAAATGATTATAGACTCGAGTCCCCGTGGACTTTCCGACGGTCACTAGAAAACCATCAGGTATACTGTAGTACACTTGACAGTAAAAAAGTAACCGCTGAGTGTACCACTTCTCCCTACGGTTACAACATCAGATGTGGGACCGAATAAAAATCCCGGTCTCACTCTTGGTGTGTGTTATAGCTGTGTGACCGAATCGCTGGATACCCGTAGTAATCCTAAAAAAATCAGCCACCAAGACACATTCACGTGTTCCTCTACCGAACATATAGAAAACAACATCATTAGGTACTCTCAACGGCCAGCTAGCGTTAGACAGCCGAGAGTATAACCTGTGCAGCCTGTTTGCCACACCTCTTTGTATTGTCATGCTCTCGATGGCATAACACGAAACCCTTGAGACAGCATTTTTAAAAAAGTGATGAAGCGGGGCACGGACTCGAACCCGTGACATTGCGAGTGAGTACCGCGCAATGCGCGGCATGCCATTTGAATTTAGTCAACCTATGAGGGGTAGAAAACCCTTTGTTGCTCGGGATGGCTATAGGGCTCGCTCTCTTGACTATTTATCTCTTGACCATCGATAGTAGGTAATTTCATGATAAATTTTAAAATTGCAAATTGTGTTTGATTATGTTGTTAATACATGTTATTTTTTTGGGAAAAAATAAAAAAATGTATAATTAATTATGGTGCTTAATAATTTGATTGAAAACTTGGTTTTTGAATTTTGTTATGAAATTTGTATGAATTATTTGTTGTAATTTTTGTAAAATAGTTTTAAAATCTTTTAAATTATTTAAAAATGCACCGTATGTGAATGGGCTGTATGAATTAGAGTGTTGCTAATGTTATATGTAATCTTAGTTTGGCATCCCTAAATAATACACAAATTAGTATACTTGTTTCAATGTAATTAATATTAGATTTGTCGGTACAATAAATACCGGGGTATTAAGAATCCTAAAGAAGACCAGGCGAGACCCCCAAGCGTGGCTCCACAGCACTCCAGGCGAGGCCCGGCCCCCACGCGTCGGGCGGGCAATCAGGCCCCAGCGTGTAGGCGAGCTCCACAGCTCAGCGAGGCCCCCACGCGCCCGGGCGGGCGATCAGCCCAAGCCGTGGGGCGAGCTCCACAAGGCTCAAGCGAGGCCCCCACGCGCCCGGACGAGGCCGCCAAACGCCAGGCGGGCGATCAGGCCCCAGTGTGTGGGCAAGCTCTCCCCCGCGCGCGGGAGGCCCTTCTCTGACAGGTGGGGCCCGCGTGGCAGGAAGCATCCAGAGGGGAGTCTTCGGGGAGAAGGCTCCCTCCGCCGCGAAGGACAGGTGCATTTAATGCGACGTCATGCGCGGATGAACCGAGGAAGTGATGATTACCACCGCAGTGACCTCTGCAGGTCTGATCAACTGTCACTGTGGCTCTGCAGAGCTGACCGGCAAAGAGGGCTTGCCGTCACCAGGTTGGCTGCCCGCGTCAGGCTGTGGGGGCAGCGCCCCGCCTGTCCTTTCGCAGGCGCGTTCACTTGAGTCAGAGGCCACTTGCGGTATCGTGGTAGCGCGCGCTCGGCACATCAATGACGTTTTCGTCTCTCGGTCTTGTCTCTAGTCTAATCGATTATCTTGACTACCACCCTTTGCTCTCTCCGCCAACCCTCGACATTTATAAAAAGAGATGAGAGAGAAAGGAGAGGGAGGAGGAAGCATTCGGTAACCATTTTCCACACATAACCACAACAAGAAAAGAGTTAAGGCTCGGCAGGAGTAGGACTATTACCCGTTAGGGGGTCCGAACCTGGGTAATCTCTGTGCGTCGCTCCTTGCCACGCCCGACGCTCAAATCGGATCGAACTCGAGCTGATCGGCTAGCAGAGTAGAAATCAGATAGGGTGTGATTCGCTGTGGTTCGGTGAAGAACACGCCGTCAAGATTAATATCAGAGAAAACAATTAAAATAATGTAAATGTCATGATAACAATGTTTATTCGATGATGTGGGATCATAAACATTAAATATTTCTCATGAGTGCATTTAATTAGAATTAGCTTTGCTATATATGATAGCCATGCTCCAAATATTTTTTTTCCTAAACATCACTTGGAGATTCTCCGAAAAACGCCCACTCGATCGGATGTGGTCATCACATTGGAAGCTAAAAAATTTCTATGTTTTTGATGTTGTCGTTTGTTATATAAACTAACGTACACTTGTAATATTGGTGTTTACAAAAGTGAATTAAGGTGAGTTGACCAGCGGAAGACCTTATAGTGTTAAACTCTTGAGATATGTATCTCTCTCAATGGCTCTCTCAATGGCTCCCTCCAAAACTCTTGAGATATGTAATATTGGTGTTTACAACACACTGTCTCCCGCTACAGCGCTAAAGCTGAGTACCATGTCGTTGCCAATGGTGTCGCTGAGGCCTGCTAGCTCCGTCAGCTGCTACAGGAGCTTAATAGTCCTCTTCGTTAGGCTACTCTTATCTACTGTGACAACGTCAGCGCGGTCTACCTCTCCACCAACCCAGTGCAGCATCAGCGGACTAAATATGTTGAGATCGACCTGCACTTTGTTCATGAGCGCGTTGCTTTTGGTCAAGTGCGTGTTCTCCATGTTCCCACGACATCACAGTATTCTGACAACTCCACTAAGGGCCCTCCACTGTGGTTTTCACCGAGTTCCGGTCCAGTCTGAACGTCTGTGCACCGACCGTTCCGACTACGAGAGAGTGATGGTCTTTTTGTTTTGACCGCGGGGATGTGTGTGTTTGCTTTGTATCAGTCTAAACTGCTTAGTGCCGTTCAGACTGCAGGGGAGTGTTAGAGTATATTGGGCCCTTGACGAGGCCCATCTTCTATACTATTTGTACTTCGCCTACGGGCAATACAATCATCTATTCCGCAAACCTAATCCTTAAACATATATGGTACGTACCCATCATGGAATATATTTCTTAGAAGAAATTGTACATGTTATACTACTGCACCCATTGTCGAATATATGATTGTACGTCAAACTGAAAATAGTTAAATCTACTACTAACAACTAAAAATACAGCAAGAGAAGATATTGGGATCGGGTCATGTGACAATTAACGCGGATCAACAGTTGCATAACACAACCGTATGCGATTTTGTGAAGTGCATGGAACGCCTATGCCATAGGTTATCACATACGATTCATTGTAATTCAATCCGTTTTAGATATTTACACAGGCTATTTGTTACATTAACTATCTAAGATATATTTGTTTATCACGGATGTTGTTCCACCGAGCGGCGGATCCAACCCAGCAGAGCAACCTAGGCTGCTGCTGCTCCACTCCCTCACATACGATATCACTGTGTTTGGGCCTTGGGTTTGGCCTTGGGATTGGCCGGGGCAACCCAAGCGGTTGCCTGGCCTGCCTTGGTGCTGGATCAGCCCCTGGTTCCACCGGAAAAAAATTGTGAGAAATTACACATAGTAAATCGTTTGTGATAAGTCCATGTATATTTCAAATGAAGCATATGTGATGACGATGTTGCCTAGATAAATACCCCTCAACATGAGGCATCCTAATTTTCTGTAGCTTACAGCGTTGTAGTAAATGTGATTTGCGATCGAGTTGGTGCAGAGCTAGATTTTGGGAGATATCATGTTCATCCATTACAGAAAATTACGGCTTTATCGACGGTCTGAACCATCAATATTGAGCCCAAATTCGTTGACTTATTAGTGTCGATGGTCGGGCGTTGACACTAAGCTGCCCATACTGCTCCGCCGACAGAAATGTAAGTGTCGGTGGTTTAATCGTCAATACTTATGTCGACAGCAAAGCATGTACTAGCTCGTCGCAACAAAAATTCTATAGAGTCGTTAGAAAAGTAATAATGATCGACGGAGAAAGAACATAGTGCATGTCAACAGCCAAATACATATTGTGTTATTGATGATAATTAGTATTTTGTCAAAGAACGAAACATCAATTTGATTTATCAATTTGCTGCATTCATTCTGTTCAGCAAAACTAAACATTAATGCTCAGAGAGGTGCTAGGCCTCAGCTTCCTTTCCGCGTCGGGCATTAGCCTCCTCTATTACAACACGCCTAACTTGGTCTTCTTTAGCACATCGGGCTTGTTCATCCCAATGACTCTGATCCTCGTCTTACCCAGTCGCATTCACCAACGTCTCCTCCCTCTCTATCATAAAGGCGTCGTGGGGGCCTTTGGGCACCGATGAAATCATGACCGTGATATTAATGATATGATCCTCGTTAGAGGAATCTATTACGCCGTGTGGAATGTCCAATATAGCATTCATTGCTGGCTTTCTCGATGGACGGGGGAACTTCATCCATTAGATCTCCTTGAAAATGCTCAAGGAGGGGCTCAGGAACGTACTCTGAGTCCTTACTTTCTGGGTAGCCGCGTTGTCAGCATGCCATCCGGACCAAGTTCCATGTGACCTTCCAGATCAAGAGAACCTCAAAATCGATGTAGTATTCATCGACATCTTGGAGGAAGACGGTGAGTCAGTGACAAAGCAATCTCTAGCCCCACAGAAGATTGGGAACAATCTTAACAAGTCGAGCCTACTTTTTATTGCAAGATCAAAGAGCCTCTTTTTGTCGTGATATCAGCTTTCAAGATGCCGAAGAGATCTTGGCAGGACACATAAAAGAAATACAGAGCATATTTTTATCATAATTAAGGCCTCCCATACAAGGGATAAGTCATACGTCCAATCCTTCACTATAATAAAGAAATCACAGTGCAAGGTTTGCACGAAAAAACTTTAGGCAAGATTCCTCTCTGAAAGAAAATAGTGCTATCTATGGTGTAGCAAGATGCGAAGATGATCATCTTGGTGATGGTTTTTATGCCCTACACTCACACACGAGGAGGCTATTAGTACTAACCCTAGGATTTAAATCTGAAAGAAAAAACATAAATATTCGTACATAGGAACGGATCCTTAGAAATCTGTGAGGTGCCATCACCGTCCCAAAACCCAACTATGCTCCATCGTTACGGGCTGGGCTGTAGCACGTGGAAGCCTTAATTATCAAGCCTTACAATGCATTGATCAATATGCCACCGGTCAACGTCTATCCGATGTGTCGCATATCATTCAAGACCAAACGTTTATGAGCAACGAGCAGAAAGATTTTCGGGGAACACCAAAGACATCAAAAGGTGTTTTACTATCCAATAAAGACATAACTCAATCCCCAAAAGATTTCAGTAAAAAGCTTCAACTGCGGGCGTGCCTAGCCCACTGCAACTTTAAAACGGGTGGCACAACCCAAACATAAAATTGCAAACATAAAAATGCACCTCTTGGAGCGCCTCATGTACGCAGTTGTGGACGTGGAGACCGAGCGAGCGAGAGGCCCAGCGTCGCAGCGCAAAGCTCCAAAGCTCTTGTCGCGGTGTTGCCCGACGCTCGTAGAAAGCCGGCGTACGGCGGCTGGGCGAGCGCACAGTGCTCAACCGATATGCTCGTCCTTGGGCTTACACGCTGTATCCAAACTTGGTGCTGTCCATCAATCAAGGGAATCTGGAATATTTCCCCAGCCTCGATCCCTCGACCGGCCTCCTCCTCCTCCGTGCGCGTGCGTGTAACTGCATGCATCATGCAATCTTTTTTTTTTTGTCTTGAATAGTTCTTTTTACTGTTCATAAAATATTTTTTCGTAATTCTTTCAGGTCTTTAAGATGTCTTTTCGATGGGTCACAACTTTTCACATTAAAATTTCAGCAACTTCTCAAGTATGCTTGCTTCTAAGATCAGACCCACATGTGGCGTCCTATATACATGTCTTCCTTCGAAATATAAGACGGCAGTTGCATGGTGCCTTCAATTATTACAAAATAGACAAGCCATCTAATTACACCTCACCACACATGCACATCGTCCCTCCGTAATTTCATAAATAAGTTGGAGAATATTTACCAGGATTAAATAAACAAAAAATATAATTTATCACGATCAGATAAATTTTCTCAAGGACATATATAGTTTATGCTTTAAGAATATTCTGTTTATTTTGCCAGAACATTGACTAATAAGTAACACAAATGGAAGTCATAATTTTCTGACCCGAAAGAGTATTTACATATATTATTGACTAATAAGTAACATAAATGGAAGTAATAATTTTCTGACCCGAAAGAGTATTTACATCATATTTTTAGGATGATTCCACTATGTCTGAAAGGTACTAGTAATGGTTAAAAATCGCACGAATTAAATAAATACCGAAAATTTAAAAAAAATTATATATTTGAAATATTCATAGTTTGTTGAATCTATCGATATTCTTCTATATTTCCAAGCCATCAATCAGTTTCTAGACTTATATTAGATTTTTCTAGCATTTGCGTTAATGGATCACAAGCACCCGCAACATTCGGCTGGGTGGGAGAGCTGCGAAAGACCTTCTATTCACTTGCAGCCAAATCAATTGTAGCAGGCCCGTGACGTGGGAACCTTTATTACCTTGCGCAGCCAGGGCGCGACACAGGAGTGTTTTAGCATTTAAATCAAACCTGGTGGCATTTTTATGTTTACAATTTTATGTTTGGGTTGTGCCATCCGTTTTAAAGTTGCAGTGGGCTAGGCACGCCCGCAGTTGAAGCTTTTTACTGAAATCTTTTGGGGATTGAGTTATGTCTTTATTGGATAGTGAAACACCTTTTGATGTCTTTGGTGTTCCCCGAAAATCTTTCTGCTCATTGCTCATAAACGTTTGGTCTTGAATGATATGCAACACATCGGATAGACGTTGACCGGTGGCATATTGATCAATGCATTGTAAGGCTTGATGATTAAGGCTTCCACGTGCTACAGCCCGGTCCGTAACGATGGAGCATAGTTAGGTTTCGTGACGGTGATGGCACCTCAAATATTTCTAAGAATCAGTTACTATGTACGAATATATATTTTATTCTTTCAGATTTAAATCCTAGGGTTAGTATTAATAGTCTCCTCCTGTGTGAGTGTAGGGCATCAAAACCATCACCAAGACGATCATCTTCGCATCTTGCTACACCATAGATAGCACTATTTTCTTCCAGAGAGGAATCTTGCCTAATGTTTTTCTCATGCACTGTGATTTCTTTATTATAGTGAAGGACTGGACGTATGAGTATTATCCCTTGTATGGGAGGCCTTAATTATGATAAAAATATGCTCTATGTTTCTTTTATGTGTCGTGCCAAGATCTCTTCGGCATCTTGAAAGCTGATATCACGGCAGAAAGGGCTCTTTGATTTTGCAATAAAAAGTAGGCTCGTCTTGTTAAGATTGTTCCCAATCTTCTGTGGGGCTAGAGATTGCTTTGTCACCGACTCACCGTCTTCCTCCAAGATGTCGAATACTACATCGATTCTGAGGCTCCCCAGATCAAGGATCTGGAAGGCCACATGGAGCTTGGTCCGGATGGCATGCTGACAACGCGGCTACCTGGAAAGCAAGGACTCGGAGTACGTTCCTGAGCCCCTCGTTGAGCATTTTGGAGGAGATCTAATGGAAGAAGTTCCCCCATCCATCGAGAAAGCCATCAATGAACACTGTATTGGACATTCCACATGGCGTAATAGATTCTGCTAACGAGGATCATATCATTAATGACACGGTCATAATTTCATCGGTGCCCAAAGGCCCCCACGACGCCTTTATGATAGAGAGGGAGAAGAGACGTTGGTGAATGCGACTGGATAAGACGAGGATCAGCGTCATCGGGATGAACAAGCCCGACGTGCTAAAGAAGACCAAGTCAGGCATGTTGTAATAGAGGAGGACGCCCGGCGCAGAAAGGAAGCTGAGGCCTAGCACCTCTCTAAGCATTAATGTTTAGTTTTGCTGAACAGAATGAATGCAGCAAATTGATAAAATCAAATTGATGTTTCGTTCTTTGACAAAATACTTATTATCAATGGCACAATATGTATTTGGCTATTGACATGCACCATGTTCTTTCTCCGTCGATCACTATTATTTTTCTAACGACTCTATAGAATTTTTGTTGCGACAAGCTAGTACATGCTTTGCTGTCGACATAAGTATTGACGATTAAACGACCGACACTTACATTTCTGCCGGCGGAGCAGTATGGGCATCTTAGTGTTAATGCCCGACCATAGACATTAATAAGTCAACGAATTTGGGCTCAATACCGATGGTTCAGACCGTCGATAAAGCCGTAATTTCCTGTAATGGATGAACATGATATCTCCCAAAATCTAGCTTTGCACCAACTCGATCGCAAATCACATTTACTACAACGCTGTAAGCTACAGAAAATTAGGATACCTCATGTTGAGGGGTATTTATCTGGGCAACATCATCATCACATATGCTTTATTTGAAATATACATGGACTTATCACAAACGATTTACTATGTGTAATTTGTCACAATTTTTTTCCGGTGGAACCAGGGGCGAATCCAGCACCAAGACAGGCCAGGCAGCCGCTTGGGCTGCCCCGGCCCAATCCCAAGGCCAAACCCAAGACCCAAACACAGTGATATCGTATGTGAGGGAGTGGAGCAGGAGCAGCCTAGGCTGCTCTGCTGGGTTGGATCTGCCACTCGATGGAACAACATCTGTGATAAACAAATATATCATAGATAATTAATATAAGAAACACAACGTGTGCCACGAGGAAGGACCCTCGCGCTGCCTCGCGTGGGGCGACACGAGGGCGAACAAAGAAGTCCGTCCCCGCCGCCACCTCGTGCCCTCGCCGGCCGCCGCCGCCCGCCGCCGGCCGGCCTCGGCCGCGGCGGCCCTCCCGCCTCTACCCTTCTTCCTTCTCCTCCCTCCTCTCCTAGTCTCTCTCTTCACTCGGTCATGGGCGCTGGTGGCGTCGCTCGCCGGCCAGCGGGCGATCCGCGTCGCGCCGTCGGATCCGCGCAGGGCGCAGCGATGTTGGGGTTTTGAGGCGGCGGCGGCGCCAGCCTGCTCTCAGGCCGGGAGGTCCAGATCCGGCCGGGTCGCTGGATCCGTGGGTTCCGCCCATCCGGTGGCTAAGCGGCGCTCCTTCCTCGCCGTGCTCGCCGTCTGCCGCCCCGTCGTCGGGGCGCAAGCTGGGCGTCCTTCCCGCCGACGAGACTCCTCCTTCAGTTGTCTGCCCGGTGCGGTTTCAGCCAATGCGCATCTACGGCCGGCCGGGGCGGAAGAACTTGACGCCGGTGCGGTGCTGCGCGGCGTCCAAGCTAGTCGTCCGCGGCAAGCTACCGCCGGCTTCTTCTCCGCCACGCTGGCGGCCCCTTCCTCCATGCGGTGTGGGCGGCGCGCGCGGTCGGCGTGCCTCGGCCTCCGCCCCCTAGATCTGTGCTCGGGCCGCGCTCCCCGTCCTCCGGCGTGGCTCGTGCGGTCTCCCTTCTTCTTCGTCCTCGCCTTTGCGCACTGTGGTGGAGCCTTGTCGCTGGTTCGTCTTCTCCCTTTTTCCTCTTCCTCGTCCCCCTCCCCTAGGCCCGTCTTGGGTGACCGTCTAGGGGGGCCTCTTCGTTGGTGGCCGGATCCGCGGGCAGGAGGTCCGAATCTGGCGGTGTTTGTTCGAAGAGGTCGGAGCGGGTGCGCTCCAGGGTCTTGTGTCTGGTGGCCTCGTAGCTCGGCTGAGCTCGGCACCGTCCTCCTCTTCTCTTTCTTCCCCCTCCCCCTGAGCCCGTCTCGGTGGAGGCCGCTTGGGGGGTCCGCTTTGATAGATGGTCCGAGTGGACGGAGCAAGTGGCTCCAGGGGCGTGTGTCCGGCGGCTCCCCGGCTCCTCCCTGGCTCTCCGTGCGGCCAGATCTTGTGGCAGGAGGCCCAAATCATGGCCCAAATCGTGGTCGGAGTGGTCGGAGCGGTGTGCTCCAGGGTGCGAGGCCGGCGGCTTCTCCGTTGTCTGGTGTCTCCTCTCGGCGTCATCTTCGTCCGTCTCCTTCGTGCTTGGTCCCGCCCTTGCTGCCCCGTCCCTCCCCTCCCTGTGAGGACCCAGTAGCTCCGGCGGCCTCTTCCAAGCCCGTGGGCTGGTTGGTCGGTCATGTTTTGTCGTTTGGGACCTTGGATCTCGAAGGGTCGGGTGGCCTACTTCGGCTTCGTGGTGCCCTCTTTACCCTCGCTCTTCGACTTTGGCTGACGTCCTCTCCGGGAGTGTCTACTTTGGCTGACGTCCTCTCCGGGAGTGTCTTGCGGTTCTTCGTTGCTTGGCTTGGTCCCGTCCTCGTCGTCTTGGACCTCCTTCTGCTACGGGGTGCTTGTTGGTGTGGGCGGCGTCTTCCGTGTTAAGTGGCGGCGCTTCATGTGCGCTCTTCGGCCCTGCGGTTTCAGTCTACGACTCGGTTGGTGGTCTTCTGTGGCAGCCGTTTTGTGCATTGGTGGGGGGAGGGGTTTGGGCGAAAGCCCTGCCCATTCCTAGACGGATGCACTACAAGAAGAAACCCCCTATAGCAACGTATACATGCATTGCTAAAAGCTCAAATATGCATTGCTATGGTCTATACCAACGCATTTAATCTGCGTTGCTGTAGAGGCCGTAGCAAATGTCTATTACTACGTATAGAGATCCGTTGGTAACAGTAGTAGAAAGCGTTGTTGGTTAACTACGTTTATCCATGCGTTGGTAATTTGAAAAACACGGATGACGCATAAGCTAACCACGATTATGCATGCGTTGCTAGTTATAATCAATGGTATGATTTTAGTTATTTAGTAACTGTAGCAGCAGATGTAGTTACACAAAGATACATCCGTATATGTTAACCATACACCAAGGTAAATATTTGCAAATTATGTCAAAAAAACTTAATTATCAAAAGAAATGCAAACAATAGGAATATAACAAGAATATTATTGAAAACATATTATAAATAGAAATTGTCATATTCCACACTAAACATCATCTCGTGTTCCGTAATACAAGACATAAACATTTTATCTAGTACATCAACAATAAAATAAATAAATAGAAAACATATGCAGCCTCATTTGTCCTTTCTTTGCATTGAACATGTTCTTCATAGAATCATCCATTTATCTTGTCAACCTATTATGAAAATGTTGAATACATTAATGCACCATTCTAAAATAAATCAAACTAATAAAAAATAATTGAAAGAATCACTTACAAAAGTTGCAGACCACGCAATGTTAGCTCCCTCTGCATAGCACATTAGTTTGTAATTTTTAAATGGACATATTAATTCTTCATGTTTTTCTATTGCAACATCCACATGTACCATCCAAAATTCATTTTCTAGTTGAGCACCATGGAGGTCCTCTTTTGGATCACAACTCATGATCGTACCAAGTGCCACATTCTTGTTTGCTTTTTTTCAGCTCTTCAAGAATACTTTAATCCCAATCTAATTGGCATATACAAATACGCGAATAAGTAAATATTTAACAAAGTAAGCAATTCATCACGGTAAGAATTGTAAAGAATCATACCGTCATAGGATTATTATCCAAAATTTTCATTGTATTGCTTTGTAGGTTCTACAACATATATGAGATAAAAAATTAATATAGCACTAAAGTGATTTGAAAAATAAAAACATATAAGACATATTACCTTGGTTACGTTCCTTCTTGCTTGCATTCATCTAGTACGACACATTTCATGGAAGTTCCTGCCGCAGTATAAGACCTGCCAAACCTTTGTTGTCAAATTGGAGAAACAGAGATGCTTGCAATAAAAAAAAATGAAGTAGAAACAGCTAGAACCAGGAAACAACTTCATGCTGAAGCATCTAGAACCAGGAAAAAATGGCATCCTCTATATCTTACGACCATATATCTTATGCCATGTCCTTGCATAGACCTTCCTTTCTCATTTTGTTTTTCCCTAAGCTTCTGATCGCCATTCCCTTTTAGCCAGCCAGCAAAGCAATTAGGTCGTGGTCAAGATCTCTCATAAGCAATAAAAGGCATCCTAATCAATATATAAGTATATAATTTTAGTAAGCTCCTAAAATCAAAGGAAATCAAAGAAAAATATGTGAGCTCATTCATCCTATATCATTAATACCAAAAGAGGAGTGGGAACAACACTACCATATCAAGCATTTCATTTGCTTATTTCACATATAACAGGGATAGGAACCTAAAGGATTTTAGATCTTTCTCTAATACAAACAGGCTGATGTTGCTATCAACATTGAAGAACAATTACATGATTCTAGAGAAGGTAAAGGGTCAGCCAATCTGCAATTGCTTCGGCATATATAGAATAGATTAGCAATTAATCACAAACCTCTGCAGCGCTCCTTCCTTCTCGTGCGAGAGGTTGGCACTGCACAGAAAGGAGAAGAGAGGATGAAGGAGGGTAGTGGGAGACCTCTGCAGACCTCTGGAGATGTACAGGAGGTGGGAAAAGAAGGCGCCGTTGGGGGAAGAAGCTGCGGCGAGGGCAGCAACAGCAAGTGGATGTGTTTCTTTGGCGAGAGGATGGCACTGCACGGAAAAGGAGAAGAGGAAGGACAAACCTGGGGAAACGGCGGTGAGGGCTGAAGGAGGGCTCGTCGAAGATGTAGGCGTGGCGCTTGCGGGGGAGATGTGGGCGCGGCGGGAGAAGGCGATGCCGGCCGGCGAACCCTAGCTGTAGATACCGGGGGGAGGCGGTGGCGGCGACGCTCAAGGAAGCCGGAGCGGCGGTGAACCAGATGGGGGCGGCCCGGCCTGGCGGAGAGGAAGGCGTGGTGGGGATGAGCCGGCGGGCGGACGGCCGGGGCAGAGGCGGTTCCGGTGGCGGCGATTGAGGAGGCGGGGGCTAGCAGCAGCGAAAATAGAAAAAAAATAGAAGAGGACAGGGAAACCAAAAAAAGCACGGTAAAAAGGGAAGCGGTGGGGGCTCGAAC
Source organism: Raddia guianensis (assembly GCA_036346415.1). NCBI lineage: Eukaryota > Viridiplantae > Streptophyta > Magnoliopsida > Poales > Poaceae > Raddia > Raddia guianensis. Next base: position 49,668,240 of record CM070542.1, on the reverse strand, counting down.
CCGCGCCTGTCACTTGAAAGCCGCCTTGTTGCAATTTTTTTTTTTTCGAAAGAAACACTTTTATGTGTACATTTTGAATGGACGGCTGGATGCAGCCAGCGCTCGCGATCGAATGGCCGCAAAGCAACGGGGCGACGTGCCTAGCCTGGCTGCGCAGGAAAGTAGCTCGTGTCTAGCGCTTTGTATTATAGAAGTAATAGATACTTTCCAGTACTTTTTTCTACGTACCGCAATTTTTCTCGATAGACGGCCCACATTTTTTCCAACCACCGTAAAACTTGTAACCAAAATTTACACTTAAATCATGGTACCTCTTGGTACCTTTTCAAGGATCGTAAAAAAACTCTTTATTTAAATAATTATCGAAACAAATATCTTCTAGATTAGTATATTATATTTCCTTGTTTTTAAAACAAAACTTGAATAAAGATTAGCAACGCATAAGTCTGCAATGCATCAATCCGTAGCTGTTCACATGGTTTACTACGGATATAGGTCTAACACATAATATGCGTAGCTGCTGTATTAGCCAGCAATGCATGGTTATTGCGTTGGTAGGTATGCGTGGGTGAAGGGGGTTCTTTCTTGTAGTGATGGTGGCGTCACTTTTGGTGACGTTCCCCTCGTTGAAGGCATCATCTTGCAGCCCCTTCCCTCATTTCGGGTGAAAACCCTGGTGATCGCATGACGGCGGCGGGTCTTACCCGTCGTTACCTTGTTGGAGGCGTCGTGTTAGTCACTGCTGCACTTCTTGGTTGTCTACTAGGTCTGCTAATATGGAGTCGTCCGTCGTTGTGTGTGTTGGTAGTGCGCCCGGCGAGGTCGGTGTTGTTTCATTCCCCTTTCCTTCCAGTTGTGTGTCGCCGCAAGGTCTCTTGGCCTTGCGTGTGTGGGTGCAGCCGTTTGGCCGGGGTGTGCAGCAGCTTTGCTGCGTTGTAACTCTTGTAACTTTGGTGTGTCGCGCCTTTCTTCTTCTATCAATGAATGGACGGCAGCTCTCCTGCCTTTCCCTTCAAAAAAAAATAAAACAATAATTAATATAACAAATCGTCTGTGTAAATATCTAAAACGGATTGAACTACAATGAATCGTATGTGATAACAGCATAGGCGTTCAACAATCACATACGGTTGTGTTATGCAATAGTTGATCTGCGTTAATTGTCACATGACTCGATCCCAATCTTGCTGTATTTTTAGTTGTTAGTAGTAGATTTAACTATTTTTAGTTTGACGTACAATCATATATTCGACAATGAGTGCAGTAGTATAACATGTACAATTTCTTCTAAGAAATATATTCCATCATGGGTACGTACCATATATGTTTAAGGATTAGGTTTGCGGAATAGATGATTGTATTAATTGCCCGTAGGCGGAGTATAAATAGTATAGAAGATGGGCTCCCCCCAAGGGCCCAATATACTCTAACACTCCCCTGCAGTCTGAACGGCACTACGCAATTTATACTGATACAAAGAAAACACACACCCCCGCGGTCAAAACAAATGACAATCACTCTCCCGCAGTCGGAATGGTCAGTACACAGACATTAAGACTAGACCGAAACTCAGTGCAAACCGTAGTGGAGGGCCCTTAGTGGAGATGTAAGAATACTGTGACGTCATGGGAACATGGAGAACACGCACTTGAACAAGTGCAATGCGCTCATGAACAAAGTGCAGGTCGATCTCAACATATTTAGTCCGCTGATGCTGCACTGGGTTGGTGGAGAGGTAGACCGCGCTGATGTTGTCGCAGTAGACAAGAGTAGCCTGGCGAAGAGGACTATTAAGCTCCTGTAGCAGCTGACGGAGCCAGCAGGCCTTAGCGACACCGTTGGCAACGGCACGGTACTCAGCTTCAGCGTTGTAGCGGGAGACAGTGTGTTGTTGCTTGGAGTACCAGGAGAACATGTTGTCGCCGAGGAAAACGCCATAGCCGGAGGGTGGACATGCGGGTGTCAGGACAAGCCACCCACTCAACATCGGTGTATATCGTAAGATCAACAGGCATGCAACGTCGAAGAAGAAGGCCAAAGGCGAGACTGCCCTGTAGGTGCCGCAGGATGCGCTCCAGGGCAGCGAAGTGTGGCTCCCATGGATCATGTATGAATAGACAGACCTGTTGAACCGCATACGTGATATCCGGATGGGTGAAGGTCATATACTGTGGGCACCAGCCAGACTGCGGTAAAGAGTGGCGTCAGTCACTGGAGATCCGTCTGTGGAGAGCTTGGAGCTAGTGTCTATCGGTGTAGCACACGGTTTGCAGTCACTCATACCAGCTTGATCCAAGATGTCGATGATGTACTAGCGCTTGGAGAGAAGAAGACCTCCAGACTGTCAATGCACTGAAACTCCAAGAAAGTAGTGCAGAGGACCGATATCTTTTAGAGAGAACTCGTGCTCCAGAGCAGTTTTGATGCGCATGAGGAGATTATCTGAAGATGCAGTCAGTACAATATCATCCACATAGAGTAGCAGGTAGGCTATGTCGTCACCCTGACTGTGGATGAAAAGAGAAGTGTCTGCCTTTGCCTCAACAAAATCAAGAGATTGAAGATGTGAAGCAATGGTGCTGTACCAAGCTCGCAGTGCCTGTTTAAGACCATATAGAGACTTGTTCAACAGACAAAAATGATCTGGGCAAGAGGGATCCACAAATACGGACGGCTGGACGCAGTAGACGGTCTCTGTGAGGATGCCATGGAGGAAGGCATTGTTGATGTCGAGCTGGCGAATGGACCACCCTCGAGAGAGAGCCAGTGAGAGGACTGTCCGAATGGTGGCAGGCTTGACAACAGGACTGAAGGTCTCGTCAAAGTCGATACCCAGTCGCTGATTGAAGCCATGAAGGACCCAACGAGCCTTGTATTTGTCAAGCGAGCCATTTGCATGCACCTTATACTTGAAAATCCACTTGCCGCTGACCACGTTGGCACCAGCCGATGGTGAGACAAGATCTCACATGTGGTTGGCATGAAGAGCCTCGAACTCCCTGGTCATTGCCTCGCGCCAGTGTGGATCGCCCAGAGTGGCGCGATACGACGTCGGCGGGGGAGGTAGCGCCGAGACGTGGAGATTCAGCAGGTCGTGAGGCGAGACAATGATGCCAGCCTTGCGATGCGTGACCATGTGATGAGTATTGGTCACGGGAGGTAGAGGGGCCCCGCTAGTAGCAACCTGTGGAGGGGTTCTAACATGGGCAGCAGGAGATGGTGTCGTGGCGATTTAAGGGACTGCGCAGCTAGTGGCCGGCAAAGACCCTCGGCAGGGGTACTAGTGCTAGGGCTCCGCTAGCAACAACCTGTGGAGGGGGTCCAACAGGGGCAGCGGGAACTGGTGACGAGGCCGACGGAGGGACCGGCAGGACAGCGCTAGTAGCGTCCACTGCAGGTGGTGTTGGTGCCAAACCCAGGAAGGACGGTGGGGTGGCACTGTTGGCAACAACCTATGATGAGGTACCGACAGGGGTAGCAATGACGATGGAGGTGGTCAACGTGACCATCGGTGAGGCATCGGCAACCGATGTGGCCGTCGTCGGGGCAACGGAGGTACCTGCAGAAGAAAACGAGGAATGGACTCCGATAGGGACAGGAGCACCGACTCGTTCGGTTAGAAAGTCAAGATCTAGAGGGGATGATGTGGAGGTGGATGTGCTGGAGGAAAAAAGGGAAGTGCGACTCATCAAAGGTGACATGCCGAGAAATGATCACACGGATGGATGTAAGATCCAAAAAACGCCAGGGGTGGAGTGGGAAGAGAGTTTGTGCGGGACAGTGCTAGAAAGGTTAGGGTAGTATGCGCAACCAAACACACGAAGATTGTCGTAGACGGGGTGGGTGCCACAGAGGGAAAAGTGAGGAGTGGAGTGAGAGATGGTGGAGGTGAGATGTATGTTGAAAAGGTAGGTGGCTGCATGGAGGGCCTCAACCCAGAAGGAGGGCGGAAGGCTCGCCTGAAACATAAGGGAACATATCACATCATTAGTAGTACGAATGGCGCGTTCAGCCATACCGTTTTGAGGAGAAGTGTAGGGACACGACATGCGAAAAATAACACCTAAAGTAAGAATGAAAGACCTAGACGTGGTATTATTGAACTCGCGACTGTTATCAGTTTGCACACACTTGATGGTTGTGCCAAACTGAGTCCGAACATAAGAAAAAAATGGGAGATTGCGGAGAACGTGTCGGATTTGAGGCGGAGAGAGAAGGTCGACATGAAGTGGGAGCAATTGTTAAGAATTATGAGATAATACTTGTAACCCAAAACACTAGCAATGGGAAGTGTAGATAGGTCACAATGTATTAAATCAAAATTATGAGAGGCTTGACTAGTGGAGGAAACAAAAGGAAGACGACCTAATAAATAGGCATGACAAAGACGGCCGAGTTTGTCTTTATTAGAAGAGATGGAAGTCGAGCTAGCTAGTCTAGAGATAGTGTCATGGCCAGGATGACCAAGACGACGATGCCAAAGCTCTCTTGTGGAAGTGGTGGCGGCGAGGGTATGACTGATGGAGGCTGGAGTGAAGGAGTAGAGGTCCTCGGAGCTATTGCACCTGGCGAGCACACTCTTGGTACGAAGATCCTTCACAGTGAAACCAGATGGGTCAAACTCAATAGAACAGTGATTATCAGTAGTGAACTGATGAACGAAAATAAGATTTTTAGTGAGGTGAGGTGCGACGAGGACATTACGTAAAGTAATAGGTTCCTGTGGAGTGGGAAAGGTGAGGTGAACCGTGAAGGTGACTGGTAAGCGAGACCCATTAGCAACAATGATGTTGGACGAGTAGGAGGGAGAGGGTGGATCAGATGAGGAGAGAGTACCGGCATCTGAAGTCATGTGAGAAGTGGCCCCAAGTCCACGTACCACTCTACGGTGCTGGGGCGGAGTAAGAGACATGGTGTTGAAGACGCTGGCCATCGACTGCTGATCCCAATTGCCCCCACCATCGGGTTCCACGAGCCAGGGGTAAAAGGTTGCAGGGAGCCTTGACCCAGACCTGGATGTTGTGGAAGGGCGCTAGCAGCGAGGGCGTGGGAGTGTGGTCGCTGAGGCGTAGTCGAAGTAGGCGGTGCAGGAGGACAAGCAGGCCCAAGGATGCCCGGGCCTTGAAAAGGCCAGAGCTGTACCGTACCAGTCCAGGGGTTGTAGTAGGACGATGCAGGAGGGCGCTCGGTCCCATCACTGAAGCTGGTGTTGCTGCCACTGCTGCCTACGCCCCCACCGCTCTTGCTTCTATTGTTGCCCTTGTTCTTGCCCTTGTGGTTGTTCCCGCCTGTGGAGCCACCGGAAGGTGGGCGGCGGGGAGCAATGGACACAAAGGTGGAGGAGGGGGCAGCAAAAGCAGAGCCAAGCTAGAGCTCGTAGAAAAGCTAGAGCTCGTAGAGAAGCAGCTAGGAGTGAGCATGGCCGAAGTCTGTAAGGGGCGTCTTGTTCTCAATAATTTGCTTCTGAACCGAAATTTTTTCGTTCAGCCTAGGAAGCATGGTGAGGACCTAAGTGCAGTCATTGACCGACTGACCCAGGTCCGCAAGGTTGTCGGCCAGGCTCTGAAGAAAGCGATAGTAGTCAGTGATGGAGAGGTCCTCCTGAGACAGGATGTGGAATTGCACCTCGGCGTAGAGGATGCGCGTCTCCTGGTTCCCGAGGCTAGCCCACACGCCACGGGCCATGGCATTGGCGGTCATGACCACTTCCAGAAGGTCGGGCGTGATGTGACTGTATAACCACGATAGGATGACGTAATCCATACGGGCCCACGCATGGTCAAAAAAGTTGCCGACTAGAGAGCGGACATGATCCGCCAGGGCATAGCGGCTGTGTCACAAGAAAGGGCCCACACCATCGGTGGTAGTTGGGGTTGTTGAGGTCGAGCACCATTGGGACGAGCGACACCACACTCATGATGGCGACAACTTGAGCATGAAGTGTAGTAACTGTATCATGATATTCGACAAGGGCGACAGGACCAATACTTGTCTTGGGAACGGCGACAAGAGGTCCCGTCGAAGAGTAGCTAGGGTGGGCTCCGATTGGTCCACCTGTGCCAGCAGGAGGACTAGTTGCAGGTGGTCCACCCAAGCCAAAAGGAGCAAATGGAGCCAAGACACCTGATTGAGTCGAGCCTAGCGGCCAGAAGAGGCTCGAGCAGCCTAATTGAGCTGAGCCTGACGCCCTTAGGTGGCCTGAGCCGCCTGGAGGAGCCGCAGAGCCGGGCGCCCTTAGCTGGCCCGAGCCGGCTGGAGGAGCCACCGAGCCGGGCGCCCAAGAGGGGCCCGAGCTGGCCGAGCTGGTCGAGCCCGCCGAGCCGCCTGTGAGCTTGCAGATCGGGGAGGGAGGGTTTAGTGTTCCCCACCCCTGATGGTGGCGGCGGCGGCAACCCCGCCCGGATGCTCGAGGGCCGGCGGAGGGCCAAGGCGAGGGAAAGCCGGCGGCAGCGTTGGGCGCATGGGATCCAGGGAAGCCGGCGACAGGAGGAGGCGGCGGGCGGAGGCCGCGCGTGGTGGCATAGGAAGGGCGACCATGGGTCGCCATGCCGATGGCGGCGCGGCTGGCCGCCATGCGGGGCGGCGAAGACGCTATGACGCCGGCGAGGAAGATGGTGCCAGATCCGCCCACTGGTCGAGTCGACGAGGCGGTGGCAGCCGCAACGGTCGGTCCAGGTACGCCGGTGCTGGGGAGGTGTGCATCGGGAAGGACGAGGCTGGTGAGGAGGGTAGCCTGCACCTCGTCGAGAAGAGAGTGGATGGCTGCGACGATTTGTTCGGCGGCGGCGTCCGCGAGTTGGGTAGCAGTGAGCGGGCTGGGAGGGATTGACACCAACGGATCGGCGGCCGTGGATGACGACGTCGGCGTCGTCAGATCGGCAACCGTGGAGGGAGGATCCGCTATGGATGTCGATGTGGAGAGAGGATCAGTCATGGCACCATTAAGAGAGGTTACGACACAGTTAGGTTTTGAGGAAGGCTTTGATACCATGTTTAAGGATTAGGTTTGCAGAATAGATGATTGTATTGTCCGTAGGCGGAGTATAAATAGTACAGAAGATGGGCCTCCCCCAAAGGCCCAATATACTCTAACAATATATGGTATAACAGTTTTTCATAAGAAAATATTGAACCTGTCCTAGATCGAGCAGCAGCAGTGGGGAAAATCAGTGTTACCTAACATTGAACAATGAACAAATAAAAGAGGATACAATATTAAAAAAAAACTGGTTGCCTTTCAGGAATTACAAATTTTTTGACTTATTTATAATTAATAAGTTAAAAAATATTTGATTAATTAGAACATCTCCAATAATATGATTCCCTAATATTGATGAAGTTGAAAATGTAAAAAAGTTAAGAACATTATTTCGGGTACTTATAGATACGGTGTCTTCCATTTCAAGCCATTCAATTCAAACAAACTTTGAAATATACAAATGGTTTCTCTGACTGATCATTGACAGATCCGAGTAAAAGCAGAATCTTGAACGGTGCACTATGTATTAACTATTACCCAAGCATCTGTCTTTCAGATGTTTTTCGTACTTTTATATTAGTTTTATGGATGGCTCTTTTTCTCTGGTCCATGAACTAACAGTGATATCTAGAGGAATAAAAACACGCACGCTTACTTTTGGAACGGAATCGATTCGAACGATTGCACATATATCTTGACCTGTGAAGAAGATTGAAAAGAAACATAAACCTGATCTCCTACTTTTGGTCGCTGATCTAGTGAAAAAGCAAAGAGTGATGAGGAACTTGTTATTACAACCACAAAATATGGCAATCTGCTCTCAGATACTTTGGGGTCTTTAGTTCGAGATATTTTCCGTGCAACCAAATCACTCATTGATCTGTGGCAATCAAATTTAATTCGATCAATGGGACGGTGTTATGGAATAATGTAATAATTGATGCTAAAAATGCGACAAGAGCAATAAACAAACTGTTAGAGCTAAGGCCCGCAATTTGGTCGGAGCTCGAGACCTGCTCAGGGGCAGCTACGGCTCGGCTCGTAGGCTAATGACCCAGAGCCTGAGCTTTTTTTTTTTTTGTAACTCGCTCAAAAACTGTATTGGGATTTGCCTGATGCTCGCTCACTCGTGGCTCGCTCATGGACCATGCTAGTAGCCATTCACATATGGGATGTTTTTTTTTTGGGGGGGGATTCACATATGGGATGTTTGGTTGCCTTCTCAACTGAGCTAGCCTTGTGCGAGTGACCAAACTAGTGGAAACCTAGTTGATGTCATGGAATGACTCTATGTTTACTTGTTTGCATCCCACAAGTTAGGCCCACAAGATCATGTGTTTGATTAAATGAGCTTGGATCTCAATACTCTTGTGTCTAATTCTGCCTTATAGTCCCTACCCAGGTTGCACCAATGCACCGTGCTAGCCAGGCTAATGAGAAACGTCCAAAATCCATGCTTCTATGGAGCCAGGCTTTATAGTGGGAATTACAGCTTTACGGTAGGAATTACATAGGGCTATGGTTTGGATGTGAGCAACATACAAGCAAGCAAACAGAGTTTTGCATCAAGAGCGCCAAAGCTGGGTGCATGCACCCAACACAAAACACACCAACAGAGCGCGTGTACGTGCATAATAGTCGGTGCCGCTCCATACAATGGCCCTCTTTGATATCTTGTTTAGTTTTAGTTTAGTTTTTGTTGGAAAAATTTGACCACCTTTGAAAGTGGTATGAAAAGGCTAAATAAATTATTAAAAAAATATTTTTGAGATCTTTGAGAAAAACCCTACAAAGTTATAAAAAAATTATTTTCAAAAAATAAAGTAAATAGTGTATATAAAAATAACAAAAGTTGCAATCCCAACAAAAACTAAACTAAAACAAGCTATCAAAGAGGCCCAATATCTCACCGGCCCAACAATCTGGTCCATGAGGCAAAGGAGCAACAACTACTGTGAGCTAGACGGATGGCCCATTAGCTATGTACAGCGAGTCAACGATTAGGGAATTGGAAACTTGGCTGCAAGGCAAGCTAATTAGCTCATCACACTTTGCACATTCCTTAACAAATCTGATCCCCAAATTTCCAATACTCTCGGAGACTTCGCACTGCGGGAGCATAGTAGGAAAACTCCATATACCTAGAAAAAAAATACAAATATATCTAACAACATGGACAAACTTTCACCATCTATGTTTACATGCTTACGATTCAGTCACCATCCTTTCTTCCCCTAGTCACCCTATACCAAAAAGGAAAACAACCACGAGATACACAGAAAGCCTGGAGGCTTATGAAGATGAAGAGCAAGACCACCACGACGCATGCAATGAGGTCCTTAGAGCCAAGAACATGCGCTTTCACAAACGCCCTAGTCCTCACCTTCCAACAGCTGTCGTAGTGCCTGTTCAAGTCATCAATCACCCTGTCCAGCGCCGGCACCCTGGTCAGACTCACCGATCTCGTCATCCCGTTCCACAAATCCGCCACCTCCTGGTCACTCCTGAGGTGGTTTAGTATGATCCCGCAATCCCGCAGCAGCCGCGCGTCCTCCTCGGTGTCGATGATCCCGTTCATGAGCTCGATGTATCTGTCCATATGCATACATACACCTATGACATTGAGACCGAAATTCGTTGTCCATTACTAGCAAGGTGGCATGTGCGTTTGCGCGGCTAGATTTGTGTTAGACTGTCAGCAATATAGAGTTTATCTCCAACTTATATTATATCTCTAATATATCATATCAGATTCAGAGTTTTTCTCAAATATATTAGATCAGTTTTAGTAGTTTGTTGTAAATATTATTTATTTATCTTTATTATCTAATTTGGTGGACGACAATTGAACGATTACCTGATTTGGTGTATATTGATCGGATGGTGGAGGATTTTCGGATGATGTGGCGTATCGTGGTGGCTTCGTTTTCCACTGCTTTATATATACACAAGTAGATAGATGGATGAGCTCGACTTACCGCGCCAAGACGAGTGCCCTGGCCCCAGACGACGCCTCGTAGGCCACCATGTTCCGCAGCACGACTTCGGTGGTCTCATCGGTCCGGATCACCGGGACGCGCAGCGTCGAGGTTCTCGCGCAGAACTCGATCGCGGAGACGCCGCCGTTCGCCGGGCTGAACCTGACACCTGCGTACGCTAGCTCAGCGACTGACGGCACTGCGATCTCTTCCAGCAAAGGCGATGTACTCCTGTTCTGAAGATCGGATGGTGCAGGGCCTCTGGGGTCGGAGGCTTGCAATGCCATCTGCTCAATGGGCTGCCTCAGCACTGACATGCAAGGGAGGCTGGCTACAAACCTCAGTAGTGTCCTGAACATGAAATCCATCACCATGGACGCAAGCTTGACGCCACGCCTGACGAGCAAGCCAGTCACTGAATTCAGAGTCCTCTTTGTTGTCGTGTGGTCATTGCAGTGCTGCGACTCCTCTCCTGCTTGGTCCATGTCGCCGCATGATTCTTCTGCGCAGCATGGCACCATGTTGGAGTAGAGGAAATCAAGCAAGTGTGCGTGTCGCGTGATGTCGGCGGCGCACGGCGCGGCGATTCCGATGAGCGGGCAGACTTCCTGGAAGAACCCTGACAGCATGGAGCTCAGAGACGACTGCACGGTTTGGCCTGAAGACAACCACATTTCAGTTGCTTTCGCAAGCAGAAACAGAGGGATCTGGTTTTCCAGCATGACGATGTCACGTAGCAGCGTGATGTGCGAGGACGTCTTGCGAGAGGGATCCACCAGATGCGACATCCTTGAGGGGATCCTCCGTAAAGTCCTCTGCTTATTGTTCTTGCTGAATGTCTGTATGAACTCAAGGAGAAATGACACGTCGATCGCCATCATCCATGCTAGTGCCTCGTTGCTTAGATTAAGGTGCCTAGAAATTTCAGAGACAAGAACAGACCAAAAAATCGACCAAGAAGTTCTCGAAATAGACTATCAATTAAGATTGTTCTTTTGCACATAGCCAACCTGTGGTAGCGAGAGCGAATCCGATACTCCAATGTAGCAAAGGCGTCCACGAGCTGCTGGAAATTCAGACTTGGGAGCTGGCTTTGGGTGCGCTTGGCTGCTGATAGCTTGTACATGTCCATGTCATGCAGGTCGTCACGACAATGGTGGTAAGGCCCCAATGCCACTAATTGGGGCACGTAAGCATCTGGCTTAGTGCACAGCAGAGGCTTTGGTACATTAAAGATCGAGATGGGCTCGTCGACGCCAAGCTGATCAATATCCTCGTCAAGGATCCGTCGAATTCGAATGATCCATTGTGTTTCATCAAACGGGTGATTTGGACATGCCATGGTTGCTGAAAGAGGACAGAGACTTGTTTCTTTGGTACATATTTACTGTTACAAAATAAACCGAAGCTTAGGGCGCCTTTAAATAGAACAAAGCTTATTTTTTTGATGTCCCGATGGGTATATGCTTGCAATACAGCAATGCAATCTTTTATGACTAAATCTCAGGATTATATCTGCTATTTTGCAAATCTGATAATGAATAGCCCTTCGACTACTTTTTAAAAAATAACCTACCAATCTTGGCATCTTATATATTACACACTACGCCAATCGGACTCTCAATGGTCGGCTAGCCGATACAGGCCTGGAAGCCGCCGACACAGGATTAGGCTTATTTTTTATGTCCCGATGGGATTATGCCTGTAAAATAGCAATGCAATCTTTTATGAAAAATCTCTAGATTTATATCTGCTATTTAGCAAATCTGTTAATGAATAGCCCCTCAACTACTTTTAAAAAGATATGCTGTTGCTTATCATTGGATGTTTTATTTTTAAATAAATCTCAGTCGATTTTCTCACATACTTAGATGTTTGTATTGGATCTTTTATATGTCATACGAAGGTATTTGATCTATAGCATAAAAGTTGACGCCTAGTGTCAAATCGGTCCCTAAAAAATAACCTACCAATCTTGGCATCTCATTGCATTTCTAAAAAAAATACTCACTTCGTCCTTTTTTATTTAACGTTTTTGATTTTTGGACACGCATTTTACCATTAGTCTTATTTAAAAAATTATATAAATATCATTTATTTTTATGTTGTATCATTAAAGTTACTTTAAGTATAATTTATATTTTTGCATGTTTGTATTAAATTTTTGAATGAGGCAAATGTTCGTAGGCGTGTCAAAAAATCAAATGCTTCAAATATGAAAAAAAAAAAAGGAGGTGGCACTTGCAAACGGTTTATCATTTAAGACAGAGCAGTTAGAGCATCCCCATCTCACCCCTCAAAAAGGCCTCTACTTCAAAAATTTTTCAAATGCAGCAGGAAGGAACTTGATGCCCCAGAGTAGCAGTTTGCACTGCGCGGGTTACTGTAGCGATGCAGGGGAATTTGATGCCCCTGTTGGGGATGCTCTTAGGAGGAGGAAGCTGGGCCAGGGCATACCAGCCCCGGAAACAGAATACGACCGACGGCGGCGCTCCGAGCAGTAGCTAGTCGGAGAATGGCAGCACGGCTGCTCGGCCAAGCACCTGATTATAAGTTCGAGACACCACGACCATAATGTCCTCAAGAAAGCTCATGGCACGAACTACGCCGATCATCAGAGACAGCGGCAGCGAATGCGGCGGCTCTGGCTCGGCTCATCTGCGGCGACGGCAAACTGGTGGCTCAAGACGACGGCCATTCTTGGTGAGGAAACATACGACATGATCTTGACTCCTGAGTTTGTGGTAGAGGACACAGTTGTGGCAACGTGGATGCAACGAATTGAGTTTATACGTACCTTATCACGGTGATGAACGGACGGAGATAGTGGCACTGATGCAGCTGGCCAGCATCATGGGGGATGGGGCAGCGGCCGCCGTGCCCGAGGAAGAAGGCGGCGGCGACGACGAAGCGAATTCGGCGAGCAATTCAAGCTGTCCTCATCCGGGATCCCTTGGTGCCGTAATGAAAATAGATTCAGGGGAGGGATAGATGTCTGGGAAGGGAAGGTCAAGCATAGGGAAGAGATAATCACCAGGTTGATTCCGACGCAATGCAGCGAGGGGACGGGAGCAGGAGCTCGGTTGGGTTAAAACTTAAAAGTGGAGGGATGCGATCAGGAAGGATTAACTAATGCTTGAAGACATAATCAAAGATGAAGGAAAACTGACTGGATTAAACCGGCTGATTCAATGGCATTCAATGTTAACTCGATTTTGGGGAGGTTTCCTTGTCCATGCCTCCATGGTGTCGGAATGTTGGCTGCGCGTGAACAGAGGAGACGGAAAGGGAGCATGGCAGGTGGGCCCAAGGATTGAGAGAAGATAAAAAACTTAGTGAGGACCCACATGGAAGAGAGAGAGAGAGTATATGAGGCAAATTTGGGCCTTGCGGAAAATTCAAAATTCCAGTTTTTGATTTTTTGAGTTTGTTTTTTCGTTGTCTTGAAGGTAAGTCCTAACTCTTTAAAAAGCAAGTCAAACAAAATTGATTTGAATCTCGAGATTACCTAAAAAAGCTCTCGAAATTCAGTCATTTCAGCTGTTCAAAAATTATAACATGTTCTACATATTCTTTTTCTGCTGGTTACTCACAAGAGGTCTCTGGATATTCGTAGGTCCACTTAGCTACTAAGTAAAAATATATATATATAACACAGTTTCAGCCACATAGAAGATATGAGAGTTTTCTAGACTTATAAATCATTCATCCCCTAAAGACTTCATACTCTCCTTATCCCTTTATTTTGACCACACCAATCTTGGTGCACAATTCTTGAAATGTAGCTCGCCCTAATACGTATGTCAGGATGTCAGCGAACTGTTCATTAGTGTTGATGTAGGTGAATTTAGTCTTCCCTTATTCCACGCAGTCACGAATAAAATGATACCTTGTATCAATGTTCTTCTTATACTCATGGAAAACTAGATTCTTGCTCAACGCAAATTGCCTCTTATCTTGAGTTTAAAGGACTCGATTTCTTTGTCCTGAATTTCTTCTAGCAGACGTGCCAACCACACTTCCTAACAGGCAATAGAAGTGGCTGCAATACTCTGCTTCACATGATGAGAGAGACACCACTTTCTGCTTCAGAGATTGCCAGTTGATCGAACAGTGATCTAGTAAAGAAGATGGCCCTGCGTGTGCTTTTGCGTGTGTCCATGTCTCCTGCTATGCCACTATCTGAATGCCAACGTGGCATGGCACTCCTCCTTTGTCATATGTGATCCCATAGGAGATTGTTCCAGCAAGATAGTGAAGGATCCTTGACTGCTGCCATGTGCTTTGTTGTTGGTGATTTCGTGAATCTGTTGGCATAGCCGACGAGGATGCAATATAGGGACAAGTGTGAACTAGATAGCACAAACTTCCCACGATGCTTCTATGCATAGTAGCATTAGTTGCTGGTGCCAAGCTCACCTTGCTAAGCTTTAATCGGGGCTCCATTGACACAAGACAGGGATCACATCTCTGCATCCTTGCTACAACAATAAACTTCTTGGTATAGGTGGCCTGGCACAAGGTGATCATGTCGCGTCCTACTTTACTTCAATTTAGAAATAGTACAAAAGCAATCTAAAATCACTCATCTTGAATTTTCTCTTATCTCGGCCTTCAACTTGGATACTTATTGATGGTCCTTAGTGTAACAGAGATTAATCTACAAGTGTACGGATACCGATGTAGATTTCACATAGGAGTATTTCAGAGTATCGATTTTCTCAAGGAAGCAAGGTTAAGACTATTGTGAATAGTGGATAAGTTCCATACTAATTATAGCACCAGCTAATATATAGCAGGGATACATAAATGTAAGATAGGAGTGATAATTAATGGCAAACACCGAAGACTCGAAAGATAAAGAGTGGTTTAGTGAGATGGGAGGACAACGACATGAGATTAGGTACCTATGAAAATTTGATCTTTAGTGCAATGGTTCAGCAAGAAGTTCTAACCATAGTGAGGAATATAATCAATTGTTCGGCTTTGTTTACTTTAGAGCTAGCTACTCCACCACCACCCGCTATCAATTAAGAATCCCGAATGGTTATGCCCTAATGTGGTGGATTTCGAGGGATATGCAGGCACTGTCACCGCCTGGTACCAACCACACAAAATAGGGGGCTGGGCGTCGATCAAGTTAGTTCTAAACCTAGCCACCTCGCCCACAGCTAACACTAATACTTCTCCTAGGCCCTTAGAGAAGAACTCACAAGAGATCATGTTCATCTCATCAAACGCTAGCGAAATACCCCGCAAATACATATGAACAATACAAATCTACTTCTACACTAAACCTAATCCACAATCTAGAATACTATAATTAAAGTAAATATGGAAATGTAAATGTTGAACTGAAAGTAAATAAAGAAACACTGTATTAATAGTTCGTATGTCTTGCAAAGAAGGAAAGATACAGGAGCTGTACTAATACTTCCGAAGCCCATTCCGAAACCCCGATACGAGCTACTTGACTCTAACTCACAACTACACTAACCTAACTCTAAAATGGAAATTGACAGGGAAAATGAGCTCCTTCTTGGTGTTGCGTGTTTATTTGGCCGAGCATCCCCCTATTTATAGTGCCTAGGAGATCTAGGGGTACTTATAGGACGATAGGGTGATCGGTTACATGAATTAGTAGGCCTGTCGGCCTCATTGGATCCACTGATGTTGCATCTTGTGTCTTAGATCGGCCCCTGGAGTCAGTTGCACACTGTCCCGAGTCGGTTGCATGTAGGGGTGGGGGTTGGCCAGCCTACATGGGGTTGCCCAGCCTGTGGGGTTGGCCACCAAGCCCTCCGATGCACCGTCTTAGCTCTTTGTATAGACATGATGCTCTCCCTTTGTCGGTTGCATGTTAGATGATCATTCTTGTGGGTCAAGATGTTTCCATCCTGCCCTTGATTGCAATTGACATTGATATGATACTCCATTTAGCCCCATATATACTTGTTTGCGTGCAGGTAAAAGGAGGTAGCCCCGACCTAACAAGAAAGGGCCGGTTGGTCTCACATTTTTTTGATTTTTGCTCCATTAGGCCCCTGCATTCAAATATCCATAAAAACTCGTGAAACTTTATTAGTTAGGGTAAAATGGTGCATAGGATCTAGTATAATCCCCATTTTTACCGAATAGTTGGTGGGAGAATTTGGGTTTTAACCGCAAACAATACTTCCTTCGGATCACTTGCAGCCATGATCAGATCATCTACATAGACTCCCACCAAGAGTCATTTTTTACTTGTGCCTCTTGTGTACACTTTGTGCTCTAAAGTGCAGCGGTTGAAGCCAGGAGACAACAAGCTACTATCGATCTTAATATTCCAAGCACACGGGGCTTGGCACAATCCATATAATGCTTCTGTCGAGCCTGCAGACAAGATGCTCCTTACCTTTGATAGCAAAACATGGAGGTTGCTCGATGTAGACTTCCTCCAGATCTCCAATAAGGAATGCAAACATGACGTCAAGGTGATGGAGGGTCAAGCCATTGTGCTCCAAGATCGCAATCATGAGTTGCACTGATTCAGTCAAGCAATCAGAGCAAATACTTCATCAAAGTCTACTTCGGCGTACTGGACATACTTTTTTGCCACCAATCGTGCCTTCTGTCGGACAATGTTGCTGGCGGCATCCTTTTTAGTTTGTAGACCCACATGAGGCCAATAGGACGTTGGCAGCTCAAAAAGCCTCCAAGTTTTGTTATCTTCCATCGCCCTAAGCTCTTCCTTCATGGCTTCACGCCATTATTCTTTTTGCTCTGCCTTGGTGAAGGTGTTGACCTCGTCTGCACTTAGCAAGTGAAACTCACCATCTTCTAGCGCACCACCTTCCAATTCTCATTCTGCAAAACCAAGTGGTTGTATATCACCGCCGAGCATGTTGTCGATAGGATGGTACCATGTGGGCGTCGTGTTGTGGTGTGTGTGTCCAAATGGTATTGAGCATTGAGTAGTGGTGAGGTGAATTTGAAGCCTTAGCGCGTCAATAGGAACTTCGGATCTAGGTAGTGTCTCGTTACTGTGCATCAAAGGGCGATCTCCTTGAACACCACCCCCTTCTCCCATCTCTATGGCGCTAGGGACACCCAACGTCTGTGTCGACAGTTCAATCGAGTACTCTCCAGAATGCTAGCCATCTTCATCTTTTTTTTATCCCAATTACAAGTGACATGAACTTGCCGGAAGATTGGATCAAACACCTTGTAAGCCATGGCCCCTTTTACATAGCCAAGGAGCACGTCTAGGAGGTTTCGATCTTCAAGCTTCCCCCATTGCGGCTTCAGCTTCATGTCATCCAAGCACCCGAAAGTGCCAAAGAAATTGATCATCAGCTTCTCCTATACCATGCTTCATATGGTGTCTTCCTGTCAAGGGCCTTTGTTGGTGCATGATTCAAGAGGAAGACAACCGTTGTGACCGCCTCGCCCCAAAAAATTTTGAATTCTCACACAAAATGGAAAAATTGCGTACAAAATGTCATATCATGTGAGACCCGGTGTGCGATGAATATATCTGATTAGTACATGTAACTTTAGAGGCTTGTGCTCTTTGTTGAGAGTTTGTTTTGGCATTTACAATTGTCATTGCAATTTGGGTTGCATATCTATCGCATTTGTTGATATTGCGAGATGGTATGTTGTGCGGTGCTACGTGACAATTTGCTTGCTGTGTTAGATGTAGAACCTTGGGGCTACGCCATGGTGAAGCAGGAAATGAAGATGGGTGAGGCCTAGATGTGGTGGACTTTGTGGCTAGGCCATGGTGTGGCATGGAGCTGAAGACCGGTGAGGCCAAGTAGTGTCAGACATTAGGGATAGGTCATGGTGAGTCATGTGCTAAAGACGAGAGTGGTCAAAAGGTGGTTATGACCGAACGGACAAGAGAACAGAGCAGGAGCTTATGCATTGGTAAGTTGGTGCACGTTTTGGGTCCTACCGGATCGGGTCTGGTGAGGCTATTTTGTTCGTGAGTTGCACCTTGTGCATAATTTGCGATGTGGTTCATCAGAAAATATGTGCTTGTTGATAATGCACTAATTTGCAGATGATCAGCTTGTTGGATGCACATGTTTCATGTCGAAACTTGAAAAAATAATTGTTGAAACTTAAAAACCTACCGTTGAAACAATATGATCGTTTAACGAGTAAGATTCAACAGACGAAACACAAGTTTCACATATGCGTACCCGAGGTTCCATCTACAAAAAGAGGATGCACCTCCTCCTTGCCCTCTTCTTCCCCAGATCCGACGAGCCCCTATGTTCTGTTCGCCGAATTCAATCATCAAAAGCCCACCAAGATCATTTGTTGCGCTTTCTTACGAGATGGAAAGAGAGGTAAAAAGACAAAACAATAAAATAAAGAGACAATACAGTTGTAGAATGAGTGTGTTGGAGAGGGAGATGGACTAGTGGCGGCACCGGTGAGCATTGATGTCAGAAATCAGCCTATGTAGTTGCTGCTTTGTTGTGAGACAAAAAAAAATGAAGCTCCAAGCAAAGCAGCAGCGAGTAGCTCACTCCGAACATGAAGTCCATCCAAGAAAAAACATTGCGTCTGTGGCATGGTATGCGCACTCACGTGGGCGTCCGCATGGTGGCATGGCTAGAGGTCACGCAATCCTATCCGATGGCGCTTGTTGTAGCGCATGGGATCGGTAACAAGAGCATACAAATGTTGAGAGAACTCAGGTTGTAGCACAAATTTTGCACTGGCCAACGGAGTCAAAACTCATTACCAACAAAATCCAACTCAACTAATTATATGGATGAAAGAGTTTGTGCTGCATATGCATTGCATGCACCGGCTTGCATACACCGGTTAACTACCACACACTCTATTCTTGTGAGGCTAGTTGTTCTTATCACACACAGCAGTGGACGCTGGCCAAGCAACGTGGCCTTGCCCTGACCGCGCGAGATAACCAAGACCGATGGTATTTTATAAATTGCAATTTAGCAGGACGTTTAATGAGCAACGGATTCACTCACTAATATGTTTTTATATTTCATAACAAGGGACAAAAGAATAAATCACGAAATTAGATCAACACACCATATAATTAATAAATTCATAATATAACAAACAACCACGCACCATAAATTTAACAAACACACACATACAACTAATTTCTATTTTCTACTATTACAGAAATTCTGATATTTTAGATAAAATAGGAAGGTATGTCAATCCGAACATTGTTGGTACACCTCGGTAAAGTACCTGAGAACGACGCACCACCTTCCCTCTGTATAACAAGGCGCTCATGCATCCTAACTAAAATCATAAGCTCAAAATTTAGACGAGCACCACGACCATTTGAAGAACTGAATTAGATTAAATTAACGGCTCCGTTTTTTACTAAGAATACAAACACTTCGTTTTCGCCATAAAGTAAGCACCCTCGATCCATTGGCATCTCTATTTGATACATATTTTCATATTGTACTTGTGTGTTACTAAAGTTATGCTCGTTTTCAAGACGTGAGGCTAGTGCATCCGAGGTGTACAATCCCATACATTGCGGACATCTGAGAATATTGTAAATAAACTCCATAAAATGTCTATGCCTGTAAAGCTAGCTCTTCACCACATCCATGATTAAGGAAAACAAATATAGTTTGTCTGATTATTCCATCAACTTGCAATGTTTGACAAGTTTGATGATAAATATCTGCGTTTCTGAACATGGGTAACAATATAGAACTGTACAATGTGGATACAGAATACTGTTTCTGAAGGCTGTGCACTAACCAAAGAAAAGAAAAAAGACGTAAATAGAAAGAGAGAATTACAAAGCAAAGGGAGAGCGTTGGCGAAGTGAAAAAAAAAATTAACCTGATAAACCCCGCCAAGGAGGTATAACCCACAAATCGAGTAATCAAGTGCACCAGGTCCAACCCTGATTTAGGTGCCAACCGTAATGATGACTTGAATTACAAACAAAGTAACAAATGTCACATAAAAAGAAAAACCTCTTTTAAAAAGATACAACTAGCAAAAGTCAAATCCAATTTACGCAATGCCGCGCAATTTTTTTAAAAAAATCCGGTAAGATTCCTAATATTTTACAGAATTTTTTAAGAATTTTTAGATAACAAAGGCTAACTCAAATAAATTCATTACACGTTTTAGAGCTGAAAACGCGACACATGGCGCTAAAGTGGCTTCCTCAAATGCACATGTACATAGATGTATAAAGCGATTGTATCTGATGCCAAGGCGACGCTCGAAGAGACATAAACGACGCGACTGCGATGGCTTTATGGCGACGGCAGGATGAGCAAAAAGACAGCGGCCACCACGGTTGCACAACGCCGCGAGCTCTGGTTCTGGAGCTTGAGTTAGCAAGGGAGGCACACGAGGAACTCACTTTGATTTCGTTTGCCGAGATCGAGGAGGACGCAGAGCAACCTGGCAACGAGCAGGCCGGCGGCAACCAACTGAACCCACGGTGCTAGCTCGCTCTAGTGTCACTTAGGTCAAAATAGAGGTATTGGGATGCTTAGCACGACATCGCAATGCTCACAACAAAAAAAACTTTGCCAGCGATTACTAGGCATGGAACTCACCGTGACCAAGGAAGTGCGAAGCGAGCTCGGTGACGAAGCTGAGAAAGGAATTGGAGGTAAGACGGAGCTCGGTGACCAAGTAAGTACGAAGCAAGCTCGGTTCTTAAAGACGACAACGGGAGACGACGGCTCATTCAATAGCCTCGTCGTCGAGCAGCGAACAACCGTGCACAAGGCGGTGTCGTCTTGCGAGTAGTCTTGGAAGTTGAGCTCTTCCGAAGCAAGACGGACCCATCGTCTCTCGGGCCACTTTGAATCGAGCCCGGCCGCGACGGGTTCCTATCCGTCTTGGGCCGGGCCGAACGAACAAATATCGGCCGAACTGGCACGCCCAAAAGCAAGGCATGGTTTTCAACTCAAAACAACTTCTTCAATGAGCACGGCCCAAATGCATCTTGATTGCTAATACTATGGTTTTCTATGTGCTTACTGGGAGCATAGGAGCTTGGATCATGATGCATTGAAGAAGTTGTTTTGAGGGTCGTGCTCGTGCCGTGACAACTTCTTCAATGACCACGGCCCAAATGCATCTTGATTGCTAATACTACGGTTTTCTATGTGCTTGCTGGGAGCATAGGAGCTTGGATCATGATGCATTGAAGAAGTCGTTTTGAGTTGAGTCGTGCTTTCGTGCGACGGCCCGCGATGCTTTGCCTTGCTTTTGGGCGTCTTGGCCCGGCCGATAGTCGTTCGTGTCACCCCGACCGCGATGGATAGGAACCCGTGTCGTCTTTACCGATTCAAAGTGGCCCGAGGCACGACGGCTCTGCGTGCGGCGGCGGGGACGGCCCAACTCTCAGCACTACTCGCGCACGACATCACCCTGTCCACGGTGGTTCGCCTGCTCGACAATGAGGCTATTGAATGAGCCGCCGTCTCCCGTCGTCGCCTTTAAGAACCGAGCTTGCTTCGCACTTTCTTGGTCACCGACCTCCACCTTGCCTCCAACTCCTTTCTCAGCTCCGCCACCGAGCTCGCTTCGCACTTTCTTGGTCACGGTGAGTAATATGCCTAACAATCGCTAGCAAAGTTCCTTTTGTTGTGAGCATCGCGATGTCGCGCTAAGCACCTCAGTACCTCTATTTTAACCTAGATGACACTGATGCGATCTAGCACCGTGGGTTCAGTTGGTTGCCGCCGGCCTGCTCGTTGCTAGATTGCTCTGCGTCCTCGACCGCGGCGAACGAAACCAAAGTGAGTTCCTCATGTGCCTCCCTTGCTAACTCAAGCTTCAGAACCAGAGCTCGCGGCGCTGTGCAACCGTGGTGGCCGCTGCCTTTTTGCTCATCCTGCCGTCGCTACAGGCCACCGCAAGCCGCGTCGTCTGCGTCTTTCCGAGCCGTCGCCGCTCGCGTATACAACTACTCTATACATCTATGTACGTGTTCATTTGAGGAAGCCACTGTAACGTCATGTGTCGCGTTTTTAACTCTAAAACGTGTAATGAATTTATTTGAGTTAGCCCTTGTCATCTAAAAATTCTCAAAAAATTCTGAAAAATATTAGGAATCTTACCAGATTTTTTAAAAATATTGCGTGGCACTACATCAATCGAATTTAACTTTTTCTACTTGTATCTTTTTAAAAAAGGTTTTCCTTTTATGTTTTAACATTTGCTACCTTGTTTGCAGGCCACGTCATCATTATGGTTGACACCCAAGTCAGGATTGGACCTGGTGCGCTTGATTGCTCGATTTATGGGATAGCCTCCCTGGCGGGGCTTATCAGATTAATTCCTTCTCTTTTCACTTCGCCAACGCTCCCCTCTTACTTTGTAATTCTCTTTTTCTATTTACGTCTTTTTTCTTTTTTTTGGTTAGCATACGGCCTTTATAAACAGTACTATGTACCCACAGTGTGCAGTTCTATACTGTTACCCATGCTCAGAAACGCATAAAACAAAATATCATCAAACTTGTGAAGCATTGCAAGTTGATAGAATCATCAGATAAACCACATTTGTTTGCCCTAATCATATATGTGGTGAAGAGATAGCTTCACAGGCTTAATCTAGACATTGTATGGAGTGTATTTACAATATTTTCATATTTCCACAATGTATGGGATTATACACCTCGAATGCACTACCCTCACATCTTGAAAACGAGTATAACTTCAGCCACACACAAGTACAATATAAAAATATGTATCAAATAGAGATGCTAATGAATCGAGAGTGCTTGCTTTATGGCGACGACGAAGTGTTTGTGTTTTGTGTTCTTAGTAAAAAACAGAGCCGTTAATTCAATCTGGTTCAGTTCTTCAAATGGTCGTGGTGCTCGTGCAAATTTTAAACCTACGATGATTCTAGCTAGGATGCCTGAGCGCCTTGTTGTGCAAATGAAAAGTGGTGCGTCGTTCTCAGGTACTTTACAGAGATGTACCAAGAATGTTCAGATTATTGACATCACTTCCTGTTTCATCCAAGATATCTGAATTTCTATAATAGTAGAAAATAGAGATTAATTGTATGTGTGTGTTTATTAAATTTATGGTGGATGATTGTTTGTTGTATTATGAATTTGTTTATTATGTGTTGTGTTGATCCAACTTCGTGATTCATTTTTTTGCCCCTTGTCATGAAGCATAAGAACATATTAGTGAGTAAATCCGTTGCTCATTCAACGTCCTGCTAAATTGCAATTTATAAAATACCATCGGCCTTGACAACCTCGTGCGACCAGGGCACGATAAATAGAAGTCTCTTCCCTTCCTCGAATATTGAAATTCACGATAAATAGGAGATCAAGCACCAAAAGCTATAGCCACCTACTGGATAGAAACTCCAGACCCAAGAAGTTTAGCGAAGTCTGAGAACAAGGCAAGTTTTCGTTCCTTGAAGCATATTGAATTCCTTATTTACTTATTTATTTATGCATTACTTGAAAGGAATATGCCCTACGTCAATCATAGAGATGATTGTAATACGTCTTTGTTCATGTAATTATGATAAACTTTGTTTATCAGTTCTCTGAATAAATGTTATGACTTTGTCCATTGAGTACAACTTGATTGTGAGACACATTGTTAAGTGACGTTATTCTAAACGAGTCCCTGATCCATATCATTACGAGAAGCGATGATGATTTGATCAGCACACGTATTGGTTGATGGTAATGTTTCACATACAATAAATATGGAAATATCGAACCAATAGTGTAGACACATGTTAAAGAACATGGGTAGTTGGACAGACCCACTCCGAGACGTTGTAAGATTGTTATCTCTTATAGTACCATTAGTGTATAATCTTGAATGGTATGCCTATATGGTCCTTAGATCTGAGATTGTCATGGATGCCCGGCATGTTGACTCGTATATTTTGGTGTCATCAAACGCTACACCGTAACTGGATAGTTATAAAGGTGACTACTGGGTATGCCACGATACATTGTCAAGGGTGTGATGATCAAGATAGAATTTGCCCCTCGCAGATAACTGGAGATATACCTCTGGTCCCCTCATGTGGATGAATAAAGAAAGCGCACGGCCATGCTAATATGGCTAAGGAGTTAGTCATAGTTTGTATCCATCACACTGTCGAGTGAAGTGGTCGAGCTATTAACAAGGATGGCGCGCATTTTACCTTGAGCTTGACTAGTATCATGTGGCAAACGGATCGGTATGTGCGACGTATCAAAGGTTCAGCTGAATATTGATTATGTGCATTCGAAGGTCAATATGTACTGCTAGGTGCCGCTATTGATCAATGGATTGGAAACGTGTTTCAAACCCACGACCGACTTGCACTGAATTTAACGAGTCATACACTTAACGGGTTGAAATTGTCTAACGGGTTTGGTGCGTGGATATGATCTGCGTAGGAAGTGAAATCCTAGTGGGCTGAATCCCACTAGCATGTCCATATAAGGCGAGGCCAGGGGCGACGTGGTGTACGAGTTGAGCCCTCACCACGTCCAGCTGTCGCGCGCCCCTTCCGCTTCCCAGAAACCCTAGCCGTGCGATGAGGTGCTAGCACACCCCGCGCGGCGTTTCTGCTTGGTACGTGTGGATACTGGTTGAGACGCTACCGTACTCGAACACGCCCATTTGACCCCTTTTAAAAAAATGGGTCATGTGGATCGGTTCCAATGGGTCGTCGGTCGACCCTCCCACCGTTAGAATAAAGTGAATAGTTTTATACAAGATCTTTTAGAGGATGTGGATTATGGATGGTGAAAAATACCATGAAGTCAAAAAAAAACCAAAACCATTTTGTCGTAAAAAATCTGGTTGTGGAGTTCAAGATAATCAATACCTTACTCTATGCTAACATCACAGCTATAATGTAATCCTACATGCTTATTACTGATTTCAGCGCTTAAACCTATGTGCACATAGCATGCACATAATAATATTCTCTAGTAAGCCAACTCTAACATGGCACATATATAATTAACCCATAAAGAAAACATATTAGATAAACTCGGCAGGCGAGCAAATACCTATTTTCTGCTCATATGGCGTTGCAATCTTTGCTTTCTTATTACAAGCAGGTGTCTTAAAGGCATTCAACAGCCACTCTATTGCCAGTCTCAGGCTACAATGAACAAACAAGCAAACAACACACAAGAGTGAGATGTGAAGCTGTATATCGGTAATAGCCTCAACTATGGGACATTATCAATTTACACTAGTACAGAAAGAGTAATATAAGACGCACATTTTAAGACGGTTTCGACCTACCGAACCTAGAAGCGTCTTTTATTGTGATGGACACCATGCGGGTTGGGAATAAGAGACAGTTTAGCTATAACCGTCTTATATGTTAGCTGCTTTAGAGGCGGTTTCTATATAACCGTCTTATAAGTCACTTGCATTAGATACGTTTTTGTAGTTACAAACGTCGCATTTGTGGTATGTGAAAAGGAGTCACTTTTATAGTAAGAAGCGTCTTTTATAAATATGTTTCATACGACGTTTCATTATCTACAATCATATTTTTTTTATCTGCTCTAGCTCTCGTCGGTCCCTCCCTAGAATCCTATCTCCAAAAGTCTCTCTTCATTTTCTTTACCCATGGAGGGTCGGAGGCTAACTGTTGGTCATCTTGGCTCGGTCTCCTCCGCCATCACCGATCAGCCACCGCCGCCTCCCTCCATCTACCAACTCCTCCTCCCATCAGCCGCCGTAATCCAGCCGACGCCGCCGCCTCCCAACACTGCCGCCATAGCAGACAGCGCCGCCATCCCCAACCGGCGCCGCTGTCTTTAGCTGTCGTCGCCGCCCTCCCCAGCTAGCCGCCACCACCTCCCTCCTAGCCGCCGCCCGGCCGGCTAGAGGCAGTCTTGAGGAGAAGGGAAGAGAAAGCCGGCCTTGGAAGAGAAGCGGAAGGGGAGGCTAGGTTTTGGGCCTCAACTTTGGGGTAACAAAATTGATGTCCTTTCCCTACAAGTGTAGGTGTTGGAATTGCTTATGCTGCAGGTTGTGGCTTCAATTCAAGCTGAAACTCTCTACTCTCTACCATCTACAGTGTTGGCATAGTTGCAAATGCTCTTCCCATATGCCTAAAAGATTCTGTTATCATTTTAGCACCAACTACTAAGTTTGATATTCTAATGATTCATTGTTCCATATTGAATAGACAATAGTTCGGTGTAAGCCTTTCACATCTCATGTCGGAGAAATATCTTATTTTCTCAGTGTGAAGATTTTGTCAAGTCATATATATTAAAGAATTAAATAAATGTATAGATGTAAAAGAAGTGCCCTTCTCTTTTGTGGCAGAGGTACATAATAAGCATAAACTGTCTCTAACAATTGTGCAGCATCAAATGAATATAGGTTTGTTTATCTTTACTTTCAAGTTTGTCTTCTCTAATTAAACATTCAATTGCAAATGTTCCACTGGTCAGGTCACCGCTGATTCAACAGCTCCAGTGTCGTCAATTACATTATCCCTGCCAGCTCAGTCTCAACGTAAGGTTAATTTGGCAATCGGAAGAGAATTTGGGCTGCTAGAAACATGGATAGGTAATCTATGTAGCAACAAAATTGAGAATAGTAGTTCATGATATGCACATGATCAAGTGGTAAAGCTTATCTGCAGTTGAGTACCTTTTCTCTTCAATTCAAGAAAAAAATAAATGTCTAATATTACCATAGGTGAAAGGTTTATCATGGGGTCTAGATGGCGTTGTTTATACAGCTGTAGTGAGGATTGTTGGCTTCTCACAACAGTATTGGATTAATTCTTCTAATTTTGTTAGTCATTAGCAGGTCTACCGTTTTCTAACTCAATTTGACAAGCTCCTGAATGCATCATGGAAATAACTTTACAAAATAATCTATTTTTTCTAACAGATAGTTCTCACTGCAACAGTAGTATTCTAACAGGGATTATTCTGTGATGCTGATAAACTTGCTAGCAAACTGAATACAACATCTGAGGTATCCCCACTAATAATCATTTATTGCAGGAGAATTATTGGTGAAGAGGATCAACAAGACGCACAAGACTATCAACAAGAGCTCACGGAAGGGAAAACAAAAAAAAACTTAATATATGTTTCTCTTCAAGATGGATAGTCAAGGAACACAAGTTACAAGAGGTAATTACGTAACTATTTCAATTACTTGCTTTAGTAACTATTGATCAAAGTCGTTAGATCCACTTCTGGCTGTATACATATCTAGACAATGATGAAAAAGTTAGAATTTTGGAGTAATGGGACCTAAGCAATGATGCAAGTTCAAGTGCAAGGATAACCAGTGCTTTAATCTATTAATATCTAACAAAAAGTCAGTTAATTTTGACATACATATAGATTTGAAGTACATCAGTCAAATTTATGGCAAGATCATTCAAATCAACAAACCAATCCAGATCATTCAAATCAACAAACCAGTCTATTTGTAGGTGCTTAGAACAGAAGCTTAAAATTCAAACGATTATACCAATCAGTTTTAGATAAGTAAATTGATTAACAAAAATTGAAATTATAATATCAGAAAAAATGGTAAAAAGAATGTCGTTGTGGAGATCCATGCAAATAAAGCGACAATAGATGGATCATAGTCATAACACATACTCTTTGATTAGGATGGCGTTGCCCCTTTGTAATGCACCCAAGTTACACACCCATCCATCATAACCCATTCCTGATGGCACCAGTATTATCAAAAAAGGACATGATATTTTTCCTATGTTTCTTTATGACTTGACAGGATATTCTTGATCCAACATACACAACAGGACACTAATAGTCTGATAGAGTTAACAATCTAATTATGAGATTTACATAAAAAAAATAGTAACGCATGTTTTGCGCACGTCACATGGTTGAGCTAAACAAATAAAACCCATCCTTGAGAAACGAAAGCTTATCTCACCAAGCATATAGAAATTCTATCACCACCAAAAATAATGAATGGAATAAACAAGGCCTAGCATGACATCAAACCAATAAGCAAACTAAGCAAACATTGAACTGCGACAAGAATCAGAATCAATTGGACCAAAGATGAAAGAGACGAGAACTCACTACAAGATACTGTTATATAAAGATTTGACGATTTGCTATGTGTGTATATATTTACATGTCTGCTTTTCTGACTTTATTTTTTTTAATAAACTTGCAGTCATGTCAACATTGCTCACAAGAATACAATTTGAAAACATCTAGCCATTTCAAAGGTCGTTGGGGATGATATTGCTATCACAAAGGAAAATCGTGTTGTCCATATTTATGTGTATTTATGTTGCATTTTGACTTCACTATATTGTACTAAATTTACATTTGTACTTTTCGGTGTTCTTATCATGCTTATGAAGGAGCCATGCCATGCTAATTATTTGTATGGATGATAAATTTTTTATAGCTAAATAAAGTATTATTCGGTCATTATTCATATATATCTGATTTTCATTGTGATACATGTGAGACGGTTTATATGTATGGGTGTCTTATACGGTATGATATATAAGACGATTATACACCAAGTGTCGCTTATTAAACAATATAAGAGACGGTTATAGGTACACAAGTGTCTCATACGATAGGATATATAAGATGGTTACACACAAAACGTCGCTTATAACACACTATAAGATGCGGACATGCATTTATAGGTATGCAAGTGTCTTATACGATAGGATATATAAGATGGTTATAAACAAAACGTCGTTTATAACACACTATAAAAGACGGTTATAGGTATGTAAATGTCTTGTATGGTAGGATAGATAAGATGGTTGCATATAGAAAACGTCGTATAAACATACTCATATGAGACGCTTTGCAAACGTCTCATATGAATGATCTCTTTTGCGACACCAGTCATATAAGTCATTTCAAAACCGTCTTAAATGATTAAAAAAAACATTTCAAAAGTGCATTTCTGTACTAGTGAATTACTCTTTCTTAAAGGGTACACCACATGCATATGCATGCGGAACCCAAGAAACTCTAAACAAACAAAGGTGTTACATTAGGCTAGGGTACACAAGATGCACATGAATCAGCTAACGTTGAAGATGCATATAGAGAAAAGTACAACTACCAAACACACCTTTTTAGGAGTTTCATCTTCCTCCTCTTCATCCATGTCATGAATAGAATCATCTTCACAACTAAACTCATCTTCACTCATGTCCTAGGAAAAGTTAGGGTTTTAAAAGATCCATATATCAAATGTGACACATCATCAAACTGTAGTACACATACCACTTTGGATCTAATCACAACAAAAACACACCACTCAGGACCTAATCATAACAAATCAGAAATCCAACTTCATGTACATTTACCTAAGATGAATTATCATGAGGATGGGCATACAAATGGTTTAATCACCAATAAACTTACATGGTTGTCATCAGAGGAGTCGTCATCATTTCCAACCTCATCACCGTGAACAATGTGCTTGTCCATTTTACCAACCTCAAAAGGAGCCTTTCGCTTGTTTTTCCCTTAAAAACAGAAACATGTGCAGGTGGCCAATAGTTCGGCGGTCAGCAAGATTCAAGGGCCAGTAGCACAAATGGTCCAAAGAGTAAAAAATGCAACCAATAATTGGGGAAATTACATACCATGGATACTATTGTTGCCCGTTGTAGGTCTCTCAGTTTCCTCTTCATCTGAAATGAGGATAAAGTTTGATACTGTCAGATCTGTGAGTTGACCTCCACTTTCTCAAGTTGGGGAACAAGGATGCAGTGCGAAACAGCACAAATACCTCCAAACTGCCCGGCACATTTAATGCTTAAAAACCACCACACTAAAAAATGAAACATGCTGTTGCTCCAAATTTTGCAACCTACCTAGGAGAAATAAATGTCACATATCACTGCAGCGTAATGCAAGTATCTGACGGCTATTGAACCGGCAAAGCAGCAAGGAGCAAAGGCAGCTGGATTCATGGTCAATGCAGCAAGAGTGGAGCATCTGACATACATTCATACAATACTAGTCGAAAACAACAACCGACCAGAAACCAAGAACCAACTGAAAATGGCCGGCCGAGCAGCCATGCAATGGCCTAGCACTAGAAAGCAGGCGTGATACCAGCACAACCATCCAAGCATCGGTCCCAAGAGGGCGCGTTCAAACAACCATGTGGATGCCGGAAAAGGGGAGCAGAGGTGGGAGGCATGTATTACCACAGAACTTTTTCCGGGCACTCGAGTCTGGGGCGATCTTTTGCAATTTATGCTTGAATGGGCAATCGCCCACCTGGTGCGACGCCAACGTGGAGAATGGAAGGTATTGTTTGCAGGCCACGCATTTCACCGTTATACCTTGGACAAGGTACTCGAGCTCAGTACAGTGACAGTAGGTGCCGATATCACCACGGTAGCAGGCGCTACAAACGAGAAGGTTACGAGACCAAAGCTGGGGTAGGTTAGCATGAAGCCAAGAACAAACAAACCAAAATCGAATCAAGCTGCATCCAAATTAATTCAGTCAGAGCTCAGCTCACCCAGAAAACGGGAGGTCGGAGAGGAACCTCGCATTCAGAACAGAGAAGGAGGCTTGTCTTCAGCATGCACTTCCACCGGGCAGGAGGAGTGGAAGATTTGGCAGACGGGCACTCGCGCTGGTGTTCCAGAAACTTGCAGTAGGGAATGTATTTGTGGCAGTCGCATTTGACCTTCATCTGAAAGATGATGTCGTTCAGCAAACCACAGGCGGAGTGAGTATCGGCAGCCAAACAATGGTGGCGGCGGATACAGTCACCACCAAAGATGTGACCGTGGACGCACTGGTGGCACTGCCAGCAAGCAAGCAAAGGGGGAATAAGAGAAGAAGTTGAGCTAGGAAAAACAAACCTGCGACAAGGAGGACGAAAAGCAGCGCCGCAGCCTCCGCCATCCGCCTCACCGCCCAGGACACCGAGCTCCGCCATGGCTAGATAGGCAGAGAAACCTAAGAAGTACTACTACTAGTACTACTATCTACAGCAGTCGCACGCCTCCAGCCGGCCGCCCTACACCTCCGACGCCGACGAGGCCGCCGGAAGCGAGGGGGCCGGCCAGAGCCCGCAGATCTGGAGGCGCAGCCCTTTTCTCCTGCTCTCTCCTGTTGCAGACTCAGGAAGACTCGATTTTTGCTGAACTGAGCCCGCATAGCCAGGGTTTTAAAAGCCGGTCGGCCGTGTTCTTTTCAGCTTAATTTCGCCGCTATATTATAATCTGTTAATTTATTATTTTTTGTACAAGCCATATGTCATAGTATTTTATACTCCCTCCGTTTTTGAAAAGAATTCATCATTGACTTTTTGGCTCACGTTTGACCATTCGTCTTATTCAAAAATTTATTGAAAATATGTTAAAATATAAGTTATACTTAAAATATATTCAATAATAAATCAAATCACAACAAAATAAATGTTATTCATATAAATTTTTTTGAATAAGACGAATAGTCAAACGTGAGTAAAAAAGTCAACGGCAACTACTTTTTGGAAACGGAGGGAGTAGTAATTTTTTCAAGATTTTTAGTGATTTTCTCAAAGCTTTCAAAATATTTTTTTGATAATTTTTTGAACCTTCTAAGCTCCTTATCAAGAGCTCACAACTTTTCAGATTACAAGCTGCCACCGTAAAAATGAACGGTGTCCAAAAACCGACCGAAAAACCACGAACCGGAGCGGGACCGGTTTGCAGTTCGAACGGTTAGGGTTTGGTTAAATTTTGTCAAATTTGAGAAATACGCTAAAATCGATTAAAAATCATGTAAAAAACCTAGACAAGATTTTCAAATGAATGGCTGAAACGAAATTTAAAAATTATAAAAATTTAGTGTTATTTAATGCGATTTAAATGTTACTTGATGCGTGTACATGAAATGAGGTTCAAACCATGACTTGGGTGGCTGGGGTGGCCTTATCCACTTTTCTCCAACACCTCCATACTCTTGCCCGCCCAAATTTCAACCAGTCTCCACAGTCGCGGTGGCGATGAACAGTACGAACGCCTTGACTTCCATGAAACCGGCCGGCTCATGCACGGCTCGTCTTCCCGACCCGGCCCCGACACCCCGGGTCCTCGCCGCCAGCCTGCCAAACCCCCGCGCCATCCTGTCCCTGACCCCGCCTCTAGATCCGCCACCGGTGACAGCCAACTGGCGCGGGAAGCTAGTTTTTCACACGGAGGCAGCGGATAGCCTCCCGGCTGCAGTGGCTAGCCGGCCGGTTTGTCGCCGGCCCGTCCTTCACGCCCGGCCATTGATCCCGTCGGTTCTGACCGATAAGCCGGTCCTAACTACCAGTTAGCCAGCCTCCAAGTTGTTGGTTTGCATATCCAATTAGCTCATGCATTGTCAACGGCTGGAACCTCGGGTCCCACCCGCGACCGTAGAAACATGTAGAGATGTGATCGACTCATTGGCCTCTACGTGGCAACTGCTAAGCAAGATGGATCGATCAGCAGGAGTAAAGAGAGACGAAGGATTTTAGATTGGTTCGGGCCCCTCGCGCGAGGTAACAACCCTAAGTCTAGTGGTGTTTATAATATTGGGCAGAGTGTACATGAGTATCTGTGTTGTTTCGGGTGATGTCCTTGTTCTTCGATCTACCTGTCCCCCGATTCTTACAGTTTGGGGGTTTATATAGCGCTACCCTTGTGCCTTCAGCTGCCCTGATATTAGGAGACGTGCGGTTATGACGTACAGGGGTAGCTTTGAGTCTTGCCAGCTGTCCTTCCTGGCACTGTGGCCTCAACTGGCGCGACGTCAGCAGGTAGGCATGCGCCGCGCCCTCCTAGCATGTTCCTCGTTATCTGTACTGGGCAAAGTCGTGGCTCTTGTCAGCCCTTGTACTACCTCACGCCACGCGTCGACTCCGTAGGCAGACAAGGTTCTGGCCCCAAGCATGCCGTCCTGAGCTAACTCATGCTCGGGCCAGTGCTCGGGTCAATGCTCTGGCAAGCTTGTTGCTGTTTGCTAGGCCGAGCGGGCTTCTTATTGCTAGGTCATGCCAGCCTGCCACATCTTAGGACTATCCTCATCATTTATCCTTCGAGACTCCTATGGGAGTTGCAAAGGGCTCCTGCACAAGGCTTTGTTACGATCGCCGTTATCACCTTATGCTCGTTTGGTCATTTCGGGCATTACTTCTGAGGACCCAGTTGTCTCGGGAACTTTCTCCGAGCAAGCAGGGTAGCCCTGAGCTTTAGGCTCTTAGGGCTGTTGCTCGAGAGCTTGGGCATCTCGAGTGTCTCTTCGAGGAACCAGCCGTCCCGGGAACTTCTCCGAGGAATCAAGTGGCGTCAGCCGACTCCTAGGGAACCTCCTGACGCGACGTTTGCCGCTTCGACGGCCGCCTTCATTTAATGCTTCCGTCAAGATGCTGCTACGCTTTTTCAGGCTCCGTTCCCGCGTCATCATTGCACCTGGCGGGATTCGGACGGATTTTTCCCGAAGAACGTGCGTGTGTGCATGCGTATGGCTCCGATTTTTATGCCATTAACTACGGTAGTGGGAGTTGAATCGCCCTCCGCTCTCTTATATGGTAATTCTGGCCTGATTCTCCAAAGGTTACACGATTTGCACGCACTTTCACTTTCGCCTTCCCTTTTCGCCTGTTCCTTTGTTCCGCCATCTTCCACCTCTCACTCCATGTCTCACTGTGACATCCTAATAAATATTAAAATGTCCCAAGTTTTCTTTAAACATAAAAACTAGGTAAAATAAATTCTATTGTTTTTATATATGAAAATCCCTAAATTTTCAAACAATTATTTACCTATAAGAATTTGTTTTATTAATTATTTTTCATTATACTTTACAATTTATGAAATTCCAAACTTTATGATTTCAGATTCAAAATCTCTCTCCTAGCTTTTATTCGTTCCTCAATCGGAACCCTAACATTCTGCCTCGATTGAAAACCCCGCTCGACCACTAACCAAATCCCTAACCTTGATTGACACTCCTTGTAACCTTGGCCGACCAAACCTAAATCCTCTCGGCCGAGCCCAAAACCCCAAAGCCCTGGTCGAGTCTCCTTTGAAAACTTTCTCTCTCAGTTGAAACCCTAGATCTCACTCTCGACTGAAACCCTAATTCCGTTGACCTCCGTCATAATCCTTGCGGGACAGACGTCCGTCCCTCTTGGTCGACATCCTTCGAAGCCCCATCTCTTTCTCTCTCGAATGAACCGATGCCACCATCCAACCCTAGCTCGCCAGCGACCACCTCTGATCTGCATCGGGCGCCACTGCCGTCGCCGATCCTTCGCCCCATCACCCCATCTCTCGCAACCAACCTCCGTCCCGAGAAAAGCTAGTCCGACATCAAATCCACCCCAAATCCATTGGATTTAGATTAAGCGTCGGACCTTGTCACCCAACCATTTGTCTTCTGTTTCGTCACATGTCACCTCATAACCTCGGCCTCATATAAAAACCCAGCCAAAAACCCTAGCCGCCGCCTATACTGTGTAACGCCGCCCCGTTAGCTGAGCCTTGCCCCAGCGCCGTCGGAGCCGCACCTAGCCCCTGCCCTGCCGTCGTGCGCCGCCGAGCCACCGGGGGACACCGCCGCCCTCGCATGAGCCGGAGCCGCCGCCTCGCCCTAGCTCCTCCTGGATCCGCGCCGCCGTGCCGCCCCACACGTCGCCGCCCGGGACAGCCGCGGTCGCCCTCCAGTTGCCGCCGCCCTGGCCGCGCCCTGCAGCCCTGTCGCCGCGCCTCGCCACACCGGATCGCTGCCCGTCGACGCCGCTGTTCCGCCCAGGCCGACGCGTCGCCGCCTTGCCGCACTGCCCACGTCCCGCAGCCGCCGCCGCACCGCCCCAGGTTGGAACCGAGCCGTCGCTGTGCCGCCTTGATGCACGGCCGCCACATCGCCGGAGGATCTCGCCGTTGCCGCGTCGCCGGACGCCGCCCTGCTCCTCCAGCTACCGCCGCCCCCGTGGAGCCGCGCCGCCACCCTCTTCCCCAAGGCCGCCGCCATCTTCCTCTCTCCTCCCTGGATCTCTCTATCTCTCCCCCCCCGTGGTCTCTTTCCTCCATCTCTCTCTCACTCACCTTGGTTGAATGCAGATCAGGAGGTTGGAACAAAGCCGATTCCCTTTTAATCCAATCGGCTGTACACCATTTGGATGAACAGTGCGCCTTTACAATTTTGTTTCTCCCAAACCGTAAGCCCGATTCGCTCCAAACCAATTTTCCTCGTCTCGTAATATTCTATACTATCTACTGTATTTATTTCATGATTTTACGATTGTTCTGTGTTGCTGTTTATTTGTTGTTGCCTCGGTTTGCGCGTAGGCCGTTCCGATATTTTTGTCGGTGTCGTGAGTGTCGATCGGTTCCCGAAAAATTATCGAGACCCCGAGATGCACAAGGGCGTCGCCGTCGGTGACGTTGAAGTCGTGGATGCCGACAACTTTCGGAAGGACGTGGACTTCGGAGCGAGACGTCACTGCGAACAATGTTAACCGAGAACGTCGATGATTCCTTGCGAGGCCGATCGCTACCAGGCAAGCACTGGTTGTTTGCATATTCCTGTCCTATGTTTTACTAACCCCGTCCGTCCAAAAGTACGTGTCCTCACTACGATTTAGGGCAACAGTTTTGGATGGAGGGAGCATAATCGTACTAATTTTTCGTATTTCACTTTTGCATGCATGTTAGAATAGTGTGTGTGCCTTATTCATGTTAGTCATTTACTAGCATGACTAGACCTCGTTTGATGAACCCCTTTACTGTTCCATAGCCTATCCTTTGAATAGATGTGTAGGATTGCATTGGGATTCACTATAAAATGTGCCCTTGTGAAGCGTATGCTTCGTGATGGTGTTTTTGGATAAACCCTAAACAAAAACTAGTGTAGATTGTTTAGGGGAGACCCAGCAGTGATGGTTCCAGGACCGTGGTAGAGATTCGAGGGTCTCCTCTGATAAGGACTCAAGCTTGTGTATTGCTAGACCAAACCTTACCGTACAGCCACTTGTGCCTTCGGCCCTAGCTTAGTACACTACGAAACCCACTAACCGCTGGCTCGTAGGCTGTCCGGTTACGTTTCGTCACTATTGCCCTAGGGTGAGGCTCGTGACCTTATCTGAGGGGTAGGTGCGTTCCTGAGACCGAATGGCTTAAATAGGGAACGCCCCGGGTGGTGCCTAGACGTAGAAGGCGCCCTACTGTGGCGGGCACCAGCGGGGCCGGGGAAACCTTAAGAGAAGACTGGTGAAGTGGTGGGTGTTGTAGGCTGGAACAGTCTTGTACCGTTTCTCCTAGTGGATGAGACGGGGCTTGTGGGGAAAATTGTACACACTCTGCAGAGTTAAAACTATCATGATAGCCGTGTCCACGGTTATGGACGTGTCTAGAAACGTTTGCACATGTAGATTCACCTTTTTAATAATTGAACTTGACTAGAATAGGCTGGGATTGGCTTGGTGTGATGATGCACCTTTCTTTGATGTTTGGCCTGGTGTGATGATGCACCTTACCTTGATGTTCGTGATGATATTACAGATTCATGCATTCAACAAAACATCACTTTTGATAAAACTTGTTTAGTAGATTGGTCTTGGTGTAAAATAGCCAATTCCCCGATCTTTGCCATTGCATACATTAATTAAGGATTGCTTGTTGGGTAGCCGCGTACTCATTATATCTATCGCGGATAATTTTATTATTCAGATTGTAAGTCTGATCAGGACCGGAGGTCTCGAACTTCAAAGTGTCTTGAGGACTAGTCATGGGGTGGTGTCCGGTCAATTCGCTGGATATCGCCACCTTTGAAAATTTATTCTTTGCTTCGATGTTCATGTTATTCGTTCTTAATATTTGGTAATATCTGTTTTGTTGTAATAGCTTATGATACTACCTTGTATAACTCCACTATTTTGAATAATAAGGGAATGCCAGCGATGATAACCGTTTAATTGTCCATCATGAGGTACTAGTCTGGGCCTAGTATCAGATCATGGTGCCGGATCCTCTAAGGTGACGCAGGGGGTCGTGACACTCACCCAGAGCCATGGCTCCCTTCACCGCAGCAAGCTAAACGAGGATCGCCTAAATGAGATGACCACGGAGGGGCCCTTGGTCCACGGGGCATAGCGCACCAGCAGCAAGGACGAGGTGCCCGCCCCGAGAGAAGACGAGTTCGTCCCCACAGAGCTCTACGTCCTCAATGGGCTCCGGGGCGCTTGAGAGTGAGTTCTTCTCTTCCGTACTGGCCCAATGTGAGTGCGAGCTCATCAACCTTTCTCCTAACTCTCTTCTCATGCTGGCGGTGTTCACCCATCTGTGTGAGGGTTATCTCGAGGTCCTCCCCACCGCCAGCCTCTTCTTCCACTTCTACTCATTTTTTCGTATTGGCCGAAACACCAAGGCCGGCACTTGTTACTTCCACCTCCAGAGCTCTCTCCCCTACTGATACCCGGAGCTCGAGCTCAGCGCTTCCGTCTCCGGTTGGGAGCGGAACTGGTTTTACTATAAGAAGCCGAAGAAGAGCAACTTCTTCTACCGTGGGGCGGAGCCGCCGACGGTCAGCGTCCCACGGCCCGAGGTGCAACCTGAGGAGGAAGACGTCCTAAACCAAATCGATGCGCTGGTCGAGATGGGCTTGACTGGGCGCGCGATCATGGAGGACTA
Organism: Raddia guianensis; assembly: GCA_036346415.1. Taxonomy (NCBI): domain Eukaryota; kingdom Viridiplantae; phylum Streptophyta; class Magnoliopsida; order Poales; family Poaceae; genus Raddia; species Raddia guianensis. The sequence continues at coordinate 49,630,656 of CM070542.1, read as the reverse complement.
TCTGGGCAACCACATTTACCCTTTGAAGCGCCAGGAACACCCATTCTGGATGACTCGACGATGGGAGGACACCACCCGAGAACATCATTCAGGTTGGGCTTCATGTCCCTCCTGTCTTTGGTGAGTCTTTTATTTTCTAATCGTTTTGATCGTTGCTTCTTTTTGCCTGTTCAGCCTCTAGAGAAGGCTTGGCCACGGTGGTGGCGGGTAAGCTCTTGGCCCAGGATACCAAGCTGGCCCTGTTGAGGTGCCCGCGCAACGTCAAGGAACGGAGCGACAAGGTAAGCCTTGCTTGAGGATCTCACGGCCGCTGGGCGCGCTTCTGCTCGTAGTCCCGGCTGTTGCGCCTCAATTGTAGGAGAAGGAAGCTATCGCCGCGGTGTCCGTGATCGGATTGCCCTCGAAGGAGAAGAAGGTGGAGGAGGCGGCATAAGAGCCGGCTCCAGCGACATCCAAGGGCAGTGCCTTGGGCAAGCGGAAAGTCGCGACCGTGTCTTCCTCGGCCTCCCGAGCTTCAAAGCGGTTGGGAAAGGCTCCGGCCCCGCACATGGAGTATGCGAACAAGGTTAGTCACGCTCCATTATGCCTTCTCACCTTCTTTGGTCCTTAGCCCTAATTTGGTTTCTTCTTGCCCCTTCATCAAAGGTCGAGGATGCTTTTGATTGACTGCCTGCGAGCGCCTTCGAGCCTCCTACACTTGTGTTGTGATTGCCTTCGCGACTAGTCTTGCATGGGGCTCAAGCGCTAATTGGGTTCCTTAATTGACAAAGTGACCAAGTTCAACTAAAGCTAAAATTTCAAAAGATCCGATTCACCCCCCTCTCGGCCTTAGGTTCCTTCATTTAGTATCAAAGTTAGGATCTCCAGTACTTGCTTAATCGCATGGAGATGGCCGACGGGGGTAGTATAGCCACCAATAGGGTTCCTCCGTTTAGTGGCACTCACTTCGTTTTTTGAAAAATCCGCATGAAAGCATATCTTCAGTCCATGGGCTCTGACATCTGGGATGCTGTTGAGAATGGCATAGTAGTTACACGCACTGAGGGTGTACCTCTCACACCTGCACAAAAGACACTACTAGCAAATGATGCTAAGCCAATTAATGCTTTGTTCAATGGGTTGAACATGGAGGTGTTTGAGAGAGTGAGCAACCTTGCATCTACACTTGACGTTTGGTCCACACATAGAAATTCATGAGGGCTCAGTCTCTGTCAAGGAGGGTAGATTAGTGGTGGTCAAGGAGAAATTCGATTGCTTTGAGATGCGTCATTCTGAAAATGCTAATGCCTTGTATTCTTGCCTTAACCCCATAATCAATGAGCTCAAGGGGCTTGGACTCTCTTTGTCAGATGTCGATGTTTGTAGGAAAATGATGAGGATACTCCCAAGTTAAGAGTACAGGGACATCATCACATACATCTCCAACAGTGGTGAAATTGAGAAGATGTCCCCGACTGCTTTCTTGAGCAAGCTCACTTATCATGAAATGCTCATCATCGAGCCCACGGCCCCTCCTGCACTTGAGAAGAACAATGTCACAGCGCTCAAGGCGACTGGATCCAAGTCAAGCAGTTCCAAGGTCACCATAAACAAGACTCAAGATGTGACAAGCCATGTTCCCAGTGAAGCTATTAAGAAGATCGTGTCCTTGATTGGGAAGCGCTTTGGTCTGAGGAAGCCAAGCAAGAACCCACACTCAAGCTACCGATGCTATGAGTGTCAAGAGAAGGGCCATATTGCTTCTATGTGCCCTCAGAAGGAGAAGATCAAGTACAAAGAGGGCCAAGCAAGGAAGTGATGATGAGAAGCCCAAAAACAAGCAGAAGCTCTAGGAAAGGAGGAAGAACTGGAAGAAAACCGAGTTCAAGGCCACCTCCATGCAAGGGAAGAAGCTGACATTCATTGGAGAGTGGGTCATGGATGACAGCTCTAGTGATGCACCCATCTCTGATGATGATGAGGAGTCAGCTAAGCAAGGACTTACCACCATGGCAATTGCAGAATCAACTCTACCACTGCCAACTTTCCCTCTAAGGTGCTTGGTGGCTGTCCCAGAACCTCAAGAGCAAGGGTGGTACTCTGATGGGGACGAGTCTGTTTCCTCTACTTTCTCTACAAATCAGGCTTCATCGACACCTGCTAGCATATCCAAGTGCTTGATGGCTCGACCCTCCAGTGAGGTATCTTACCCTGACTCTGGTACTGAATTGGATGATGAGACCACTAGGGAGTATGTGCGTATATTGCTTGATCACGCGCAGAAAGAGAGCTTGAGAGCCACTAGACTTTAGGGGTTATTAGATGCTCTAACCTCTAATCATGATTATCTTGAAACTGAGCATGACATCCTGCGTAGCTCCAGCACAACCTTGTCTAAGAAACTTTATGTGCTAGAAGAAGAGAATTGGGCAATGAATGAAAATGAACGCGATCTCATAGCAACCATTCATGAACTTAGGGCACAAGATGAATCTCTTGTTGCTAAGACTGCTGCTGTTGATGCCTTGCCTGTTGCTCATGTTACTTGTGATGATTCCCATGCTTTAATTGTGCCTCCTGCCATTACTCCTTTCACTGCTACTGTCACACCTGCCATCACATTAGCACCTACTGGCATTGATTTCTCTTCTGAATGTGCGTTGGTTGCTTCAAGTGCTAGTACTGTTGCTCCTGTTGTTGATTCTTGCTCCAAGTGTGCCATGAATGCATCTACTTCTAGTGGTTCCTCTAGTGTAGCTATTGAGTGCACTCCTGACACATGTAAATTTGCACTAGCTTGTCATAGAAAATGGTGAACTCAAGGCCAAGCTTGAGAAGTTTGACAAAGGTCTTGGCAAATGCTATGAGGGTAGCATTGCTTTGAACAAGATGCTTGAGGAACAAAGGACTGGCCCAAAGGGGCGGCTTGGGTTTCACTCCTATAAAGGGAAAGAAAAAGAAAGCTCCTCAAGCACCTTATAAGAAGCAAAACTCCTCACATGCCCAAACCAAGAATAACAACTCTGGGCCCAAAAATATGAACACTAGCAATAATAACTCTATGAAGCACATTGGACACAACACATGGTAAGGACCTCCTAGGCACTATAACTCCACATGACAACATAGAAACAATTGTGCTTGGCAATATGGTCCTAGGTACAACTCTTGGAATGGTCTTAGGCATTTCAACAACTGGTAAGATCCTAGGTATCCCTTTTGGCAAGCACCGTCACAAATCTTCTGGAATGGCCCACCTAGAAACTACTTTGCTACACAAGCACCATCAAGGCACCAAAACAAGAACGCTCCCAAGCACACCCAACCTTTCAAGAGTTCATGCTGAGTTGTATGACCACTACTTGCTTAGGATGAATGACAAGGTAAGGTGGTTGCTAGATTTGCTGGACTCAAGTTTGAAAATGAGCACAAGGCAAATGTTTGGATGCCTAAGTCTTTGATTGATCTATTCGCTCCAGTTGCTCCTAGCTTGAAGGCTAACCCTCGGGGACCTCTTGTGTGGGTACCTGAGTCACAAAAGTGATATCTTCTCATGACAGGTGAACTACTAGAGTGGAGGGTGTCATTGGATCATCGACAGTGGGTGCACCCAACACATGACCAGCAACCCCGGTTGTTCACCTCAATAGGGGAGGAAGGCTCTTTTGGAGATGGCAACAAAGAGCAAGGTACTTGGTGTTGGTAAGCTAGCAATCTCTTCAGATCTTTCAATTGATAATGTGCGTAAAAACTTTGAACTATAATCTTCTCTCTGTTGCCCAAATATGCGATTTGGGGTTCCATTGTAATTTCTCACCTGAAAGGTTGTTGGTTTTGGATCAAAATAAAAAACTTGTGTTTAAGGGCTTTCGATTTGAAAATTTATTTCTTGTGAACTTTAATGAGCCTGCTGTATCCGTCTCGACTTGCCTCGTGGCCAAAGTCTCTCTTGTTGGCTTTGGCATAGGCATCTTGGGCATGTTGGCATGGTAAATTTGAAGAAACTTTTTAAAAACTTGTTCGTTCTTGGGGTGCAATATGTGACATTCGAGAAAGACAAGTTTTGCAGTGCTTGTTAGGCCGGCAAGCAAGTGGCAAGCTCATATTCTGCCAAGAATGTGATGTCTACATCCCGGCCTCTTGAGCTTTTACACAGTGATCTTTTTGGGCCAACAACATATGTAAGTATCGGGGAAATCTTTATTGCTTGGTCATTGTTGATGACTTCTCCCGATACACTTGGGCTTTCTTTTTACCTGGCAAAACTTCAACTGGAGATGTTTTCAAAAAGTTTATAAAGATAGCCCAAAATATTTTTGAATGTACCCTTAAGAAGGTGAGAAGTGACAATGGAACGAAGTTTACTAACACTTTTGTTGAGCTGTTCTATGATGAGCTAGGTATTGATCATCAGTTCTTAGCCATCTACACTCCTCGGCAAAATGGGATGGTTGAGAGGAAGAATAGGACGCTTATTGAGATGGCAAGGACAATGTTAGATGAATACCTGACTTCACATCTCTTCTGGGCAGAAGCAATCAATACAGCCTGTTACTGCATCAACAGGCTGTATCTTCACAAGCTCCTAAAAAAGACTTCCTATGAGCTGTTTGTGGGAAGACGACCCAATGTCTCCTACTTAGGGTGTTTGGTTGCAAAATCTACATCAAGAAGAAGAGGAAGCATTTGGGCAAATTCCAGAGCAGAGTCGACACAGGGATCTTCTTGGGGTACTCAACCAGAGGGTCTTCCTTCAGGGTCTTCAATGAGAACAGTGGTCAGATTGAGGAGACCTGTGATGTGAAGTTCGATGAGTCAAATGGAAGCCAAGGGGAGCATGAGAATCTGGATGATGTGAATGGAGAGCAATTGGCAAGAATAGTGGAGGAGATACCGGCTGGAGCTGTGAGGCCTATCGAGGCTCCAAGGGAGAGTGACATATGACACCACTACTCACACCTGAGCCAGTGCCAGACTCAGGGGGTGACCTGCCTCAAGATAGCTCAAGTGTGGAGACAGCTTCAGAGGCGGGGACAGCTTGTGAGGAAGATGGAGAGTCAGTGGAGAAGACAGCTAGACAGCCTTCTCAGTTGATCAAGACCCATCACACCATTGCTCGTGATCATCCAGCTGATCAAGTGATTGGGGATTTGGCTCAAGGTGCAAACAAGGTCAATGACAGCTAGCATCAGCGAGACCAGTGCTATGGAAAACTTCTATGAGCACCATGCCTTTGTGTCAGAATTGGAGCCAAAGAAGGTGGAAGAGGCATTGACTTACCCTGATTGGATCAATGCCATGCACGAAGAGCTCAACAATTTTGAAAGAAATCAAGTCTGGATACTTGTGGAACGACCCAAGGATTGCAATGTGATTGGCACCAAGTGGGTCTTCAAGAACAAGACTGATGAGTTTGGAATTGTGGTAAGGAACAAAGCAAGATTTGTACCTCAGGGCTTCACTCAAGTCGAAGGTGTGGATTGTGGAGGCACATATGCTCCTGTAGCCAAACATGATGCCATAAGGTTACTAATGGCATTCTCCACTTGTCACAACATCGCACTCAAGCAAATGGATGTCAAAAGTGCATTCCTAAATGGCGACATTGAAGAACTGGTGTATGTTGAGCAGCCTCCTAGATTTGATGATCCAAAGCACCTCGCTGTGGGTGGTGGTACCAATGACGGCAAGTATGATCGATCGGATGACCTGCCAGAAGAGTTTCCCTAATTAAAATTACATTATCGACGAGAGCGTTATAATTATCTTGTATACCAAGAGAAAACATTTTGAGTTCTGCTCGTAGTGTTCATACAAGGATCATTTTGACATCAAAGCAAAAATATCGGGTATCTACACAAATATATCCATTAAGAAATCAAGACAAGATTTTTGGTATATACAATATGATATATGTGCGTTTTGAAATCAATGATTAAAAATTCAAATATGTATTATTATTGAGAATGGACTTCCCCAAGCTAGCTAGGTTCCAATCACCTTCACGACCGCATGAGATTTCAGTCACCTTCACGACCACATGATTGGCATTGAGATTGACGCTTCATCTCCACCCAACACCTAAAGCTATTTTTATAGAAACACCCCTATAGTTTTTTAAGAAAAATGATCAGGCACTTCTTCTTCCTTCTCTCTCCCTCCTCTCACCTGAGTCGGCCGCCACCCGGCTGCACCCGTTGCGGCAACCACACCCACTCGCTCAATGCGTAACCATAGCGACGCAGCCTAGGCGCGGTTGGCACGATTCAGCTGGGCTAGTGCGGCGTGTGGGGCATGAGCCTACGTGGTCACCATCCACGGCATAGTCGGGTGGCAGCCGACTCGGGTGAGAGGAGAAAGGAAAGAGGAAGAAGAACAATCTGATAGTTTGAAATCTTAAAGATGAGAGTTTTTTGTGCAAAAATACCATGTGAAGGTCAGTTTGGTCGAAGCATAAATCTTGATGTGGATCCAATGGTCGTGGAGGTAACTAGAACCCCAGCTATCGTTTGTTGCTTCTTGTGTGCGGCACCGGAGAGATACATGCAATATGCAACTCATCATCTTGATAGAGCAATGTATTAACTTGAAAACCTTAACACTTGCTGATTTGATTGGTCGATATTAGGCATATTGGTGATTCAGATGACCAAGGGAAACTATTTTTCACCTGAGTGAAAGACATTGTCAAAGAAGGGAAAGGGGTCTTCTGGAGGTGGTGGAAAGAAGATCGGTGACAAGGGTTATAGTAAAGCATCCAAAGTCAATGAACGTTTGCAACCATTGTCATGAACATCCGTGCGGTAAGAGTGGTCGTCGCGGTGATGACTAGTCAAGCGATACTAATGGCAATGGGCAGTCAGTTGATAGCAGCAACAACTCGAGCAACGACAAACTGAACTTTGGGGGTGCACATGATCAGAGCAAGATCAAATGTTTCAATTGCAATGTATATGGGCACTATGCATCTGAGTGCCGAAATTGAGATCCATGTGGAGGATACCCCGGTGTTGTGATGAACATATATGACGGTGTTTTACTTTGATGAGAATTTGAATTAATTTGGTATATCATTTGTCGAAATGGGTGTTAAATTTGAAATAGTGGCCGATGGTGACGGATAGTGTCCGACAGATTCGTATCCTAACTGATTGTGCAGCTAATTGCATTCCGATTATGTTGATGCACTTGATTCTCGACGATGATGATATTTATGAAGCTAACATTGAAGGAGAAGGTAAGCGTTTGGTTTGGACTCATCTCTGTGTTGCAAGTGTCGATGATTACGTGGCTGATGCTGTTCCGTGGAGGTGAACTGGAGGCTGCGTGCAGGCGACCGGATTCGGTACCTAGCGGTCACAAGAGATGGCATGAATGAGAATATTCACTATGGAAGGATCTGAGATAGCTGGAGACTGGGCGTTGGTCACTTGGCGGCGAAGTAGGACTAACAGGTGGGCTCAGGCGTGGGCTGGCGATCAGGATGTTGCGAGAAAGGTTGGAGGATGCTTCTAGAGGAATATGGCGCGAATATTCCTTTTCGGGAGTGAGTTAGATGTGTGTGTTGTGCACCGTTCATCCACAGATTGAGGGTGGAGGCAACCACTAGGGTTTCGAGGGTCTCACCCCTAAGGCAAAAAATAGAGGGGACGGGGTGCACCTTCTCCTCACCTCTAGAGCTAGAAATTTCGTATTAGTGAGAAGGGTGTGTGGGAGAGAGAGGGTGGCACCTACGAGTGCTTTTGGTCGCGAGGGGACCTTTGGCTTGGTGAAGAATCTGCCGAGGTGAATCCTTAGTTCGGTTTGTCATTGCGGTGTGGGCATGCTTGATCAGCATCGTAAGTCCATCTGGCACACGAGGGGACCCCTGGCTTGGTGAAGAATCTGCCGAGGTGAATCCTTAGTGAGACATCCTCGAATTTAGACGTAATAGGGATAGTGGGTGAATCCCATGGGTAAAGTGTACCCGCTCTGTAGATTTGAAACTATCATGATAGCCGTGCTCACGGTCAAGAGCAAGCTTATGCAACTCTATGATGTTACCTCACCATTTTAATATTTAACTTGTTGTAGAAGATAGGGGCAGGGATTGCCAGACAGCGAATGTCGGGCAGCGAATGCCAACCATTGTAATATAGGGATTATATTGCAAAGGTGTCGTGTAGTTTGGCAGGATTTATTATTGTTGAGAAAACTATAGTACTAAAAAGAGATTTGTTTATTCTTTGAACCGATGCTTTCTACTAATAGGTTGTTAAAAGAATCTTAAATGCAAATGAACCATCACCTGATCTTTGTACCTTGCATTCATATTTAACAACGACATGCTTGCTAAAATTTGTTTTTTTATAATTACCAATAGGTGGAAACACCGCTGAATATCTAGTTACGAGGAGTATGACGAAGGTGGTCCTGGCTACTAGGCGTAGCATCCCCGTCAGTTGCCTGTGGCATATGAAGGGGCTGCACTGTCGCAATTTATCTTATGCTTGTTTTTATGATTAGTTACATTTAATATTTTATAATAATTGGTTTTGCCAAAGTACTCTACTTCATATAATCGTTAAATTCAGCAAAAAGGTGTCGGTGTCTGGGAAACGCGCCCCGAAAGGGCAGCGGGTCCATGGACCGGCAGACGAATTTGTAGTTGGAGTGAGGCCCAAAGACCACCGTTCTCAGCAGCCTGGGGAGGCGGCCGAGCCTGCGGGGGCTCAGGCCACGCGGTCTTCCCGGACAGAGCCTGGTGCAACTTGGCGATCCGGGTGCAGGTCCGTCGTACGGTGAGAGAAAGAGGGGGGAAGGGGAAGGGGAGAGATACCAACCGTGAAGACACAAGTGATTTACCCTGGTTCTAGCCCCCACTTCTGGGTAATAGCTCTACTCCAGTCTTGTTGATTATATGGTGGGAAACAGTACAAGAGGTGTCGAGACCGTACTTGAAGGCACTGATCCCGAGCTTACAGGGAAGTTTTGGACACTGAGGTGGCTAAGGATTACGGCTACTGCTAAGGAAGCTTCCGATGTGTGTGTTGCTGGAGATGTATTGCGCGAGAGGATCGGATCCCTCTTCTCGTTGGGCAGGTCCTCCTTTTATAGGCGCGGATGGGTCGCCCGGAGCTGATGCGGCAGGCCCCGCGTCCATCTTTGCTTTAGCGGCAGTGCCCTTGTCTCATTCCGGGGCTCCGTCCTGTCTGAGGCCTACAAAGAGAAGCTGGTCAGGTTAGTACTGGACATGTGCTCGACTTGGGATGCCGATAAGGGGAAGCTAGCTGCGCAGGGAGAAAAGCACATTCCCTTTATCCCCAATATGGCATTGACTGGACCAAGCCAGCCTCGCGCCACCCGTTGGGGGCGTCGTGTAGCGTAACAACCGCTGCTGCCCGCCCGAGAGAGCAAACGACAAGGCGAGCTGCCCGCGCGCCTCTCCCCGGGCTGCGGATCCCCAGGGAGACACAGTTCTTCCCGGTCAAGGCAGGGGAAAGTGAGGTGGGGGCATGACAGTTGTCGCCACCTGCCTACGGATAGGCGGATTGCCCGGGAGATGCGCCACGCTCCTGGCTGGGACCAAGGGAGGCGCGGTTGACCTGGTCAAGCCCGGGAGAAACCCTTGTGGGCTAGACGCTTCCTTTAGTACGGCCAGGGGCGGCCTTTCGGACCCTTTATACGTGCGGTGGGCCGGTACGGACTTGGCCCAAGGCCCATCTCGGGGTGGGCCGCTGACGAATCACCAACAAAAGGTGTGATTCCATTCTGCTTTTATGTGCATACTAGCTATCATTCGTTGAGACTAGTATACTTAAGCACATAGGGGTCGGTTTTGCAAAACCGGGTTCCCACAGAGTTGGTATCAGAGCCAAGCTGACGGTAGGACACGCTAATTAGCCTAAGGAACCACGTAAGGGTTTTATTTTGCAAGGAAAATATTATTTGACTAATCCTGCTCTGGTTACTCTCGTATGTTTTCTCTTTAAACTCGCTCTAATTAAATTCTTGTTTATAAATTTTAGATGATGTCGTTTGACACTACCTATGGCTTGGTCGAAGGACGTTTCACTCAGCTGTTTTGTGATATGCTGCATCACCTAGGCTACATTAAGAGACCCAAGTAAGTGGTGGATACTACTATCTGTAATGATATAGATCAGTTCATGGTGAACCTTACCATTCCATCTCGAGGAATAAAACCAGAAGATACAAATCAACTATTCCGTGTTGTTCGGACACTGAGGGACGATGCCATACAAGATGTTGGGCGAAGGGCGCTACAATGTCTAGCGGGAGATCATCGGTTTGAGCTAGAAAATACTTCGTATCGCTTCATTCCACTTCGCCCAGTGAACCATGCTCCTTACTGTCAATTTGCACCAACCGAAGAGGAGAACGATCCTACTGCCGTCGATACAACGGAGTATGCTGAGTTTGTGTGTTGCTTGTACGATACACTTCGTATACAGTTCAAAGCTCTGGAGGGACAGTGTGCGGAATTAGCAAGGGAAGTGGACGAGTGTAAAGCTGAGGTGAAGGAGCTTCGGGAGAAACTGACCGAATACCAAGAAAATGAGAAGAAGCCCGGAACAAATTGCTGTCGAGAGAGAGGATCTTGATGATGAACGTGAAGCTTTGGCCAAAGAACGAGAAGAATTAGAAGAAAAGGACTTCGAAGTAAAAGGTGCCATGCATGACAATGAAAAGGAATTGTTGCTGATTGATGAGGACATCGTCCACATGGATGCGACCACCACTCCTTCCTCTACTTCTTGCACTACGATCGTGACACGTTGGCGACAATTCATCGCATCCACTCCTTCGGCTACATCAACATGGTTTTGTCGGCCCGCACCTTGGCCAGGTCGACCACACAGTTGGTCTTCTTCACCTTCGGACATGATGCTATGGTATCCATCACTTCGGCCGCCACCTTGGCCGCCACCCATACTTGAAGGCGCATTCAACAAAGGCGCATCTCCACCTATCTCCTCGACGACCTCAGGCCCAAACCCCCATGTTGCTCAAGGCCCAACCAAAGATTAAACCCAATTCGTTGTCCACAGGCCCAGTTCGGCCACCAGGAGCAGTCCAACTTAAAATGATCATAACTCGGTCATACGAAGTCCGTTTTGGACGTTCTTGGTATGCACAGACAAGCCCACGACGGGAACTTTCCAATGGATCTAGTTTGAGGACCAAATTATATCAGAATCAATAGGAATCACGAAATCAAGAGGACGTCAAAATCTATCGGGTGCTGCGCCACCTCCACTTTGGGCCCATGGCCCATGTAACCCTAGGGTTGAGCGCTCCAAACCCTAGTTGTCGCTATATATTCAGTAGGCGTCATTGTTTCTTGCTTGTTCTTCGATCGCTTGTAGGAAACGACCTTCGTGGTCAGGTCAATCGCGTTCTTGGCGTGGTTGATAACGAGCAGGTTTGGTGGTTTAGCGATTGCCGGGTTGTCTTCCTTGAGAGGTTGGTAGTCGGATCGTCAAGGTCGCCTCTCCGACCAGATCGAAAGTATCCCTTCGAGTCTCACCAGAAGATCAGGCCGCCCCCGTTTCCCCGTCAAGTGGTATTAGAGCGACGGTTGCCTGGTGAGAACATCTATCATTAATTTTGGATCTGTTCATGTTCATCCTAAAGTACAGAAAATTGCCCCACAAAAAAGATTTGAGTTCGTCGTCACGCCCACCGTCCAAACCACTTCGTGCTTTCGTAATTTTCGTTTTCAGTTTCGCTTTATTGAATTTGTGTCCATGGTCATAGTCTTGTTGCTGGTTTAGATTTAGTTCTTGGTCTAGTGTGAAGTTCATCCGTTTTGTTGACATCAAACCCGAGCACCGAAGGAATTCGAGTTGAATTGGTTCGTAATTATTTCAGATCTGTTATTTTAGAGGCAATATCTCCATCATATCTTTTCTGATCTGGATAATTTATATCCTAAATTGTAGCCCCGAAAATTCTCTACAACTTTGTCTATTGTGAGAAGTTCTAGAAACGCCGTTTTTCTGCCCAAATTTGCGTTTGACGTGAATCTGTCTATCCTGAGAATTTCTGGATAGTCAGTATTGCGGGGCCCATATCTCAACCTTCCTTTATTCAAATTAGGACATCCATATATGCAAAACGAACGGCAGAAAAAGATCTACAACTTTGTAGTTGTGAGTTTTTACGTCTGAAGTCAGTAAAACTCTAAAAACTGTGTTAGAAGATCCGCTGTCTTTAGATTTCGAAAATACAGTGTTGCAATTTTATCTGTCGGTGAAAAAAAGAAAAGAAAAGAAAAAGGCAAGTGCATACAAAAGTGCCGCACAAAAAAAAGGAAGAAAAATCAGAAGTGTTTGCATATTGTACCCTTTGTACTTGGTGTATTCCTCGTTTGTTTGAACTAGTTCTAGAAACGAGTTTAGGCCAGCAACTTTGACAAGTACTTCGGATATTTATTCAGTTTTGCTATTCTGATTTCGATGATTGCATATTCTTTGCTACAAATACTAGCCTGTCCAAGCTCCACATACTACTAACCAAACAGGGATAGATCTTGCTATCGCTTTACCACCACGTGTGCTCAGATTATCACGAACCAGCCACCGATTGCACCTCCTGCTTGTGTGGTCAGAACTTGTAAGAGCAAGGTAAATGTTTGAGTGGTTGCGACTTGAGTGACTCCACTACCTAATAGTTTATAGGAATATACCTGTGTATTTTCTTATTTGCTACTAACAATGGCAGGTTACACCTCTCATCTTCATGTGAAGAAGTACAACGTATTTGTTCCATTACCACCTAGAGATATGTTTAAAGACTATGATGCCGAAGATGCATATCTTGACCTGAAATATCTGAAATAAGGTAAATTCAAGGTAAAGGAATACTATCGCAAATTCAAGACTTTATTAAAACTAAGTGGATTAATGGAATGTGAAGGACAATTGAAAATAGATTTTTGAAAGGACTTAATGAGAATATTCAAGATATTCTCGTTGAGGAAACATATTGTTCTCTTTCACAATTGTTGAAATGTGCATGTAAAACTGAAAGTATGATTAATGAATCGTTGAATGAATGTCTAGCTTCATTAGACAAACCCATTTGTTGCATCGCCTCTTCTAGCTAACATTTTGCAGAAGTGTAAGCATTGTCGAGAGAAGCAGGATGAAACGGAGAAAAAGAAGAGAGAAGAAACCATTGTTGTCACATGTGTAAATGAAGATAAAAAATTGATGTTTCACCTACATCAACTGAAGAGGTCGTACAAGGTAATGAAAAAGATGATGCCCTTGAGCAAAATTTGACCACTACTCATGCTATTGTAGAGCAAGAATTAGTGAAAACCAATTTTGTTTATATATATATATACATATATACATATATGTATGTATGTATGTATATATTATTTGTTTGTGTGTGCCGCTGTTTATTTATTTTGTTGTGTTGTTTACGCGTAGACGCTGTGGACAACATGGATCCTGGGTATCCACACGGCGGGCCTAAAAGACCACCTGACAGGGGATGGACCAAGTCGGGTGGATGAGGACGGGTACCACTCGGATTCTAGAAGGCTTGCTCGGCAAGGAAAGAAGTCTATTCCTAATTAATAGGGAAGATATACTTGTAATCCCGGATAACTACTAGAGGATAGAGATAGGAATCCTACCTCGTAACCGACCAGGACTCTATCTTGTAACCCTGCCCCCCACTATACAAGGCGGGCAGGGAGTGTGAGCATCGTTGAGCCCCAATTTTTATTAGTGGCATTGATGTCAAAATTAATTAATATAAAGTGCTAGGGGGTTTTTGGACTTCTTGGAACCCTAGCGAAGACTCGGCGTTTTTATAAAACCTTAATTTGAAGCGACGACTTATTTGTGAGCTGCTCCGAGATTTCAAGTGCGTGACCGGACGAGAGAAGAGGTCACGTATAGTTTAGAAGTAGTTAGGTTTTATTTCCTGTTTTTCGTCGGATTTCAAAAGGGGTTTGAATATCTCGGATCTTGCCGGATCTTTGCGAATTCTCGAAATCTCGGTTTCCGTAGTCCACCACTTCTAAAAATACCCAAATATTCCTTTGTGAGACATCTAGAGAGAAAAGAAATACCCTAAACTCTCCCACATACACTCAAGCCATTTCTCATGAAAACCCCCTCTGTCGGACGGCGTCTGGGAGTAGCCGGCAGCGTCCGACCAGCCTAAACCGTGTGCATCGCTCACTGTCGAACGGCGTCCGGTAGATACCGGACGGCGTCCGGTCAGGTTGATTTTTGTGCCATTTCCACTGTCGGACGGCGTCTGGCGCAACTGGTAGCGCCCGGTCACCGCTTCAGCGCAAGACATCAGACCGCTTGACGGCGTCCAGTGGGGACCGGACGACGTCCGATAAACCCATTTTTTGTGAGCGATCGCCTCACTTGACGGGCGTCCAAGGTCTGCTTGGACGGCGTCCCCAGAGAGGCTAACGGCTAGTCATTTTGTCCTCTTCCGAGGGGCAACGGCTAGTTTTGCTCTAGGAGCTATAAATACCTACCTAGTGGCTGGCTTTTTTGAGGTTTGCTGCTCCACTTCACCTACCACATTCATAACTCATCAATTAGGTGTTCTAGAGCCATTCCTCCACACACAAATCATCCAAAGCCACAAATCATTAAAACCCCAACACCGAGCTTCATGGAAGTCCTCTGATTCGGCATGATCGGGGCGTTTCGGGCTTGTTACTTTTGAAGACATCCTTCGTGGAGGCGAGGGCTTGGGAGTAGGCCTTGGCGTGTGGCTACTCTCGAGTCGGTGTACGGGTGATTTGAGTCCACCTCACGGAGTGGCGAACGACTAACGGGAGTAAGTGAGGTGTTAGGCTCGAGAGCGAGTCGGTCCTTGCGCAAGGGTAGCCTCAACGAGAGTAGGAGTTGCGGTTCCGAACTTCGGTCAAACAAATACCGTGTCACTCTCTCTTATTTACTTTCCGCACTTACTACCGTTGCCTTGTTTGTGATGAATTGTGATGCTATGTCTTAGTTGCGTTGTGACTTGTTTATCGCTTCCGCTTACTTAATCATTGCAACTAGGATTGGGTAATTCTTAATATGATGATTAATTGAGAATAATCAAAAGAAATTAAAATTGCCTATTCACCCCCCCTCTAGGCCTTAGGATCATCTTTCAGGGAGCCCCTGGTTCGGCATCTTCATCTACATCTCTCATTTAGAGAATCACACATCTACAGCTTGACCATCTCCCAGGTTAATCATCTTATACACATATACCCCATATAATCCCAGAGCACAGGACGTATGGTATTACCTCCTCCGTTGAGGACCTGAACCTGTATAAATCCTTGTCTTGTGCTACCATCGAGTTTGGATCTTGTCCATCGCCCTATATATAATCATTGCCGCCAGACCCCCGCTTAATCACCAATCGGCGGTTGGCGCGCCAGTAGGGCAACAATAAGATCAAACGCTTTAATGCCATTGCTATCCGGACCCTCCGGCCGGAACAATTGCTCTTGATGAAGTTCATGCTAAGTACGAACGCTTTAATGCCATTGCTAGAAATGCTTTACTTTCTAGTGTGTCTTCCGAAGTTTTTGATAGCATTGGCAATCTCTCTAAAGTTTATGACATTTGGAAGCATCTTAAAGAAATTCATGTTGGTAGTGCCGAGATGCTTGAGGAAAAGCTATTTCGAGCTAGAAAAAGATTTGATCAATTCAAGATACTCCCTAATGAAAGTGTAAATGAAATGTTTCTTAGGTTGAACCCCATTGTCAATGAAATCACCGGATGTTCGGAGAAGAAGGTCTTGAAAGACATTGACATTTGTCGAAAGATTCTTGATGTTCTGCCATTTAGTTTCAATCCACTTGTGACCTTAATTCGAGCATCCAAGTCAAAGCTCAAGAAGATGACACCGACAAACCTCCTCGGGCAACTCAACTCATATGAGATGCGGCTTCTTGAAAGTGAAGAGTCCCCGCTCAACAAGAAGTCAATTGCTCTCCCCGCCAAAGCCAAAAGTGCGAAGAAGAAGATTGAAGTTGAAGAAGATGATGATGACTCCGATGATGCAATTCCGGAGATTGAAGAATTGGCCCTCCTTGTCAAGCGATCAAGAAAGTTGATCAAGAAGATGAGCTTCCGCGGTGGATCATCCTCTTCAAGGCGAAAACCTATCTCCGAAATGCGTTGCTATGAATGTGGAGAGAAGGGTCACTTGGCGGCGGATTGTCCAAAAAGCAAAAAGAACAAGCACAAGGCACGGAATCAAGAGGAAGATGAGGATGACGACAAGAAGAAGTACCGTCACTACCGCAAGAGCGATCACAAATCAAAGGATAAGAAGAAAGCTCTTGACGGTCAAAAGGCCAAAAAGGAAGATAGCTCAACCTCATCATCCTCCCAATCCTCCTCCGAAGAAGAAGATATTAGAGCTCATGGGTTAGCCGGACTTGCGATCAAGGAAAATGCTCCTCCGGCTCTTCCCAAGCAAAAGCTTTGTCTCACCGCCAACATACATGAAGAGGTGATTGGGGAATGGATCACCGACGATGAAGGCTCTTGGGCGGACTCCTCCGACAACGAAAGCACCAAGGTGTCCGGAGTCGCCATCGACAACCCTATACCTCCGATGTGTATCATGGCACTAAAGAAGAAGGTAACAAATGAGCACCTCTCTAAAAGTGAGCTTAAACTTTTGATTGATGATTTGAATAATGCTTTAGAGAAGAAAAAGTCTAAGAGGAAAAAGCTAATGAAAGTGCATAAAGAGCTTGCTAATGAGTTTGAGAATTTGATTGAAAAACATGAAACTCTAGAAGATGATTATGAAGCTCTAAATTCGCAAGTTGAAATTCTAGAAAACAAACTTGCTAGCTCAATTGTTGATGAAACTCCTCTTGATTGCTCGATTGAAAAATGCAATGTTGGTGTGACTTGTGACTTGATTGACACCATAAATGGTTCACTTAGCTTATCTCATGACACATCTTTGAACTTGTCACCCACTATCACACCTAATGCTAGCTCATCTTCATCCACTAGTGCTAATACTTGAAATGAAAATGCGTGTTCTATTGGTACTTGTGGTGTTGCCAAATGTGCTAATGAGCTAGTTAAGAAAAATTTGCTTCTCAAGGATAGAATTGAGCAACTAGACTCTAGCTTGGCTAAATTGCTTGTGGGGAACAACTCTCTTGACAAGGTGCTTCGGGAGTAAAGGTACACCTTGGGTAAGCATGGTTTGGGATTTCATCCCGGGGATTTGCCCAAGGGCGGTTGGGGTAAGCCCAAGCTAACTTTTGTTAAGGGAGGGACTCGTTGCCATATTTGCAAAAATGATAAACACAAAGCCATTGCTTGTCCTCTTGCAAAATCATCTCAACTCATGTCTAAAACTCAAGTGCTTAATGCTAGTTAGATGCTTATGAGGAAGAATGGCTCTATTTATGCAAAATATGTTGGTGCACCCAATGAAAAGAAAGATGTGAAGGCTATTTGGGTGCCCAAATGTTTAATGACTAACTCGAAAGGATCCAAGAAGAAGTCTTGGGTACCTAAAACCCAAGCTTGAATTTGTGTGTGTAGGTGAACTAGAAGAGCGGTGGCCGGCATTGGATATTTGATAGCGGATGCACTCAACACATGACCGGTAGCTCATGTATGTTCACCTCACTAAAGGAGGAGAAGGACCCCGAACACAAGATCACATTTGGGGATAACTCCAAGCGAAAGGTAAAGGGTATAGGTAAAATTGCAATATCTAATGACCTATCCATCTCTAATGTGCTTTTGGTGGAAGCTTGCAATTTTAATCTCCTCTCCGTTGCTCAAGTGTGCGATTTGGGTTTTGATTGCTTCTTTTCGGTCAACGGAGTCCGTGTTGTTTCCACTAAGGATCAAAGTGTTGCATTTGAAGGCACCCGGTTTCAAAACTTATATTTGGTTGATTTTTCAAACCGTGAATCTTCTCAAATCAAGACTTGTCTTATTGCTCAAACCACTCTCGGTTGGTTGTGGCATAGACGTCTTGGACATGTTGGAATGGGCACTTTGAAAAAGGTTTTTAAAGACAACTTGGTTGTTGGAGTGAAGGATGTCAAATTCGAGAAAAATCGTTTATGTAGCTCATGCCAAGCCGGCAAGCAAGTGGCTAATTCTCATCCGACTAAGACTTTCATGTCTACATCCCGACCACTTGAACTTTTGCATATGGATTTATTTGGCCCAACCACCTGTGCGAGCATAGACGGTAATTCTTATTGTCATGTGATTGTCGATGATTTCTCTCGCTTCACTTGGGTATTTTTTCTTGCAAATAAATCACTTGTCGGTGATGTGTTTAAAAGATTTGCTTTGAAAGCTCAAAAGGAATTTGACTCTTTTATTAAAAAGGTGAGGATTGATAATGGCACCGAGTTTACTAATACAAATGTTGAGGAATTTTGTGATGAGTTAGGTGTCAAGCACGAATTCTCAGCGGCATACACTTTCCAACAAAATGGAGTGGTGGAGAGGAAGAACCGTACTTTGATAGAGATGGCAAGATCAATACTTGACGAGTACAACACGGCGTGCCATGCCATCAACCGCCTCTACCTCCACCGACTCCTTCACAAGACCTCATATGAACTACTAGTGGGACGAAGGCCCAACATCTCTTACTTTCGAGTCTTCGGTTGCAAGGTATACATCTATAAGAAAAGGACTCATTTGGGTAAGTTCCAAAAGAGGTGTGACATTGGTATAATGTTAGGGTACTCCTCTCGCTCAAAAGCTTTTCGAGTTTTTAATAATTCAACCGGGCTAGTTGAGGAAGCCTATGATGTCAAATTTGATGAAACTAATGGCTCACAAAATGAGCAATATTTGACAAGAAATGTAGGTGATGAGCTACCACATGAAGCCATGGAGTTGGGGAAATTCGACCCTCACCGGAGGTGCCAAAAAATGAAGTCGTCTCTCCCACCACCTCCATCGATAATCAAGCTCAAGACACCTCTCCAACAAATCAAGATCAAGCGGTGGACGAAGATGCAAACTTTGAAGTTGATCAAGCTCAAGGGGGAAGCATTGATCTACAAGTACCCTTCCAACAACACCGCTCTCTCTCCAAGGATCATCCCCTAGATCAAGTCATTGGCAATCTCAATCAAGGCGTAAGAACCCGTTCTCATACCGCTAATTATTGTGAGCATCACGCTTTCGTGTCTATTGTTGAGCCTAGGACCATTGATGAGGCATTGGAGGATGCGGATTGGGTGAACGCCATGCATGAAGAACTAAATAACTTCATCCGCAATGAAGTTTGTGAGCTTGTGGAAAGACCGAAGGACCACAATGTCATTGGAACCAAATGGGTCTTCCGCAACAAACAAGATGAGAACGGTGAAGTGGTGCGAAACAAAGCAAGATAGGTGGCGCAATGTTTCACACAAATCGAAAGACTTGACTATGGAGAAACCTACGCCCCCGTTGCTCGACTTGAAGCTATACAGTTACTCTTGGCATTCGCCTCTCTCTATAACATAACTCTCTTTCAAATGGATGTTAAGAGTGCTTTTCTAAATGGTTTTATTGATGAACTCATTTTTGTCGAGCAACCGCCCGGTTTTGAAAACCTTAAATACCCTAACCATGTCTACAAGCTCACTAAGGCGCTATACGGTTTCAAGCAAGCTCCTAAAGTATGGTATGAGCGTCTTAGGGACTTTCTCTTAGAAAAGGGATTTAAAACCGGTGCGATTGATTCCACATTGTTTCTAAAGCCTATTGAAAATGACTTATTTATTTGTCAAATTTATGTGGATGATATTATATTTGGATGCACTAACAAATCTAAATGCAAGGACTTTGGAGAAATGATGTCCAAAGAATTTGAAATGTCGATGATTGGAGAACTCACTTTCTTCCTTGGATTTCAAATCAAGCAACTTCGAGAAGGGACCTTCATTTGTCAAGAGAAATACACAAAGGACCTTCTCAAGCGGTTTTCTATGGACGATTGCAAATCGATCAAAACACCAATGGCCACTAATGGGCATCTTGACTTGAATGAAGATGGAAAGCCCGTGGACCAAAAGTTTTATCGCTCCATGATCGGTTCGCTCCTCTATCTTACCGCTTCTCGACCTGATATTATGTTTAGTATGTGTATGTGTGCTCGCTTTCAAGCATCCCCTAAAGAAGTGCATCTTGTTGCCGTAAAACGCATTTTGAGATATCTAAAAATCACTACTAGCCTAGGTCTTTGGTATCCCAAGGGAGCGCGTGTTGAGCTTCTTGGCTATTCCGACTCGGATTATGCCGGTTGCAAAATTGATCGCAAAAGCACCTCGGGGGGTTGTCACTTGCTAGGACACTCACTCGTGTTATGGACTTCGAGGAAGCAAAACTCCGTGGCGCTATCTACTGCGGAAGCGGAATATGTAGCGGCGGGGAGTTGTTGTGCTCAACTCTTGTACATGACACGGATGCTTAGTGACTTTGGGCTAAAATTTGAAAATAAAAGTGCGGTGAAAATAGCCAACAATCCGGTTCAACATTCCCGTACAAAGCACATCGACATCCGACATCACTTTATTCGTGACCATGTTGCAAAGGGTGACGTTGTGCTTGCCTACGTGCGAACGGAAGACCAACTGACGGATATTTCCACCAAACCCTTAGATGAGGCACGGTTTTGCAAATTAAGGAATGAACTCAACATACTAGATAGATCAAATGCGTGTTGATTGGTTTTTGTGATTTTTGGGTCTTATTTGAATTTTTCCATTTGGTTTTCACCCTTGTCACATTTAGGGGGAGTTTAACTTCAACTCATGATCTCAAAACTCCCTCTAGTGGTGAAAAGATAAATTTGATTTTGGGTTAGCACATTCTTGTCCTATACTTCAAGCCAAAAACAAATTTGAACTTAATAGACTATCTTTATCATCTTACCACTTCAAATTTCTAAATTTGAAAATCTTATTCCTTTTGAAAAATTTGCTCCATATGCATATTTGATATCTTGAAAATCATATGGCATCAAAATTGTTGAAAATATTTGAAAAGAAGCCAAAATTCAAAAACATGTGCTTAAACTCTAAAGTGAACCCCTATGCTCGATTTTCATGCCTATATGAGAAATCAAGGCAAAATTTGGTTTCACACATTTTCTTGGTCTCTAAGATCAAAATTTAGGTTTTTGAATTTAATTTGGTTTCATTTGTCAACTTAGTATCTTATCCCTTCAAAATTAAAAATTTTAAAATCACTTCAAATTGCTCACATTTGAATCTTCCTTTGAATTTTGAGCAAAAATGGAGAATATCACTTCAAAACATTATTTTTATAAAAATTCTTGCCTCAAGGGGCCATCTTGGTCAAGAGCAAGCAATTGCGAAATCCGCCTTCATCGGACGCCGTCCGAATACTCTCGGACGCCGTCCGACAGGGTCTTGTGAGGGCTGAATTCGTACTGTCGGACGCCGTCCGACCAAGTTCATTTCGCGCCGCAATATTTCTGTCGGACGCCGTCCGGCCTCTCCGCGACCCCGTCCGACGAGGCTCCTCAACACAGATTTTATCACTTTTGACGCCGTCGATAACCATCGGACGCCGTCCGACAGGGCCCAACCGTGCGAATCGCCTTATAACTTACCTCTCCGCCTCCCTCTCTCCTCACTCGTTTTTCCTCCTCTCGCCAAACCGGCGCCGCCCCTGCCCCTTCTCCTCACCGGGGAAGGCCCTCCGGCGACCTCCGGCGAACTCCACCACCACCGGCGGCCTCCCCTCGTCTTCCTCTTCGATTCCCACCGCGGGGATTGAAGGTGGACGGCCCCGTTCGTGCGCCTCGTCTCCGTCGAGCTCCCCTCCTTTCCCCTACCGGGAAGGGCCTAGGGGACGATCTCCTCGCGCACGGCGGCTTCCTCTTCCCTTCTAGGACTCGGTAACGGCTTCCCGCCTCTCTTCCTGGCAAATTCTTCCGTTTACCAAGTTCTAGGTTTTGAATAGGATTTTCCCGCGCTTGTGCCCAGGGTTGACTCATGGTGTGGTTGGCATTTGGTCCGTAGGCTCTTGGCAGTGGGATTGTTCGTCAGTGGACTCTTTGTCAGAGGTTTAATTCGAGATGTCACGTTCGTTAAAGAAATTGAGCAAGGCTTTGAGCAGGACCCTGAGTGGTTGACGTGATAGTGGCAGCCGAGGTGATCCTGATTATGTCGATGAGACGGCTAGCAATGCCGCTCCTCCTCGTCCAAGAAAAGCTATTAGAGGAGATATATAGCAGCAGCAGGATCAAGGATACGATTGGAGAAGGGTTGCAGGGTCTTCTTTTGCAACGACAGAGGACATTGACGATGAGACATATGCTGAGGACCCGGCAGATGAGGATGTCACATAAACTGTGGTCGCTGAGGACGACCCCGTGGATAACATGGTGCTAAAGTTATCCATGAAGACCTTAAAGAAAAAGCGAGATGTATTATATGCCAGATGGTTCCCTCAGCGGCGAGAGGATACCAGGGATTTCAGGTTTCACACAAAGTTTCAGAAGCAGCTGTATATGTGTTTCTCTGCTCCCAAGACGGGTCCTAGGGACCCTCATTGTATTGATCGATGAAATCACCGCAAATAGTAGGACCCGAGGTTTACACCATTTTCGTTCTACTCGTGTTTGATGACTTTGGTCTCAAATAAGAAGTTGACATGGTCTAAAGAAAGAAATTGTGAGTTCTTTGCCACACTGTTGCCTGCTGAGGATGAGTCAGAGTTCAGCTACTACCACTCAGTCGATGCAAACATTCAAGGGATCTCCGTGGCAAATATGAATGATGCTTTAGGCACTCCAGACATCTTGGCCGATTTGAATGAGATTGCTTATGAGGATGCCTTCGAAGGCTAAATATCCTCCTTTGGATGAAGTCGATTCATGTATCTCGATCTTGATGATGAGGAAATAAATGTGGACAAAGCTAATCAATTGCGCATGAAACCTTTCTCGATCAATCTTATTCTACGAAGCACACTTTGCTTTGTCCGGCGGCAACAACGATGTAATCCTTCAAATTTGTAGTTGGGTTATGCTTTATCTTCTGACAGGAAGGACCATAAACATTGGAGCTACCATTCTGGGAGAGTTTGATGACGCCATTTTCAGAGAGGTCAATAGACCACTTCCTCTAACTCCATATGTTGGCCTGCTCCTTTCTAGGACACAACGGGTTTCCGAGGATGAGGTAAAGAGTTGGAACAACGGAATCAAAAAGCATCATGTCGGTGTAATAAATACCGGGGTGCAAAGAGTCCTGAGAAGATCAGGCGGGCCCCACGCGTCAGGCGGGCGATCAGCCCCAAATGCTGGCGAGCCCTCAGCTTCAGCGGCCCCACGCGTCCGTGAGCGATCAGCCCAAATGGCGTGGCGAGCCCTCAGCTTCAAAGCGGCCCCACGCGCGTCGGTGGGCGATCGACCCAGCCACGTGGCGAAGCCTCAGCCTTCAGCGGGCCCCACGCGTCAAAGCGGCAATCAGCCCCAGCCACAGGGCGAAGCTCCTCGAAGACCAGCGAGGCCCCACACGCCGGTGGGCGATCAGCCCCCAGCAGGGCGAGCCCGTCAGCACACGGGCGAGGGCCCCATCGTCGGCGGCGCGCTGGCGAAGCCCTCGGCGCTGCAGGCCTCCCATCACAGTGGGGTCCCATGGCGAGGCGCTATGAAGGAGTCTTCGTCGGCTATTCTCCTCGCCGCTGCGAAGACGAGCGATTTAATCGACATCACGCGCAGATAGACAACAAGAAATGATTACCGCTTCTGACTTCCCTACAGTCCGGCGGTATCCACTATGTGGGCGCAGCCGGAATTGACCGGCAGAGAGAAGGTTTGCTTAAGATGGCCGCCCGCGTCAGGAGGAGCAGGCTGGGCCCCACCCGCAGTCTCACTGGTGTGTCTGTGCGGGTCGAAGGCCACTTGCGAAGCACGCATGGGCGGCGCCATGCGGCGCAGTAGCAGCACGTTTTCGTCTCTCCTGTCGTGTCTCGCCATCGCACTACCAAGAGTATCAGATCGCTTACCCCTTGGCTCTCTCCGTCGGTTCGAGGCTTGTATAAAAGGGGCGGAGAGAGGAGGGAGAGAAAAAAGAAGGCATTCTGGAACCACATTATGTAACCACATTCCATTGAACCACAACAAGAAGAGAGCTAAGGCTCAGCAGGAGTAGGACTATTACCCGCGAGGGGGTCAGAACCTGGGTAATCCCCGTGTGTTGCTCTTTGCTGCGTCCCACGCTCAATCGATCTGAGCTCGGCCGATAGGCTAGCAGGATAGAAATCTGACTAGGGGTGTGATCCGCAGTGGTTGAGCGGTGAACACGCCGTCAGTGGCGCGCTAGGTAGGGGAGCGCTAGCTTCGGTTCGAGTTCTTTGACCTTTCTTCAGGCGGCGATGGCGGATCAGCAGTCCGCGATGGATCCAGAGGCAGCCGCCAGAGCCGCGGCCGCGGCGTCGGCCGCGGCGATGGCGATAGACCAGCCAGGCGGTAGCCATCCGCCGAGGGTTGGGACCCTGGTGGAAAGCAGCCGCCCCGCTCAAGCTAAGCGACGCCGCCCCGGAGGAGTGCACCCCAAAGACAAAACCTCCATGCGGCGGCGCCTTGTCGACAACCCACCGTGCGGTGACTCCGGACTCAGCGGCTCCGTGGCTGGCGGTCCGCCCGCTCGTCGATCGCTGGCCAGGCGGTGGTGCAAGTTTCGGAGGTACGGAACCGGCGTTTCGCTTCTTCCGTTCTTTCTTGCCCTCGCACCCCTCTCGTAGATCTCAAGGCGGGAGGGGGCGGGGCCGCGACGACAAGAGCCAGGCGACTCCCACGGGGGATCGACCGGGCCGAAATGGCGGTGGACCAGACCTCCGGTCCCATATGGAGGACCGGCATCTACTGCATGGAGAGGATCTGCGCGACAAGCTCCGCCGGCGGCGCGACCGAGTGCTTGCGATCACACCGCCGCCGCCATCCGCGGGGACCAGCGTGACTCCCGTGAGGTTGCCCCGGCCAGCGAAGGCGGCGCCTCTTCGGCGCCGCCAGCGTCGGGGCGACAGGACGAGGGTCGCGCCCAGAGCAGAGAGCTCTCGGCGTCGGTTGCCACGCTTTTCAAGGGGCTGCGCCCGTCCAAAGGGTCGGAGAGGTTTCGACCGCCCCCAACGAGAAGTACGACGGCTCCACCAACCCTGACGAGTTCTTGCAGATCTATACTACGGTGATGTAGCCGGCTGGAGGATCGGGAAGGTTACGCGAACTACTTTCCCTTGATCCTCACCGCGGAGCCCGCTTCGTGGCTCATGAACCTGCCCCCGGAATTAGTGGGGTCGTGGAAGGAGCTGTCTGAGCTCTTCATCACCAACTTCCAGGGCACCTTCGAGCAGCCCGGGGTTGAAGACGATCTCCACAACGTGGAAGCGTAAGAAGGAGAGCGCCGCGACTACATCCGCGCTTGCTTAGGTTCGCAACACCATCCCTGACATCTCCATCGACGCCATTGTCACGGCATACAGGAGAGGTGCCCGGGACCCTAGGGTCAAGGAGAAGATGGCCACCCGCAAGATCAAGACGACGGAGGAGCTCTTCACCTGGCGCTTAAGTCGCCCTTCAAAGTGAGGCTCGCTCACCGGCCATGTGGCGCGACAACATGGGAGGGCGAGGCCGGACTTCAAAAACCCCGGCAAGCAAGGACAAGAAGAAGCGTAAAGCGGCCGAGACGGATAGTCCCAGCAGCGAAAGCGCACGACGACGACGAAGACGGCGGCTGGCAAGGCAGAGCGCGGCGGGCACAAGAAAGGAGGAAGCAGCGGTGGAGGCCATGCGCGGCGCGCGGCAGAAACGGTCCCGCAGGGCGCTGAAGCGACCGCCCGTGTTCATGGCGACCCCGCGCCGCGACGAGGGGCGACCGCCGTCCCCGCGAAGTGGAGCGGAGGGCCTTACTGCCCATTCACCGCATAGCTTCCCACGACTTGGCGGTGCCATGTCGTCAACAAATTGGTGGACAAGCGCGTCCACGAGCGGCAAGAAGCGTCCGGCAATGCAACAACGGCAAGGAAGCGGCAGCATTTCCAGCGGCGGAGCGCCGGTTGCCGCCATTCACGCAGATCGCCACGATCCGCCCCACGCTAGCTTTAAGCGCGGCGATGAGGAGTGTCGCCGCCATGCCCGGCGGGGTCGGCAAAGGTACCGGCGTGGTCGGAGCAACCGATCGCGTTCAGTCAGGCCGATCACCCCGCCAGCACCGCCGGCCCAGGGCATCTCCCGATCGTGGTTGCACCCACGGTCCGGAACGTAAAGCTAGGGCGGGTGCTGGTAGATGGAGGGAGTTTCCTCAACCTCCTGTCCGCCCGGGTCGCCAAGGCGCTCCAGATCCAGCGGCGAGCTTCACCGGCGCTCCGTTCTTGACATCGCGAAATTTGGCCGAGTCCGTCTCATTGCGCGCCGACCTCCGGTGACGTTGAGGTTCTAACAACTTCCGCACTGAGATGCTAGAGTTCGAGGTGGCGGACTTCGACCTCCCGTACAACGCCATACTGGGTCGGCCGGCGCTGACCAAGTTCATGGCGGCTTGCCACTATGCGTACATGGTGGTGAAGATCCCGGGGACAGCTGGCCCCATCGTCATGAAAGTGGACCGCCCGGAGGCGTTCCGCTGCGACAAGGACGCTCTCGCTTTGGCGGGGGCAATCGGCGCCCTGAAGACCGAGGCTTCGACTCTGGGAGCTCCTCCGGCGAAGATCCGTGCCTCCCCTGGTTCGTCCGGGGAGGTTAAGGCGATCTCCATGAGTGAGTCAGACCCGGCGAAGACCGTTCGGGTGGGCGCCTCTCTCAGCGCCAAATAGGAAGGCACGCTCGTCTCCTTCCTCCAGTCTAACGCAGACGTGTTTGCATGGCAACCGTCCGACATGGTTGGGTCCCTGTGGAGGTGATTGAGCACAAGCCGGGCGACGTTCCCGCTAGCGACCGATCATGCAAAAGGTCCGGAAGCAGTCGGTCGAGCGCCAAGATGTCATCCGCCAGGAGGTGGACAAGCTTTTAAGGGCGGGGGTCGTCCGCAATGTCGCCCATCCTAGGTGGCTCGCGAACCCCGTCCTCGTCAAGAAATCCAACGGGCGATGGAGGATGTGCGTGGACTTCACCGACCTCAGTATGCGTGCTGGCGACCGTACCACGCGCCCGCATTGATCTCATCGTCGATTCCACAACGAGGTGCGGCAACAGCTTTCGGATCGTATCGGATACCACCAGATTAGCATGGCTGAAGAAGATGAAGACAAAACAGCCTTTGTGACGCCCATGGGCGTCTACTGCTACACAAGTATGGCGTTCGGACTGAAGAATGCAGGCCCAACCTATCAGAGGGCCATGCATATAGCTCATCGCCCTCAAATAGGGCGGAATCTGGAGGTGTATGTCGACGACCTGGTGGTGAAGTCCAAGAAGGCGGAGGAGTTGATCGGCGACCTGGAAGAAACCTTCGCCAACTTGAGGAAGTACTGCATCAAGCTCAACCCTGAGAAGTGTGTATTCGCCGTTCCGTCGGGCAAACTGTTAGGTTTCCTCGTCTCCCAGAGGGGGATTGAGGCGAACCCTGACAAGATCGCGGCAATCGAGAACATGAAGCCCCCGACGCGACTTCGGCAGATGCAGTGCTTGAGGTGCAGGAGGCGTTCACCTCCCGCCCGTCTTTGCCGTCGCCGGACCCAGCGAAGCCACGATCCTGCGTCGCGGTGAACCCCAGTGGTCGGCCGGTCTTCGTGGCGAAATGGAAGGAGTTCAGCGCCCCATCTACTACATCAGCAAAGTCCTCCACGACGCCAAAACAAGGTATTCACAACACCAGAAGATGCTCTACGCCGTGCTAACGGCGTCCCGGAAGCTGCGTCACTACTTCCAGGGACGAGAAGTCACCGTGCTAACCAAGTACCCCTTGCGGGAGATCCTCTTCAACCGCGAGGCGACGGGCCACATCGCCAAGTGGGCCATGGAGCTGGCAGAATTCGACCTCGAGTTCGCTCCCCGAACGGCCATCAAAGGGCAAGCTCTGGCGGAGTTCGTCAGCGAGTGGACTCCGACGGACACAGAAGCGGAAGACGGCCCAGCACCCTCGCCGTGGACCCTCTTCTTCGACGGCTCGTTCCGGCTTGAGGGGGCTGGGGCTGGCGTCGTCCTGGTGTCTCCCACCGGCGACATCGTCCGGCACCTGGTGGTGCTGGAGTTCCGCGCCACCAACAACGTCGCGGAGTATGAAGGATTGCTCGCCGGGCTCAGGGTGGCTTCGACCCTGGGCATCCGGCGGCTGCAAGTAAAAGGCGACTCTCTCCTGGTCATCAACCAGGCGAGGAAGGATTTCACCTGTTCGGATCCCACCATGGCGGCCTACCTGGCGGAGGTGCGCCGGTTGGAGCGGCATTTCGAGGGCTTGGGCTTCGCGCACGTCCCTCGCCGCGACAACTACATGGCGGATGAACTGTCCCAGATTGCCTCGTCAAGGGCACCTGTTCCGGCTGGGGTCTTTGAAGAAAGACTCACGCGGCCGTCCGTCGCAGCCCCCAATCCTGGCGGGGACGACGCTTTCCCTGACGCAGCTCCCACATCTGGAGGAGACGTCACCAATCCTGCCACAGCTCCCCGGTTGGAGGGAGGAGGCGGAAGAACTGCTGAGGCGGTTGAGGCGGAAATGCCAGGCCAGGCAGAGTACGTCGGCGACAATGCTAATGTCGTCACGCTCGTCCGGGAAGGTCAGTGGATGGATCGAGATCTAGCCTACTGCGGGACGGAGTGATCCCACGCGACGCTGGCGTCCGTGAAGATAGCGCGCAAGGCCAAGCACTACATACGGTAGGTGGGGACCAGTATTGCTGTGGCGCAAACGGAGTTCTCTTGAAGTCGTCACTTTCGGGAAGCGGAGTGAAATTCTCTCGAGATCCATGGAGGCATGTGCGGGAGCCATTGAGGCCGGGCGTTGGTCGGAAAAGCTTTCGCCACGGCTTTATTGGCCTCCGCCCTCGTGATGCCTTCGAGCCGGTGAGGAGATGCGAAGCGTGCTAATTTCATGCTAAGCAGATCCACCGACCGCCCAGCGCGCAAACCATCCCGCCTCTGGCCGTTCGCGGTGCAGGGCCGAACATCTGAGCCTGTTCCGGCGAGCGGCGGAGGTTACACACATCTGTTAAATCGCCCGTCGACAAGTTCACCAAGTGGGTTGAAGCCACGCCCGATGCGCGATCCGTCCTCTGCGACCATAAAATTCATGAAGAGCATCTTCGTCCGATTCGGCGTCGCCAACAGATCATCACCGACAACGGCGCTCGCCTTCAGAGCGCCGATTTCAGGCGTGCGAAGAGCTAGGTACCAAGTTGTGCCGCCTCCGTTGCACATCCGAGCAATGGGCAAGTGGAGCGGCAAGCGGAAAGTACTCAAAGGGCTCAAGACAAGGGCGTTCGACCGTCCGGAGAAGCACGGCAAGCGCTGGCGGAAGAAGTCCCCACCGCTTGTGGCGCCGCGGGCGACTCCCATGAGCCCGCAGGCGAGACCCTTTCTTCTGGTGTATGGCTCGAGCGGTGCTCCCATCAAAGCTCGCTTTGGGTCCCCAAGGGTGGCGGTGTTTAGCGAAGATGAGACCTCGACCGGCGTCGGGATGAAGTAAATCTCTGGAGGAGATCCGAGAGCGAGGCGGCGATCCGGCCGCCAGTATCAGCGAGCCTGCGCCGCTATCAAGCAAAGCGGGTGTGTGAGAGAACATCGGCGGTGTGCGACCTGCTCTGCAGAAAATCAAAGCGCAGTGGCGGGCGAATAAACTGCCTCCCACAATGGGAGGGCCCTTCAAGGTGGTCTCGATCTCTGCCCAGTTCTCGGTCAGGCTCGCATTCGAGGATGGTCGCGAATTGGCGAACACTTGGAACGCCGGCGGTGAGGAAGTTCTACCCGTAGGTAGCTGTTCAAGAGCTTTTTGGCCTTCCTTTGGAGCCGAGCGGCGAGGTCTTCCTCCTTCCCCGCTCGCCTCGGGGGCTGCATTGTACAAAGCCATCTGCAATATAAAGATAAGTTATGTTTCTCTGTGGGCATCTATTCTTTTTCGCCTAAAGTCTGTTAGAAAGCATTCTGTTGAAAGCTGGTAGCGAAAAAGTATTTAAGGCTGATGGCCCCTTAGTTGCAAAGGCGAACGCTTAAACTTGCGGTTGGGCGAGGCGGCGGACGGAAGGCGGGTTCTAGCCTGGTATGTCGGCTCGGTCTGGGCAATGCGCCAACGGCGGCACCGGCGTCTAGACCACTTCCGGAAGCTAAGTGCTCGCCACGCAATGTTTAAGGTCGGTTCAAGAAAGAGGCCATAAGGGTTGAAGTAACCAAAATCCTAAGGAAAAGCGCTCACTTCCAATGTTCGCTCTAAAGCTTTTTGGCG
Source organism: Raddia guianensis (assembly GCA_036346415.1). Lineage (NCBI taxonomy): Eukaryota > Viridiplantae > Streptophyta > Magnoliopsida > Poales > Poaceae > Raddia > Raddia guianensis. Next base: position 49,600,283 of record CM070542.1, on the reverse strand, counting down.
TCGGTTGTTTAGCCGTAAAAATCTGTTAGAAAGCATTCTATCGAAAGTCGGTAGCGAAGTATTGAGGTCGATGGCCCTTAGTTGCAAAGACTAACGCTTATAACTTGCGGTTGGGCGAGGCGATGCGGATGGAAGGCGGGTTCTAGCCTGGTGTGTCGGCTCGGTCTGGGCAATGCGCCAACGGCGGCACCGGCGTCTAGACCAATTCCGGAAGCTAAGTGCTCGCCACGCAATGTTTAAGGTTGGTTCGCAAAGAGGCCATAAGGGTTGAAGTAACCAGATGCCTAAGGAAAAAGCGCTCACTTTCAATAGAACGTTCTGTCTAAAGCTTTTAGCGTTCAGGTGCCCCATTTCTTTTCGCAAGTAAGAGTTTGCGCGAAGTTTGATTGAGACTCACGGCAAAAGGGCAAAAAGTTTGCATTAACAGGATTTGTACAAGACAAAAACAAGTATGGGAGTTCGTCTACTCCTCGTCTTCATCGCCCTCTGCCGGCGCAGCGCCGCCCATCATAGAGACGCGGCTGGCGGCGAGCTCGACCCGGGACTCTTCGATCCGGTCCACCGACGCTGGGTCCCGATGGCGGCGCCTGTGTCGAACGCGGCGCTCGGGCGAGGCGCTTGCTCAGATGAACCGCGCCGCTTCGAGAGCGCCGTGGCAACCGTCTTCGATCAACCGCGCCCGCATTAGCACCGGCAGCTCGCGCAGGACATCGGCAGCTCGCCCCACGGCGCTAGATACTGCGCGGCCGTCTCCTCCAGCGGGGAGTACAAAGTGACTCCCGGCAGGACGCGTCGAAGCTGTGGTAGGCGGCGCGGCAGATGTCGGCGAGCACCGGAGGCGCCACAGTGCTCCGTGCGGAGGTCTTCGACGCCCCAGGTGGCGAGCGGCGGCGGCTTGCGCCGTCGCAGATTGCTGGTCGCCGCCTCCCGTCGGGCGCTTCGCGCTTGCAAGCGCCAAGCGCCAGCTTTCTTCGACGGTTTGCTCCGCCGAGGCCAGAGCGTTTTCCCGCGCCGCCCAGGTGTGGGCGAGGGCGCGGAGCGCTTCGGCAGAGCGTCCAACGTCGGTGGAGATGGCGTCCACAGCGTTGGCGTCAGCTGCGGCAACGGCCGGAGGTTCCTCCAGCCTCGTCTCCGGCGTGATCTCCGCGGCGGGAGGTCTCGTCTCCGTCAAAGGAGCCGAGGGCGAGCTGGGGGCTAGCGAATCGTGCGGGATGGAGCTTGAGGCCCCAGCGTCCGCTCTATCCCGTGAAGATGAACAGAGGCAGGGTTCAGGTATGCGAAAACATGCAGCATGCTAACCCTAATGCAAAATGTACGTAAGTGCAGAGAAAGCCAACCTGGCGCGCCGCCTGTAAAGCGAAGGTTGAAGGGGCGCGCAAGCCGCTTGTTTGCAGAGGCGGCGGCGAGCCGCGTCACCGCTGCCGAGGCGGCCGCGCGAGTGGCGCCAGATCAGAAGCGCCGGCGCGACGGCGGGGGCAAGGCGGCGAAGCCCGGGCGCAGAAGCGCCGGAGAGGAGTAGAAGAAACGGCGCAGCGGCGCTAGTTTTCAAAGTCGCCAGCTCTCGCGATGGCGGGCGGGCGGCAGAAGCAGCAGGCTCCCCACTGGAGGGGGCCGGAGGAGGCGGCAGAAGATCAGGATTCGAGGGGCGAGCTCTCTTTGGGCTCGTCTCTCACTCCTCCTCGTCGTCGTCGGTGAGGATGAGGCGGCGCTTCCCGAGAGCGCGGTCGGAATCGGCCGCCACGCCAGGAGCGACAGTGGTCGCGGAAGCTTTGGCGGCCGCCGGGGGCGGATCGCGGATCTGAAGTGGTCCCCGGGCCACTTGGACCGCAAGACCAGAGACCTCCATGGGGGGCAGCGCACGCAAATACTGGTTGCGCTCCCGTGGATCCCAGTCGCAGAGGGGGCGGATGGTCTCCGGCAAAGAGATGTCGCCGGTGGGCGCGGTCAGGAGCCCCGCCCATGCGCCGAGCACGTTCTCGGCCGACGTTCCTCTTGGTGGGCACAAGAGAGAAGAAGAAGCCATAAGTCACAAGGAGTCAAAGGAAAAGACATTCCCAAAAAGACAAGACTGAAGAAACATTTACCTCCGGCGACAAGGCGGACTCCATCGTCATCGCCATAGTATTGCCAAAGTGGGCGAACCCTCATCTTGAGTGGGCGAGGCAGCGCCAAAAATCCGCCGCGTGGGTTCCGGTGAGCCCGTTCTTGGCGGAGCTCAACGATGCGCCCAAAGATCTCCTCAGCTCCGCCGAAGTCGTCGGCGAGACCCCGGTGGCAAGGGATTCCGCAGGACCCTCGGGAGTTCAAGGTCGTCGCAGCCGCTGGAGTCCTCCACGTACAGCCATTGACGGTGCCAGTCCTTCCAGTTGGACTTGACCGTGACCGGGAGGAAGGCGGTGGCGTCGCGGAGCGTAAAGTAGCAGCTTCCAATAGCCCCGCCCGGGCGCGACCGCGCGTGCAGCGTGAAGAGCCGACGCCAGAGCGGGAGGTTTGGCATCGTCCCCATGAACATCTCGCAGAGGTGGACGAAGATGGTCAGTGCCACGATAGAGTTGGGGGGAAGGTGCGTCGCCTGGATCTCGTAGAAGGCAAGCACCGCCAAGAAGAACTCCGAGTACGGCGGGACGAGCCCCGCCAACATCACCCAGGTGAAGGTCACGATCTCCCCGTCGCGGGGGCTTGGCACTATGGTGCCGGCGCGGAACCGGACGGAGGTGAGCGGTACGAACCCTTGGAGCCGCGTCGCCACATCCTCGTCGACAGCAGAGGCGGGCAAAGCTGGCCCAGTCGGTGGCGCGTCCCCGCGGCGACCCTTGCTGCGTTTGGGCGCCATGGAAAACGGTGGAGGAATTGGCGAAAAAAGAAGGCTCTGTGGTAGCGGCAAAGAAGGCTCTGTGGCAGCGGAGAAGAAGGTGAAGGGCAGTTTGAGGACTTAGCGTGCGGAAGGATTGGTCGCGGCGCCAAGAGAAGTATTTATAAGCAAGGCGCGCGAGTGCGACGGTTTGGATTCCGTCCCCACGCGCCCGCGCTATCATTACCCCGCGCGTTTTGATTTCCCGCGAAAAGCGGCGCGGTTCCCCAAGGAAGATCGTGCGCAGGTGGAGAATCAGGCGTCCGGCGCGCGGAGGCGGGCCCCCACGATTCGCCTCCCCGCCGCGAAAATGAAAAAGTGTCTGCGACGGTTCGCGTATCATAGTGGACCCGGCTCTTGTCGGTTAATAAATACCGGGGTGCAAAGAGTCCCGAGAAGATCAAAGGGCCCCACGCGTCGAAGCGGGCGTCAGCCCAATGGCGTGGCGAGCCCTCAGCCGCTTCAGACGGGCCCCACGCGTCGGCGAGCGATCGACCCACTGTGGGCGAGCCCCTCATTAAAGCGGGCCCCACGCGTCGAGCGAGCGATCAGCCCCAGGGCGTGGCGAAGCTCCTCGAAGACCAGCGAGGGCCCCACACGTCGGTGGGCGATCGAGCCCCACTTGTGGGCGAAACCCGTCACACGGGCGAGGGCCCCATCGTCGTCGGCGCGCGGGCGAGCCCTCGGCCTTGTAGGCCTCCTCCTGTCGAGTGGGGCCCCATGGCGAGGCGTTGCGGAAGGAGTCTTCGGGCGAAGGATAGACAAGTGAAGAAATGATTACCGCTCTGATGACCCTCGCAGTCTCGAAAGCCATCCTTATGCGGGCGCAGCCGGAATTGATCGGCAGAGAGAAGGTTTGCTTAAGATGGCCGCCGCGCCGGGAGGAGCAGGTGGGCCCCACCCGCAGCCTCTCCGGGTGTGTGCATGCGTGGTCGAAGGCCACTGCGGTTACACGCATGGGCGGCGCCATGCGGCGCAGTAGCAGCACGTTTTCGTCTCTCCTGTCGTGTCTCGTCACTGTACCAAGAGTACTGTACTGCCTACCCTCTTGGCTCTCTCCGTCGGTTCGAGGCTTGTATAAAAGGGACGGAGAGAGGAGGGAGAGAAAAAAAGAAGGCATTCTGTAACCACATTCTGTAACCACATTCCATTCAACCACAACAAGAAGAGAGTTAAGGCTCAGCAGGAGTAGGACTATTACCCGCGAGGGGGTTCGAACCTGGGTAATCCCCGTGTGTTGCTCTTTGCTGCGTCCCACGCTCAATCGAACTGAGCTCGGCCGATAGGCTAGCAGGATAGAAATCTGACTAGGGGTGTGATCCGCAGTGGTTGAGCGGTGAACACGCCGTCACATCAAATGAAAAATTTCTTGAACTCACTTGGGAGCAAGCCCAAATTGGATCGACCTGGCGATGATGCTCCTCCTCCAGCTCCAGCTCCTGCTGCTCCAATGCAGCCGTTTGTGCCAGCGCCTGGTGCGGGCTATTCGGCGGCTGCCCCTCCTCCATGGTATGACGCGTTGATAGGTGAGATGAGGGGTTTGCGCCGAAATGAGAAGTTTTCTGCACCAAGTGAAAGAAGAGCTAGCGGCCACCAGCAGGGAGATGACAGACTGGCGGTCGTGAGACGATACTAAATGATGAATCTGCGAGTTCAAGTCACTGCTCAAGACATGGGTGCTATGTTCATGCCCGATTCGGAAGGGCCAATCCTACTCATGGTACTCTCATGCTCATACCACCATCAGGCCTACCAGTGAGAATCGGGGTTTTCCTCGCCCACTGCCTACCCACCACCGGTTCACTCTTGGGTATATCCTCCCTCAGGGCCTGCTTCTTCCTTTGTGCCTCCACCACAGTCATATCCTCCTCCTGGTAAGATTCATTTTACTGGTGGAGAAGTCTCAACTTCTCTTTGCCAAATCCTCAACCGACCCAGTTATTTGATGATCCCTCCTCACCTCGGTCGGTACCCTCTGCAGCTCATATGCCCTTATTCAAGCGTCCCAGAGGTCAGGGATCCTCTTCCGGCGGCCAAGGAGATGGCGGAGGCGACGACATGGATCAAGACCAGCAAGAATAGGACTTTTTCCCGTTTGTGTCACTTGGTGACAAAGGGGGAGAAGTTAGTGAGGGGTAGTGAGATCGAGGTCTCGTTTTACCTGTATTTTTGTTTATTGCCTCGATACTTGTTTAAACTTGTGCTTGATACTCTACTTTGTTTTATGTCATTTGAACATCGTTGGCTTGTGTTTTCAAATTTATGCATGGATTTAGGGAGAGCTTCTCTTGTTTGCACACCTTTATGATCGAGTTGTGGTTCTTTTTAGTTTTGTATTTGCTCGCATATTTGTATTGCACTAACCCTTTTGCAGCTCAAAATTTTATTTTATCTTGGGTTGCCATCAAGTGCCACAAAGGGGGAGATTGTGAGCATCGTTGAGCCCCAATTTTTATTAGTGGCATTGATGTCAAAATTAATTAATATAAAGTGCTAGGGGGTTTTTGGACTTCTCGGAACCCTAGCGAAGACTCGGCGTTTTTATAAAACCCTGATTTGAAGCGACGACTTATTTGTGAGCTGCTCCGAGGTTTCAAGTGCGTGACCGGGCGAGAGAAGAGGTCACATATAGTTTAGGAGTAGTTAGGTTTTATTTCCTGTTTTTCGTCGGATTTCAAAAGGGGTTTGAATATCTCGGATCTTGTCGGATCTTTGCGAATTCTCGAAATCTCGGTTTCCGTAGTCCACCACTTCTAAAAATACCCAAATATTCCTTTGTGAGACATCTAGAGAGAAAAGAAATACCCTAAACTCTCCCACATACACTCAAGCCATTTCTCACGAAAACCCCCTCTGTCGGACGGCGTCTGGGAGCAGCCGGACAGCGTCCGACCAGCCTAAACCGTGTGCATCGCTCACTGTCGAACGGCGTCCGGTCAGGTTGATTTTTGTGCCATTTCCACTGTCGGACGGCGTCTGGGCGCAGCTGGGTAGCGTCCGGTCAGCCGCTTTCCAGCGCACACCGCACTGTCGGACGGCGTCCGGTGGGGACCGGACGGCGTCCGATAAACCCATTTTTTGTGAGCAGTCGCCTCTGTCGGACGGCGTCCGGTAGAGGCTAAAGGCTAGTCATTTTGTCCTCTTCCGAGGGGCAACGGCTAGTTTTGCTCTAGGGGCTATAAATACCTACCTAGTGGCTGGCTTTTTTGAGGTTTGCTGCTCCACTTCACCTACCACATTCATAGCTCATCAATTAGGTGTTCTAGAGCCATTCCTCCACACACAAATCATCCAAAGCCACAAATCATTAAAACCCCAATACCGAGCTTCATGGAAGTCCTTCGATTCGGCATGATCGGGGCGTTTCGGGCTTGTTACTTTTGAAGACATCCTTCGTGGAGGCGAGGGCTTGGGAGTAGGCCTTGGCGTGTGGCTACTCTCGAGTCGGTGTCACGGTGATTTGAGTCCACCTCGCGGAGTGGCGGAACGACTAACGGGAGTAAGTGAGGCATTAGGCTCGAGAGCGAGCCGGTCCTTGTCGCAAGGGTAGCCTCAGCGGAGTAGGAGTTGCTTGACTCCAACTTCGTCAAACAAATACCGTGTCACTCTCTCTTATTTACTTTCCGCACTTACTACCGTTGCCTTGTTTGTGATGAATTGTGATGCTATGTCTTAGTTGCGTTGTGACTTGTTTATCGCTTCCGCTTACTTAATCATTGCAACTAGGATTGGGTAATTCTTAATATGATGATTAATTGAGAATAATCAAAAGAAATTAAAATTGCCTATTCACCCCCCCTCTAGGCCTTAGGATCCTCTTTCAGGGAGCCCCTGGTTCGGCATCTTCATCTACATCTCTTATCTAGAGAATCACACATCTACAGCTTGATCATCTCCCAGGTTGATCATCTTATACACATATACCCCATATAATCCCAGAGCACAGGACGTAGGGTATTACCTCCTCCGTTGAGGACCTGAACCTGTATAAATCCTTGTCTTGTGCTACCATCGAGTTTGGATCTTGTGCATCGCCCTATATATAATCATTGCCAGCGGAGACCCCCCAGTTAGTCACCAGTCGACAGTTGGCGTGCCAGGTAGGGGCAGCGTCAAGATCATCTTCGTCAAGCTTGATGGCATCGATCAACGGTGTCGCCGTCACCTCCGCCCCCGGAGCCGACTGCGTCATCAACGACTTCGGCGAACTCCACTTCTCGGATTTGGATCAGATCCAATCTGGGGAGAACTACAACAACGCCTCCCGCTCGGATTGGGGAAAGCCACGGCCATCTTCTCATGAGTAGTATGCCAACGGCTCAATTCCCGACTCGGATACGGCGACGACTCGAAGACAGATTCTAGACATCATCTTGTTTCTTCAATTCCCGTTGATCCAGAAGGAATTTAGGGATGAGACTGGATGCGTTTGAAAGATAATTTCGTCACCTTTCCGCGAAGCCCAAGAACGCCCAAAACGGATATCGGATGCGTCTGGGACATCCGTTTGAAGGCAAGCTGCGCGGGAAGATCGCGAATCTCAGCAAGCACGTAAAACCCATCTGCGGAGGCTGTCGCATGCGGATAGCCCGTGATACACCTCCAAGGACATCGAGAATCAGCAAGGAGCTTCTCCAAACCATCGACGACCAACACTTCTTCCGAACTTGGATCCAATCTAGTCTGAGGAGAACATCGACATCGCTTCGTCTGGACTCCCGTTCGGGTCGAGGAACGCCGCCGCCATCTACTCCCGAGTGGTGCGCCGGGGGCTCAATTCTTGGCTCGGATATGGTGAGAACTCAACCAAGGACTTCTACAACACTTTTGCGGGTTCAGACATGATCCAATCCGTGAGAGGAATTTAACAGTGCTTTACTTGGACTCCCGGTCGTGTTGGGGAACGCCGCCGCCGCCTACTGACGAGTAGTGCGCCGGGGGCTTAATTCCTGACTTGGATACGGTGAGGTCCCGATGGAGAACAAATCTCGGGTGGTGACCATCATCAGCAGCAAATCACTCGGACTCGACGATCATGGTGTCCGTCATGCGACGCCGGCTTCATCAACCGCGAGACGAACATGAGAAGAAGATGCGATCTGTTCCCATTCAGATTCTGGACAGAACTTGTATCGTGATTTCCCGTTTACTCAGAAGGATTTTCAGGGTGAAATAAGATGCATTGTAAAGCTTATCTCGTTATCTTCCCAACGAATCCAATAATGCGTAAATCCGACTTCGGATGCGACTGTGACGCCTTTTTCAAAGCAGTCTGCGCAGAGAGGTCGCGAATTTCGGCGAGCTCGTAAAGTTCGTCGGTGCCGGCTACGGCGTGAGGATTGATCGTGCCACATCTCGTGGGATGTTGAAGACCAACGAGGACTTTCATCGACTTTCACCGCATGGAGATCATTTACGACTACGGCCAACTCCGTCGACCACGGGCGAGACCTCGGCGAGCACGTGCTGTTCGTCGCCGACCACGACGTGTGCTACTCAGTGTTGATCGAGATCTGAATGACTACTTCCTCTACTCAGCGACACGCCTACGCCCGCGCCACGAGCGCTCAAGTATTTAGCTCGGCTGTACGCCATCGCGCGCCACGAGCGCCCGATACGGCTACACGCCTGCAACTTCAAATCTGCGGCTCGGTGACAAGCCACTCGGCTACACGCCTACGCCAGCGCCACGAGCGCCTCCAAGTCTACGGCTTGGCGACACGCTCCTCAGCGACACGCCTACGCCCGCGCCACGAGCGCCCAAGTATTTAGCTTCGGTATGACGCCATCGCGCCCACGAAGCGCCGCTGCGGCTTCACTCAGTAGCTTCAAATCTGCGGCTCGGCGACAAGCCACTCGGCTACACGCCACGCCCGGCGCCACGAGCGCCTCTAAGTCTCACGGCTCGGCGACACGCTCTCGGCGACACGCCCTACGCCCGCGCCCACGCCCGCCATATTTAGCTTCGGTCAGACGCCATCGCGCCCACGGCGCCCGTGCGGCTACGCTGCAACTTCAATCTGCGGCTCGGCGACAAGCCACTCGGCTACGCCTACGCCCGATGCCACAGCGCCTCAAGTCTGCGGCTCGGCGACACGCTCCTCGGCGACACGCCTACGCCCAGCGCCACAGCGCCAAGTATTTAGTTTTATATGTCGCCGCTATCGTCACGAGCGCTGGTACGGCTTCTACGCTGCGGCTTCAAATCTGCGGCTCGGCGACAAGCCACTCGGCTACACGCTCACGCCCGGCGCCACAGCGCCTCGATCTGCTCGGCGACACACTCTCGGCGACACGCCTTACCCGAAACCACGGCGCCCAAGTATTTAGCTTCGGTATCATGCGCCATCGCGGCGCCACGAGCGCCCGATGACGGCTTCACGCTGCGGCTTCAAATCGTGGCTCGGTGACAAGCCACTCGGCTACGCCACGCCAGCCGCCACAGCGCCTCAAGTCTGACTCGGCGACACGCTCCACATGACCTCGCCCGCGCCACGGCGCCAAGTATTCAGCTGTTCAGATGCCATCGCAGCGCCACGAGCGTCCAGGTATGGCGAAAGACGCCTCTGACTTCAAATTTATGACTCGGCGACACGCTACTCAGCGACACGCCTATGCCCACGCTATGAGCACCCAAGTCTACGGTTCGGCTACATGCCTACGCCTACATCAGAGCTAAGTTCTCATTACCATAATCTTTTTTGTATAATCTAAGTTGTTTCTTGACTTGCTACTTAGTTGGTCTCCACCTAAGCAGTAAGTCGGAGGCTACACCTAATAGGTGCACTTGCGTGCACTTTTTGTTGCTTTCTCTTCATAATTGCAAATGAATCCGAGTGGTTATTCCGAGTAGTGAAGCTCTGACCCACGAACGGCGAACTCTAGTCACTCGATACGTGTGCCTGGAAAAAGAGCCATGAGCCAATTCCCGACGCCCGGGGGCTAAACTAGTCGGACATAGTGCTTAACAAAAAGAACATTACTTGGAGGAATTTAATATCAAAAAGGAAAAGTAGCAAAAGCATAAAAATTATCTAATTAAAGTAGTCGGACCTTTACATCCGAGTGATTGTTTTTCATCCAAATAGTGCCTAAATCCTACATGTACATGCTACAGGGTTCATGGGTTTTTATCTCATCAAGTACCTTCTACGACTCCGTACACGAGTAAGAAGGACCTGCGCAATGAGCGACAACCTCGGCTCGGCGAGCGCCCGGCACGGCAACCAGCCAACGCCCGCGCCTCGACCGTCCAAATCTATAACTCGGCGAGCACCCGGCATGGCTACAAGCCTACGCCCGCGCCACGAGTGTTCAAGTCTATGGCACAGCTATACGCCCACGCCAACTTCGATACGGCTATACGTCTACACCAACTTTGATCTACGGCGCTACGCCACGCCCGCCATGAGCCATCCTGCGCCTGGAAGCGCTAACTACGACCTTCCAAATGCACACGTCACAACCGATGGCTACAAAGCGCAGCCGGGCTAAGCCAAATTCAGCCTCGGTGCACCCTTTGAGGGCATATCACCGGCAGAGCTACAAAAAATTACCCATCTCTTGGTATACCCCATGTTGGGTCACTAGTTGGTCGCTGCATGTCAGGATCAGATACTAGTGATGTCGAGATTGAGTTTGATGGTACGCTCGGTTGGGGCCTATCTTTGTACACGCTACGGGTATGGATACCATACGGCTAAACTCTTTCCTTAAGGTATGCCCGTGGTGGGGTCGCTAGTCAGTATTCCGCTTCTGATGGGATCTGATTACCGCTGGTGACAACAATGGTATGCCCCATGTTGGGACACTAGGCGTGTTACCGCGCATCGGATCAGGTATCATTGGGCCAAACCTATCCGGATGGTATGCTCCATGTTGGGCCAAAGTCAGTACATCGCAAGATTTATCTGTACCAGATGGTTAAAACCAACGGTATGCCCTCCGGGGCCACTAGCTATATCCTACTCGATTAAGATGCAGTACCGCTTCGACTCTTGACCAAAACCAGTGATACGCCCCATGTTGGGTCGCCAGCTGTACATTGCACGACGAGTACAGGTATCACTCGGTTCTTCAGCCAAAACCAGTGGTACACCCCATGTTGGGTCGCTAGCTGTACATCGCAAGACGAGTACAGGTATCACTCGGCTTTTCAGCCCAAAACCAGTGGTACGCCCCATATTGGGTCGCCAGCTGCACATCGCAAGATGAGTACAGGTACCACTTCATCAAAATCAAGGTGATGCACTTTATAACGGGCCGACCGCCAGAACTCCGGCAATCCCGGGCTGGGTATCACTAACAACTCTCTATGAGTCCTTCACAGTCTCCTTGCAGATAGCAGGCAGAAGCCAATCGGGAAGGAGCAGCAACAATTTACAAGCACTCGGCATGAAGCATGACTCATCCAAGGTGCGACAAAGAAGAGCAGCAACTCGACTATGAAGCACTCGGGGGCTATTGTGGACAACATGGACCCCGGGTATCCACACGGCGGGCCTAAAAGACCATCTGACAGGGGATGGACCAAGTCGGGTGGATGAGGACGGGTACCACTCAGATTCTAGAAGGCTTGCTCGGCAAGGAAAGAAGTCTATTCCTAATTAATATGGAAGATATACTTGTAATCCCGGATAACTACTAAAGGATAGAGATAGGAATCCTACCTCGTAACCGACCAGGACTCTATCTTGTAACCCTGCCCCCCACTATATAAGGCGGGCAGGGAGCCCCTGGTTCGGCATCTTCATCTACATCTCTCATCTAGAGAATCACACATCTACAGCTTGATCATCTCCTAGGTTGATCATCTTGTACACATATACCCCATATAATCCCAGAGCACAGGACGTAGGGTATTACCTCCTCCGTTGAGGGCCTGAACCTGTATAAATCCTTGTCTTGTGCTACCATCGAGTTTGGATCTTGTGCATCGCCCCATATATAATCATTGCCGGCGGTGCCCCCCCAGTTAGCCACCAGTCGACAGACGCCGCAGAGGATACCGGAGGAGAGGTTGTCGCGGTGTACCCGGAAGATCAAGGTGCAAGCTAGTTACATATTAATCCCAATTCATTACTATATTCTATTGATTATAATTGCTAGATTTTGAAAATTGCATGCAATATTTATTATTAATTTACATGTTTTAATTGTAGTTAATTCCCATGACTTGTTAATCAATTGTTAGCATGTCTTGCCTTTCTTTGCCGCCTAATATAAATTATTGTTGATTTATAGCCCTGCTTGTTTGTGCTCACGGTAGAGGCTTAGTTGATTCGAGGGGAAATTCATATGTTTATTAATGGGAAATCATTCAAATTCTTGGTAGAAATAATCTACTCTTTATCTTGTGATTTTGGTTGACTTAATTAACTCAACTAAAATCAACGTGGCGTGAGTAGACTCGAGGTGGTAGATTGCTGAAGTGGTTGTGTGGTTCATGGAATGCCATCTCAGTTGACGTAAGGACCGAGCATTGTAGATGATTTAGCCAAGCATAACCGTACAACTATGGGTATTAGTAATGGTAAAACCTTAGTCATTACCCTGGGAAGTCTAAGTTCGGTTTGTCATGGCGGTGCGGGCATGCTTGATCAGCACCGAAAGTCAATCTAGCACAAGAGGGGACCCCTGGCTTGGTGAAGAATCTACCGAGGTGAATCCTTAGTGAGGCATCCTCGAATTTAGACGTACCAGGGATAGTGGCTTCGTCTCACTCACGGGTGAGTCCCATGGATAAAGTGTACCCATTCTGCAGAGTTAAAACTAACATGATAGCCGTGCTCACGGTCAAGAGCAAACTTAGGTAGCTCTACGATGTTACCTCACCATTTTAATATTTAACTTGTTGTAGAAGATAGGGGCAGGGATTGCCAGACAGCGAATGCCGGGCAGCGAATGCCAAGCATTGCAATATAGGGATTATATAGCAAAGGTGTCGTGTAGTTTGGCAGGATTTATTATTGTTGAGAAAACTGGAGTACTAAAAAGAGATTTGTTTATTCTTTGAACCGATGCTTTCTACTAATTGGTTGTTAAAAGAATCTTAAATGCAAATGAACCATCACTTGATCTTTGTACCTTGCATTCATATTTACGGACGACATGCTTGCTAAAATTTGTTCTTTCAGAATTACCACCAGGTGGAAACACCGCCGAATATCTAGATTACGAGGAGTATGACGAAGGTGGTCCTGGCTACCAGGCGTAGCATCCCCGTCAGTTGCCTGTGGCATATGAATGGGCTGCATTGTCGCAATTTATCTTATGCTTGTTTTTATGATTAGTTACATTTAATATTTGTAATAATTAGCTTTGCCAAAGTACTCTACTTCATACATTCGTTAAATTCCGTAAAAAGGTGTGATTCCATTCTGCTTTTATGTGCATACTAGCTATGATCCGTTGTGACTAGTATACTTAAGCACATAGGGGTCGGTTTTGCAAAACCGAGTTCCCACAGAGTTGGTATCAGAGCCGAGATGACGGTAGGACAGGCTAATTAGCCTAAGGAACCACGTAAGGGTTTTATTGTGCAAGGAAAATATTATTTGACTAATCCTGCTCTGATTACTCTCGTATGTTTTCTCTTTAAACTCTAATTAAATTCTAATTTATAAATTTTAGATGATGTCGTTTGAGACTACCTATGGCCTGGTCGAAGGACGTTTCACTCAGCTGTTGTGGGATATGCTGCAATACCAAGGCTACACCAAGAGACCCGAGTATGTGCTGGATACTACTATCTGGAATGGTATAGATCAGTTCATGGTGAACCTTACCATTCCATCTTGAGGAATCACTACAGGAGACTGCAACACTCTCAACGGTTTAAGCCGTCGAGAAAATTATCAAAACCGTCGACACACATGGCCAAGACGCCGTTTGCCGTCAGAGTGCCATAGTCTCGACGGCCACCATAAGCTGTCGATAAAGGGATAGTGGGTCCCACCACAGGGCAGGCTGCTGGTGATGTGTCACGGGGCAAGCAGTGTCGACGGCCTCAACATAGCGTCGGCACTGTAGTTGCTGGGATAGTGTCGATGGCCTAATACTGGCCGTCGATACAATAACAGAACAGAAAAAAATTTAAAACCACAAAAAAACACAAATTTTCGCGGCTGCGGCTGCTCCTAGCAGCAGCCGCAGCCGCACCTGCAAACCCAAACACCCCAACATTCACATATACCCCTCGTCGCATAAAAGCGACCACAATTCATCAAAAGCACATATATAACACATCCAAATTCATCAACACACATATATAACACATCCAAATTCATCAGCACATATATAACACATCCAAATTCATCACATAACATATCCAAGTTCGAGTTTGAAAATAAATGCAATAAACCTAGCGATCTATTGATCCGGATCGCTCGGCCGGGGTTCGCTTGACGGGGGTGGATTGGACGGCTGAGTAAACATCGGCGGGGCACTCGCAAAGAGGTCGGTAACCCAGGTGGGACCCTCCTGGCTCGCTGATGTGTCTCCTCCCTCCGTGCCGTGAAGTTCATCGATAGCCGCTAAACCGGAACCCTAACAGGGAGGCGAGTGGGCTCGGGACTTGGCAAAAATGCCAAGTCCTGAGCCCTAACGCGTTATCTAACGCGGTACAGTGTCGACGGCCACGGCAGAGCCATCGATACTGTGCCATAACGGTCCGCATGTCTCGACGGCCCAATAATGACCGTCGATACTGTCCTTGCTCGAGGTTAGTGTCAACGGCATTATGCAGCCGTCGACACTGCTCCAACTGTCTACAAAGCCGTCGACACTACCAGTGTCGACGGTATTTCTTCAAACCGTCGATACAGTCGTCGGGGAAGCTTGTATTGACGGCCACTTATAAAGCCGTCGAGAATATCTGTCTGAGTCATTTGTTGATCACCGTCGATGTAATCGCTCAGACGACGGCTTTGTTTGTGGTCGTCGAGAGAGTCATTAGTCTCGAGGACAAAGACTTCAAGGGCTTAATCAGGCAAACCAATCTATTTCAATTTTAAAAATTTTAAATAAAATATTTTCAAATATCAGACCACTCCATGCTGTTTCTTACATAAATTTACACATATACAAAAAAATCAAAATTTTTAAAGCTCACTGTGCAGTAACTTCTTATAAATGGAAGCTTTCCGAAAAATTTGAGATAAACGTTTATTATTTCATGCGTTTCAATGATCACCAAAGATGCGTTCGAATTTAACTTATTTTTATTAATAAGGTTAAATTTATATACGGCTTAGTACACTAATCGATAACCCCATCCGATAAAAATTTAAACATTTAGCTTTTCAAAATTAAATTTTAATTTTTAAACATTATTTAAAAGCTAGGTCGACGTATATTATTCGATAGTAACGTAACAAAAAACATAGCAACATACATTTAATCAACACGACATTCGTATCATTTAACTAGATATCATAAAAACCTAAAAGAATTTGAAATAAACTTTACAACAAAAAAATTTAAGAAAAAATAGGAATAAAAGTATTTACAACAATTGCAGTGTCGACGACCACTGGTTAGCCGTCGATACTGTGCGGGTTGTATCGACGGCTTAACGGTCGGCCGTCGATACTACATCGACGCCGTCATCCTCTGACGCCTCCGGCCTGTCTATCGACGGCTGATTGTGTGGCCGTCGAGAGTATTCAATGTGTATCGACGGTTGAACAATGGCCGTCGATACTAGTGCATGTGTATCGACGGCTGCCTGTTGGCCGTCGACACGGTAACTGGC